>OY740772.1:53949715-54592984 GCA_963513935.1 Aphrophora alni | reverse complement strand
CTTTAGGAGGAAATTTTAACGATTTTCCTCCTGTCCTCCCGGCTTTTGAAATTATGTAAAATGTCTGCCTTTTTGCGAAAACCAGCAGTAATAATAATAAAAAGAATGACATGGATCATATCATTCTTTCTTGTGATAAAGAATTCTGCAACCGCGGCGTCTTGTCGCTCGTCTTCGTGTTTCTGCGCCTGCGTTTCGTACCGTACCCCCACACCTGCACTTCACGGTGCCTCCCACCAGTCCAGTCCCTCCAAAGTATTTTTTGTTATTTTTAAGGTATAATATTTAGTATAGTTAAATTTTCTTTTCATTTGTTATAGGAATACTTAATAAATATATATTTCTACACAAAAACATGTATTGTTAATAAGTTTTGTATGAATATACTATGAATAAAAGTTTCTTTAAAATGTATAAAGATTTAACATTGTCCTCTTTTTTGTATAAATGTCCTCTTTTTTAGTCTAAGTGCCCTCCATGTAAAAGTTTTCGTCTGGTCACCCTGACTACGCTAGAGGTTTGATATTAATTGCCTTTTATGATATGCTGATAAATAAATGCAAGTTGAAAAAATTTTACGCATTAGTTCAGTTCCTTTGTTGTGAAAGATTCCATTGTTCCTTCTATTAAGTCTAACGAGAGTTGTGTCTGTTATCAATGATTCTAAGTTTTGAACAGTTCTTAAATGGCTAATTTCTTTAAGAAGGATATTTTATAATATATTTATTCCCCCCCCCCTTGTTGTTTAGATCGAAAAAATTTCCGTCGTCTTCGCCTTATAAAAAAGGAAGAAATGAACATAAAGTAAAGATCCCTAGCCCTCGAATACTCTAATAGCGTAATGGTCAAAAAATAACACGAGTTGGTCAAGAGAGACCTGATAAGAAAGTGGAAAGAGAGGGATCTACTCCAAGACTACATGAAAAAGGTGTAGATCCAGCTAGAGTCTGTTTAAATTATAGGGAGTTATCTACATTTATTGTTTTCCCCCGACTAGAAAAAATTCCTTTTGTAGGTGTAGATATATTGAACGAAGTGTACTTTTACTGTCCTCAATTTATAGACAGTACTTTTTTCTATATTTTTGAATTACAATGACTTTATAATGAGAGAGAGAGAGAGAGAGAGAGAGAGAGAGAGGGGGGGGGGAGTGAGAGAGAGAGTACTCTACAATGTTGTACTAATTTGCAATTTTATGCGTCAAATAAATAGTGTCATTATAATGCAACTTGTCAACTCGAACACTGAATAATGTTTCTTCAATTTCTAATTAGATTCTTACCATCCATCATGTCAAAACTTTGCTGTCTTGTGAATAATCGTGTTATTTATCAGTAGTCATTTATTGATATTACAATCAATTAAACTCCGTGGCACAACAGCCTGAAGAGCCCAAGTCTTCTAGACAGGTTTTCAGTTTGATAATGTGTGGTTAGCACTTCGAAATTCCTGTCGCCGTTGCCTTTTTGATCACAGTTTGCTACTAATTATATCTTCACGAAGCTGCAAAAACTTATGTGAAAAGTGGAGTCAACCCCTTAAAAGCTTGAACCCCATGGGAATTGAACACAGAACTTCTCACTTTGTGAAACAAGAGTGCTAACCACTACCAGCTCATTTAAAAAATTACCTCTACACACCTTAAAGTATCCCGTATCTTTATACATTTATCAATTTGAAATAAATCTGGTGTATAATAAAAGCAGTGGCGTAGTTTAATAACGGTGTGTTACAAGGTTTCAGCCACTTTTTTTGTATCTAAGTTATAATATCAACGGAGGATATGTAGTTATATGAGCTCATTTTAGAGAATCCTTGCTAACAAGACGAAAATATTTTGTATTCAAACTTGTTCTTTTTTGGATTTAATAGACTATTATAATAAAACTTTTACTATTCTTTTTTTAGTATTGATTTTAAAACTTCTGTACTAATTTTAAAAGTCGGTACTCTGTATTTTCTCACAATCCTAAGACCTTCTTAATCACAATTCTACCAACATTTCAGCAAAGTCACACAAAACGTTTGGAACCAAAACTGCAAGTAACGCTTACCATTGTTGAGGTTTCTAATTCGTTTGTTTCAAATCCACATCATTTGACATGCATTGTTCAATCCAAGACTGTAATTTAGCATATAACAAGATGTTAAACCGTGCTCGTTAAACTGTAATGACAGCCAACATTTAGTTGCATATTAATGAAGGTTCAACCTATTACTCTACGTCATCGGTCATGATTGGTCCAATCCATCCTACGTCAGAAGGTAACGACTCTTGGTCAATTGATTTAAATGCTACGCTACTTTGAATGACAGGCCAACGCTTTTGTAGCTCGAAACTCCACCTCCGACAAAAAATAATCACATCAAGCTAAAGTTTTCTTTGTTAGATAGTGATCGAAGTAACTGAAATTGTTTTTCTTGTGTCGAAGGAACACGTCGTTGATTGAACTCTTGTTGATCTAACGCTGTTTGTAAAATCAGTTGGTTACAGTTTCTTCGTACAACGAATGACGTTGAAATGTCTTCCCTCGTTGATTTCATTGTTGTTAAAATAATAACTTAAAACAACAAATTAAAGCTTGGCTGCTAAACATTTTCGCAAAATTCTTGTCTGTGGTAGATTTGATTAGAACATCATTTCGAAAATATTGAAATGTTTTAATTGGTGCTGATCGTAACAGAATGGCGCTTAGTGATGTTAAATGTGGTATCATCAATATATCGCGGACACTCGGTGTAATCCGGAACCCAATCGAGATCGTGATTCTTCCATCGATACGCCACACATTGATTTGAACGTATTACGGAAAATAATCTACCCCAGTTGATGTAGACTATTAGCGTGATGTAGGGTTGTGTTTTGGAAATAGATTACAGTTTTTCTGAGTGTTGTATATTTTAATATGATTGGTTAATATAACTTTAAATGGACTATAAATTCGTAAATTCCTTTGTGTATAGGAATCACGGTATATTTTCCCAGTCTAATTTTACAATAATGTTCGAGAGTCGAGATGGGTTTTAAAGAATCGTTGCTGCAAGTTATGTTAGTTTCAAGTTTGTGTAATTGTTCAAATAAAATAAAATAATAAAAGTTAAGGTTTAATCACAGCTGCATATAATTTTATTGCTACATATTTATAATAGAATCACACCTGTCTAATGGCCTCTGTACAGTACGCATTTCCACCACATTACTGACGCGTAGCAATCAATCTTTCCCCTGAAATGAGCCAACCCTCCAAAGTTCAACAATCCACTAGCCTCTGAGTTGAGCCGAGCAAATTTCCGAAAATTCAAGTAAATTCTGTGCTAATAAAAAGTAAATTCTGTGCTAATAAAAAGTAAATTCTGTGCTAATAAAAAGAAGCACACAGTTTGAATGTACATTGCCTCAACCAACGATCATCATGCTTATTGCATGCTTATATATACGTAGGCAGAACTATCACTGAAGACAACTAGTTTTCAATAAGATATACATCAAGCAAAACGAGATCTGCCTTAGTTAGATCAAAATCATCGGCATCAAAGCTAGCGCGTATGGATACAATTTAAAGTTTTCTTACCGTCTTTCTAAAGGTGCGCAATAGCGAGGTAAAACTGGTTTACGCACATGTCTCTAATTTTACCAGTTTCCTCTCGAAATTAAAATATAAACAGTGTCATACAGTCATTCGTAGAAAACACAAATTTTAAATTATCAATATTACGTAATAATATTTATACAAGAGCAGGAGTATTAATTACCTTAAACTGAAGTAGGTGAAAACAGTCATTCGTCGTACCGATTTTCTCATATATACGAAATATGCATTGGAGTTTTCTATAAACTATTTATGTAGGTACTTGGTGGTATTTATTTATAATAAATAAAACACTTATTTTTTAGTAACCACAAATTTAATGAAACTTGCCAACCATGGTTTCGCTAGTTATAGCATTGTCACGGTATTTTACAAGTTTTCTCTATGTTGCATGTAACATACCAGAAGTAACAATTTAACTCCTTGTGAACTATTTTCTAATGTAATATGGTGGTAATATCATTCGTTGTTTTATACCTGTGGCAGATAGAATGATCCGTACACGTCGAATGCTACTTAAAATTTTCTCTGGCACTGTATTCATTAAGTGTACGTTTTGTACCCTTCATTTTGTCTAAATGTGCAACAATTTTCTTATCTGGTGGATAACGTTATTCTAAAAACGTCTTTAGTACATGGCGACTCCACCGATCGACATCTCATTCAATCGACAACGCGGTTCCATGCGGAAGGAACTGGTAATTAATTTCTTTTATTCAATACAAGTATAGGAAAACATGACTTCACAGTTATAGACTGCTCTTCTAGAACGGTTGAATTCAAGTCAAAATCGCCATTAAGCAAATAAAATTAGACCGTTTATACATTGTAATATGATTATCCTTCGTATTATACGAATAATACCTTCAAATGTAGACAATTTTAAAATGAAATATCGTATTTTTTGACAATTTATTTAACTGTAAATTACTACAAAAATTAAGGTCCATTCAAAATTATGTAAAAGATGATATTTTCAACACATAATACATTAAACATTACTCGGTAGGACCGAACAGGACCCAGCATGAAGACGCTGGACAATGTTTTTAGAACAGCTAGTTGTCTGTAAATGTCGGGGAATTATACCTCACACGGACCTAATTTCCCACTAACTAGATTACAGGCTTGCACCCGCAGGGATGGTAATTCCCGAACTTTCCTCCATCTCTCGATCCAGTGAGATTTCGATCTATATGTAACCCTCTATTTATATGTCATAAAGTTTGTTATTGTAATGACAGCCACCAGTACCTATACAGGATGCTTGAGTCAAATTTCAAAACTGAGGAAAAGTATGCAGTTAAAATAGAATAAACTGGGGAGCGTGTTATTAATACTCAGATAATATCTCGTGCAGGTTTTAATTGTCTGAGTGATTGTTTCTGGAGCCTTCTGTAATGCCTAGATCTGGGTCCTAGGATCAGAGTAGTATTAAAGGGGTATGTCAAATGGTTGGGAGCCGTTTTAACAAACTCCTGAAGACGGATTATGTAGAGTAGAAAGTAGATGTCTGTATTTCGGTTCTGTTTTACTCCAAGATAAGATCTTCATCTTATTTTTCTATTATTTTTCCCTGTTCTAAGGTTTGAATATAATTATCCCGTCGAAATATGGACCTCTTGTTCCATAAAGTAAAAATAGTAAAATATAACAAAATTTTGTCTAAATTCAATACAGATTAGTCATACGATTATACACTTTTAATATATTAGTATGCAAAGCCAGCACAAAGTACAGTACTATTTAAACAAACAGGTTACCTGTGGTAACACTACGATACTTAGAAATTTAAATCGTGAACCATTAGCACCGTTTACTAGACTTTCAATTCACTTTAAGGTAAATCAGGAGCAAGACTGAATGAGTCACACAATGGAGAGTGATGAATCAGATACAAATTCAGGTTCTACTACCTTTCTTTAAACAGCAACCCCGACTTTCCTTTCTTTCGATGCTAATTAAGTTGGATTAATTATAAAACGTACGGGTTGTGTAAACTTTAGTATCCAACAAGTTTTTGTTACGGAACCTTAATGAGTGTTTACATTGAAATCAAACTCTTTTTTTTCAGTTGATTTAAAAGTTCAAGATTATTACTGAGAATTTTATTTATTTTTTTCATGATCCTAACGATTTAAACACAACCTTTTTAACGAACTGTGAATATTCACTTGTAATGAAGAAACTTTAGTCTAACAATGGTTAGTTTTAAATGAAAAGAAAAACAATTTTTCACGAATAACACTTTATTTGAAACAAGACAACGTTTCAACGACTAACTCATCATTGTATTTTCTTTATTTTTATTATTGTACAGTTCTGATTATGATTGTTTTTCAGTTTTTTTAAATTTCATTTATGCAACGGAAATTTAAAAGACTATCAAATGGCTATTGTTGGCTTAATATTTTAAGCCTAATGTTTTAAAGTTCAGTTACACAAACTGTGAAAACATATTATGAACTGAATGTATGACTTGGTCATTCGTACTCTGGTTTGAACTAAAATTTTTGTTATTGAAAATTATATTTTATGAAATATATGAAAAACAATTCTCTTACTTTCTTGCGTATTGGCTCAGAGAAAGTTATGTGATGAGTTAAGAACTCGTTTTAAGAGAATGGATGTATAAAAAAGTTTTTTTTTATAATGAAGCCCGTTTGTCGTTTGTACAGGGTTTAGAGTAGGCTAGAACTAAAAGGACAGATTATTAATAAATTTTCAATGTGGCTATATATCTCCCATTACTTTTGGTTTTACCGAATTATCTTAAAACATAATATCCATTTATTTGTTGTTCGGTACTTTGTTTTGCGTTGTAACTTTACACTTATAAATAAAATTTAACGAAATCTATTGCGTCGGTTTTGAGATAATCCAACTTTTATACGGCGTACGTGGTTTATAAACAATTTTTAAGAGATCCAATTCGTGAGAGTTAATTCTTAGAAAATCTGAAATTTTCACTTTGATCTATTCTCAAAAATGAGGGGGAATATCTCAAAGTATGGACAAATATGTCCACATTGTAAATTTGATCAATTGAGCTATACATCACCGGAGGTATCACATAAAAGTCAATTCCTTTGGCTTTGAGTACTTGATCTCAATATGTTTTTGATCATCACATAGGCTACCTTTATAATATTTACTACGTTGGATTAATACTCGTAAGGGGAACAAATCTGTTAAGCTAGAATGAGGAAACTTTAGTTAGTGCACAATAGTCCATCGGTCGCGTTCTACAGGACTGGTTCTGGCTTTTTAAACTCCAAACTGAATCATTCGATATATGGCAAAATAAGTGAGTAGTAGCCTATGTTATTCTACAATCAGTATATATCTCTAACATCACAAAAAACAGCATTTTTATTAGCAATTTAAACTTAAATAATGAACAGTGTGACAATAAAATAAAAGTATAGTAAAAAGATGCAAATAATTTAACAAAAGGTTTGATTCCGGAATTACATATTTCCATGTGGTTACCAATACTTTAAGATGAGCTCGAAGACAGGCCGATAGTCAAACAAATTGTAATAATCGTAACCAGGATTCGATACCAATTCTTACTTTATCCCCACGATACAACACAGGTAATTTGTGAGCCTCCACGGGGATCGAACTCGGAGAGTTTTAAAGACAAAGCGAGAGCCACTAGACCTACCTGGCGTTTAAAAAATGTTAGCGAAGTAAGAACTGATTATCCCCACCCCGTTAGATTACAGAACGGATCATTGTTTAAATCACTATTCATGACTGAGATTCAAGACTAAATAGGAAAAACGAAATTCAATTACCAATCATGAATTCAATTCCAACCAAGGATTTAAATTGTTTTTGTAGTTTCTTCTAAAATTCATTCTCATGCGACTACCTAAACTCGTCTCAGCTTGAGCCAACAATCTGATTAAAGCTTCAAACATACGAAACCACGTTACAGTAAAAATAAAACTTAATTTACTTTGTTGAAGAATCTGATTATTTGTGGCCAAATTAGGAAGCTCAGGCAGTAATAAGTGGCCACCAGTAATGCAATATAGGGTTCTGTGTGGTTTGTTCTACCTGACCTTTCCTGACCTCTGCCGCAAAGTAATGGATTGTTCAAACAAACGTGTCTTTCGTGACAACAAAATGAAAAGTTTCATATATTGAACGAGTTTTTCTTTTTCGCGTGACTTAAAAAAATAACTTTAATTGTACTTTAATATAGTTTGATTTAATAATTGGCACAGAAACACTGCACAAACTTTCTCATACAACTATCTCAAAAAGTAGTAGTCAAAAATAATATTCAACGCTATCTCACCTAAATATACAACTTTCTAACAGAGGAAGAAAAATTAGTTTTCTTTTATCGAGTGGGATATAAATTCTTCCCTCTCTTGTAACCTTTTTCTCTCCATTTTTCTGAAGATTTTATAAATTTAATTAGAACCTAGATTTCTTTCACTTGTCAGATAATCGTTCAAGGCTCATTTTCGTTTTTTACCATTTTTTTAAAGCTTAATTCCCATTTAGTTACTATCCTACATATTACTTTAGGCCGTGAATCTTCACATTTTACCAAAACTTGAACTTATCACTAGAGCAAAATATTGAAAAATGACGTCTTTTATAAACAGTGTATAAAGTTTTTATGCACGGAGTGATTGAAAGAGATGTGACCCATGTTTCATTCGATAATACAAAAATTATTTTTAAAAAAAAAATTTAAAAAAATTAAGTTAAAATTACAGGAATTACAAAAAATTGAGAGCTGACTGCTATATTGGAAAAATGGTGAGTGATATGAAAAAAAAAATTATAATACATCTAGTTTTGACGCAATAAATCCTGGAGTGACCTTTTAAAGTTTTTTTTGTAACTTTTATACTTACACCTGTTTCAATCACTCTGTATATTATATAATTTACGAACCGCCAGTTTTAGGAGAAGGCGAACAAAACATTTTTTAATGGATTCTTAGAAGTAATATTTTAGGATTTTAGAGGACAATAATCAAAATCATAACAGACAATTTTGATAAAATTTAAATTATTAAATTTCGTCTTAAAGCAATTACACTCAAATTTTAACTTATTGAGGTTAAAAACACCTTGTTCCAGATATACTCACATACCAAATTTGATCAAAATCGGTCGACTTGTTCGGATTATAGAGAACTATACAAGCGACAGATAGACATAATTCCAAAATACACGTTTTTGATTAGGGAACCTTAAAATACAAATTTTCGCAAAACAACTGTGTATCGATTTTTTAACTCATCACATAACTTTCTTATGTATGAAATAAAAAGAAATGTAATAACATTCGGAAAGTATCTCATATACCACGTAGGCCTACATTGGCGAAACCTAAATAACCATCGTGTAAATGTAATTATTCTAAAAATAATTTTAAAAATCTTTCTTTTGTTTAGGTAGTGGAGGTGCAAGGATTTTAAAACGCGTAGTATATAGAGTAATTTTAGCAGAAATATAATTTACCCAACAATGTTTTATTTTTCAAAAAATTCCAACAGCAAATAGTAGAATATCCAATCACAAATTACTAAGACATTCCAATTTCCACGACAAATACACAATAAAAACGACAGTTCACGACAAAGTCACCATCTTCAGTTATTGTTTTCTTTCTTTCTAAAACGTATAAAAATAATTTACTCTCAAGTAAACCAAACATTTGTCATAACATATTTTTTTCATGACATAATGAAGAACAAAATTTTTTAAAATACACAAATAAAATCAAACATTTATAATACAATTTTAAGAATAAAAAACATTTTAATTCAAGAAAATTGTTTTAAAATTTTGGTGCATCTGAAGGATCTGAATAAAAATATTATTTCAATAAATCCAGAACATATAAAAGAATCAACTGTTTACAATTGTTAATGTTTGTTTGAAGATACAGTATATCGAATTTATGTCTTTAACGCCGTCAATTTTGTATATGGGAAAAGATAATTAATGACAGTGTATAATGTATCATCCTATTAAATTAATAAAACACTACAGGTTCTACAACAACAAATACACCACACACGACCAAGTCATCTTCGTTTACAAAAGTTTGTGAATACAACTCTATATAATGAATTAATCATTGTAACGTCATCTTGAACGTGCGATTGTTTTTGTAGAAATTGTATTATTTTATTAAATTTTTAATACGAATTTTCCCTAACGTATTGAAAACAGAATCTGTTAAAATGTATAGTTATAACAGAAACAATTCTTTCCTTTAAAGCAATTGTTATTTCTGTAGCAGCTATTTGTTCACAAATTGGTTAAATTAATTCGAAGAGGCGTATTCATTTCTTCTGTTTTCTAACCTACCGCTGTGGTAGGCCAATTGATGACCACAGTTCAAATTGCCTGGAACAGAATTTGTCGACACTTGTAATAACTCAAGAGAAGCGCGCTCACAATGCCGTGAACAAATTGAAACACAACAATAAAATGTCGGAAGACGGAAATTTCCGAGGATGCCTTGCTGAATTATAAGTATTCTTGATATTCGGTCGATGAAACTTTAAAATTATTGTGTTTTCTGGAGCTATTCAACTCATTTTTTAGGATTAACCCGAGAATGATGTTTTTCGTGTTTTTGAATGTACAGATTACTAATTCAGCGGTCATTCATTCAATTCTTGTAATGTAAGGTTTATAATAAATAATATCCGAATTTTGTCAGCGACTTCGTTGCATAATTTTTAAGAATAAAACTTCCTTTAAGCACATGTTCAAAAATGCTTCTTTTTTTCTGACTCTCGTTCTATTTGTGTGTTAAAAAAAAAATATATATATATATATATACAATGTAACGTTGAGAAGCCCTAAGTAAAAGCTTTGTCCAATTCAAAATGTTTAAACCTTGTCAGTTAAAAAAAAATGTCAAACATAAACGTCACTCCAACACATAATAAATTTTGTTAAAGGATTTCTAAGGAAACAATACTTCGAAACTACAAAATTATTGAAAGGGCGAGGGCAGCGTGACAAATTAAATAGGAAGAGTTGAGTTATGTAATGTGACAACATGGGAAAGTAGAAAGTTTGTGTACGCCCAAGTTAACAAAAGAAAAAGAGACAAAAAACTAGGCAGAGGTACGTTGAACTCAGCTAAGAAACAAGATTTAACGAACTTTGAAAGACTGTTAGAGTTTGAAAAATCAAATCCAACCAACCAAAAAGAAGCGTCATCCAGAAATAAGCGAAGAAGGGGTAAAACGGGAAAACTCTGCGTAAGAATTCAAAAATCAGAAAAAGCAGTGAAGAACGAGCGTCGCAAGGGAGAGGAACTAGGCACAGGGCGAAGTTCGCCAAATCGTCGTAGAGTTGAAGAAAAGTTTTAAGTCATCGAATTATATTAAAATCATCGTAAAGTTAAAGAAGAGTTTGATTAATTGACTAAGAATTCAAGCAACAGAGTGAGGTAGTTCAAGCTTCGAGATCGTCAAAGTGCCTATAAATTGGATTAAGTTTCTTGTGATATCTGCCATAAGTTCGAGGGATCATCTCACCTGTAAAAACTCCAAGAAGACATCATTCCATGCTACTGAACCACGATAAGTTATCTGATTAGTTATTGTAGTTTTTACTTCAGGTTACCAAAGAAACCACGCCCCAATTTAAATAAAATCTGAGCTAGGCCGAGAGCCATTTAAACTTAAATTTTCAAAGAGCAATCAAAGTAACTTCATTATATAATTGGTAAATTATACCTGGCGCCCAATAAATCAATAAAGCAATTGAGATATTAAATTATAAAGACTAAATTAAAATTACAATTAATGATACGATTTTGATGCACCTAATAATAATAATAAAATTGCTATGTTCTAGAATTAAGTATTTCATTGTGTTATAAATGTTTATGTCTAGTTTAAGTTGAATGGATGAGATTTATTGATAAGATGAATAAATTTGAATACTCATAAATGCATCAAATAATTTGAAGATTTAATTAATTCAACTGTTATATATTGGCACCCAACTTTAGGTGCAAATTGTATTTTAAAGAATAAATAATTTTAAATATGATAACGTAGTTGTGTTTTAATCAAAGTAATTAATTAAAAATAAATAATAAAGGTTATAATTGGCGTCCAACTCGTGGTTTAATTAAAATTAAAATTTAGTTCACGTGGTGTAACCTGAAGGTAGCATTATAAGATAAGAGACAGAAAGACTATTAGATATAATTAATTTAATGTTAAGACGTAGTAATAGGATAAAAAATTATAAAAAGATGGCAAATAACCAAATAACAATGGGGTTTGATGAGGAGATTAATAATCAAATGGGGATAGAATCAGAAATGGATAGAGCTATAGGGATTAATAATAGTGAAAGTAATACTAATGAGGGTAATAATTCAGGGGAGAGTGAAAATTTAAAGGTGTATGGGACCCCAACGGTAGGATTAAACGAATTAATCGAAATCCTTAATAAAAAATTTGATGAAAGTAATAAAAATGCGGAAATCCTAAAAACAAGCATCGATAAAAAATTTGAAGAAAGTAGTAAAAATGCGGAAGCCCTTAATAAAAAGAATTTCGAAGAAATTAATAAAAATGCGGAAATTCTAAAAGCAAGCATCGATAAAAAATTCGCAGAACAAAATAAAAAGCTCGAGGAAAATAATAAAAAATTAGAAGAACTTAGTGGCAATGTTAGTCAAAATGCGGAGACAATGGACCGAAAATTTAATGAATTTGCGGAGAGATTCGAGAACAAGCTCGAAGAAATTAAATTAAGATCGGATACCACAGCCGAGACAATTAGGACGGAAATGAATGATAAATTAAATAAAATTGAAGAAAATTTCACCGATAAATTAGGTAATAAGTGCGAAGATTTAAGAGAAGATTTAAAAGAAATTGCAAGTAAAGTCGTGGAAGTAGAAAAGGATGTGCAAGAGAGCATTAAAGAAATCGAAATCACCGTAAACAAAAATTTAACTGAAAATCAAATTAACGTAGACGCTCAGATTGATAAGGTAAAGGAAAGTCAAGCTAGATCTAATAATAAAATTCTAGAAATCGAATCACAATGCCAAGAAAATTCACAAAAAATTAACCAATATCAGAAACAAACGGACGAAATGAAAAATAAAGTGACAGAAGTAGATGAAAGATTAAGTAATTTAAAAACAAGGGATGGTATCATAATAAGGGAACCAGAGATAAGGGATATTAGTTTTACAGGAAAAGAAAGATTCCCAATGCAATTTTTAAGGATCATAAAAGAAGTTAGCGTTAGTTACACACATCAAGGGAACATGTATTGGTTAGATAGATATTTAAAAGATGAAGCATGTGTATGGTGGTTTCTACACCGTAGGGAAGTTAAAAACTTCGAAGATTTTGAAAAAATATTTATGGATAAATATTTTAACGAAATGATACAAGCAAACATCCGAGACAGGTTGGAATTCGGAAAGTTTAAAGGAAAAATTGGGGATGAAGCTATCACATATGTGGAGAACATGATGTTGGAATGTTCAGAGTTAGAACCGCCGATTTTAGAAGCCCAGTTAGTCCAAAAAATCGCTAAGCACTTTCACCCAACTACACTAATTGCTGTTATCACCAGGGGTGTGAAAACAAAGCAGGAATTTGTAAAACTATTGATGGAATTCCGACAGGCAGATGTACGACACATTAATAGTTACGAAGAAAGAAATGGTAATTATAAGGCATCCTATCCACGCGACGAGAGAGAGGGAGAAGTTGTAAACAGGCCTTGGGGACAAATGAATGGGTACAACAGTAGACATTTACCGTTACGTCAGAATAGGGATGTTTACAGAAAACCAGATGTGCGTGCCGACATAAAAAATGGACCAGGGAACCGTTGGGAAGGTCGACAACCTGCAGACAGGGACGGAAGAGGGCAAAAGTGAAAGTTGGAATGGAATGTAGACCTAGCGGATAAGAACAAGGCAACCATAAATACCTTATTCACCGATTTAAAAGATTATTTAGAGGACAATCACGACACAAGCGATATAATTAATGACATTAATAAATGTCCAGAAATTAAGTTAGTTTTTAATGAGTGTGTACAGGTCAGAGCGTTAATCGATACAGGTTGTGAGGTAAATTCGATATCTGAATCTTTCTACAACACAAATAAATTAAATTTAGGAGTTTTTGAAGAATTACCGGTAGCAGGAGTAAAAGTTATTGGAGCATTAGGTCTGCGTTCCAAAAGTGTTAAAAAACAAATTTTCATTAAAGTTAAGTTAGGAACAGAATTAATCGCCGTGCATTTTATAATAGTACCAGAACTAATTCGAGATTGTATACTTGGGTTAGAGTTTTTATCAAGAAATCATGCAATCGTCAATTTTATTAATAATAAGTTAGAAATAGGAAATAAATTAAACTATGGAGTTGGTAGAAAGGAAATTAAATTCGAGGATTCGTCAGAAGTTAATATTGAAAGTTTGAATAATTGCCTACAAATTGAAGAGGATAAATATGAATTTGATATAAACAAAATAAGCAATTTGGAACATGTACCACTTGAGAATAGGCAGCGGTTATACAGCATATTTAATAAATATAAAACAGTTTTCAGCAAAAAACCAGGATTAATTTCAACTTATTACCATAAATTTCAAGTAACTGATAGAACACCATACTGTCAGAGGAGTTGGCCAGTGGCAACTAAGTTTAGAGAAGCCGTTGATGCAGAGATTCAGAGAATGCTAAGTTATGGGATCATCGAGAGAGCAAACAGCGCATACATTAATCCTATAGTACCTGTATGTAAGAAAGATGGGAGCGTAAGGATCTGTTTAGACGCCAGGACTATAAATGCGAGAACCATACCGGATTACGAAGGGATTCGACCAATCCAAGAGTTATTGACAATCGGTAAGAAGATCAGTTGGATGAGTAGTTTAGACCTAACTAGCAGTTTTTGGCAAATCCCGTTGCACGAAGATTGCAAGGATTTCACGGCATTTCTGTACAAAGGATTGTGCTACAGGTACAAAACCGTTCCGTTTGGGTTGAGCACAAGCTTAGCAAGTTTAACGCGAGGTTTGGACTCAATTCTGACGGAAGAAGTTAAAAGGAATTTAATTATGTATGTGGACGACTGTTTATGTATTTCGCAAAACTGGGAAGATCATGTGGACCAATTAGAAAAAATATTAAAGGTATTTCAAGACGCCAACTTAACAGTAAATTTTGAGAAATCTATGTTCTGCAGGAAAGAAATAGATTATCTAGGTTTTGTTATCACCACAGATGGTATCAAACCGCAAGAGCAAAAAATGATGGCAATTCAAAATTTTCCGCGTCCTAAGACACCAAAACAATTAAAAAGCTTTTTAGGATTAACAAATTTCTACCACCGGTTTTCAAAAAATTACGCACAAACAACAGCTCCATTACAAGGACTACTGAAGAAAGGAACAAAATTTAAATGGACAAATAGTATTAACCAGAGTTTTTTAGCTGTAAAGGAGGAATTTATTGAGGCTGTAACGTTAAAGCACCCAAATATGGAAAAGATGTTTTACTTACAGACAGATGCGTCCGATATTGCGTCAGGAGCACAACTGTACCAACTCGATGACCAGAATAACATTGCTGTAGTAGGATTTACAAGCAGAACATTTAAAGGGGCTGAGAGATTTTATAGCACTGCCGAAAAGGAATTGTATAGTGTAGTATTAGGATTAAGGAAATTTAGGAATTATTTATTAGGGAGAAAAATAACCGTTATAACTGACAATAAGGCGATCACTTTCATTAACCAATGCAAACTACTTAACGCTAGAATGACGAGGTGGATCTTATTAATTCAGGAGTATAACATCCAAATTCGACACTGCAAGGGAAAAGAAAATATTGTTGCAGATACATTGAGCAGATTCCCAGAGGATGGAGAATGTTCACAAGAAAATGGGGAGGACCGACTTGTACAAATCCAATTAGTGTTACAGAAGTTTAATCCAGAAGTGGGCGAACAGTTACAAAATATAGAAGTTTTACAGAAGAAGGATACAAAATTTAGGAATATAGTAGGTAAATTAGAAGAAAATGATCCAAAAATTTTAGAATGTTATAAATTGTTTGAAAAAAAATTATTTCGCAAGGAAAGAGGAATGTGGAAATTAATGATTCCAGAAAAATTCATTGAAGTATTAATTAAGGAAATTCATGAAATTTGCGGACATATAGGAATAAGCAAATGTTACCATAATTTTAAGGAAGATTTCACGGGAGACAAAGTCGCTAAAAAGGTCAGGGATATAATAATTAAATGTTTACGATGTCAAAAGTGTAAACATGACAACAAAGGTAGAAACGCAGAACTTACGCCTATTATACCAAAAGGTAAGGGTGAACTAGTGTGTGTAGACTATTACGGACCATTGCCTCGGTCAGTCTACGGGTCAAGGTACATCTTAGTAGTGATTGACGCATTTTCTAAATACACAAAATTGTATAAGGTAAAAAACACAACAACCGTAACAACATTAAATCAAATCAGGAAATACATTAAAGAAGTCCAATTACCAAAATACATACTTTCGGATAATGGTACACAATTTACATCCAAAAAATGGACAGAAGGGTTACAAGAACTGGGAATTAGACAAAGAACCGTTGCAATACGAAATCCACAAAGCAACTTGGCGGAGAGAGTAATGCGAAATCTAGGTCAACTTTTCAGGATCCTGTTACCTGACAATCACCAAGAATGGGGAAGGCTACTTGAAACTGTGGAAAGTTTCATGAACGAATCATACCATGATACAATTGAGTCAACACCATTAGAAGTACAATTTAATACACGTCCGACACGAATTTGGAAAAAATATTTAATTAATCCAGGCAACACAGAAACAAACGACATTGACCACGGAGAAATATACTTACGAATTAAAAATAAAAGGGAAAAATTCGCTAAGAAGTTCAATGAACTGCATCCACCAACCGAATATCAGATAAATGATTTAGTACTAGTAAGAGCTTGTATTCCGTCAAGCACAATTGAAAAACGATATCACAAGTTCTGTGAACTATATGAAGGACCATACACCGTAATCTCTAAGATAGGAAAAACTACTTATAAGTTAGCTAGTATTAAAAATAATAAAACTCACATCCGAGGTATATTTAATTGTAGATTATTAAAAAGGTTTCATAATTAATTAGAGAGTTAAGTAAACAAAAATAAATGAATTTAACTGTAAAATAAAATGTAAACAAACACATGTCCTACAGTTGAAGAGGGTCAAGGGAACAATGTTAATTGGGGTTTACGAGAAGGGTTTGTTGACGTGGGATTCT
Organism: Aphrophora alni; assembly: GCA_963513935.1. Classification (NCBI taxonomy): domain Eukaryota; kingdom Metazoa; phylum Arthropoda; class Insecta; order Hemiptera; family Aphrophoridae; genus Aphrophora; species Aphrophora alni. The sequence continues at coordinate 54,576,061 of OY740772.1, read as the reverse complement.
AGACAATGCCATTGTTAAGAAAAAAGGTTGACCGCAGTTTAGGTCATAAAGTCATTTAAAGGGACAGTAATTCTAGTGGGTTTTTAAATGAGAGTAAGAGTAGGTCATAAAGTCATTTAAAGGGACAGTAATTCTAATGGGTTTTTAAATGAGAGTAAGAGTAGGTCATAGTCCATGTTACGATATGTATATGTGTATTATTAAAATAAGTTTAGTGTAAAGGTGTATCAAAAGCAAATTTTATCATTAATTATGCAATTAACATAAAATTTCTTGGGACTTATGTAACGTTGAGAAGCCCTAAGTAAAAGCTTTGTCCAATTCAAAATGTTTAAACCTTGTCAGTTAAAAAAAAATGTCAAACATAAACGTCACTCCAACACATAATAAATTTTGTTAAAGGATTTCTAAGGAAACAATACTTCGAAACTACAAAATTATTGAAAGGGCGAGGGCAGCGTGACAAATTAAATAGGAAGAGTTGAGTTATGTAATGTGACAACATGGGAAAGTAGAAAGTTTGTGTACGCCCAAGTTAACAAAAGAAAAAGAGACAAAAAACTAGGCAGAGGTACGTTGAACTCAGCTAAGAAACAAGATTTAACGAACTTTGAAAGACGGTTAGAGTTTGAAAAATCAAATCCAACCAACCAAAAAGAAGCGTCATCCAGAAATAAGCGAAGAAGGGGTAAAACGGGAAAACTCTGCGTAAGAATTCAAAAATCAGAAAAAGCAGTGAAGAACGAGCGTCGCAAGGGAGAGGAACTAGGCACAGGGCGAAGTTCGCCAAATCGTCGTAGAGTTGAAGAAAAGTTTTAAGTCATCGAATTATATTAAAATCATCGTAAAGTTAAAGAAGAGTTTGATTAATTGACTAAGAATTCAAGCAACAGAGTGAGGTAGTTCAAGCTTCGAGATCGTCAAAGTGCCTATAAATTGGATTAAGTTTCTTGTGATATCTGCCATAAGTTCGAGGGATCATCTCACCTGTAAAAACTCCAAGAAGACATCATTCCATGCTACTGAACCACGATAAGTTATCTGATTAGTTATTGTAGTTTTTACTTCAGGTTACCAAAGAAACCACGCCCCAATTTAAATAAAATCTGAGCTAGGCCGAGAGCCATTTAAACTTAAATTTTCAAAGAGCAATCAAAGTAACTTCATTATATAATTGGTAAATTATACCTGGCGCCCAATAAATCAATAAAGCAATTGAGATATTAAATTATAAAGACTAAATTAAAATTACAATTAATGATACGATTTTGATGCACCTAATAATAATAATAAAATTGCTATGTTCTAGAATTAAGTATTTCATTGTGTTATAAATGTTTATGTCTAGTTTAAGTTGAATGGATGAGATTTATTGATAAGATGAATAAATTTGAATACTCATAAATGCATCAAATAATTTGAAGATTTAATTAATTCAACTGTTATATATTGGCACCCAACTTTAGGTGCAAATTGTATTTTAAAGAATAAATAATTTTAAATATGATAACGTAGTTGTGTTTTAATCAAAGTAATTAATTAAAAATAAATAATAAAGGTTATAATATACAGTAATTATAAGGAATAATTGGTATCATAAACTTATGGGTGTTGTAGTAAATTACCAAAAAATTATGTTGTAATTTTTTTATAGACAACTCTATTATTATTTGACCTAGATAACAAATAGATACATTTGTATTTGTCGATAAAAGGTGAAGATATTTTGCCGCAGTAACTTTGTGTTAAGTTAATTGTTTTTAAAATATTTTACATTAAATGTACAAAATGCCTTGGATTTTGGTATACAATACCATAGAGGTTACTTAAAAAACGGGTAAATCATATTTGGCAACAAATCTGATCTGTTTCCAAAGTTATATTATATATACTTTGTTAAAGTTCTTGGTAATTTACCACAACACCCATAACTTTATGATACCAATTATTCCTTATAAAATTGCTGTGTAATACATCCCATAATAATAAATAACAACATTAATAGAAGAAAATATTGTTGGCTCTTGTACATTTGTTGTAAATTTTCGTGATATTCAACACTACAACTTTTAAATGGCCGCCACTTTTAAAATGTAAAAAGTTATGATTTTTTTTTTATGTTCATAAAAAAGTTAAATATAAAATCTATGTTGGGCTTAAATCTCATTCATTTCCAAAGTTATACATTATTATTATTATTTTAATGAAACGGCAAGACTGAAAATAACACATTTTTAGACGTATGTTTATAAAAACTTTTTTCTCTAAAATGATACAAAACAAAAAGTATCACAAACCATGTAGTATTTACTAAATATTTACATTTTTATGTAGACACTTTTACGGAAAAGAAAAGTGTTAAACCAGCAGAAATATTTCTCCAAATCGGAACCAAATCTGGGTCAACAATTGTTGTCCGCCTAATTGTTCTATTTCTCCTGTTCAAAACTTATCACCTGTCCATACTTTTGTAAAGACCCTCTCACTTCAGGAATTCTCCTGATAATTTTAATATCTACGGGGATTATTTCTACCTAAATTGTTAGAAGTTAAGTAATTTAATCTTAAAATAAGAAATGGGTTTAGTATCAGCCGTGATGAGTATATAATAACTCGTGACGGAAGGCCTAATCTGATTAACATAACAAGTAGCTTAGGTTAGTTCTAGCTCAGGCCAAGTTTGGACATTGTAGTACGCGTGCGTTAGTTTTTATTTGATGTTTAATAAATAACTCGATTAACAGGAAATATAAAAACAACCATCATGACACGGAGTGGAACCCAGTTAGTTAGCAATACCAATTTTGGATTTTCATTTGGAAACCATACAACCGGTTATGCTTCATCTCCAATCTAATTATAAAGCAAGAAGCTCTGAGCCATGTCTATAATTAAGATCTAATCTAATGTAATTTTGTCCAGCGATCATAATTTTAAGTTGAATTTGTTGGTCACGTACGTGTCCGTCCGGTCGCCTCCGGATAATTTCTACTTTCAGTTACAGTTATTACGTTACTCTCTGTGGTTCAGGCAATTTGTCTTATCGAGATTATAAAGTATGTATATAAGCAAAATGTCTTGACTGACTTATCAACGTCAATTCTACACTTCTGAACACAGAAACACCCAATTCGTCGAAGATCTTCTTTCCTCTTAAGGAAACTTACCCTTACAAACTCAACTGACTCGTACACTCAAATAAGATTTCACAGGTTACTCAATATCTCTGATATATTAGCTTGATATTTCCTTACATAGGTTACTCATATAAATGCTATTAACCTAATCACTAAGCACTATCTGTATTTATAAGAAAACGTCCTAACTAGCTTTATTAACGTACAACCAAAAACCCAGAAGATAGAAACACGATGTGTGCTGAGAATATTCCTTTCGAACTAAAGGGCCAGTAAGAATAGATATTTCAAAATTAAACCACTAAAAGGGGTAAAACATGTTTTCACAGACTACTCAATATCTCCTAAGAGCCGGACTTGGCTTTGCTTACTTGGTTGACCAATACAAATGCCTAAAAACATATTCCTAACATTGGTTCTAAAAAAACTCTTTAAATACCAAATAATAAAATAACACCTACACATCTTCAACAAACTACAACAAGCCTGTGCGCATGACCGAGTTCCCCTACTCCATTCTTTTCCATTATCGCGCCAACTTTCTTCGTACATATACAAGTCTTCTTGTGAATTATCAATTGCGGTGGAGAGGGGTTTCTTCTACTCCATTGCCCATACTGTTTTTGTTTGTTGTAGACCTATTGTATATTAACTGTAATTGAAGATGGTAGAACAGATTTTTCAAAATTTTCAATAAATGAGATCCCTACAAATGTATTTCCAAATTAAATGAAATATGCTGTGCACATAACTTTCTCACATTTATACAGAAAACCAAACCTTAAGGCATTTAAAAGTATTCACTGTCAGCTCTAGAGTTATTGAACTGTAGTATTTAAAAGCAAAATATCTCAAAATCTGTTAAATTGACCAAATGTTGATCAAATTTGAATATTTGTGACTCAAAACGAATGTTTTAAGCCGAGTAAAACAAAAAAGATACAAATTACGGTTGTAGAGAGAATTGGATAAAATTAAAATGAACTGTTTTTTTTCAAATTTCAAATGAACTGTTATTTTCTTTTACATGCTGGATGAAACATTGGTTTGGCTATAATTCACATTTCATCAATAACATTTTGTTCGATTTTGAGATATTCCATCTTCAAAGATTACGACCACTTACATTTGGACTGGTAGTTTTGTAGAGCTGGTGACGAATATGTTTCGTTGGAGATCTTCAAGGTTATAATTAAGCCAACTAAATTTTGAAGTACTCAAAATTGAAATTGGCTAAAGATAGTTTTGTGTCTTAGCGAGTGTAATATATTTCCAATTTTATGTTTCAAGGATTTAAGGAAATATAATTATACTTAGCTCTGGCTATAATTTATTTATATGCAGTTTCCACTTCAATATTTCGCCAGAATAATATAAAGAATAATCCTGAAACAGTGATATTCCACAATAACAAAAATGATAAGCACCCAAACGAACTCTGTGTTAATTAAACCATAACTATGTATTAACCCAGGACCAATAAATCGTCCATGCTGTCAAAGTATAATCGGGTTCTTCTCGGAATCATTTGTAGGTGATTTGCAGAGATCCCGAGTCTGGCTTCAGTAAACAATACCGTGGTAGTTTATCTTTTATATATATCAATGTTTATAGTAGAGCCGTACAGTAGTTGATTGGGGTCATAGGTCACCCGTCTTGCATTCAGGATGGACTATCCAGTCGTGCACGTGGCTAAATTATAGTAAGACAAAAACGATTATAACATTAACTTTCTCACAATATTAGTAGCTTCTGCACCAAAAGTATTTTAATACTACTTTTAGGTTCAAGAAATCAATGTAAATTTCTTTACTACAGAGTTGTTCCCACTGTTTTCGAGGAATAAATAAGGATAGGCTCCCTTCTTATCACATTTTGTATTTTTCCCCCTCTTTGTTTTAATTTATTATATATATATAAATATACTTTAGGCTTGCTACTCTTGTTCCATATACTCGTCCAGAGCGAAACTCCTATCTAAACTAAATCGAGGTTTTAATAATGAAATCAATATTTACATTCTTTTCCCAGTTACTGTTGACCTGTAGGCTAATCATTTTCACTTTTATTTTGGCGCACTGGATTAGGATATTACTCTTCACAAATATTTTAATCTTGATCAAACTAGTTCCAGCCGATTTTAAGAAAATTAAATTTTGAATTTTGTGTTACGTCAGCTCCTAGCAGATATTGAGTTATTAAAAAAAATTATAATAAATGTCTTGAAGTATAGCCAAAATACACTTATCAAATCGGTGTACTGGTTTGGACTGTGGAGCTAAATAGACGACAGAGAGAACAGATATCATCCAAAAACCAATGTTTGAATTCAGCAGTCCTCAAAGCGGGTATTTCAGTAAAACGATTACTTTTTCCTTAATTGGTGTTAGTGGTGTGTGAATGTTTGATTATTAATTAGCTTTAATTCTGTATGTAATAGTAATTAAATTAATCTCTTCAAAGCTGGGTATCCTATGGTGCATGGGCAGAAGTGGGGTGTTTATACCTTAAAATGGGCTTGGACGTTATCCAAACCGCTTTTCTAAATGTTGATCCTAGTCTAGTTAGCTCTAAACGTAAAATTACAAAAATCTTCATTTTTTGTTTACCAGTCATATACTCTAACTTTCTCTATACTAGGAATATGTGAAACAAGAAAGTGCATTTTTTCAAAATAGATTCTTCTATCTTGCGTAATGATTGTAAAAGTTAATTTTAACTTCCTTAATTCCCAAATTCTTTAAAGCAGTTTGTAAGCGTTTTTCTTTTCTTTTCTAAAATTTATAAAATATGCGTACCTCAACATAAACAAAAGACCCTATTCGTCATTTTCTTCAGAACAGAATTTTAATTCAAGATTATTGTTTTAAATTTTGGTTTATTTGAAAAATTCGAATCACAATACTATTTGAATAAATCCACAATATGCAAAAGAACCAGTTGTTTGTTTATCTTCTTTTCATAAATGTAAAATTTCTAAAACTATTTACAATCATCAATTTTTAACTTAAAGACATAGGCTATCGGATTTATTGACAGAAATTTATGACTGAAAAACGTAAAACCAATATAAACCTCAGTCCAATATATCATTTTATTATTAACAGTATCTAAAGTAATAAATTAGTATTAGATTTATTTCTAAATAAAAATTCCTAATAAAAAATAAATTCAGATTGTTTCACTATCTAAAACAAATTCGCAAATCACTTGATTTAACTGTTCAACTGCCATTTTTGGACAATAATACATTAAAATGAGCTAAAACTAAATTAAATCTCTACATTCGATATTACAAAATTATTTTGAACTAACACTTATGTAAATACCAGAAATAAATTGACAATAATAAATAAGCAACGCACATTTCACGTACTAAGCAATTGCAGCATAAAGCAACGCAACAAACGACAAACAAGAGCTGACTTTTGAATATAGTTCATTCTGGAACATTCATTGAACATGAAAACAAGAACTGTTCACCCGAGATAACAATGAAAACAAACAAGTAGTTATAAATGACAAATTTGGTAGATCGTTAGTTGAGAGACCATTTACTCTTTTTCAATTTTTTTTAACGGGGTTATAATTATCTTATTTTAAAAAGACAAGATTATCTTCAGTCTAACAAACTTCGAAGAATGAAATTTATCAGAAATTGACGTTCAGATGTACAAAAGAGTGATGTGTTTATAGAAAATCATTTAATCTGATCATCTGTTCGTTTCTTGACTGAGCGAGTCCGCAGTCAGACAATGTGAGAGTTAACGAACTGGGCGGACAAAACTTGATGAGTAGGCGTTTTTCTTTGAAAACATAAAATCTTCACTTTGATATAGCTACCGTCGAATATTTCGTTTGTAGAAGATGAAATACGACGAAGATATTATAATTCGCGGTGGTTTTATAGGTTTAGGGGAGAAAACAAAAACACATTACAATTTATTATTGGTAAAATGTAATTGTCGATTTTTGTAAAATATGTTAATGAAAACGTTTCGATTGAAATTAACACACAAAAAACAAGCTCATATCTTCTGGATAAAAGGACCTACAGACAAAAACAACCGTCAAATGGACGCCAATTTGAAATGTTTCGACCGTTTTTTCAAATCACATTCAATGAAGTACAGATGATTTTGCTTCGATTCTCAAATTACAATACTGTTTTGAAAATAGGTCACCATTTTAAAATTTACTTTCTAGTGTTTCTGATGAACGAACTTGTGAGCGATTTATAAAACCGCCCTTGCATACAAGTTTTAGCAAAATCGAACAAAAGTAGAGATATCTAGAGCGTAAACCAACAGATAAATATTCCAAATTACTCCAATAGGTATTTCACGGTCTCTAGTGTTGGGGTTACTAGATCAGATTAGCTAGATTCTTCTATACGTAAAAAGTTCTATAATAGTTCTTTTTTTAAACTTCAGTTTAAAACAAGTTGTTTTCTATAAACGAAAGTTAAAAAAAAACCCTAAAATATATTTAATATTACCGTCATATTCTTTTACAACCGGTAAAGAGTTTTGTGAAGAGGTCACATAGCTCTGGAACTGGAATCAACAACTGAGCTAATATTGGTTCCATCTTCTGTGATCGGAACACCATAAGAGAACGGCATTGATGATTGGACGTCTCTTCGCAGTTAGTCACAGAGCTAGATTATAAACCTGCCACTGATATAAGCAAACTCTTTAGAATTTACATGTTATCCTTTCGTGTGCAGCTGCGAGGTCGGATGAAAAGACAAGTGAGCAATCTGAATTATTTAATTTATTTTCAGAGAATTTTCCCAAATTATAATGTCGGGCTATGTTTTCGGGTACGACGTTCCCTATGTGTCTAAATGCGGAAGTTATATATTTTCAAAATGATTGAGTGATAAATATGGTTATAGACTTGACCACCAATTTTACAATGCGAGTTTTGTCATAGAAGAAGGAATTAGAATAAGAAAGTCACAGCCCATGTTAAACAGCGTGATACAAAATATCCTTAGTTTGGTTACTGGACAACAGAAAGCGCTAGTAGCAACTGATACAGTAGACAAGCGTTTTTGTCCCAATGCTACTAGCGCTTTCTGTTGTCCAGTAACCAAAGGATATTTTGTATCACGCTAGAGCCTATACCTGTGACTTTCTTATGGTTTTGTGCAGTTACATTTATAATTAATAACTCCCCCAAATTAATTTATTATAGTTTATTTATTAAGAGCTAGGGTGGTTACCTAGGGTGGTATTTGGTTAGAGGGAATAACGGAATTTAGACCTAAAGTAAATAACTTTTTTTTTTCTGTACGGTCAAAATCTGAGAACGCTTTCTTAGACTTATCAAATTGGTTTAAACATAAAGCTTAGAGTTTCATTATATGAGACATAAACTAGTTCTAAGAATAAATTGTATTTGTTTAAATTTCAGTTTTAAATGACGGCTGTCAAAGATTGGTCTGTACCCTCCAGGTCTCACTTTTAATGAGTACGAACTTGGCAATCCCGAGAGGCCCTAACTGGATCTACACTTGTCTTGGGTTAGATCACTCTCTTTCACCTTCCCTATCTGGTCTGTCTTCACCTACTCTTATTCTCCTCAGACCCTGACGCTATTCGAGAGCTGGGACCTTAATTTTATGCCCCCCCCCCCTTATGTATGGCTGAAAGGTTTAAACAACAAGAATAATTTATTTTTTGGAAAATAGAGTTTTCTATTTTTTGATTTACACACTAGTTTGGGTCATCAAACTTGACATGTTACCAAAATTTGAACTTAATCGATATAGCCGATTTGGAGAAAATGCGCCTTTAAACGTTTAGACAATTTTCTGAACAATGTCTGTGTGTGAGAATTATCTAGAATAGGTGCAGGTATTTCTCAACTTTTTAAAATTTGATGCAGGGTAACTATCTTAAGAAACAATAAAATTTTCCTGTTAAAATCTATAAAAAAAAATAGTAAGAAGGATGGTTTAAAAAAAATTAATATTTGATCGTAATTTAGTATCAATTTTTTCTAGAGCGGGATGTGTTACAGACTAAATACTAAAAATATGTACAGGACTGGAATTCCACGGATCTTTAAGATTAAGACCAAAATATTTTAATTGTGAATTTTTAAAAAAACAACGCAAATAAAGAGCTGAGGAGAGAGATGAAGAAATAATTTGAATATAATGTACTAGCCACGTTATTCTATTTAAACTTTTTTTAAATATAGTCTGTACTAAGTAGAGTGCCATTCGGCAAATTATTCTGTCACTTAAGACTGCTAAAAAATCATAACCTCTATTCAAGAAAATGAAACAACACATTTAAAAAGGATCAAATGGTGATTAAATAACTATTACTGCGAGGAGAAAGGATTTGACAAAAAACAATATAGCCTACCGTCCGTGTACACAGATCATTAAAAACTAGTTGCACTGTGAAATGACAAAGCAGAAGATAACGTATTAGTAATTGATGTTGTAAATTACCCTTAGTCAGTAGCACTAATATCAAGTGTCATTTGTGTTAGCTGGACGGACGGACTTTCACGGTTGAGTGGTCAGCCTAGGCTGTGTCTTGTAAGATCTAATCATTGTATTTGCTTTGCTTACATTGTCTACCCTTCGAGAGATAACACAATCTAGATTAGAACTGATTTATTAAATTTGTTGAGGCAAAAGGTCGCTATGGGTTACTTACTATGTACAAGATGAAACTATAATCAGTATCTCTTATCTGTGATAATATATAGGTACTATATTGTCTTTGTATGGTTTGTTGAGCATTGAGAAATACAAGTTATACAGAGTGTGTTATTAAATTTAATTGAGACAATTGAATTTTTCAAAAGCGGCTAGCAAATGTTTTGGTATCAAGGGCAAAAAATGGCAATTAATAAATAGGAATGTTTTAAAGGTAATGTAATTAAATTAATGTAATAAAAGTCGGTGGATAGATTGTGTTTACTTAATTCTAAGAAATTGATGGATTGTTATACAGTTTCCCTTGTACAAAACAAAAATACAAAATTAATAAACGAACTTCCAAATATTCTGATTTTACAAAATATACACAAATGATTAAATTGAGATATTTTAGTTCTTTTTGCCTCGGCTAGCTTTTACTATTTAAAATCTTTGTATGTAGTCTACAGAATATTGTATTTCTTTCACTGTTAATTGGAGTTCAATGACTTAATTCTAGGCTTATATCGGTACATACTATTGTTGTTCAGAAAAAAACATTAAGGCAACATGATTATGAAGGATAGGTGACTAGGATGAATAAGTGATACAATTAGGATGCGGTATGGGTGATATCTAAAATCACAGTTTATGGAATGTTCAACTTTGGAGTATATTTAGATTGGTCAATATGAGATAGGTAGATTTATGATGTAGATTTCACAATATTTTAAAGATATTCAATTTATTCTTGACTCACCAATTCTTCTTAAAAACAGTTAATTAATTATTAAATTCTTACTATATGGATTTTAATTTTTCTCTTGATTTATATTTAAATTGAATTTTATGCAATACTAAAAAAATGGAGTCTGAATGCCTTCAGGTCTGATTTAAGAATTAGTTTTTATCATTGTTGTCCCCTGTTCCTGTCTTGTTTCTCTTTTTTTTTTGAACCATAGTAACCAGGATGTCAATTATCACTGCACTTTTCATTTTCACATCATTTATATAAACATATCGATGTTTTTGATACCTATTTATTTTGATGAGGTATTTACAATTTATGATTGCTTATTAATGTAATGTGATTGAACTACGGTTTATGGTAATTTTATATATATTTTTTTATTATTTGGCGATTTATTTTCAAAAGGGTGGATTTTGATATGGTGATTTATGAAATGTATTTTTAATTTATTTATAAATTCGAATTTCGGGTCGTTACAGTAAGCGAACTCAATTAAAAAAATATTGAATCCTATATTTGTTTGTACATTCTTATTCTACACTAAACAAATGTTTTTTTTTAATCCGACCTTAAAATTTCAAGATATTTAACAAATTTTGCAGATCTTCTGACCCTCAAGAATTGTTTTTCGAAAAAACATCCTTAATATATAAATAAGTGTTTTATTTAATCAGGTAAAGCTCAGAGAAATAAGTAGGTCTACCAATTATTTCGTTACAGTAAAATATGAATTTCTAAGTAGAAAAAATGTCTAAGCTTTATTTGGTTAACATAAATCATTTTGTCTAAATATTTAGATATATTATGTAACGAATTAGGTGATAGTTTTTAGTCCGAATTTCAATAACATTATCTCCGAAAGTAAATATCGAAATGAGGTTCAATGGTATCATTTTCTTTGTTACAGAATGCAGAATTATAGAATATTCTAAGCATTTTGCATATTGCTATTTTCGTATTTGTTCTACTCCTAAGTTGAGTATCATAGTTGACAGAGTTTCGTGAGGAAAATTGGGAAGTTACAATTATTAGTAGCGAACTCTGATTGAGAATGCCAGAACAAAGGACTGTTACACCATGGAGTTATATATTGCTTAGGCTGAAAATCGGAGAAATGTATATTTTGTAATTTTTTCGACTATTTCTGAAAATTTTAACGCATTATTAAAGTTAAAATAAGCCGTTAAAATAAACATTTTTTTCGCCCCTGAAGGATAATCTAGGTTGTGATTAATAGTAAGGAAGATTAATGTACATTTTTTAGAATGTTTGGTGATTGGTGAAACCCTAAGAGGAAACTAATCCGATATTGGCGGTTGGGGGGGGGGGGGGCTATCCCCTACGGTTCAGGTTGTAGATACTATTTGCTCTAAGTGTGAGAAGATTCTTGGATTAATTGAGGACTCAATGTGAATGAGTGGAGGAGAGCTGAAGTGACCTAACATCAGGAGACAGAATTCCACATCAACTTAAAGTACGGAAGCTCTTACTGAGCAGAAAGGACGACAGACAATTTGTCTATTAACTGCGCTGATAACTGAGATACCGTCAAACGTAATGTTGTTGGTGGAACTAGACGTTGATGGTTCAACTACTACGGAATAGAGCCACCTAAACACTTTTCTCTACAAATTTGTGGTGTGTTTGAGAGATTTGGCATTCTTGGAAGAGTCATTTTTGTAGGGCCTGAAGATTATATGGTTGCTGACACCAAGGTTTTTTTTATTTTTTTTATTTCCTACGGAGCTTAAGGAGGAGAAGATCTGGGAGGAATATATCACCATATGGAGGTGCACTTGTGATTCCAAAAGAATAAACAGTGCAAAATCATTGCACAAACTTTCACACTCACCCAACCACAAACCATAATTATCACCAAAAATTACATTTCGGTAAGTTGACAATCAAAAAGTGAAAAGAACATTGGACGCCATCTATCAAAACTAATTTATATTTAAATGAGGACCTAAACTTGCTTTTCTCGTGCCATATCCCTCAGCATGAGTCGTATATCATTAATACGAGGTTTTAATGACGTCAGTCAAAATATTTTCTATTTTCCACACGAGTTTTAGTAATTAAACTTACATTCAATAAAATTTGAACCAAATCGGTACTGTGCCGATTTTTAGAATTGAAGTATTTTATAACAGCTTCATGATCGATTTGTAATTTTCTTACCGATAACTCAAGAATTGACATTTTTTTTAGAAATTGCGACCACTACGATCTCTTTAAGTCCCTTGAGCAAATATAAATTAAAACCATTAGGTATTTTTTTTTAGAAAAATAGTAACTTTATGTTTATTCTTATTATGCTGCTACCCCCAAATTATGAGCTATACATAAAATGAAAAAAGTCCTCCGATATATCCAAAATATGCTCACATACAAAATGTCATTAAAATCACTTCACGCGTTTGCCCTGAAGACCACGATAGACAACGGACATCATTCCAAAAAACAGAAGGAAAAAAAAAACACTTTTTGACCTCTAGTTAGGTTAGGTTGGGTTAAGTTTATAGCTCGAGGAATATATGCGAAAACACTCGTCATCGACTTTTTGATTCACCACATAATTTCCCCTGTAATATGTAGAAAAGTAAAAATTCGCGAATAAAAAACAAATACCTTAATTTTGAAGTCAAGAGAAGAATATAGCTTTTCTTCCAACGCTAAAATAACTTATTTGTGGAAAAGGGGGTTGATTGAGGGTAATGCATTTACAAAATATTAGACCTAGGTTGATTTTGTTACCAAAGCATTGAATCCAAGGCTTTTCACATTTATTTTTTATTACCGAATATATATCTTCTTTCCAAAGGTTTTTAAGATCAGTTAATAACGAAACCCCTTTACGCTAGCTGAAGCCGAACAAGTATTAAATCTAAAGCGATACTTGTCTTTGATGGGTGTGTATTGTGGGTGTGGACGCTAGCTCTAGCTAGGTAGCTTTCTCTCTTGTTTATAATTACTATAATCGCGTGTTTAAATAAACTACGTGACTATGGAGGTTAGCTTTTGTTTAATTGACGTCATTGCAGTATGCCAGCCGTGTAGATGTCTGACGGTATGTTGTGTTTGATTCTGATCAACGCTATGTGGCTTACATAGGAAAGCATGATGAAATTATTTATTGATTGACTTTTAAAATTCACAGATAGAAACTTTCAAAGAAAGTTACTGTAAAGAGATTATAATATCTTTCCAAGTTTTGATAACTGTTTTATGTAGGACTGCAATATTTAATGGTCGTTGAAATCCTAGAATTTGCTAATTTCCTTTTTTTAAAGTTCGAAACAATATTTAAAATATCGACATAAAAACTGCATTACTTTTATTTCAAACCAAATCCACAAAAAATATCTAAGATTGAACAAACAGATGACACAATAAATCAGTCTTAACAGGCCAAACTGTTCAACCTCTTTTTCGGTAGTCGAGTTGTGCATTCCTTGATTTTGCATTTTTATTTTAAACTGCAATATTCAAAGACTAATCAAAAACCAAATCATTAACAAAAACATTAGTTTCTTTTTTTATAAAGGCGAAAACCTACCCTGCTATAGTACTTCGAGATGCTACTCCCGTACTAAATTTAAGTTACCCACTGACGAGAGAAATAAATAAGAAGACCTGGAAAATGAATATATAATCAAACAAAAAATATAATACGATAGTTTTATTGTCATTGACAAACCTTGCTATTGCCGTGACTAACCAAACTCCTTCAAAAATTATGCCACCAACTTTCTAGATACTGTATTTTCATATAGGCCTATACTAAGAAAACGTATCAGTAATTGACATTATACTAGTACAATCTTATTTGCTAACCAAACTTTCCCGTCAAAAGTTGGTTACATATGCTTTGGACGCCAATAGCCAAAATAAGGGTATTGGTGTCCAAACTTTATTATGACTGTCTTTACGCAGCAGGTAATTTTCAATAATTTTGTTTGATAAGTTGGCACCATACAATACTCCAATACCATAGTTGACTCTTTCAATACTTACTTTTACATCTCTGCATTTACAATTTGACGGCACAATTAATTGTTGTACAGTACCTTACAGAATAAATTTGTAAAAGGCCTTTCGACAACAGAATTTTTCCCTTTTTGTTGTTTAAGGCGATTAACCTCTCAGTCAACATCACCTAAAAAAAAGGAGAACAAATATAAAATAAAGTCTCTAGTCCTCAAATACACTATAATAGTAATTAATTGTAATAGTGTCGTGTTCGAAAGAGAATTGTTATGACAGTCGATTAAAACATTTTTGTTGCATTTTGTTTTTACTTTTCACAGATGAATTTTATACAAATATGAAATATATATTTGTATTTTTATATAATATACAGTATATATAAAACAGTTCTTTTTTTTTATAAAATATTTATTTTTGGTAATGTTTGAAAATATGTATAAAGACCGGCATGTCTTTACATTACATTCATACCTAGGGTTACACAGAACCAAAACATGTTGCTAAGGACCTCGACAAACACTAATAATTTTAATGTTTTAAATATTTTCTTTGCGAGAATAGTTTGAAGTGTTGTTGGAAGTCAAGTGTGTCCCTTACGAGTGGCACCGGAGAGACAGCTTCCACATGTTGTCCTGGGGTTTGTAATTGCTTCAACACGTGTTCATTTTGCTTTCTCCCCCTCCCCCAACTGCTACACTTGGAGACGGTTGAAAACGTTTGCTCACGACAAGCTTGAGTTTGAATGACCGTTGTTTGGGTTACCACAATAAGACCTTGCAAGAACAATGCAGACTGCTGAAACCAAATTATTGAAGTTTTGAATTGTTAACTGTACCAGTTATTTTCGCATTGGCATTTCTTTAATGTTTCTATTGTTTAATCGAAACTATTTTGACGGAAAACATACAATATAGTGTAGTACTTAATAGGCTAATTAGTTAAACAGGCGATCTGTAAAGTTTGTTAGCCAAGAATCAAGCTTTCAAATGATAAAAACAACTTTGCTTATATTTAGGTTTTTATGCTATAAAAATACTTACAATAAATTCTCATTGAAACGTTTAACTGAGGGAATAATTTGTCTTAGACTGACAAAAACACCTATTTTGTAAAAGTAAGATTATTTTGGTTTGTAAGTCAGTCTGGTTAAATATTTAAACATTATAATCAAGAATTCTTCAACACAATAAATATGACAAGACATGTCACTCGTCATGACAAGATGACACCAGAGGTAAATGCACTCTACAGTGTAAATGTAGAACTAAAAGAAACTCAACCCCAATGTCCGTACCTAAAACAGATCTCCCACATAATGAACTGCTCGTCAAAGAGTTTATATATTCACAAGTCTGAAGTCTCGCCTAGCTGTCACCTTCGCATCCTTTTATTTCCACTTAGTTTTAATTCAATCGTTTAATAAATTTTAATTAGTGAAGCTGCGTCAAATTGACGAGTTTCTTTTTATTCATGAATAACTTATTTCCCACATATGTTTCCATTTTGATTCGTCATTAATTAATTATCCAGCAGAAAGATAATTTAAAAACCCAATAGTACCAGCAATTTAACGCTCGCTTTTAACACCGTATGTTCGAAAATTCTCTCCACATACGTTGACTGTGACGTGAAGACAACTGCGCATGCTTGTGTTGGTCCTCTCTCCTGTTCCACAACCAATTTTAGGTTACTCATTTTGGAACGTTCGAGTGTCACTGCAAATACGTTTGGATTAATATACGTATAAAATTTTTGAATGTTCAGCATAATGTTGTTAGTAGAAAATGATTTTGAGGTGTTTAGACCGAATTTTTTTGAAAATATTGCCAAAATACGTTTACTGTCATTTAACTGAACTGCGATTTTTTTAAAAAAAGAAAGGAAGATAATACTAGGCGTGAATTTTGTTTTTTGTTCCCTAGTTTTCCTCGGCTCTGGCAACAATAGCCTATATCCAGAATCACGTGAAATTAGTAGGCTACATATTATTACAACTTATATAAACCCTAAGTAAAGAACTGCCAACAAACATCCTTCATTTTGAAAAGATTGCTGATTTTAACTAAAATTCCTAGTACTATTATTATTATTGCACATTTTTATTTCTAATGTTGGGGTTATATTTTTACCAAGTTTATTTTTAGTAATATCCTCTCTTTTTTTTAAACGTAGAAAACACATTTGGGCATCGTTTAAAACTAAATTTAAAGCAGTACAAAATAAACTAGTGTCAAAGTTATTATACACAAGAGTTACCCTCAATTTTTTTTTATTTTGAAATTTCCGGAAGATTTTGCTGATTAGCAAATTTGTTCATTCGTTCATCTACAAATCAGATTCTACATTTTAAATGTGGGCAAAAATAGTCTAAAGTTGTGTTTTTTGAAGCTATTCCCTAACAGTGTGTTAGGAAACAAGCCTAGTAACCAAAAATTAAGATAATTACCATAATGGGTAGAATCGATAGACATTTCATACTCGAGTGTTGATATTTCAATAGCTAGAATTTCCATATTAGAAATTTTCTAATAGAAATGTACAACGAAAACGATATTTTAACAAAAAAGCATAGAATCTCTCGGTCCAGCACTAAATAATTCAAAGAGGAAGCACACACAAATAGGCATAACTCATTGAATATTGATAAAACTGGTGTAATTTAAAAGGAGAAAAGTTTCGGATTAAATTCATACTAAAATAATTATTTTTTATAAGTTTGTGATATTTCAAAGCTGTTTTTTATTAATACTTCTCTAGTTACGAAGTTTTAATGTTTACGAAATTAATAAAAAAACGACCAACTAATAATTTTGACTCCATACATACATAGGCTATACTCTTTTGTGTAGATTGTAGACTACTCGTATAAAGATTATATTCTATGCACCACGACCTACACTTTAGTTTAACCGTAAACTATTGACGATATTTTTCCTCCGGCGTCTGCACTAATGGAAATACAGTAATAATTTTGCTTTGCTAAAGACGTTCTTAAAATTTTAACTTTAATTAATGTGTTTAAGTTATTTTTATTTGAACAAATTCACTACATTTCAGAGAAAAGTAGATATTTTATCACAGATTATAAACTTTGAAGTTGTTCTAAAAACAGGTTTGCTTAGTGGATACGTTAATTTAGGTGTTTAGGAATCCAAGAAGGGCGCCCGCATAGTGGCATAGGACTCTGTTATGCTTCCAACGTGTCAGAATGCCGTTTCTAAAATTCTTTCCTCTCTCTCTCTCTCTCTCTCTTTGAGTTATTAACGTTTTGTTAACCCATACATTGCAATAAAACTTTGTTAAACCTCTCTCTAAACTATTTTAAAGATTATGCATTGAATTTCAATAATTTTCTATTAAGAAAATCATTCTTCAATCCAAAAAGTCCCGGAAATCTTAAATAACTTTTAAATGAATAACAGTAAAAAAAAAACAAGAACTTGATTACACTTATTGGTCCCACTGAAACACCTTTCTGTATAGCATAAAGCCTAATTTTGTACAAAATAATCTCCCCCAGAGGGTGGTTTAAATCAAAATTTTCAAATGTAAACACATCTTTTTGCAGGATTCCATGTAAAATCGCATTTTAACATGATTGGTACATTTTTTAAATATACGATGTACGAGAGAGTTATTTTCAAATACTGTTGACATTATAGAATTTTAGCCGTAGAACCAAAGGTAATCTTCTAATCAAAATTAAGAAATGGAAATAATAGAACAGCACTAGAATTTATAAAATTTCAATATTAAGGGATAGTAGCTCTTGAAATTGTTGAAATTTTAGAATTTTCAACCCTAGTAACAAAATTAAGATTCTAAAGTCTTTAAATAAAATTGCAGCTCTATTTATTGAATTTATACACATAATAGGTTTAGGGCGTTTTTATTAATTTCAAATTATTTAATTAGAAGTAATTTTCCTTTTATATCTACAAATTCCATAATTTCAATAACATTTTGAGATTCATTATCAACGTTTTCAGTGAAAATTCCGTTTAGAGGCTCAAAAAAGTTTGGGAACAATCTCTGTCTATCATAAGTATCAAACGTATGGACCGATTTTTATCACATTTGATATGTGGAAATATTTTGGTTATACAGAGTGATTCTTTTATCGTTTGCACATTGTTATAACGTAAACTATTATTCTGATGAAAAACTATGATCCTCGTTATTTTTTCATATAAGTTTAAAAATATGTTTTTCAAACTCTGAAAAATGGTCGCCATTTTCCAATATAGCTACCAACTTTTTAATTTCTTATGGGGGACTTCAATTTGTTATGATATTTTCGGATTCCGTATAAAAATAAGGCTTTTTTTAATTTTTTTATTTATTTTTTTTTGTTATTGTTTAATAAACCTACTCGTTAAGTCTTAAAGTTTCGAACATTTGAAGTTTGAAACATTTCATCTGGCAATTTTCCATACTTGCCATTGTTGAAAGAATATAAAAATATAAATAGGTATAGTCTAGAAGTATAAATCATAATGTAAGACTAGAAATAAAACAAAGAATTTTATTCCTTAGTTAATTCTTTACTTATCTTATTCTACACTTCTACCTTATCTTAGATTACACTAAATTTTAGCACGTTTTTATTTGTTGAAAAATCTTTTGTTTTATTTATAGTCCTGCATTAGTTAATATGCACACATCCTAGACTAGGCCTACTTACATATTTGTATCGTGGTTCAACAATGAAGAGTTTGTAAAATCGTTTCCTAAGAATGCTTCAAACTTCAAATGTCTGAAAATTTAAACTACTCCTTAAACGAGTAAGTTTATTATACAATAGTCAAGAATAAGAAAATTTTAAAATAGTCGTAAAACTTCATAAAAAAAATAGTGCTCCCTATAAGAAATTAAAATATTGGCAGCCATATTGGAAAATGGACGGTATTTTTAAGTTATATGACAAAGTAACAAAGGTTCCACTTTTAAGATTTTCATCAGATTAGTAGTTTACGATATACCAATTGTCCCCATTATAAAAGAATCAGTATAGTGAAGTTTTTGCAACTTATTTCTGGATAATTAAAATTGGGAATGGCTAAAATGATAAAGTTTTACTAGAATAGGACCCAACTATTATATTGTTTATAAGGACCCAAACTATAGGAGGATTGGTCGTCAACTTACCTCAAAAATGATGGTTGGGACTTACGTGTAAAAATTTTATTAAAATTAAATTAATTTTTTTTTTAACCGGTAAAAGGTTTTTTGGGGAGTGTTATAAAAAAACTAATTCCTCAAAATCGGCTACGCCGAATTGAGTCAATTTTTGAGAAATAAGGCATGTTACGATTTAGCATTTTTGGATTCTCCCCTTTCAAAATGGAGTAAAATTTTCAGACCTAACGAAAAGGTAGAGTAACTTCCAATGAAGTATTATGAAGACAAGTCTCAACCTGCACCATTACGAAATTAATTAGAGATTATGGAACTTATTTTTCACCCTGTATATAGCTAAATCAATATAACTAAATTTGTGGAAAAAATTACCAATGACTTACCTAACCACAATCATCAAAAATAAAGCAACTGGGCAACAAGACACCAAATAGAGTATTTTGATATAATGACTTTACTGTATTCATTATAATAAAATAATCTCCTTCAAGGACTTGACAACTGTACAACTTGTAGGCTTCAGAAACAGTAGGAGGCTGTGCAACAATACTAGGCGCCATTTTACACCTACTCAAGATGTATGTTGCATAATTGAGTAGCTATAGTTGTTCTATTGATATTGTAATCACAATACACAGCTACCACGCAATGTGTTAACTGCCGCCTCATGTCACCCCATTCTTTGTTGTCTTTAATCATTGTTTACGTTATACATGACCCTTGGTGACTTATCTGTAACCCTTATCACATCAAGTTCATTAGAAAGGATTACTATTATCTACAACTTCAATTTTAAATCTGCAGATAAACAACTTGGCCAGGATCAAATGAAGCAAACAATAAACACTTCGATTTGTCAATGACTAAGACGTCATTCTTATATGTTACATTATACAACACAAAACTTCCTGACAATGAACTGCAAAAGACTTGTATACACGAAAATGTGTACTTTGGTTTACAAGTTATTGGATTGTTCATACTATAAGTTTGATAAGACATTTACTATCAATTTATGTAGATAACAAAACTGAAAACAAAGTTTTGAGATTAGTTTGGGACAATACTAGAACTAAAATTAATAGTCTGAGAAAGAAACCCATGTTTCTAGGCTCGAGCAGTCAAAATATTAAAACTACAAATGCCTGAAAAACTACAAGGCACGGAAAAACAGAACACAAGGAATGACTAGGACATTATTGACATGAAAACCTACATTGGTCGCAAGAGTAGTATGCCAACGGCGGCGCGCGGCGTGGTTACCTAACTGTTTATTGGAAACTATATTTTATTTTATTTCCTCTTCAAAAAATTTGGCACTTGCATTGTGATCACTCCTCTTGGAGATTGAACAGTAAAAATGTCAGTATTTTTAAGTAGCGTAATTTTTATTTATTTTTAATTCACTTTTGAGTAACGGATTGTACTACAATGGAAATAATTTTTACACTGGTTTGGATATCACTTGATAACAGGTGTTGATTCATACTCCGAAACGTTGTGTATTAGTTTTATATAACAAAATGGTGACAAATGTTGAATGAAACTCTAATATCAATAAAGGGTTTTGTATACATGTAACAACTGAGTACGGTAACTTGTCATTGAAACGTCGGCGTCGTTTCGAAAACAAAGTGTTTAACGAGTTTCATTTTATAATTAAAGTTTCTACAAGCGCTGCTTATTTCCAGTGAATTTCGCACAAAGTGTCCTTTCTGCTGTAACATTTGATTTAATATCGACGGATGTTGACGTTGCTATAGATTACGTAAGTAGTACATGACTAAATGACTACGGTAGGGTTTACTACAATGAGAACGGAAGCGACCAATGAGAAGCTTTAAATGATTTCAATGAATACTTCCTGGGAGATGTCTAGACAGATTAGTGCAGATTTAGTGAGGGCGGTATCTGCAAGTCAGGGTAGTTGTACTGCTCAGGTCATGGTCATAATGTATTCTGTGTCACGCAAGGATCAGGACACTAATTACATTCAGAGATTACTGTCTATGAGTATCAATACGCCAATTCCGACAACACTCTTTACACATTTTGATCTTTACTACTTTATTTATATTATTCCTGGAGTCTTATTATTGGCCAAATATTTCAATAGTGGACGATCCGGGACGTCGTATTTTCCTTTTTATTTCTTGTTTAGTCGTTAAGATAGTAAACAGTTTTATTTTCATAATGCAGGTACTATCTGAACCATTGTTTATATCAATTCAAGTTTTTTTAATTTTAATCTCGGGATCGACGACGGATTTTAAGAACTAAAAATTCTTTAAAAAAGTATAACAAATACATGGAAAAAAGCTAAACTTTCAGTACAGATAATTTTGATATTCCTGTGAAGCCTCAAAGTGTTGATCGTTATTTTTAGGTTCAATAATTTAATGTGGAATTTGAGTTATCACTCGACTTGTTCAGACGTACTTTACCGCTTATAAGGAATATTTTAGCACCAGTGTAAAGTTCTACTCAATCATTTGGAACAACAATGTACATATAACCGAGAATAAATTTTTTAAAGCGTATCAGAAGATACATGATAATTAATATTAATTTTAGAACATATAATAATGATGGCTTATTATTAATAATAAACTTTATGTATTATTGGTTGAATTATCTCGCCATAGTTTTAAACTAGACTTTCAGAACTTTTGATAGATATAGATTTACTTATCCAAGATATACAAAATCGTTGCTTTACAATCTTGAAATAACGCTAGGGAAATTAAACATTTGAAATTTTACATTTAAATGTGAGATTTTTTTAAGCAGTGATAAATATCTTATTCTTGTCAAGGATTACAGAAGTGGAAGAAATGACTAAAAGTTTGCAGAAATACCTCATTAAGTGAAAACCCAAACATTAAAAAAAAGATCTACTAGAATGATAATTGGCTTTAAAACCCGAGAATTCCGTATGTCCTCTTGCTTGTCTATTTGCCATTAAATCGAAGAATTTATTTTTTAAAAAAAGTCTTTAAATTGTTGATAACATCGCAGAATCAGCCCATCGGTTTTGATAAACAATGGGATCATTAGTAAAATAAGATAAATGTGGAATTCAGGAATCCCTAGTGCCGCTATATAATTGTAGGAATAAAAGATACTTTAAAAATTAGTACCACATTAAAAAAGCGCATTAAATAAAAAATATATGGCTCCCGCAATTTTTCTTCATTTACGTGCAGAAAAAGCCGTGAACTGTAGCCATTGTGTATGACGGTTAAATTGGAGGTTTAAAGAGAAAAAAATGTAATGTTCTCAAATATCAGTTTTAGAGAGAAAAAAATGTGTAGAGTAATTTTTGAAAGATAATTTCATCTTTGTTAATATATACAAGTGCCCTCAAATTTTCAATATTTCAAAAATGAAACATTCATGACCTCATCATGGTCTTACCCAGACTCATCATATGATTTAATAAAAGCCAATCCTTAAATGTAATGCACAAAAGTTGGTTTCTGGAGCCTTATAGGAATTGTTAAATTAAATTGTATTAGTAAAGCAAAGATCTTATATAGTAGTTTCTTTAAAACCGTTGATACACAGGTTTCTGATTGCATGTATCACTACTCTCTTCTTTTTAAGTTGGATAAGGTCCTAGTAGATGCGAATATATTAAAAAGTCTCCGCTAGTTTCGCTCGTGTCAGTGTCTCGGCCCTAATGGATCTCCTAACTCTACAAATATCAAATTTTCTAGGAAGATCTGGGTACGAAATTAAATTACATTTTTGACAATAACTTCACTCTTTGTCATCGTCAAGAGTTGGATGTTGATACCGTTACATAAGGAATTGAAATCTGTAAATTTTTAGCTCACAGACCACACCAACTCCTCGTTACTAAATCACGCCTTATTGTAAAGACTAGAATTTGATGAACTCTACTTCTAGAACAAAACACGCGAGTTTCTCTTTGGTTAGTACATGACATGTAATAGCATGTTTAATATTTTGACCTACAAGTTCGATTCAATTGATTAAAGCCGCGACTCACGACAACTCAGTATATATAGTCTTATTATATAATACAAACAAGTTGGTCAAAGGTGAACTGTTAGCCTTTCTCCGTTGGCATTAAAGCTAGAAGTACTAGTTGACATAGTACTTTCCTTTCTGTATTGTAGTACTGCACACTGCACACTGCACCCGGTAGTAAACTTTCTACTTCTTAGGGCGAGGCTTGCCTCGTGTCGGAATCGTGCACACATTATTCCAATTCATACCTGAAGGCGCTAAAGAGACGGTTGGCTGTAGTTTTATGAGTATAAAAGGTTAATTGTACAATGTACATGCCAAATTTAAAATCGGGCTAAAATCACGACTTATAGAACGTTTACTATATATATTAAATTTGAATATTTTACGGTTAGTTGTTCATACGGACATCCATTATTTGTGTATAACGATAGAACATGGCGCCGACTTTCAAGAGTGTGGATCAACTCATATATAAGTGGTAAATGTAATAAACTGTGCAAAACAATCCACTAACGTCTTCATCCATAAAATAAATAATAATATTCCTCGTCATCTGATTCGAAAATGTCTTTCTTCTACTTCACGTATGAAAAGAAAAAAATCGTAGTCTGTTTTAGTTTTTTCTCCAAGTATTTCTACACAAGATAAGTTGGTATTTTATATATTTAGTAGAGCCTATATTTCTTCTCTTGTATCATAAACTCGTCATTAGCTTCCTTTTCTTTTTTTCTCATCTTGTTTCAAGAAGAAAACCACTCGGTCATCATCGCTTTATAAAAAGAGAGAAGGAAAGAAAAACCCCGGCCCCTCGAACAGTCGGAAAAATAGAGCTGGTCAAAAAGACAGGAAAGGAAAGATGAAAGAAAGCGTTCTACACAAAACTACATGAAAACAATGTGTAGATCCAGCAAGGTCCCCTCGGAATTGATTTTAATGACGGCGTTCAAAAATTATTTTCCTTTTTGTGCCAATTATTCCTGAAATTTAATTTACTTTACTTACTGTTTTGGGTACACCGCTTTGGAATAAAATTATTCGCATCAAATTTAAACGAGATTGGTAACCAAAATTAAACTTTTATAACATTGATGATGATTTTTTTATATATTTTCACCGATAACTCCCGCATCAGAATTTTTTGAAGATGACAACTGATACCTTTTGTTTGGTTCTTTAAAAGCTACATCCTTGCAATTTTTTTTCAAAATATTTGAAGCTGATTTTGATAAATCGTATTTTGAGTTTTTGTTTTTTCCAGCTAACCTGAATTTTAAGAATTTAAAAAAAAAGAAAAAGAAAACAGGGGGTAAAATATTTTAAAATTATACCGAAATAAAGCAACATACAGTACTAAAAAAAATGCCATCACTTCATAATGCATAATCACTTTTTTATAAATGCAATCACAATGTGTAATGTAATCTAGGTTGAAGAGAATTCATTACAAAAACACTTTTTGAGATTTCAAAACTTCCATTTTGTCGAAATATCACACAACCTTATAACTACTACAACTACTTATAAGTAAGAAAAAAAACGAAAGACTTAAGTTTATCATGTAGGTTTATCATTTAATGACAAAAGTTTATCTATACTTTGTTACATAAATAGTTTTCGGTACAATGTTCTTTTTACGCGAGTAAATGAAGAACCTCGTCAACACGTATTTTCCCCAAAAATATCGGTTAGTGAGTAAACAAAAAAAATCAGCCATCAAGTTGTTATCAGCCATAACTTTATAAAATCGGCCCTACGATTTCGTTAAAATTTAATTCAAATATGAGGAGTTATGGCGGAAACCAGTGGGCAAAATTGCAAATAAAGGTTTCGGAATAAATTTACAACAAATAAAAAACGATCTTCGACCGTCTTCACTGGATAGCACAATACAATTTATCTCGGTCAAGTTTATGACACAAGTAAATTGTTATAATTTACTTTTATTTATTTTTACTTTTTAACTAACTGCCAAAATTATATTTTAGGCGAGGAATAATTTTGTTTGGTTTTTGTTAGAAAATGTTTTTACAATATTATTTAAACCGTTTAATTTAATACAAAGAAATATTTTATAATTAATTGTGAAGTTAGATTTTTAAGGATAAAATAAATCTAAAATTTCCTTTATTTCATAATAGACTGTCATTTATCATACTTGTATTTTATTTTGATTTTAGAATCAATTTGACTTTAATGATCATTACTGAAGTAATGCTTGTTTGTTGAGACCGGCAAGTGTTTGTATAGGACTGTTGGTTGATGATACTAGGGGCAATCAATCATGCGGGCAGTGGCAACGCTTCGTGCGTAATCAATCTTTCTCACATTTCACTTTCGTATACTCGGCACGGCACTCGTCACGGCAACCTGTTCCC
Source organism: Aphrophora alni (assembly GCA_963513935.1). Classification (NCBI taxonomy): domain Eukaryota; kingdom Metazoa; phylum Arthropoda; class Insecta; order Hemiptera; family Aphrophoridae; genus Aphrophora; species Aphrophora alni. The sequence goes on along the minus strand of OY740772.1, from coordinate 54,550,003 downwards.
GTCTCCGTGCTTGTCATATTCTAGAAAACTATGCGCATTCATACTTGCTGGCCTTGCACGGCTAATAATATAAAGGACAAGGAGAAAACTATCAGGCGCCATAGTTTTAATCGAATAGTTTTAACTAATGGGTTCTGTTAACAGTAGAAGTCGCTCCTACCAAGTTTTAATATAATCAATTAATCGTTCTTGTAAACTCAATCTAGCTACTACCAAGCACGCGACTAAAAGAAAACATTCACAAGGAAAATTAATAAAAGTTAAATGTTTATGAATGGTTTGCTCTTTGCAATGTGATTGTAATTTATCATTCATTGGAATCACAATTTTAGTATGTATTATGCTGTACCCATCTGTGTACATTGTCTCTGCAATGCTGTTCACTGCCTGTAACTGGAAAAACGATCCACTGTTGGGTGTACATTACTGCTGTGGTAAGAATGAACGCGTAAGGATTTCAGAGGATAAGCAAATATTTTAGTTGATACTGAATATCTCATTACTACTCTAATTAATAACATTCACTCAATGGTTTGACACGATAAATATTCCGAAATGATTTACAACTGCTAATTCGAATGCTATTCTTAAACAAGGTTTACACAACCATGGCCGACTTATGAATGAGATTATGTAATATTATTAAGTACCACTTTACAAATCATATTTGAACATATTTTATTATTTTTTGATACTTCTTCAATAGTCAATGATAATATGATAAAAAGGGAGAAATATATAGAAAAATTGAGTCGATATTTTGTCTTTATTTTCTAATATTTTTACGATATATTTTGAAACTTTTGTATAATTAGCAGCCCTTTCAGTAGCTTTAGCTAGCGAAATTGACAGTTGATTATTTTTAGCTTCCTCTTCGCAAATTTTAATTACTTCACTAGTTATATGTCGTGCTTCACTATGAAATACCTTGCCTTTTTTTATTTATCCTAGACATGTTATAAATTAAATAAAATTAACCCACTGTATTCAATAATATATCGCCCTTTGTTTAATAAACACTGAAATACTTAAAATAACTTTAATAACTATCTACACTGAAATCATACATAGCCTAAGCTTACGCTTAACCACTCATAACTGTGGAAAATCCCAACCTTATATTTTCTAACCGATTAGTATGGTAATGGTTAAAGGGACTTTACTATTCTAGTAGTCTAAATGCGATCAGCGCATGCGCAGTTCCCTCTTCACCCCTCATAAGTTGTGTGATCGTCAGACAGTATGTGCCGGGTGGTCCAATTTGTTGGAAGAGTAATAGATTCAATTATTGTTTATAATTTATCTATTGAATTTTTTTTTCATTTTGTTATCCAAAGCACTCGTTAAATAAGAAATTCTGTTTAGTAAATATATGAAAGTATCTTATCTTAAATTATCACCACTTACATCCTTGTGGCTTAATCTTGTTGTATATGTTTAAACACGTTTCGGGTACGTAATTCCATCTTCAGGAAGTAACTTAAGGTAATATACTTTTTATATTTACTAAAACAGAATATGTATTTTGTATTTTACCCTAAATCACATTTATTCATGTACAGAGTGTCCCGAAAAAGGTCAACTGTTTTTTTTTTTAGATTACATACACCAAATAAAAAATCTCAAATAATATATAATCGAATTCCGCTTCATATCCGTCTATCCGCCATTTTGTTCTTTTACAAAAAAAAAAAAAAAAAAAAAAAACAGAAATAGATTAGATATTAAGTTCAGATTTTGTGTAATAGTTTTGTATGTTATGTTTTAAAAGTGTACTAAGACTTCGTTTTTATAATATTCAAAATGCGGACGTTTAGAACTTGTAACGTCGGATATCTCCAAAACTGTTCACTTTATTGAGAAATTAAAATGGCAGCTAATTAAAAATTAAGTCTTTGTGTTTGGTACACTTCTTGTAAAACGTAACATACAAAATACTTATACCAAATCTGAACTCAATATCTTATCTATTTCTGGAGTTGTAATGATTTTTTTTTTGTAAAAGAATAAAGGGACAGATAACTCCCCTGTTATCAGCGAAACTCGACTGTATGTTATTTGACGCTCTAAAGTATTATATAATAGCCTAGTGTAAAGTATAATAGCAGTGGTATAAAAAATTTGAAAAACAAAATATGATCTGTTTTTCTAAAACTTTCTCATGGGTAATTTTTACCTGATCAAAAAATAAAACGTTCTCACTCGATACGTATTTGATGTTTTCATTTATAAACATTTTCACATTTCACATAATACAAAATGTCAAATTATTAGTTACATAACAATTGTACTGATTTATTTTCTGAAATTTCCCCTAAAACTTGATTAAACCTTCTTGTAACTTTTATATTTGCATCAATGAGATTTTTTCGTGTTTTATGCAATAACTTGTTAATAACACATAATTTGTCCAGTGAAAGTTGTTGAAAATATAATTTTCTATGACCTACAGCAATTGCTACGAATATAATTTTACGTTTTTATGGATGGGGTGTGAGAATGTTTGTGCATTGTTTTTGCAACTTTTTTATTGTAATTATACTCTTTAATTTGGTGCATGTTCTAATAAAAGAAAGATTCCAGATACCGTACAAGCTGCTCCGTCAATATATCAGACAATATCACAACCTGTTCTTATCTCAAACCCGATTCTTACCGTATAATATATGAGTATAACGAAAAGTAGTTCAATTATAACAGGATACAAATAATAGGTTATTTAGTTGAGCAATATCTCGATACTATTATCTCGATAAATTGCCAATATCATATCTGATACAATGGCTGGTGTTCTCATCGTGCTAAGCCTATTTCTAAATGCGTGCAGTTTCCTACACAATTACATTTAATTGGAGTTCCTGTAGTTGATTAATTGGCTAAGTTTCCTGTAATTAAAGCCCCTTCAGAGAGTGTTTAGGCACAATTGGTTTCGCTTTATGCTATTATGTATAGTAGAGTAGTTATGCCAATCAGGATTAAGCTATAAGTAGGCCTAAGGGAATCATTATTTCCCTTTCCAAAGGAATCATTCGTCATAAAACCCCTTGACAATAATAATTAGATTTACATTCATACATTTTGTACGTTCTAAAAAAGAATACTGCAGTCACCATTATCTCCTTATGAACGATTTTGAAACTAAATTTCTAAATAATAATAACCCTTTTCAGTCTAAAATTAAATATTGGTATCGTTATGTTGTGTGGACATATTGTGTTTAAAGGTGCAGACCGCAAACTTAAACTATTTCTAAATTATTTAAATTCTGTTAATGAGACGATTCAATTCACTGTGGAAATAGACCAGGAAAATAAGATAAGTTTTATAGACCTTAATATAAAAATTAAAATGGTAAACATTCGTTTAGCATATTTAGAAAACTTAGGCTACATTTACTGATAACAATATCCATGCTACATCACAACATCCTATCAGTCATAAATTGACTCGTTAACATTCCTATGATTTGTATGAAGAACTTAATTGTATAAAATTGATCGTCACTAACATTGGATACGATCATAATTTAATTGTGAAAATGCTAAAAAATAAATTGAAAAAAAGCTTAATATAATTTTCCAAATAGTTATATTGATGTTAACACTGAAAAATGACGTAGAATAAGTTACATCGGTAAGGTTAGTCTTACTGTGGGTAAATTATTAGAAAAGAAAAACATTTGTAAGCCAGCATATTACATTGAAAAAAAAGCTTGGGAAATAAAATTGTAAAATTTGTAATTCAGTTTATTTAAGACAAACAGGTCGTAGTTTTAAAACTTGGTTAAGTGGACATAACAGAAGTTGGCAGTTGGACTATGTAGATTGTAGTTTTTCTAACCATCTAAAAACTCATCAAATTTCAGATTTACATTCTAATACAGAATTTAATATTCTACATGTTAATGGTAAGGGTAAAAAGTTAAACTTACTAGAAATGTTAGAAATTAAGAGAATAATCAATAAGGACTCAAGCTTAGTTATAAATGTAAATTATATCTTAGTAATTCACCACTGTTGCAACCCCTATTTGGGCCTAGGTATCTTCCCTCTCTCCCTCCTCCTTAACCTAACAGTAATTTTGGCCAACTTTCTCTTGGCCTATTGTGTTGTTGTAAAATTCTTGTAACTTAGTCTCTAAGCTGCTTGTGACAATGCCGTAGTTGGCGAAACCTTGGTCGGCACGGCTCATTAAAAAATATTGTGGAAGTACAACTTGCCTTTTATTTAATTATTAGAGAATACTTTACTAATCCCGTCCGAAAATTAGACAACATTTAAACGAAAGACTTCATTAAAATAAACATAAACTATGTAAAAACATTAAAAATATATTTATTTAGAATTGGTACAAAACAAAACGATATGATTCATAGTATGGGTATAGTAAAATCTCAAAGGGTTAGTTTACACTGTATTCAGAAGCACCCCTATTATCGAAAAACCTTGATGAGCATAGATCCACTGGACTTGAGACAAATTACCTCCTTACAGATTACAATCACGGAGAGGTAGACCAAGGGACAAGGCACAATTTGCCATCTAGAAACACATGATCATGTGTTGACCCTGAGATAGGAATACAATGTAAGGAGGTTGCCATTGGTTAAACCATTATTTTGTAATGATTACCCCTAAGAGAGAATACATTTTAAAGATAAATAAATCTATCAAAAACTGCATAGTGTTTTAAATGTATGTTATGTCCATAATGTTTTACATATAACATATAGTTCTATCGTGCTAAATTTTCCGTCTATCCGCGTATTATTTTTTACAATAAAAGTTATACTTTGTAATAGATTGGATATTTAGTTCAGACTTGGAATACACATTTTTTATGTAACGTTTTATACGTCTACCAAAAACAAAGAATTTATTTCGTATATTTTCAAAATGGCTGCTGTTTTAATTTTTTTTAACGTCGAATATGTCGAACTGTTAACTTTATAGAAAACTGCCTTTCCCTTTTTAGTGACAATGAAATTGGTTTTTGTAGTTTTACTTTAGCTCGAAGGATAATTTAATTATCGATAAAAAACCGAAATCACCATTTTTAGTAATTGTCCACAAAATCCATGCATCTAATTTTAATTACATAAATTTAGTTTTAGTTAGCAAATGGCTACTCTTTATCAACTACTTTTTATTTGTAATATTAAAATAAATACAATATTAACGAAAGAATAGTAATCTTTGTTTGTCATTAAAAAGGATAACTTTTATCTCTTGTATTTTTTTAAATAAAGTTATCGCTTTTCGAGATATTCGACGTTAAAAATTTTAAACACCAGCCATTTTGTAAAATAAACAAAAAATTCATTGTTTTGGTACACGAGTAAACTTTACATAAAAATACGTATAATAATTCTGAACTCAATATCTTTACTATTTCCAAAGTTAACTAAGCAATATTGGACTACCTCTTACATGACATTTCTTGTATATTTTGCCCCACCTAATCAGTTCATGAAGTTTGGTCCAGTAATTTCTGTAAGCCCTGTAGAAACCTAAGACATAATCCCAAAATTAAAGATTTTCTCTCAGTTGTCCAAAGAAAAAACTATAAAAACGTGATCAAAAACCCTCGAACTGAACTTCATACAACAAAAGAAATTTGAATCACCAAGTTGACAAGGTGATAAGCTGAACAAATAAAGAAAAGATGAGCTAATGCCAACCGGGTGGTACGAGTAGTCACCTACAAATTTGTTTTGGAATTAACAATCTTTACTTTCTGTCAAGTGTTTACCTCGTCATCTTTAGTTACCCTCTACAGAGAAATTAAAAAAAAAAAAAAAAAAAAAACTTAAAAAAAAATCTGAGTCTCTGTGAACGATTTGTTATAAGCGCCATATAACTCAAAAAATTTCAACTATAATTACTTAATTTGTGTAGACGACGCGCAAAAATGAAAAGCGACTAAAATAGTTTTTTCTATTCAAAATGACGCCCATGTATCTTTTTACAGAAAGATAATATTACGTGTTTGTTTATAGATATTAATGAAACTTTTAATGACGCCTCTAAAAAATCTGAACAATAGAAATGATTTTCTTTGATGAAGCTGCCTACTATTTTTAAACCTATAAAACTATCGACCTCTTGTAGAGAAATCTACCTTACATTACACCGAAGCAATATTTCATTCACGGTCTTTAAATTCGTGCTCATTGAATCAAAACATATAGAATGCAGAGTCTTGGTGAACATAGTGGTGCACAGATTTTCTCTCTCATACACAGTAGCTAATTCCAAAAAGTAACTCTCTCAAAACGAAAAAGTAACATTCTTCGCCTTCCCAAAAAATTTCCATAGTAGCCTACTGCACAAGATAACCAACAAAATTACTTTCTTACTATTTGTTGTCGATGAATTTCTTATAGGAAAAGGAAGTTCTCATCGACTTTTTGAAAAATTTATAATACAAATCCAAAAAGATATTTATATATTCAATTAGAGATGATTATAAAATGTAAATGGTTTTGTTTGAAATAGATTTTTTTTAAAATTCAAGGTTCATCTTCGTTTTATTATTTGGAAACCGTAATCTTTTTTTACTTGTCAAGTGGCAAGAAGTAGAAAATTACGAATCTAGAATAAACCTGACTCGATTTCAGTGAAATGTGATTTACACTCAATGGAAACAAAAATCTATAAGGTTTCTCTTAATCGACTCTTCTTCTCTTCCAGCCCTGAGCTTATTAGAGTATCCGAGAGCTAAGGTCTTTATTATATCTTCTTTTCTACCTTTTTTTATAAGGCGTTGATAACCGAGGGGTTTTTCGCCTTTAACCAACGAGAAAAAATTACACACTGGACGGGATGACAGAATAAAAGCAAGCTTAGGGTCTATTTAAATTTCCCCCAAAATATTAAAATCAAAATTCAAAAATTTGAAAGGAGCGCCAAATTATCTCCCAGAGAGATAATTTGGGGAGTGACTCAGTATAGAGATAGGTTTATATTATTACTATTTTTAGTTTTGTGTAAAAATTTATTAAATCTTAATTATACCGTATGTTCTGGTGTATCAGATTTTGGACATTATTTACACAATTTATTATCTAGTTTCAATAACCACATAACTAAGAAATGAACTGACTTTGAGTTTATATTTGTCGCCTACATACCGTTCTGACCGTTTTCATTTCAACATTAACTAAAACTAGTTTCTTAATGAACTATTTTAATGAGAAGAGAACTGGTTCCCGTCCCCAACACCACACCACACCGCGCCGGAGATTGCTTCCCTTAAGGATTTCAAATTACTGTTGAATTGTCTTAATGATAACCCACCGACGTGTTTCACTTCACTTGGCTTTTTTAATCAACTTGGAATAGTCAGTCTGGAGGTCATCCCATCCTTTGACCCCGCGTACGAACAAAACACTGCTGTAGGGCGCATGTCTCAACAAAATCTAAGCACACAATTTTCCTTCTTGTATGCAGAGTGATTCAGATCACACCCATCTCGTATGGTGGGCAAACAGTTTAAACTAGAAACTGCATATACAATTTTATTTTACTAATTGGCATGTAAAGAATTTCAGTTAATATTTGATCGCCTTTGGAGTTTCTATAGATATACACATTGGAGATTGGGTCAATATAAAAATCTGTTAAGTTATACTTCATTTTTAAAATCTTTAAAAGCTACATATAATCTCATAAGAGTTTTTTTTATCTCTCAATCTCAATAATTTCAATTTGCCTTCTTAAATATCTGATATATTGGATTTTATTTTTATCTCCAAATTTACTATTCTTTGTAAATAAAAATAATAATAAAAAAATCAAATCAAGTATCAGCAACAGATCTGTAAAATGATGTATCACAATGGCAATTTTCAAAATATGATCACAAATCTTCATAACAGCTGAACAGATTTCTATATCTCCACTAGACCTTAGATAAATAATATTAAAATATCGTAATGTTAAGGAGACGAAAGGCTCTTGTATATCTATTATCCACTCATAAAAAATACATTTAGTCTTGAAGAAAAGAAAACTTGTGTTTATATTGGTAAAACACGCTGCACCCATGGCTGTTGACATCTTCAATTAATATGATGTTTTCAACTGAACAAATCTCTTATTTTTTGTCAATATACTGCAGTATCATTAAAATTGAGAAAATCTTTGTTTTATTGATAAAAGAATAAACACCTTAAAATTGCTTGTTTGCATTAAAAATCAAGTAGAAAATGTTAGTGTTACTATATCAATAGCACAGTGGCGCAACCAATACTTTGTACCGAGAGGTTTGAACATCCATGAAATACTGAAGGCGAGAAGATCGGCGGATCCCATGGTCCGAGTCCATTTTCTGTCTATAAATATTAGCATTTAAGAAGGCCTAGATTTTATACAATTTATTCAATCTGGAGAGGTTTTGTCAGCTTTTATACGATGATAACTGTAGGGGAGAACTTCTCACTGGCATTTTAATTTTTCCCTTTTTCTCTAAAATTGTTTTAGTACACGAAGCAATGCCATAAGTATCTTGACATGTCACAGATTTCTATCGTGTAATTATACTTTATAAATAACATTTTGATTCATTTTAAGTAACAGTTAATATGAACTTTATAAAGTAACTGACGATCTCAAGCTAGAGTCCTTACAAAGTGGAACTCTAACATTACCTCCATAGATACGAGAGAAGGTTTGCAGTGGGTTTTTTTATCTAATGAATACTAAAAACGTTGCAATTGCTCGTCTGAGGTTTGAGGTTTAGAACAAGTATTTGATTTCCTTGTGGCTAGCCACCGAGAGACGCTATCGATTACATTACAGAGTGTTTCGATTGCATGTAATACTTCGATAAATATTCTGCGGACATTGTCCTCTTCAAGAGGACAAAGCCCTCAATTTTGTCAATATCCTATCGGCAGTGTAGAATTTACAACAACAAAGTTATTTTATTGAAAATAACAACTCGCATGTTAAAATGGTTTGAAAAGTGTTTTTTCTGGTGGTTATTACTTTTTATTTCTTATTTTATTATTATCTTATATCCTAACCTAACCTATAGTTTATTTGAAATATAATTTGATCTAATAAAAAGCCACTTTAAGAGCGTGTTTTATAGATCTTGCTAGTAAACTGTCTAAAAATTGGAGTTTAGTTCGAATTTACTTAAATTAGGTAAATGATTTGGTTTTACGAATCGTTGGCCAAATTTGTTAACAATCAATTTCGGTTTTTAATTTTCAAAGTTTAGGCAAATTTATAAATTTAAAGAATATTGTTTCTTGAAAATCACTTTTTCTGAAAACCTAAAAGTTGAGTAATAGTTCGTTTGACGAAGCCAGAGGAAACAGGGATAAAAATATTTATGAAATGGTTGGCGTTGATAGATTGCGCGAAATAAACCAGCTAGGGGTGACACTAGTAGAGAGCTGATTCACTGTCAATTCGCCGCGCATCTAAATAAAGGCATTTGCAATATGCGTATCCTTTGCACTGTTTAATATTTTGATCTGTACTCAAAATTAACAACAACATAATTATAAACAACAAACATAATTATAAAATAAATATCGAGCTTGACTTGTGAGTTGTTTTAAAATCAAAACAAATTTGTACACAATTTATCACAAACAAATACTTTAATTATTTAAACGCGTTTCAACGACAATTTCACCATCTTCAGTGATTCATGAGCTACAATCATCAAACTATAACTGATTCGTAGACCAGTTTAAATTTTACTTTAATTTCTCAGATTTTCTGATTTAAACATTTTGTTGACTCTGGAACTGCATGTATACACAAATGTAAATGGTATTGACAAAATTACTCCACAATCTATAAAAATAAATTTTGTTACGATAGTTTTACAACTCCGTAAAAACTATCCGTTTGTCTCACACTGTAGAGAGTTTATTAAATTAAAATTTAAAGTATATCTCAATAAGCGCAATGTTAATGTTTATGGTAACCATAAATATAATTGCAGTTTTACAACGATTCAAAAAGATTTGTTTTAACATTTTAACTTTTATGACGATTCTTAATAGATAATGAACTGTTTAAACTTATGAGCATGTTTTGAGGTTATGTTTACGTTATTGTTCAAAAAATGTTCTCTGCTCAATGCTAAGTGAAAACTCCTTCACCTGATGATTAGCCACTATGTCAAACATGTCCCTTTCTCCTTTTACTCCACCCTGAAGATAATTCAAAGCGCCGACCGTTGAATTTGTTTACCAAACTATTGTCAACAATTTCAAGGCTTACCATAAATATTGTTCATTTCCTCCCTTTCACTGGCGGCAATACGCGATAGGCGTGGCTACTTGGCAACAAATTACTATGGACAGCATTTAATAACTCTAACCTCTATGTACAGGATCTCTTGCTATCTCTATGCAACTTACCTACATATGTTATTAATGTAATTATACCGGACTACGCCAATTTCACATCTGCTCGCTCGCTCGTGAACCCGAGCAATTCTTTACCGACCGCTTTTTTATAGTTCCATTCTTAGACTAGATATGATATTATAGAAGTATTTAATTTGCAGAGATTCTCTTCTTAGCTGATAATCTTGTGTTGTTTCTCCCTGCGGAAATCCCTCGCGGAAATGAATTTTATGTAATTTACGTTTACGGACATAAATGTGTATAATAACGTCTGGAAGAGTTTAAATGATAAGGCTGTGTATAAGTTCATGCATTTCTAAAATTATAAAATACAGGTTTTGATTCAGTTGTAGAACTCGGTTAGCTGTAAACCTTGAGGGCGACAGAAAAAAAATAGGGGAAATTAATTGCATTTTCTCTTTATACTTAATCTCGATAAAGAGAAATAATGTAATTATATTCTATAATTTTTATTTTATCTGTCCGTTATCCTTGCTTGTTTCATATCTCATTTTCTCTCTCTCTCCTTCTTTCTATCTAAATTCAAATAGTACCTTACATACCACTTTATACACAGTTGTAAGACCAAAAAAATCTTCATGCAATTGATACGCTGACATTAAAGGACGCAAATTGTTTTCATTTTGTAAATATTTCTCACTAATACGTAGTATAAATCAAGTTGGGTGATGGGTCAAATAATCGATATCGAGTCTAAGTGTAGCCCCCAAGGACACACATAAAACGTACTGGTTCCATTTCTCAAAAAATTCGGTTCGTGACTTATCGATAAACAAAAAAATCGGCCATTTATCGGTTATAAAAGACATAATTTCTCAGAATTGGATCTTTAGAGGTGGTTCAAATTTTAGTGTAATGTGAAAATTAATGGCCAAAACTTTGTGCAAAATTAAAATTAAATAATTTACGGTTAGGTTAGGTTAGCCTACACCTTAGTCTCCGTCATTAAAATCTGTATGCCCTCAGTAGTTCACTACAGTGAGTACTGGTTTGGCAATCCCAAGGGAACCTAGCGGGATCTAAACCTTGTCTTGGGTTAGGTTAGGTTAGCCTACACCTTAGTCTCCGTCATTAAAATCTGTATGCCCTCAGTAGTTCACTACAGTGAGTACTGGTTTGGCAATCCCAAGGGAACCTAGCGGGATCTAAACCTTGTCTTGGGTTAGGTTAGGTTAACCTACACCTTAGTCTACGTCATTAAAATCTGTATGCCCTCAGTAGTTCACTACAGTGAGTACTGGTTTGGCAATCCCAAGGGAACCTAGCGGGATCTAAACCTTGTCTTGGGTTAGGTTAGGTTAACCTACACCTTAGTCTACGTCATTAAAATCTGTATGCCCTCAGTAGTTCACTACAGTGAGTACTGGTTTGGCAATCCCAAGGGAACCTAGCGGGATCTAAACCTTGTCTTGGGTTAGGTTAGGTTAACCTACACCTTAGTCTACGTCATTAAAATCTGTATGCCCTCAGTAGTTCACTACAGTGAGTACTGGTTTGGCAATCCCAAGGGAACCTAGCGGGATCTAAACCTTGTCTTGGGTTAGGTTAGGTTAACCTACACCTTAGTCTACGTCATTAAAATCTGTATGCCCTCAGTAGTTCACTACAGTGAGTACTGGTTTGGCAATCCCAAGGGAACCTAGCGGGATCTAAACCTTGTCTTGGGTTAGGTTAGGTTAACCTACACCTTAGTCTACGTCATTAAAATCTGTATGCCCTCAGTAGTTCACTACAGTGAGTACTGGTTTGGCAATCCCAAGGGAACCTAGCGGGATCTAAACCTTGTCTTGGGTTAGGTTAGGTTAACCTACACCTTAGTCTACGTCATTAAAATCTGTATGCCCTCAGTAGTTCACTACAGTGAGTACTGGTTTGGCAATCCCAAGGGAACCTAGCGGGATCTAAACCTTGTCTTGGGTTAGGTTAGGTTAGCCTACACCTTAGTCTACGTCATTAAAATCTGTATGCCCTCAGTAGTTCACTACAGTGAGTACTGGTTTGGCAATCCCAAGGGAACCTAGCGGGATCTAAACCTTGTCTTGGGTTAGGTTAGGTTAGCCTACACCTTAGTCTCCGTCATTAAAATCTGTATGCCCTCAGTAGTTCACTACAGTGAGTACTGGTTTGGCAATCCCAAGGGAACCTAGCGGGATCTAAACCATGTCTTGGGTTAGATCACTCTACTTCATCTTTCCTTTCAGGTCTCTCTTGACCAACTTTTGTTCTTTTCCGAGCTTGACGCTGTTAGAGTGTTCAAGTACTTTTTTATGCTCTTTTTTTCCCAAGGCGATGTTGCCCAAAAGGTTTTGGCCTTTAAACTACAAAAACAGAACTGTTTGATTTTAATCAAATACGATTTGCGAAGAGAATAAATAATATGGGATGAGTGAAGCAATTTTAGACCCATATTTCAATATGAAAACGGCGTTCATGGGTAATTTTCATTTTTTGACTGACAACATCCGAACTAACAGTTTTGATGACGTATAACTATGATTGGTTTTTATTTAGTTTTGTGAATGGATGAGTTAGAAAGTTTGTACATGTTTTTGCACAGTTTATTTCAATTAAATCCATTGAATAGTAAATATCCAAAATATGTTAAGATTTTTAAATTTCGGAAATGCAGTTTTATATCTGTTTTCAACCAAATGATTGGTTCACTTGCTATATCGAGTTACCAAAAAAACAAAAATTACATTGTGTATACATCAAATGTATATATCAGTGTGCATTTACAACAAATTAATTATATTCTTATATAATTATTGATTTTAATATATATTTTCAAGCCCCACAACATAATTCAACACCATATTGTAATCACGAATTTATAAATACAAAATTCTAAACAGCGGCCGATCTCAAAATTGTCTCAAAAAGTAAATTAGCTTAAAAGTGTATATTGTAAAAGATCATATGTAGTCAATAAATAACATTTTAAAAGTAATTAAATTCTGGGTGTGATTTTTTTACATTTTTAACTTCTTCGAGTTTAAAATAAAAAATATGTGTTTTTACACCCTAAATTTTTACTATTAAAAAATATACCAATTATAAAATCAACAAAAATAAAATCAAAATAAAGACCACTTTAGTATCGTTAAAAACTTTAAAATGGTATTCACCATAGTTTTACTATAATATTAGAATAATCTGTTTACGCGTTTATCATTGTTTTTATAACAATTAAAGCCTTGAAATAAAGAATTAATGAAAAATGTGTTTATAACAAATAATCTATTTCTCGAACCTGTGTTCTGCTTATACCATGAATTTACTATACTTAGTCCTTCGTCTGCGATTGTAATCATGTTTGTAATGGCTTTGCTTTTGGAATACATAAATAACTAAACAAGTGTAAGAGACGGACAGAAAGAGTGACACGAATATATCTGATGTATCGCGCTTGTCGTAAGTCAGAGTCAAACATTACTAGTTGAGTACAAATGACTTTACATTCAAACAAGTGACATGACAATGATCTCAGCCACTAGACAAAGGTTAAGTATTCTATATTAGGTAGTGTACGGTACAACACACTCCTTTAACAAATATTATAAGCAGTAGGTAACAACATGTGAATTAATTAAACCTATTGGTGAATTATGGATTTTTTTACTATTGGTATTATTTATTCGGATATTTACCATCAGTTTTTGTATAAAAAAATAATTAAGGAATTTGCGAGAGTATGTATCAACTCTTGTTATCAAATGATAAGCCTAAAACATAACAACACGAGAAGTGACAACAAAGCATAAGACAAAAAAAAATTAATTTAAGGCAGATATAATTACTTAAGAACCAATACTCTATAGTGCATAGAAAATGCTTCGAATTTCACCTTTCATAAAAACTAACATGCTCTAAATCTGAAAATTTTTAGTAGCCTATAGCAACCATAAAGAAATAAGATAAAAAAGGTTTTTAATATTTAAAAAAAATAAGTTGATATATTTTAGTGAGGTAAAAATTCCTAGAGAAAAGTTTTAGAAAATAATTTCAATTTAAAGTGTTTTTTGTACGTCTGTCGTTATGTTTCGTTCGCTCTATTATGTTTAATACTTTGGATCGTACACTTTATTTCTAGTCGAAGCCCTGCCCCGTAACTGTTTTGAGCGGCCATCATTTCAAAATAGAAAATAAAATTTAACAACTTGAACATACATCATTCTAAACTAGTTGCAAAGAACCTTTATTCTAAAGCGATTGGCCGAAACTGCGTCACAAACGACCATACAGACGAATTTCAACGGTCGAATTATACAGGACTTAACTTCACTCGGAAGACGGAGCTAAATTAACCGAATTAATAATTGCAAAAGTAAAACTATACTTTTTTTTTTACAAGTTTAGCTTATAAAATATGCGACCGAATAATTTCTAACAGCTATGAAGGATACCACATTATTTACGGTTTTTATGTAAATAAGTTCAGCCTTGAAGCATCTATAATCGAGTTAACGGACGATGCTATATTGACCATAACTCCAACGTTGCCACTTGATACTAACTTTTTATATTGAACAGTTTTTTAATATTTTAATAATCATTTTTGTTACTGAATCGTGAATTTCAAATCAGGTATTTTAAATTTGTTTTTCTTTTGCAGATGGTTTTGTCACTTCGACGACGACAACTACGTCAACATCCCTCGGTTGGTCCAGATTTTAGGAGAATACAACCCTCAGGAAGACTGGTACTTGGGGAAACCCAGCATCCGAGCACCTCTTCAAATCCTCAACAGGGAAACTAAAGCTTTAAGCAAAGTGAGTATAATTTTATTTTGCAACATAAAATAAACTCTATTTTGGTTAAAACCGTAACAATTTCAATTGAATATCTTTATACTGACTTAAGTTTGACAATTTTTCACATTTCATTATGTACGAGATTATAAAATAAATCATTTATCGTAGCTTTATAAAATAAAACAAAGAGATCAACCGAAAAACTCACATTGTAGAAATTAGGATTTGTTTTGACAACTCTCCGGGGCTCAAATTACAAGCGATTGTATTGAAATTGGAATCAAATTTCTCTTGGGGGTTCAAACTCCTCTTTCGGATCACCGCAACTTTTTCAGTGGAGAATTTCCTAAAAGGGATGTCAGGAATGATTCTCAAGATTTACTGTGGATCGTCAAGAGATATCTTAACTTAAAGCACTTATGAAAACAAATAACGCGATCACTAGAACAAAGAGTGGTTTTCTTTGACAAAAATTTGTTTCCAATATTTCTTACTATTTCAAAATGGTAGCCCAAAATGTCTGTAATGTACTCCCTTGTGATTTTCTGTATCTTAAGGTAATGATGATATAAAAACAAAACAAAATCAAAAGAAAAAACTATATTATTTAATGAAGTTATATTTTTTAGGTTGAAAACTAACCTTTTTTCACTTCTTTTTTAAAATACTTATTTGTAGATAATATTTTGTATTGAAAAAACGACACATACATTATAAATGTTGCAATAACCTGTTGATGAATGAAATCTATTACCATCAGTTTTGAACCAAGGTTGATATTTGAGCAGAAGAGTTAATTGTGTCAACAAAAAGTCCTAATTCCACACTGTGCGGCAGCAGACAAGACCCCGACCATTTTATTACAACAAATCATCTACATGATTTGTGCCGAATATTGTTATATATAAATAGGTCCATAACAACGACATTTTATGTTAGCTTTGTTGACAATTAATCACTTCATTTATTTGCAAAAGAAAAAGTACGCATATTTGTATAAGTAGATATTACACAATATAAACTGTAACCATGTCACGCAATAAGATGTTGAATCGGACCATTGCAATGCGTCCAATGTTGTATCTTTACGGTTGCTAATTGCTGTGGAAAACCTGTCTTCACGTCTGCTAGACATTGGCTTGTACAGAGATAAAATGATTTAACCCCTGAATTGACTTGTAGCAGTCAGCAAAGACACTCAAGATCCGCACTGCCACTACCAAAGAGATAAAACAACAGAATATTGTTTGTGGCGTTCCTTCTTTGTCTCTTGAAAATACATCTTTCTTTTACACTTTAGCGGTACACTATATTACTTTAGCAAGTTAGCCAAAAGGGCTTATGTGGAACTTTACAATGTTCCTGACAAGTTTGCCTTCAAGGATTGTCTGTCCCTTTGTCAAAGTCCTTTCTCAGTCGAAGCATTCGAATTCAAAGATCTGTTTCACTGCAGGTTCCTCTTCTAAGCCACAATTCCTACACAAAGGCTTCCGAGTGAATATGATTATCCTGTGCATATGTATTCTTACGTAGCAGTGGCCAGTCACAACCCCTACTACCTTCCTTATACTCTTCCGGCCTAAGGAGACGTATTTTCTTAGATAGAGCATGACTTGAGAATTTGCTTATCCTTAGACCTCCTGTCGTATATTCATCCACCTCCTGTCGTGCTCTATCTAAGACAAAGTCCTGACGACAGTAATTTGTACTTAGCTTGAAAGAGACTCGGGAGATAAAAAATATTTTTAAAAAAAAACCGATTTCAGTGAAGAATTTTATTTTATTCACCATCAAAACTTATAATTAATGTTTAAAAAGATGTTCATTAACATCCATACACTTATCATCACGTTTCATCATGCTTCTGGAAACTTTTATTTTCAACTGCTCTAAAGTGTGTAGATTACTCTTACTTATTTTATTTTTCAAATATCTCCAAAAGAAATTCGGCAGATCTCGATGACCAAATTCCTTTGGAAAAATTCTTTAAGTAAAGAATGTATGCAACATATTCATGCTGAGCAAGCGGTATGAAGAGTTTGCACCGTCCTGCTGTAGCCAACAGTAACGCTCATCTCCTTCAAGAGCGCCATTTGTTACGCCTCAGTATTCACAGTGGTATAAAGAACAATGAACCAATAATTCTTTTTGTAGCACAGGTACACCAACTTTTTGTGAATGTAAAGAAGATTCAATGGAATTATGAGGGTTGCAATAACTCCAAGTACAGTAGTTTTAGCTATTTATGTATACACTCAAGTGAAACCACGCCTTAGTTTTTATTAGTCTTTTAAAATAAACATTATTAAATTCTTTTTTCATAATCCAGAGGAGTTTGTTTATGAAGAACTTTGTGTATAGGTTCGATGCCTTGTAACGGTAAGGGCTGAACCGAATGAAACCTTAATTTGACTACTTAATTATCGTACGGACTTACCAGAAGATCTACTGATAACAGCAGCTTCGATGTGTTGTAACGTTCGTTCTGTTAAAACTGATTTGTTCCGTTCACTTTTTTGTCTGCATACTGAGCCAGTTTGCAGAAACATCTTAATTAGTTTCGAGTAACACTGGGTCTTCTTTAACAAATTTTACAAGTTATTGAAGTTTTCGACAATAAACACTTATTCTTGTACTACAGTATTCACTTAACGAGACTAAAACTGTGCAAAATTATGTTTTGAAATTGAACAATCACATTAACAAGCTAAAGTAATCAATATCAGCTGATCCATGCTAGCCAACACAAAATAGTGTACAACAATGTTTAAATGATTTAAATAACCTAATTAAAATATATTATGGTTGTGGGTCACTATTAAGCTGATCGCTCTGTATAATTCATAGAAATCAGATAAACATTGCTATTTGTGTTTCCCTACTTCAATTTATACTAGTATTTTACACAAAATGGTGCCTTGTTCTCACCATTATAATTTATTGGTGCGCTGTATTCCTAATCGAAGCACCAACATCCAAGTCTTAGAATCGCGTAAATACTATTTTTAGTGGCCGTCATTTTAAAACGAAAAATCCGATCCCCACATCGTTTGGCTTAGTTGCAAAAAATGTTTTTAATGCATTTCATAACTATTGATACACGCGCGTTTAGCCGAAACTACATAACAAATTATTAAATAGACAAAAGTTTTAAAAGTTTAGTTAAAACACGATCTCACTATGCTCAATGAGTAAATAGGATTTTTTTCAAAACAATTTCGTTTGCAAACATGAGTTTAAAATTAAATGTCAGGTTGAAAGATAAGTGGTTGCAAACAATTTTCTAGCTACAGCACATCATTATATTGAATTATTTCTAAAGCTAAACCTATCTATATGGATATGTAAATATAAAGTGTCCTTTCATAACAGCATGTACACATAAGCTTCCTGATTCACGATTGCTATTTCTACCCACTCAGTGTTTTTACTCCATTAACTCAAAGTACCGATATATCTTCTACCTTCCTCTATAGCTTAAGACGGCTTAGACATTAAAAGTCGATACATCGAATCGTGACCTGTCCAATATTTCGAATCTAGGAAGGGACATGACTGAGCTTTGGCAAATGTCCAGAAGATCCCGATGCATTGTCTAATCAAATATGGAACAAGTTTAATAATAATATATTCTCTTGATACAAATCAGGGCGTTGGTCTGTTCGTGTTAACATATTATATATGCGGCTTGAGTACACTTGTTCTTTATATGTTCGATATAAATTAAATAAGAAGCAGAACACGCCAAGAGCACTTTAGCCGTTGCATGCCGCTTCGAACTGGAACGATTAGTTGAGCGTATCGGGAGATCTTAAATTTCAGAAAATTCTAACTTGATATAGTTTCTCCTCGGGCTTTCGTTTCTAGAAGACTTATCCGCTAAAAGTATTAAAGTCACGCTATTTGCAAACCTTAATTACTTAAAAAAAGTAAATTCAGATGGAACTTTAGCCGTTAATAGGTCTTTAATCCAAGCGAACTTTTCGCTATTTTGAAAGTATTTTCAATTGCGTTGACAAAATAATATAAGTGATCTTCAAAAAACAGATTTTATGTTGCGAAAGAAACCAAATTCACTGGATCATGAACTGTAATATAATCTTTGCAACAGTGTTCATTCTTTTTTTTTCTCTCTCCATGGTTGTATTTTGTTTTCTTTAAAAAATGAAATCTTCACAACCAATTTAAGAAAGTTTATACTAGCTTCCTTCAATGAGAGTTTCATTGCATTTAACTTTTTCAAAAAATTTAATATGGTACCTAGCTACTAATTCCATGAAGTGTTTCACATACGCGTGTCTTACCTCATCATGAAAAGTGTACATTTCCTGATGTAATTCAAGTCACGAAAGGCATATAGAGTGTCCTTTCCCCCGATTCTAAACCATGTTGGCTAAATCTCATTTCATAATAGTAATAAAATATTGGAATAATTCTAGACGCCCTGCAAAGCCACAACACTAGAGAGCGTACCTGAATCAAGGTCATAATTTAATTAAAATTTACTAGAATATAGCCTATAATAATTCGAACAAATCAGTCCAACGATTTTATCAATATTTTTTATGAAATGTGTAAATTTATAATCCAAATCAATGTGCCAACCCACACGCAAAAGAACCTAATCAAACCCGCCGGGACCCACGTTTCCTCTCTTTAGTGATTACGAACTTGGTAATTCTGATGGATCCTATATGGATCTACATCTTTTTTTTATGCAGTCTTGTGTTAGATCCTTTTCTTTCATCTTTTGACCACTTCTTGTTCTTTTCCGACGGTGGTTTATTTGCCTCTAAACAAACAACAACAAAAACTTGATGCCGGTAGTGTTTATTTTGGTATTAAAGTTTTGATAGTCAAATGAAATTTTTAATATTTTGATCACACTATGGGAACTCCGACACCCAAGGCTGTGAAAGATCGACCGTTCCTGCTCAATAGAGAAATTGGTAAGCGCGTAAAGACACCTATAATGAATTTCAAATTGAGTTTCACGTACCGCGTGTTTTATATTATTTTGTGATGAGTATAAAAAACTTCATTAATTTTACATGGTACATTCCATATATCCAACATAATATCAGTACAAAAAGTGCTATAAAATATTCTTCATCGTTAATCCTTCGCTCTAAAAGTTGATTGAGCGATGAAAATATTAATTCCGCACGCAAATTCTCGTAATCTACCTTGAAGAAACTTCTTCCAAGAACAATAAAACATTCTTTCAGGGCTCACTCTGGTCGACACGACCTTAACCTAAATCAAAGCAGCTGGTCGAAGTACCTCATTACGTATGTAACGGAGCGATCTAGGTGGCATGTCCGATATTGTACCGAGCTTTACTTTTACATAAACATGACTCGGTTGCAAGATCTACCGCTTCGATAACCACAAGTACGAAAGCTTTGTTCCATGTGACTGTCTCTACCAAACTAGTGTCGTGCCATTTGCGTTCTTACAGATACGTAGTATAGAGAAAGTATGTGATGGAGCAAAGTAATCAATCTTGAGCTCTTAATTGAAATAACAAGTTTGAGGATTCCCGAGTTTAAAAATGATGTCAGTTTGTAGACTTCGGGAGCGCAACAACATTAACGGTTGGACCCATTTTGATTTTTTAAATAGCATTTTGTCCTTATCTAGAGGTTTTTTTTACAATATAATATTTGAGGATACGTTCATACCCCTAATCGAAGCCGGTAGATGATGGTTACAGAATAAAAAGAAAACAATTTCTCACACACTCTTCATAAAATCAAAAATAATATTTCGTTGGCGTTTTCACCGAACTCTATTCTACTTAAATATGATTTGTGGACAAAATATTGATTTGTGTCCATATTTTCCTATGAGAGAAGATTACGAATAAACTCATGCATATTTTATTTGTTTAAATATCGTAAACATTATTTATACAGGATGTCAAGAAATTACTGGACCAAACTTCAAGAACTGATTGGGAAGGACAAAATATACAAGAAATGTCTTCCGACATGTAGTCCTATCTTGCTTAGTTTCCGTCTATCAGCCTTTTTTTTTTTTTTTTTTTTTTTTTACAAAAAGAAATTATAACTTTGGGAATAGAAAATATTGAAATCAGATTCTGTATAAGCATTTTTTAGGTAACGTTTTACATGTGTACCAAAAAAACCAATATATGTTTCATATATTTTCAAACTGGCTGCCGTTTAAAATTTATAACATCAAATATCTAGAACACCGTTAACTTTATAAAGAAAATTATAAGAAACAAAATTGGTTGTCATTATGGTTTTTCTATTTTTACTGTAGCGTGAAGACAAATCGGGTTATCGACATAAAACTGAAACAGAACTAGAAATTATTCTGATAATGTATGTGTATTTGACGAAAATGTTAATATGTTGGCGTTAGACCAAATTAAAAGTGGCAGATATCATAACCCCCCTCCCCCGCCCCCTTAAATTAAACATGTTGTGATATAAAAAATAAAAAATAAATTATTTGGCTATGAAATTAAATCGGAGTTGGAAATCGTATATTAATTTTGTTTTATGACGAATACAACTTAATTTAACCACACAATGAAAAATACCTAGAGCATACTAAAGCAGTTTATGTGAGATGTAAGACAAATTCAATAGCCATTAAAAGATGGATTGCACTTTAATTTCATTAGGTTTATTAAGTTGGTAAAGCTAAGGACCCTTATAATTTCACCTGTCTGTCTGTCTGGGCGCTTAAAAAGACTTCGATTTTATAAAATAACTATCCCTATATTCCTACTGATTCTTGGGCATGTGGTTTTTACTAATTTGCCATTAAAGTAAAAGGTCCAAATACATTCACACCCTATCATGTCAGTGAACGTTGCTTTTCCAACGTTTCTTGCATTTTAAAAGATACTATATATACATATCCTCAGGATGTTCAGAAATCAGATACCACTAATATATGTTAACAGATTGTACGTTTTGATTTGGCGAGCAATTTCTTTCATTCGGCGAATTTAAGGTCATTTGATAACGTTTAGGAATAACATTAACATTGAATGTAATGTTTAGATGCAGAAGTAGATTTGTAAAACCAATGTGGTGTGTCCGTATCGAGATAGTAGCTGAAATAACTGTGCAATAAACAGGGAACTTAACTGATTGCGGTCCGGTCTTAACAATACGAGGATGCAAGATAGTAGGGTCTAACGTTCGCTTTCATTCGTTTCTCTACGCCAAATTCTAGACATTCCCTTCATTATTTTTAATTTGTCACTTCAAATTAAAATTTTACTAAAATTAAATTACTACAAATTTATTGTATTTTTTTTTCTTTTTCATATTTAAGTAATGTAAGGAAAGTCACGTGATATTTTCAAAAATTAATTTTTAGGTTTTCGTAAAAATATCCGTCGATTAAAAATACCTATCTCTATCGCCCGTGCAATGCTCCATGGGTCGACCTATTTTTATCAAATTTAGTTTGTGCCCATATTATAGTCTCATATCTCATGTTAGTTTATTTTATTATTATTTCCTAACGAAAAAATATTGCCTTAAAATGATTTACCTTTCTCATAACC
Source organism: Aphrophora alni (assembly GCA_963513935.1). Classification (NCBI taxonomy): domain Eukaryota; kingdom Metazoa; phylum Arthropoda; class Insecta; order Hemiptera; family Aphrophoridae; genus Aphrophora; species Aphrophora alni. Next base: position 54,527,298 of record OY740772.1, on the reverse strand, counting down.
CATAACACGAACTTTGTATTTTGTTAAAATCCCAAATTATAATCCCACCTTCATTAAAATTATACCATTTCGTTTCAATATTATATAGATCTAACAGTGATAACTTATTATTTTGAGATTTACTGAGGTTGAAGGCTGACCGCCTCGAATTTCGCCGCTGCTTGAGAATTGTAATTGAAAATTATGTCCTTAGCCTAATGACCTAAACCAAGATTTACAAATAACTGTCTTTTTTTTTTTAATGTAGTGTGACATCGATTTTGGGCAATCTTTAGCATTACAAAAATTCGTCCAAAATACTTCGCACGGAATTTATGAAAATTGGTCTCTTAAGTTGTCATCTATGATTCATTTTCCTTTAACAGACAACGAAGATATAGGTATTGGTATTTTTGTATGGAACCTATATTTTATCAAATATTGATCAAAATGGTTAAATACGTTTTTGAAAAAAAATCGGAATTTTGTATCTTCGTCTTATGACACCTACAAACAAATTTTGAGTTGACGCTTATGTAAGAAAGTAATTTTAAACTTTATATTTCCAAATAATGTTTTAAAAAACATGAATTTTGAGAATATTGTACAATGTATTTAAATTTAATATAAGTTAAACAATATACTCTATAAAAAAAAAAATTACGACCCACTAGTTTTTCCCGCGTTGGGTCTAAAGTTTTGAGTAAAACTAAAACTATATTGTATAATTTTCAATTACTAAAAATCAAAGGCTAAGTTTGTATGTTTTTTTTAAGAATAAATAGAAGAAAATATATACCTAAATACAACTTATAAATCGCCCTTTTGGGAATACTTTAATTATTAGGCTAAAAAAATCTTTTTTTATTACTCCTATGTAAAACGACAGATAGAAATTTTAAGTAATGTTATGTACCCTTATTTCTTACATACATTCAAAGAAGTTAGAACAAAGACAGAAGCTAAACTAGAGTAGAAGTATTAGCAATGTATTTTTCACCAGCAAACCCTTGTTTTTGGTGTCGAGAAGAATCTTAAGAAACTCAATGAAAAGCTCATTTAACAATGATAAGGCCTGCAAACCAAAATTCGTTTAGTTGTCCCTATTAAAAATGCTGACTTATAGTATGTGAAAGTTACTCGAGAGATTATAAAGTGCAACAAAACTTAATTTCCCACACACCTCCAATATACTAAGGAGCCACTAACCCTAACAATTAAGTCTACATTGTTAATGAATGTACTAATTTAACTGCCTCTTTTGCAACCAAACTGAAGTAAAATTGCTATCTATGGGCTATCTAATTAACTTTTAAAATTTAATGAGCTGGCACTGGCATTTTTTTATTTGGAACAACATAATAATCTATGGTTTTATAGTTGTTGTTTTTATAGTATTTTATTTATAAAATTATGCATCACTTTATGAGATCAGATTTAAAATTGTCAAGTTATTCTTTTCAAATTAACTCCTTTAACCACATAAAGTTTTCTTAAAACTATTTTATTATTCACTCCTTCTGGGCAAAATTTGTGTTGGGTGTTGGGAGTAAACTCCCGTCTATTTAGGACTCATGAAGATCCCATCATAGTAAAAGATCATAAGTACATATGAATGCAAACACAAATATTGATGATTATTTGAAAAGATCAACAGATAAAAACCAATCTCAAGATTTAACTCACAAGTAATGGACTTCTGTAACAATCTGCAATCGCAAATAAAATATAAACCGTGTCCAGTGTTAATTGCATCATTAACTAAAAGTCTAGCCGAAGGTTAATTAAATGCCCCCTTCTTCTACTCAAGACACTGCCCACGGCTGCTGTACCACGCACATTTCTTGGCAATACCTCAATCAATTCAGGTTCACAGGAATTCTGAATATATTTTATATACTTATTATAAATTGGTAAAATAATTTATATTAAGATTTTTCGCAGAAATATATGTTTTTAGTTCTCCGCAGCCAAAAAATTAACTTTTTTTAAAAATTATACATCGAAATGGTTTTTAATTATTATTGGTTCGAAATTATTTTAATTACATTTAGTGTGTAGGCATATTCTGGTCCCGTATTCATATTTTCCCCTGGGGAAGGGGGGAGGGGTTTTATAACAACAAAAAACATTTAATTATATTCTCAAAATAAGCTTCAACGGTTACAGATTGTGATGTTGGTTTAGGTCATGAACCTTCTCTATTGCGGAAATTGTATTAAAATCGCTTTTGCCGATTTTAAGGTATAAATTATCAGAAATTATATAAAAGTTATAAAGAAACTTCGGGAATATCAAACTCATTTAAAGTAAATTTTGGAAGTGTCCTCCTTCTAGATTCAAACCTAACTATACCTGTCTCTTCCAAATGTTCTGTGAAGTGTGTAGGATACGACAGATATCCTTCAAACACCAAGCTTGTCGGATTGCCAGAGATATTAATTGATTACATGTTGGTTTTCGGTAGCCCATTACCTAGAGTTTTGTGTATAAATATAGCCAGACAAGTGAAACCACGCCTCATGTGATAGAAAGAATGTCCGGCCTCATCCAATTATTGACAATACCGAACTATTTTCTGTTTATCTGTTTCTTTTGTTGTTATATGCTGTAAACTTTGTACAGCGGCAATTTGTTTTCTTAGCATTTCTTTGCCATCCCCAAATAAGATTTGCCAGTCGCTTTATTTAATCGAAGCAGCGATTTCAGTAGAGAACATCATCAACAAGGTCTTAGCGGTTGCTATTTTTTTCTACTTACATTGAGGCGGTAACAGTTAGGAGTATTTCCAATTTCTGTCTGATCGACAAATTTTTGGCTTGCTTGGCACTTTCCAAAACCAAACTCAATCCGAAAGACTCTTTGGATACCAAACAAAAATCCAGTTGGTTTTGATGTTGAAAACCTGCTGGATTTTTATAATAGGCTGTATACTGTATCCTTATCAAACAAAAACATCTAAAACTATCTGTTTTCAATGTTTTAAATTGCAGTTATATAAAATTTCAATAAACATTTTAAATTTGTTTAATAAAAACTATTTCTAAAGATCACCCTACACTATAATCCTGAGGAAACAATTATTAAATTGTTTTTCTTCCGACTTGACGCAATTACTTATAAATAAAGAAACGCTCCTATGATTGGGTCTAATATTCTGCGACTAGATGTCATGTCGTATTTGCTTGACATATGCCAGCCTCATTATTGGAAGAAAACTTCAACAAATTGGACGCTCAGTAAAATCTGCCAATTAGGGAAATACCACATCTTAACTCTACTTAATTACAAATTCTTTTAATAATATTTCTCTACTAATGAGCTGATAAACCGGTTCTTAGTAATGGTTCGATTCGGTTTTTTTTAAACTCGTTACAACGAATGTTCAAAATCTGTGATTTGTGTGTTTTTTTATGATACCGACTTTGTAGTTACTGGAGATATTCTTAATAAGACTTGTGATGATATTGTTTCTTCGTAGAAAGAAGAAATCATTCGTCACACAGCTTATACGCTGATATGTTAAGGACGTGATCGAAGATGTTGAACACAGATCGTAAAGCTTTACAAAATGTGTCATTATATAGTTCAGATATCTCCAAGAGTGAATGAAATAAAACTCTAACCGAAGGATTGATTCATAATAACTTATAGGCAAAGTTGGTCTCTTCGACCTTGATAAATTGTAAAGGTCTATCAAGAGGTGTTATCCAGTTAAGTTTTTTAAAAACAGTTATTACACAGGTTTTACTAAATTGCACATCTCAAAGTTCGAAATTTCGTTTTAGATAAGAACTATTTGTCTCTCTCATTATTGGAATTGGGCTTAGTACCATTACATGCGGAATTGAAATCTGCAAAATGTATCTAATTTAGTATGTTATAAGTTGAATAACACACGAGGTATTGGGGGGGGGGGAGTAAAATTGCCGCCATTTTGAAATTTTCAATTCGATTTTCCGGAATTTCAATAGTGTTCCATATTAAGTAATCGTGAAGATTAGTAAAAAACAGAGGTTAACATTTTTTACAATTATCAAACTTACTCTTTTAGTTTGTATTCTGTGGATAAATAAAATTGTCGATACTGGAATGTTTATCATTATTATAAAAAATAAAATTGTTTACATTTTGTTCACATACAGTACCAAAAGTTTTCTAAAATATTGTATTTTCCGAGATATAACATTTAAAGTCGAAAGAAAGACTGTATCATCCCACCTCTCTTTTTCCATTTCATGTCAATTTTCCAACTTTTGCCTATTGGGAACAATTTGATTCTCATTGCACTTTTATTTATGTATAATTTATTTCATTTAAACATAGTTTGCATAGATGTAACAAATTATAGGTTATATTTGTTGAACATTTTTAACAAACATGAAATGACTATTCAAATTCAAATATAGGAAGTTTTTTCACATATTTACTAGTGATAGAAAATGTTTATTTATCTTGAGTTAAGCTATATGTATGAATTTCCTAGAACACTTTCTTCACATTTGTTCAACTAGTTTTAAAGAGTTATTCGGAAATTATCCATTTTTCGTGAGATTCTTCCATTTCGGAAATAAAGTCTTGTTTTTCAGATAATTTTCTTTTTTTTAATCCTTTCCCCACTTTAGACTTTTTCAAACGGCCATATCTCTGAAAATACACTTTTTTCGAACAAATTACAAAAATAAAATGTTCATATTTTTGAGCAAATTATCTAAAACAACCTGTCGTTTTGTTCGCCCTTTATCATGTAAACAATATTACTGTTTATAACAATGATAAACATTCGAGTGTCAAAATTTGTTTTTATTATTTATAATTTTTTTTGACATTATTAAAGAAACGATCCGGCCTGAAGATTTCCGAAGTTTGACTGTGTAGTCTACTGATAGACTCATACAGAACATCGATAAAAAAAAGAACATCAGAATAACCGTTTTCAAACTATCATAATTTTAAAAATTTTCTCCCTCATTTTAATCATATTTGACGAATATTAATTCCTCGTTTATATGTAAATTTTACTAAACTTCAACTGTAATTCCGGACTATTTTTGCTGATTGGTTTTTAATCACAAAAACTATTAGGGTATGTTTATTAGTATTTAGCATCTCTCTATTTCCCCCCTTTTAAACCTCAATTCCATACAGATTTTAAAGCTCTACAAAGTTGCAATTGTGGGACGTCGCACAACATACATGTAAAAAAATATCAGCAAAAAATAGTTTTTACAAAAATGAAATTAGCCACCTTTTCCAAATTTATCGACCGCTTTTTTTTAGTTTACGTAGCCTATTTCAATGCCTATATACCAAATTTGAACAAAATAGCACGAAAACTGAGGGGTTTACTAACACGCTTTATATATGTGTATTTTTACGTTCATGTGTGAATATGTACTGATATAAAACTAGTGTTATTAGTTTGGTTTTTCTCAGAAATACTTTTATTTATGTTAGTTATTGTACTCTTTGTTTATGGTAAGTTACATCTTAAACAATTGTTGTACTTTATTTTGCATGTATATTTTTATATTGTTATTTGTAAATTGTAAATAATGTTATTTAATTTTTTTTATATTTCTTTATGATCATGAAAAAAACCACCTTCAATTTTTGAAATCGATATTCCTTAAAAATATCAAGAATAAAATCATCTTAGAGTAACAGTTTCCGTAGAATCCATTGACAATAAATAAAAGTCATTTTTACTTTATAAAATACGTGTGTTCGTGTACTTATCTTCATTTTCTCTGAAGGAAAGTATCTAAAAATTGAATTTCGAATAATAATAATTTATCAAATTTTGTATACTAGAGTTTTATTTGTTGATACACGTTTACTCATAGTTTTAATAAACGATTTGTAAAAATGTAATTCAACTACGTTAATTAATTAACTTAAGATGTAATTAATTTTATAATGTTCACAGCAAAACATTTCCTTCTGGTTTGCAACAGGAGGCGCTGGATTCTGCCTCAGCAGATCGTTGGCACTCAAGATGATGCCACTCGCCAGGTAAGATATGTCTTTATTTCTCAATATCAGTTTTCTTAACCAAAGAAAAAACTTGGGTTGAAAAAATAATACGTGCAAATTATTTGCTTTTATTTAACGACTTCATTCAAATATTTTACTAATTTTTTCCATAAATTGATTTACGATCAAATGTCTAAATAATTTTCTAATTAAAACTTAATTATTTTAATAATTTTAATCTAGACATATACACCTACAATTCAGAAATTATATTTACATATTGTGTGTATTCATTTCCTTAAGTTAAGTACAAAATTGGTAACAAAAACAAGACTACAGCAATATAAATTATGATGTCTTTTCCCCCACTTTTAAATTAATTGTTAATTTTTCATCAAATATGTATAAACATTTTTAAACTGTTAAATTGTTTGATGTATTAATTGTAAAAAAAATGTCAAATTTAACAACAAAAATGAATTTTTGAAAGTTATTTTGCAATTTATTTGACAGATATATTGGGATTTTAAGCTTTTCACTGATTTCTTACAAACTTTAAAACGGTATTTTTTAAAGGCGATTTTACACACCTTATTTTCCAATTATAAATTACAATTCTGTGCAATATTTATATAATATAGAGACAATCTTAACCTCAAACTCAGTACAGGCCATGAAAAATATCTACCATTTTGTTATGTATAGCCTAAAACTTAGAAAATCTATTTTAAACTTAAATATTTAAAAGTAATAAATTAATTTGGTAAAATATCTTCAAACAACTAACTCGTTTGTAAATGTACTGATATTATTGTAGTTCGTATAATTTGGTTACTACGATTCCTAAAATTGTGTTACTTGTTATAATGGTGTAAAAATATTTTTGTAAGTATTATAAATGCACCGGAAAGTTAGTTATAGAAAAACTAAGGATAAAAATGAACAATGTCATAAAATATGTTATTTTTGTAAATGGTCAACATCTTGCTTATGTACACTGTACTTTAAAGCAATAAAGTTGTTATGTTATGTTACACCTTATTTTCAAGTAACGTTGTAAGGAAGTATTCTGAGAGAACGAAATTTCTATTGAACTTCAACCGCTGTCAATAAACTATATAATTTGATCAAATACGTTTATGATACTTAGTCTATATTTAAATATCTTTATAGTTTTAAAGAAAGTAGTAAGAAGGGTAGGAAGCCTTTAATGGCAAGTTACATGTCGGAAGAAATAAATAGTCAAAAAATCAATAATATTTTTTCCTCCCTCTCAAGTATAGGCCAGGTGAGATTAGAGACATTACGAGGGTGAAGGTGATTTTTTGATTTTGTATGATATATCGTGTATGATGTAAATGCGATTGTTTATGCTCTGTTAGGTAATAAAACATATGGTAAACACTTTATTAACCTTTAAAGACGCCATTAATAACAAAACGAAAAGTCTTGATAATAATATATTCACAACACGGTCGCCATAGAAACATAAACGGTGTGTGTGAGCGCGCGCGGGAGAAGATATGGCAATGTATTCGTAAACTCAGAAGTATTCATGTACGTGTTGTGACCAGCAAGTAGACAGACGTATGGACGGACAACTTTGTCATATCCAATTTCCAATCCCTCCTACGCCCCGCTATTAACTCTCTTAAAACAGTTAATGGGAAAATCCACTAAAAGAAACGCCGACATGTTGAAAGAGTCATACATAATTCAAAGAGACAATAATTGTTTTTCGTTATTGGAAACTGTAAAATATGTGAGACGAGACCCCGAACGTAACAATATCATAAATTTCTTCCAAGATATATTTTACGTTGGTAAATATTCTCTTCTTCTCTTATATGGGTATACGATGCAATTGTGAGTACCAGTTTATTTATCTCAATAGGGTTTTGTCAATTTTAAAATGTTTTTACGAGACTGAAAAAACAGAACAATGACTATGTTCTTCGACTTTTTAAAAATCCGTCTTACTTTCTTACCCATATAATGTGTAGACAAAGTTATGTGGATAAGACAAACAAATCTGTGTATGTGGGCTTTTTAGGCATATCTTTACAGTTTATTTTTTATAACTCAAATTTAAAGGTAGCCGCCATTGGAGGAAGCTTAAAATTGCATAGTATATAGAATTATATTTAATGGGATAAAATTTTAAATTAAGTTTCCATTTATTAATTCACTATCCATTTTAATAATCACTCATTGTTGGAATGGCGTATGTGTTCCAATCTATGTATCATTAGGGACATTTTTTTAAATAATTTCTAAAATTTATTTAGTGTAAGAAATTAAATATGATTGTATTGCAAACTCGAATATGGAGTTCTTTTCTTTTTTATATAATAAGTGTTTGTGGTGTAAAGAGGGAGGAAAATTAGAGGCAAAAATATGATAAAAATTTAAAAGTATAAAATTGACAACAATTTCTATCCAAATTGTTTTCGTATACCAAAATTATTGTGTGCTAAGTGTTCTTCTGTATTTTTATTACCGACAATACTACCAAAATAGGTGAATGTTTCGCCAAATATTCGGGGTAAATACATTCGTGCGGAACAGTGGCAAATTGTGTATTCATTAATCAGAGAAATCAATAAAGAGCACGAGGATAATTTAATGCAATTTATTAATGCAAACAATAGTGTGTTAAGTTAGGCCGCACATATTCGGTTGACGTCAACAATCATCCATCGGTTTAGCAACTTTTCCGCCACCGTTGAAATCATCGAGGAGTGAGGAACATCAAAAATAAGAAGCGCATAGTAAGTAGTATTCGTGTAAACCACAATATAATGAAGTACCTATTTACAATACTTATATCGGCTAGTTATCTTTGCATGGACGAAAAGAAATCTTTCAACTATTTTCATAGAGCGAAACTATAGTTTGATACTTAACTGTATAAACGCAAATATTATTGTATTGAAAAAATAATGGAGAAAGGTTTGTCACTAGAAAAGAAGCTAATTTCAACTTGGGATAAATCTTAACATGTAATATAAATTGTTTTTATTACTTCATGTATAAAATCTCCTGTGTAGACTTTTTACAAGATTTTATTTAGCTTGTACTGACCGGTACATTCAAATCTTCTGTTCAATTTTTAGCCTATTTATCGATGTTCAATCGATTTTAAATTTTATATACTTACGTATTCCTTACGACGATATAATATTCTTTATCATATATTTTGAGTTAGTCCTCTTCCTCCCGCCCCCCAATCTGTCGGATTTTCATATTGTTTAACAACTCCGAAAATATGGACATCTATGGGAAGTTTAGGGATCGGGTCCCATTCCGACTTTTGTGCACTCCAGTAACTATCTTAGCAAGTCAAGTCGCAGGGTCTGTTTACTCCAAAACGCGCCCTACTTGATTCAATCTATCACTATCTTCTAGAACATGAGTATTTACAAAAGTACACCGACGTATGTTCTTCAAAGCAGAAAATTTTCAGCAGCCTCTTTAAACTTCTTACACAGTCGGTAAATGGGATTCCCATTGAGTAGTTCCATATTCGTAGATGTATTCTGAAAGACGAAAAGCTATTGGGCAATAGAAAAATGTTATAGAATTCAAATTTGAGTTGATACCTTAATCCAATTTTCACATTGTCAGAGAGCACGAAAAACGGACTGTGGTACCGCCATGTTGGACATTGTAGTGCATCAGCATTCTCTCCATTTAACTCTGTATTGCAGTTCGTTTAGGTTCGGCTAAGTTAAACCACGAAATTTTCTCGCCTCTTCAATCTTTTTCTTTTGGTGTTTCCACATATCAACAATGAGAAATTATTATAATTTAAAAAAATGACCTATTGCTTGTAAATGCTTTTGTGTATACAAGGGTCAACAGACGTTTTGATTTGTCACATAGACGGTGAAGATTTCAGATATACAGTTCTCTACACGTATTCATAATAATAATCAGACTTATTACATATAATTTATTAATGTAACTAAGAATTCATACATAGTAAATTTCAGAAGTTTTAAGATGGTCGATGGGTGACTGATTCTTTCACAGTGACTACACATTTTTAGATATTGGTTGATATAAACGCGATCAACGATTTCATCGTTTTTTCGAGCTGAACCTAATTCTCGCAATTTTCACGAATGGCTAATTGTTTAGTTCAGTACAACACTTCATTTCTTACCAATACAACACTTCTCTACTAGTGTTGCTGGAGATTTATATTCAGTCAGTGTTTGTTTAGCGTTGGTGAATGAATGTTGCGATTGTGATTCACAACGCTCATTCTTGCAATGCTATTGTTTTAGATGATAGATTCCATCACTACTCCAAACTCCAGTGACGGCAACTTTTAACTGCGGCTTCTAGATGCCTAGTGAGCAACTTATAGGCAACTATTTCTCCCGATCAGGTTACTGTAGTTGACATGTATGATAGCCCTCATCCAAACCGATGTTCTGGTAAAAGTTGCTCACACTATTGCCGCCAATAGCTAACTGATTGCTTAAATTATAACAATGTGTACCAAGTGATGAGATAGTTAAACAATCTCTTTTTTTCTTCTCCAGTATCTAGGATTTAGTGCTCTCCATTCCCTACAACGTGAACAGTTTTTTATTCAACAAAGCTGAATAAGATCAAAACTTTTTAGATTCTCTTCAAGTTTTGACTTCGTAATCATTTAAAACCAGGTGTGTCCGATATTTTTGTCTGTCGTCGAACTTCTTCACACATTTAATAACTAAATGTTCGTCAATAGCGACTCTGCTATTAAAAACCGGTATTCAACTATTAGTTCTTAAAGTGATCACACTTTTTAGTACAAATAAAAACTACACAATGAGTACCTTACTAAATGGAATTGGAAATTATAAAAAACCCGAGGTTGGTTTTCAGTGTCGCAGTTAATCTTAAATTTATGACGTGGGCTATACTTCTCTCTGTCGAATCCTACTGCTTTCGATTTAATATTATTTGAAAGAACTCTAGTGCCACCTCTCCCCCCTCGGCAGTACACGTGCGGTGGATGGAACCGACCAATAGGATAATTAGAGTTTAGTCGTCATGGATAAGATTATGGCTTAGCATAGCCATGGGGAGTACAGAGTGGTCGGTATCCTGCAGTGAACAATTATAGGTTATGTTAAACGCTAGGTGTGTCTGTTCCTTTGTAATTATTTGTTTCGTCTGTATTCCTCCCATCTGGACTGAAATTAGCGACCATTTTAAAATAAGTATAGCAATGAAACTTTGCGTCCAACAACGGTAACGAAAATAATGGTTATGTAACAACACTAAGGGTAATTCCTTGAATGGTTTCTGAGTAAAAATTACAAAGAAAAGAAACCGACCTGTGTTGTATTCTTGTCAATAGGTCGGTTTTATTTGTTATTGTTCATTCAAAATCTGGTTTAGTTTTATTTACTTTTAAGCCAGTGAGTTGAAACCGAAATTCTCGAAAACTATTTAACAAATTACCATAATTCTTTCCACGTAATATTAATGTGAAAAAATATCGGTCGTAACGAAGACTTATTTTTTTAACCTGGATCAATAATTGTGATTAATCAAACATAACAAATACACAAACTCTATAAGAACATGAAAATCAACTCTCTGCTTCTTGAGAGTTTAAACTTTTCCACAATCCGTACAAAATACGCAAATTTATAAATTAAATAACAAGTGATTAGAATAACAATAAAATAAATTTGAGGTTAGGTTAACCAAAGAGATCTACGAGAGATTATCATAATATAGATAATTATTTCGTTGTGTCACTTACAAGTCTGTTAATATGTTTTTTCCTCTTTTAGATGACAAAATCTTTTTATAAACTATTCCCGATCTTTGCCACTTTATTATTACAGTTGTGATTTTCAGAACAATATTTTTTTGCTACTTTTGATGTATCTATTGTTTATCGTGTTCTAGATATAACACTCGTGTTTTTTTTTTTTTAAATGATGGCAAATAAATTATATCAATAATATGATCAATCCATTATTATCCAATAACTTCACTAACAAAATATCTCAACGCAGAAAAAAAAGAAAGGAAACATTAGGCAAAAGCCATGAGTAGCTTATTTCTTCCCATGAGAAATAAACAGAAAAACTCAAAAATGAAAAAGAAACCAAATTTTTGTCTTCTGTATTAATACAACTTACTATTTTCATGACTTATTGACAATACACAAATATTTGACACTATCACTCTTGATTATTTCCAATTCTACTAAAGTTTAGCCTCCACAGTAATTCATGAGTGCATATCTGTCTTAATAGGAAATTTGAAAAAACAAGTGAATGTCTCAATAAGGGCTTTGAAGAAAATGTTTTAGATAAAAGTTACTTGATATCGATGGACAAATAAAATGACATTATTATTTCTTTGGTTAAGCCATGTCTTCAAAGTCATTTAATTACTTTTTCTTTTAATCTGAAACATTTTTTACTTCCACCATAATTTTTCAAGATATTTAACAAAATATTTGGGATCACCTAACTTTCAAGAGTTCGCATTACAAAAGACATTAGTAATTTAGGCCCAAATTACTACAGCCCAAAAATAATTATTTTACCTAGGTAAAATTTAGAGAATTTTTATCAATTATTTCGTTACAGTAAAAAATTAATGAAAATTTTCGAGATTTTTCAGGTTAAAATAAATCAATTTTTATCGAAAACTGATGTTTTTCAAGAAACAAATTCTTGAACGTCTCCAATTATTTTGTTAAAATTACTTAATAACTAAAGTCGGATTGAATAAGTTCTTTGATAAAAAGTCTCTCATTTTTTTAGCGTAAAATAAGAATGTACAAACAAAAAATATAGTTTTATTTTTTAAAATGAGTTGACCTTAAAATGAATGATCTTGAAAGCAAATGAAAATTCGTAGATGAAAACTCATTGCCCAACAATAAAATAATAATGCCGTTTGATTTCTTCCACGATAACTTTTGTCCAAAACGTGTTTCTTCTATGGTTGCCGTTTTTTTTTTTTAGATATTCATTTTTTTAAATTTTAAAGTTATATATTCATAGTAAAGTAAAATATTACGAACACAAACTATGGCACAGCCCATCAAATCGCCTTCAGAAAGAGATTCTGTTGGCCTACAATATTAAGTTGGAAAACAAAATAAATTTCCAACGAAATTGATTTTATAATTGGGATTCAGCGACTGGGAGATACAAAAATTTGCCATTTCCATAATCGTCCATGTGAGAAAGTCCGAACTCAAACTATAAAAAGGAATCTTTGTTTGTCGGCAAATCTTGCTACATTTTATAGTTTGACTCCAAGAGCTACCTAATTAGCTCAGTTCTGTTTAATCGGACACTTCCATCAATGCCTTCTCGAGTTATCAAGCGTCAAGTTTTGGACCGGCAATTAAAATGTCTTTTCCCAAATGGCTTCGATACGTAAAAAAACAACAACACAAAAGTTACAGCCCATTAAAAGTTATAGAGAGCGGGTAAATCGTTAAGCCTTGTTGATAATAATCTCAGGTTTGTGAGAACGGTTTTACTCGATACCTTCGACATGAGTGCCCAATCCAAGTTAAGTAATTCATGATTGCTTCTAAAATACTTCTTTTGCTTTTTTGTATAGTGGAGTCATACTGGAAAATAATGTTTGAGTTCTGGGAATAAGTCAATTTTTGTTTTAGTTATTAGAGAGACTATAACTAAAACCTTTACATCCTTGTGTTGATGGGAAGCTATAGGTTCATTTCATTTTTTTCTATAAATTGTGACTTTTTCGTTATTTTCTTAAGTTTAAAAAAAAAACTATGTCTGCCTCTAATTGTCTATTGTGTAGATTAGATTTAATCACATGAATTTAAAATACACTTTTAATACATGAAAAACCGTTGCCATTCCTAATTTTTTTTTTATAGTTTTTTTACGTGATAACATTAGATTGTACATAACTATAGCCTATTTTAAGTGAATTATACTTTAATTATTATAAATACGCATACTAAATTATTACAAAGAACTGTCAAAAATTCATTTTCGTAAACATTTTTATTTGCATATCAAAATAAAAATTTACAAAATTTTTGATATACAAAATCATATCATATACATAATTTTTATTTGTACAAAATATCGTAGAACAACATTTTTTAAATAAATCTTTGCATTTAAAAAGTTTTTGCTTTGGGTTTTACAAACAAATTACTTATTATTTCGTTTTTTTTTTACTAAAAAAAAAAACGTCGTAAATTTTTATTATTTTGTAAAATCCATTAATATATTTATAAAATATTTTATTATAGTATAAAAATAGCAAGAGAAAACAAAATTTAAGAAAATCTGAATTTTGAGCTTTGGCCTTATGGTATCTACCAGTAAATTCCGTGTTATCAAAATAGCACAAACATTGCACAAACTGTCTCACTCAGGTATCTCCAAGACAAAATAAAAACTGCCAAGGTTAATTTTTATTTTTCCCAGTTATTTCTGAACCGTATATTGTTTTTACTTGTAATCTTACACCAAGGTGTATGAACAAAATCTGTACAGCCGATATTACCGATAACTGACGAACTGCCCATTTGAGAACAGTTTTATTTGGGTTCTTACAAATTAATAAAAATTTCATCAAAATCGTGTTTTTTCTTATGGGAAGTACACCAAAACTTTGAATTTTGGTGTACTTATGGTGAATAAGTTTAAATATTTTTCTTTTTTTTTTTAAGCAACGAAATATGCTCATATACCAAATTTTATTAAAATTGTTCGCGTATTTTGGGCTATTGAGCATTCCTCCAAATTTCAGACAACCTCTGACTAAATTTCAGATCAAAATATTTAACTTAATTTCTAAAAATAGCAATTAACAACTATAGGCTACTTTGAAGCTTCATAAAAGTATGCAATTTTGATCAAATGTAATAAAATTTAAGCTTTTTTAAATTTTTAGTTTTTAAATGGTAAAACGTTGTTATAAAAATGTTTAATTTTTAGTTATTTTTATTATGTTCCGTATCTTCCAGCACTACGGGAAGAAACTGTATACTTGTCTGTCCATACAATGTAATTTTGTCAACGTTTCTGTGGTGTTCACAAATTGGATTTGTGTTTAATTTACTGTTTATGTTCACTTGATTTTAATAATTTCTATCGGAGGACTTTTTGGAACATTTTTGTGTATGATTGGTTATATTGCACGAAATAATTTTGTTGTTTGGTTTGTTTGGAGTTGTAGTTATTACTACAAATTACTTGTTGACCCCATAGACAGAATAAATTGGATGTCCCGGAGCGAGCACCTACAGCTTTTTTTATCATACGACACAATTATAATAATTATTTTTGCAATTTGAAATACTATACACATTTCTGACAATTACTAAGGGAGTATTTTAAATTCATATTTACACATTATTCTTCTGGTATTATAATTGAAGATGGAACCAAAATTTGCCAGTTTTTAAGAAATTAAATTGTTGTGAATTGCCATCTTTGTTAATTTACAGTCGTGACTGTTATTTGCGGCAATCATCACTTTTTTAAGAGGATTTTGATTCAAGAGTTCACTTCTCGAAACGAAACCCACCCCAATACTCTAATAGCTTAACATTCCCGATTTCTTCCGACTAACATAGGCTAATATTTCAGAGTTGAAATCATGTTTTCCAATCTAACCCATTGGGTTTCGCCTTATTACAATTTCTAATTAGGACCCATGTCAACCGATAAAATTCTTCAGAAGTTGTCCAGTCGTGAAATAAATTGGGTAAACATTCCATCGGTAAGGAAACGCCCTTGGATGGGTTCGTTAGAGCGAGGCCAGTTTAATTTAATTGGCTCGAAATAACTTTGCTGACCAAGTATTTTAATTGAATGTTGTTTTTCAGCGATCTTTTTTTCAGAGTATTTTTTATTTCGTATTAATATATACTTCGCTCAAGTGCAGTCTTGTTCTTAATGCAACGGTTTGATTTACAGTTTTAGTTCAGGTACTGGGTGACCTTCCGCTTGCCTGGATAAACTAAACTCTGCTGTAAGGCAGCCGAGCATAAGGACGTGTTTTGGCTGCAACGAAGAGCAGGTGCTTCTGGACGACTTTTCGCGTAATTGTCTAATGGAGCATATCGCCAGAGCTCGTCATTATCCTTGGGGTAACCTGTTGTGCACTTTATTTTCAAAATGGCTTCTTCGCTCACTCCAACCGGGTTCAATTATTTAATCGAAATGGATTTTGGTTCGGTTAATCTATCATTACGTGTTATTATTAGACTTTAAAATGAACTCAAGAGAGGTTAGGATTATTACTGATTTTAAGGTTATGGCGTATGATTCATTTTCACTTTGATCGATATTTAACTACAAGAATTGTTGGGGAAATGCCTACCAATATGTTTCGTTTTTGTCCTTAAATGGTTACTTTGATTAAAAATGTTTAAGCCGACATTTAAACACAAATCTAAATTTGTATTATTTTTTACAAGTACTCAAATTTTGAGTAATAACAAATTGAAGAAACAAGTCTAAAACATGGCTATAAATCATAGTCTAGCCTACTCTAAAATGTCTTTTGATTTCAAAACTAAATCTGCTATATTAAATCTCACCGTAAACTTTCTTTTCTAAACACATTATTTTATCTCTGGCTCTGGTAGGTACAGTCTCAACCCAAATATCTGTCAAACCAACTTTTCAACTTTGTATTGTAAAGTCCTTCGAGAAACTTAGAAATCAATCCAATGGGGACCATTTTTGATACACTATTACAAAATGTTACTCTGCAATTTAATTGATTGCTCTTTATTTGGTAGCCAGAAGATCTAAACGGTTGAAAGAAGAATTTTTATGTTTAGATAAAAAGTCAACAAAGCTCAGATAAGGCAGTAGGCCTTGTCTGTGGTCGAAGTATAGTTTAGTAGTCAACAGAAACAAGACTAAATATATGGTTCGTTCAAGTAGATACACTACATAGATATGTATATGCAGAGGTACTTGAATGCAATAATTATAGATCTGAAAGAGTGCGAGACTCTAATATCTTGGCAGTAGTGGCCGATAGTAAGTATTTATACACAGAAAAATAACAGCAGCCAATAGATGTTATCCTCATTCCTAAATGGTGCAAAAACATTGCGTAAACTTCCTCTCTTGCCCATTTTTAGGCTAAACAAAAATAAAAAATAATTAAAACTAATTGTCGCCAAAAATGTCAGTTCGGTAGTTGTTAATTAAAAAAATTAAAATAAACTCTGAACTTCGAAAAAATAAAATAAATAAAAGCCTAACTTACTTCAATTCTGTCGAACTAATAAGAGAATAAATAGTATTTTATTAAAATCGAGCTTTTTTAAATATGGCAGTCAAAGGTTTATTATTATTTATGTCAATTCTTGAAGCGTACATTTTTTTAATGGCGATTTTTCACTCGGGTTTGGGTCAATTATCTTCACATTTAACTAAAATTTGATCGAAATCTGTAGAGCTGTTTTTGATAAATTAAGGATTTCTTAGTGTTTTACCGTAAAATCGCTTTGCCATTATTGAAAAGGGAACCAATAGCTTTGTGTCCTTGTAGACTAAACTTGACCAAAATTTCAATCAAATTCGTTCAATTTAGAAAATCGTAATTTTGTGGAACTACCCTCAAATTTTGAGTTATCAAAAAACTGAAACAAATATCCCAAAATATGTCCAAATACAACATATAATTAATTCAGTCCACTCATTTGGACTATAGAGCACTGTTCAGACGACAGACAGATATCATTCCAAAATCCCTTTTTTTGGAGTCAAGTGACGGATATATTTTTAGTTTTTTTCAATCCATTTTTCTCTATAAGCCTAGTATACGTGAAAAAGTAGCTCATAATCACAAATTCATTCAACTGAATGTTAACATCAGACTCCGGGTTAGCTACTGTCCAGAACAGTAATTATAGCTCCTCAGCACTGTTGCTTGTACGTGAGTCGCGTCCTCTAGCTCTCCGTGTGGGAAACACAGCACAGATGGCCAGACAGTAGACTCTTTAATTATATAACAAATTGTTTCTATTGACTTGTGAAGCGATCGAAGTTCTAAACGAAATGATTTATCTTTTGGTCAGTTGGCGGCACTGCTCTTCATAATTAAAACAGATTAAATCGTTCACAAGTTCCTAACAAGACAATAAGACGTATTTTACGGTTAATACCTCGTACTGGTTGTACGAAACGTACAAAAATAAACAGTGTACATACTTTATACCAGCAAAACTGTTGACATATTTACAAATAAAAGGGTGGAGATAAACTGTACAAAAATATTGCACTAACTTTCTTACTCGCCTATTTACTAAACCAAAATTAATAATCGTTGCTATCTCCCCAAATATTTCTTTTTACTACTTTTAAATAGGAAAAAAGAAGTTTCTGTATTACTGATTTCTCGCGTATATTTTATGGGACGTAATTTGGTATAGAAAAGCCTCCATTTTAGGTTTCAGACAATTTATATTTAACATCACTAAAACTAATTAATAATGGTACACTCTGGACTTTTATAAAATTCAACAGACAAACAAACTTACACGGCTCTCTAATAATGTCTAATAAAGTCAAAAAATCAAAGCGACGGAAGAAAGGTAACATACCCATCAAGGATTTCAGAATCATCCCTCAACATCGCCTGACTACAACTAGGTAAGATGCCCATCAGTAGAAATCACAGATCGCAAAGACCCATAGCATTCTAATTCTAAACGGAGTTGAACTCCCTCCCTCCCCCCAGCAATCAACATTTATTTCGTATTATTATAAAGCAGTCCTTCTAAAGAAAATAACTTCAAATTTCGTACATTTGCTTAATTAAAACTTGCATTAAAATTCTTGAAAAAGACACGCATGCCTTGAATGTTATGAAATGTTGTCAAACGATAAAATGTCATTTTAATTAGGAGGTTTTATTTTTCTCATGGTTAGCAATCCTATTAATTGGCGGCTAACTTGTTAATCAAGACTAAGGAACTCGTCGGTTCGTTCCAATTTGTGTCTTCTTTGGAATATTTCAAAAATTCTAAACCGCTCTTATACGAAAGAGGAAATGTGAGGTAATAAATGGATGGACCAAATTTTCTAACGATTTTGATCAAATTTTGTAAAAGAGTAACCTCCTGTAAGGACCAAAATTAAATGTATGATTGATATTTCTCTTAAATTTCTTCTTTATAACTAACTAATTAGTTAAAAAGAGAAAAAACTATGTCATAAAAGTAGGAATATCTCAAAAGCGACATCAATAATGTTTTGTGAAATGTGAAAGTGTGAACCCAAATCATTGTGCAAAATGTTTTTAAACAATAGTAATAATAATGAGGATACTTGGGTAATTTGAAAAATATCAAAAATGGATCTTGACCACTATCAGCTAAATTCCCCCTCCCCTTTTCGAAAACTACCAAATCATTTTGTTTGGGCCCTTAAAGCTTACATTTAAGTAAAATTTTATCAAATCGTTACTTCCAAATACGAGAAAGCAGGAATTTTTTAGTTTTTATATTAACCTCCCCCCCCCAAATCGAACTTAATTGATACTACTCGGTTTCGTCTACGTGTTAATGAAAGGTAAATGTTCAGTTGAGGTCACGTTGCGATTTAATATTGAAATTTAATGAAATCGTGTTAGTAGTACATACCTCAATACTAAACAACTGGATCATTCTTTGGCTTGGAAAAGACCCTTTTGAAGTATCAAAATCCATTATTTCTGTCTAAATTAATCAAAAGTCTATAAGCGATCCTTACACACAATATAGATTATTACCTTATTTAAATAAAGAAGTAAGGTTTGCCTAATTTTTAAATATACTTAAAACACAACATAGACTAAAGACAGTTAACTCCATGTAATGGAGGAATTCATTCTAAACTATTGTGTCAGGGTGTGCCTTAGCATTATGTTTAGTTAATTTCCATAATACATGTAAATTGTGTGTTAAATTATAATTCAACTTTAGTTGATAACGAAAATTGCTAAAACTGTTAAATATACTATTAACAAACACAGTAACAATATAGGCTAAAACCTTAATTTAAATAAGGAAATAATGGTTTGCTCAATTTATAAAAAAATGTATTAGCTTATCCTTAAAACGCATATTATAACATAGACAACAGAAAGGCGTCCTAAACTACATCGATTCATACTAAACCATTATGTCAATATGTACCATTGCGTTAATTTTGGTCAACTTACATAATACATATAGTTAAATGTTAATTTGTGCATGTTGCATTCTATGAATAAGGCCAAAGTCGATAACAAAAATAAGTTGTTAAAAGCTGTAAGTTGTATTCACGAGTCACTAACCTGTCATTTCAAATTGTTATGAAGTTTCCTCCAAATACTCTTCAGAATGTCTTTTCATCCCATCAGACAATGCTAAATAAAATAATACACAGAGTAATTCATAATTCTTTTCCGTATTTCTACATCCAACAGAGCAGCAACCAAAACACATTTATTGCCAAAATCTATGACACTAGTCATGGAATTTTTCAATATCAGGACGTAATAATTTCCGAAACCGAAGCAAATACTACAACCAGAGAAAACATAGGTTACCAAAAATCTTACTCATTATCGTCATCACTAACCAATCTGTGATCAAGATAGTCCTAACCGCAACAGGCCCTCTAAATTTTGCAGTCTAACGTCGATTATAATGTATCAAAAATTAACTGATATTAATTACCATATATCTGAAATTTAATTGTTTTAATTTACATTCAAGATAATGTTTTCATAAATGAAATACCTTAATTTGAAATTACAATCTGATTACATCACAAATTTTTAATTAAATAAGAAGGAGAAACAGTCTAGTATGTACTATTTATATTTAATTCATCTGTTGTAAATATCGATTACACACTATCGCTATTTCAACTGGTTCTCTTTCATAAACATATAAAACCAGGTTATGTTTCAAGTAGACAACTATTAATTATTAGATAAAATTAAACCAATCATATAACCTTTCAAATTAGTTCCTACCGAAAAATTAATCTTTCATAGGTCTCATAAACCTGCTTGAAGTTGATGTAATCCGAGTAACGAATAAATTAAGACGAACGTGATTAACATAAACTACTGGCCTCGTTTGAAAATATTACATTTTAAGCTTAGTTGATATTTTTTCTACAGTTTGAAAAGGTGTTTGCTATCAGGTTTTCATTGCTGAACTAGTTGTCGAGCAAGTGAATACCGGTATGTAGGACATATGACTAAAGTTTAGTACATCTTATAACTAAAAAATACTGTTTCTGTTTGTTTTCTTTCTTTCCTAAAAAGATTACATGAAGCAACCATTATATTGGTAATATTTATGGCTAAAACAAAAGTTTTCAATTAACTTCATAATAAATCTTTCAACCAAAATTTTTAAAAAGAACTTTGAACTGTTTGTAGTACTAATTTATTGCCAAAATTAGTCTTAAATGCATTATTAAAATTTTATTCAAATAAATTACTATATATATATATATATATATATATATATATATATATATATATATAATTATATAATATTTATTGTAATATTGTTGTGCTGGCTTTGTTAACACAAGTTAAAATGTAGGAACCTTTTAACATAAAATGAATACTATTAATTTTGACTTTTTATTCTGCAAGCAACCGATTTCGATGAATCCTACTTTATCTCTTTTTTTAAACTCTCAATACAGACTATTTTTAATTATTACCTAAGTAAAGTAGTTAAATTTTCTGAATGGCTATCAATGACTATAGAGTCTAAAAATAATTTTTTTTCATGAATCTCAACCTAAAGTATAGCTTTGTTACAATCTTTTAAATTAGGCCTACAATTGTTTTTAATTAAAATATTATTTTTAAAGCTATTTTCCAATAAAGCTGTTGCTTAAAATCATATCTATAAATAAAATTTTAAACATGCAATTTAAATATTACTTTTATTGTTACAGCGATGGCAAATTTATAAGTATTGGAGAAAAGATTCGTCTACCAGATGATGTTACAATGGGGTATATTATTGGTAAGTTTCTACACAAATATATCTAAATGTCATAATATTAAAAATTACAGTTAAACTTGGTTTGAAATAAAATTCAATTTAGAGCTAAAATAACCTCAATTATTACTTTCTTAATCTGTATCTTACTTTCATTAATAACTAACCTTAGGAATAATATGACTAAGTTAAGTGTCATTAAGGTAATTTGAAGTAAAACTGTTAAATTTAGATAAACTAAAATCTTGATGGAATCACCATATATGAGGATTGTTCAAAAAATCCAATATGATTTTTCCTGAGGCCAAATATGGTCAGGAAGGAGGTAACACGCAGTAAGGAGGTGGAGAATACCTTCTTGTATATATATATATATATTTTTTTTTTTTTCACTTTAAGAGAACATCAGTCACTGACAGTTTGTGAGTAAGAGAAGGACTCTGATTTTGTATCTTCCCCATCGGATTTTATATTTTAACGAAATTATGACGAAACATTTGGAACAGGAGTATTGCATCAAGGTTTATGATTCCTAAGAGGAAACAATTTGAAAGAATCAGAAGGCTTTTATTAGGAATGCCATGGGTATCGTACAATTTAAGAAGTTATACAACCATTTCAAAGATGCTACAAGTTTGTAAAGGACAAAATCGTTTTCCAGTAGGCCCTCAACAAGTTGAAATGACATGGTTTTTGACTAAATGCAGACTTTGGTCAAGCATGACTGCTGTGGCACGGTTTTAGATCTTACAGATAAGTTAGAGTAAGCACTGGGTTTGGGATATATAATTTTGAGCAAGGATTTAGTCTTGTAGAGAGTATCCATGAAATCCTTGCCATATGTGCTAACAACAGAGCAGAAAGGATGTCTGGAAGTCTTGTAGAAAATGCTGAACTGTGCAAATGGAGACTCCAACTTCTGAACATCATGATCACTGGTAATAGGTTGTGTGTTTATGGATATACCTCAGAAACTAACACAACATTGTCACAGTGAAGACATTCAACATCTTCAAAGCAAAAAAATATGGCAGTTTAGCAACAATATCGAAGTATTGTTAACTATTTGCTTCGACTCTCTTGATGTGGTGCATCATAAGCATGTATCAAAAAGCCAATACACTACTAAATCAATCTTATGTTGCTTGATTTCATAGAAAATGAAATCCCAACCATAAGTACACTCCCCTTACTAATACATTTACTAACAATGAGTGGTACTATTCAAGAGTAGGTCATTTCTCATGTTTTATTTGTAAAATTCAGGTACTTTTTAAACAAACTTTGTAATTTTTCCAAAGATATACTTTCATTGAAAAGACCAATAATTTTAAATTGTTAACAATATCATCGTATACAATTTATTCAAAATGGACATATGTATAGGAATAATTTCATAGTCAAACTAGAAGTAAATATAAGAATTTCTCCTAAATATGCCAACCGAAGAATATTTAAGATAAAACCAAGATTGACAAAAGATCTATTCAATTTAATTACACAATTATATAACATGGCCAGTTGTGAGATTTTTTCTTGTTATACTACTAATTCTATAATTAATTAATTTTATTAGTAACATTATTTCTTATTAACAATAGAATTGGCCATCATCATATTTTGTAAATGGTCAAGTATCTAGGACTTTGATCAATCTGTTACTGTTTCCTGAATTTTTATCCATTTCGGCTATTTATGGTAATTTTTGTTAGCTAAATAATGAAGCTTTTGTGATATAAAATGTGCCAGATACTTTTTTGGGTTGAAAGAACTCTATAGAAGCAGTCATTGTTTTTGTATAGATAATTTTCACTTCTCTGTGTATTATTACAGAGCACTGTTTTTAAGTACTATTTGTTTATTTTGTATTGTTTTAGAGTATTTATTTTGTAAACACACCATGTCAAAGTAGTGACATTAGAAATGTAAAAACATAAAAAATTTTATTTTGTACGAGTTCCATTTATTTTTTAATAGTGCATAATATTAAGGTAAATTTCATAAATAAATTAAAAACTATATATTTTCATATTCAGTATAATATTGTGGATTGAGATTGAATTGAAAATTGGAAATTATATTATGTCAAAAAAAATATTTTTAATTAATAATTTCTAATATTTGTACATTATTATTATTAATAATAATTTGTATATTAATTTGTAATAAAATATTTTGAAAATAATTTCAAAATTTTGTTTTGCTTTCCAGAAGTATAATATATTTTTTAAATGATCATTTCTTTTGTTTTCTTTTTCATATCAACTTCTTATTTAGGTTTTGTTGAGTCAAACTAAATACAACACTTCATAGTTTTCAATAATTTAAATGTATGGTTATTTATTAAAATATGGTTACAAAACACCAAAAATTTATTGCCAGTTTTAGGATTAAAAGTTATTTTGGTTCAAAGATGTTTATATACATTTACTTTTCAAAGAAGGAAATGCAATGTAAACTTCAATAACAAAGCTTGTTATTGTTTTTTTCTCTCAAGTTTACACTGTAACACAACGTTTTTGAAGCTTTTATGTATATTAATTCGCTCAGATAATTTGTCAGATCAACATCTCTGTGTGATAAAATGGTACATCATTTTAGATAATATAATAGTATAGATTTGTAGAAAAATACTGGAATTTTTTAAGTTTCATAGTTTAAAAAAAAAAAATGTGTATTAATATTAAAAATTTCCTTATACGAACTACAATACAATGTAACTGCAACTTGCTAAAACAACTTATATTACTAGATGTTGTTAACCTGTTAGCTTGAAAACTAGTATAGTTTGTATTGTATTGTTTAAAAACTACCTACACATTTATAATTGTATTCACAGAACATTTGCTGAGGAAGCCTTTGACAGTTGTTAATCAATTCCATTCTCACTTAGAGCCAATGAAATTTCTTCGACAAGACACATTTCATGAACAGGTGAGTAAAACTAACTCTTTTACAAACTTTTTGTTAATACCTTCTAGCTGAAGTGTTAACTCTTTGAGTGTGAAATTTTAGATAGAAATAAATTTGTGCAAGATGTCTGTAATCACTTATATATATATATATATATATATATATATATATATATATATATATATATATATGTGTGTGTGTGTGTGTTTATATATATATATATATGTGTGTGTGTGTGTGTGTGTGTGTGTGTGTGTGTGTGTGTGTGTGTGTATAGATACAATGAATTTGTTCTAACAATTAAAACTAACATATATTTAAAACACAAAAAGTAACACAATGCATTTTATATAGGGATTAAAGTCGATATTTTTTATAGAATTATACTATAGCAATTTAAGAGATTTTTGGATTTTTGGATTTTTGGAAAAAAGACATACCCCCCCCCCCCCGGGCTGGGAAAAAAAATCCCAAATCACTAATATGCATTAGTTATTCAAGACACTTTTTTTGGTTCAGATTAACATTAAGACAGTATGTATGTGGCAGAAAAATGCATGTTTATTGAATTTTTTCCTCTCATTAATAACATTTTTTTTTCAAATATTTATTTTGTTATCCTACCAACCATATTTACAAATTAAAAAACATCTGATTCATTACACTTTACTTAAAATAAAATAATTATTGTGCTTGTTAATCAACTAAATTTACTATATATATATATATATATATATCATAGCTATATAAACAGATAGATCATTTAGAAAAAAAATCCATGGTTAAAATTAAAATGCCAGTAACTTTCTTACATAAAAATATTATTAATTACAAATATAAAGTATTGGTGTTTTGAATGGCTTTGAGTGTTTAAAGGCGAAAAATCTCCTGGTCATCTTCGCCTTATAAAAAAGGAAGAAAAGAGTTTAAAATTAAAACTCCTAGCCCTTAAATACTCAAGAACTTTTTTGTTTAGAATCATTTTATTATCATAGATTACCTTGTTTTAATTAATATTAACTTTATTAATTTTTTTTTTTTTTTTTTTTTTTTTTTTTTTAATTCAATTACTAAGAAAAAATATTACATAACTTTTGATAATGCCTCAAGTTTTTATTAAGTTATGTAATAAAAGTGAGCACAAGGGCTTTTTTCCCTTAATATTTTAGTAAAGTTTATTCAAAATCATTAAGTCCGTTTTCAATAAAAATGAAAAATTTACCTTCAGATTTTATGGCATTTCCCCCAAATTTTTATTCATGACGCTTCCATTTTAAACTTTATAGATACATGTTAAATTTCAAACTTCTGAATTTAATGATTATGTTAAAATGCTGAACAGACAGGCACTGTCATGAAGAAAATACGAAAGTTGCAACAAAACCAATAATTGCAATGTCATCTAATTAATACATTCTATTAAATTCATTAATTTATCTAAATCATAAAGGAATTGTGTTTAGTTGTTACAAACTCATAATATAGTTTAGTAATTTTGTTATACTATACAGAGTGTGGCTATAAAAAAAACCAGACTGATTTAAGCAGATTTTATTCAACCAATTAACAATGACAATGTTATTTCCCTCAATTTCTTTTTACACCATTTCGAACGAATCTTGTACTACTTGAGGATCTTTTCCACTTTTTCATCACCTCCTTCACTGCTTGAAGGTATGTACCCAAAATTGGTTCGGTTTAATACACACTTGATCATTGAAAACAAAAAAAGTACATATCAGGTGAGTATAGAACATATTCCAATACAAGATGTCCATGGTTTACCAAAAATGTCTTGATAGTCAGCGTCTGATAGCCTTAGTGAAGAATCCATTAGCCGTTCATCCACATTTCAGGTCTTTTTCTTGTAATCATATACAAAAGGCTATCAAGACCTCATTATTGTAGATCTGATTAATAGATGGATCTTCAGACACCCTGTCAACCAACCTGAACAATAACTTGAATAACAGAAAAAACTATCAACATCATTATGAATCATTTAGACTTGCTCACCTATGCTACCTTTTGATTTGGTGTACTGGGAGTCTTGCAATGAATAGATTTGGGGGTTAGGTTCTAGGTTATACTGGAAAAACTATTGTTCGTCACAAGGTATTACATTTTCTAAAAAAGTTAGGACCATTTTTAATGTTTTCAAGAATGCCAGCACAAATGTTCTTTTTTGTTTCCTTCTACTCAGAATGAAATATCTAAAGATAATAAAACACATTTTCTTTTTATTTTGTAACATCCACTTTTTATTAGTCTAGCCGACCAATGGTTTCGTCTGCTAAGACATTGACGAGGCTGTATTACAGACTGACTTATATGACTATATATAATAAATATCTATCTTTGACTAAAGTTTTTCCATGTTATAATTTTCATATAAAACCTGTCGAACATTTTCATTATAAATGTTGGTCAATTTTCGGCTTAAGTGTAAAAATTTTCTTATAAATGTTGGTCAATTTTCGGCTTAAGTGTAAAATTTTTCTAACAATTTAACCAAAGTTTTTAATGTAAGCATTTGTTTTCGATGTACAAGAACAACCAGGACATGGATAGTCTCCAGTCACTTTTCAAATTTTGTAAACCAATCAAAAATATGTGTAGATCATAGACACTAATAATCATGTCCTATTTTCAACAAATGATATCTTCTGTTTAGCTTTTATGAAAAATGTCACATTAGAAGTTGTTCCACATTAATGCTTAACATTATTCCAACAGAACTGAGATCGTAGAGTCACTTTGAACAAAAGTGTATGAACTGTTGGTTACACTTGCTTTTCTTTAATTTTTTTAACAGTGGTTGCACTGTTGGTTGAAATTTAATATAGATGGACGAGAGAACATCATGCCCATAGTTATTAAAGTCACAAGGAAGTAGCAAAAAAATCAGTCCTGTTATTTTGTAGCCACACCTTGTATATGTTATATAATTGTGAAGAAAGTTAACACAATATATTTTGTAGGTAGATTAAAGTTATATAAATCGTTTACATTTGTACAACCTTGGACAAATTAAGTTATTTGAATTTTTTTAAACAGAAGACAAATATTTTCCATGATGTTTGGATATCAAATTTCCTTTAAAACTAAAATAAAATTTGTACAAAACTGTATTTAAACAAATTATTATTATAAATTTAGACATTTTTATTATAAAATTGATTAATTCAACATCGAAAATAGTATATATAATGTTGATTGACTCAATACTTTTTTATGTGATTGAAGTTTTTGGATGGACTTTGATTGAGGAATCCCTATGGAGATCACGCCCCAGGAGGTATCCTAAGATTAATGGTTCGACTGATTTAAAACAGTCTCGTAGTAATGTGAAACTTTGATTATGTTGCAGATCACTTTCAGCTACTCGAGGTACAGCAAAGACGAAGTGAATGTCGTCAAAATTGATGGCTTTGATATGCGCATTGATCCTACCAGGTAATTTATCTTGTCTCGACACAAGTAGATTTCTCTTGGGAAATAGAAACTTTAGATTTCGTTTCAATAACTCAACTTTTATTGTTGGACGTCAATATTTAAATTATGTGTAAATGAAAATGTAATAAAAATATCTCTAAAGTTAGTTTCACAGTTAAGAATAGTAATAAACATTTGTATTATTAAATATTTTAAAATTAATCTGTCTAAGGATGAATAAAAAAATTAAAACCCTAAATTCATGAAATAACTATTTTTATGGTATATGTATAATTAATTACATACCGGTACTATACAAAAATACCAAACAGCTTGTGTATTTAACTTATTTGTATAAAAAGTGTTTTTAAAATCTTTGTCCACAGTAAAAAATAGAGGTCTTCACTTTTGTCAAATATTTTAAAATTAAACTAAAGTATAAAGTATTTTCTATTTTGATTTATTTTTATACAAATAAGTATAGTATTTAATACATGCTAACACTTGAACAAAAGTCCTAGATATTTAAAAATTAATAAATAAGTTAGGAGCACCTAAATGCCTTGAAAATGTTACAAATATTTCCATTTTCATCAAAGTTGTATCCTCCATTCAGTATTTTTATGTATAATTATATAATCTATAATGTTTCAGGCATTATAAATCCCATAGTTATGTCTTAAATTCCCTTTCTAGCCACCTTCCTTTTATCTTTAACTAAATTTGCCTGCACTCTTGACATACCTCAATAGAGATCAGGTAAAGCCATCTCTTTCAACTTATCCACATTCAAAGTGTTTGTACCTAGAACTTATTCTGCTGTACACTTCATAGGAGGCACTAAAAACAAATGTTTCTTCCAGTTCACACAATCTCAACCAAGTCGACCATTCTTCCCCATAACCTAAAAATGCCATTTCGAACTATAATGCCCTTTTAAAATACCTACCATGGCTCCTTTTCCCCTAGCCCTCTAAAGCCAACTAAGTTAGATTTGCTTAGGAAGATCTTTTACTGTATGCAATCCACTCTCTTTCCATGGGACCAGTTCCTAATCATTGTTTACCTGTTAATCTCAAAATTGCCAAAGCATGTTCAAGATTTTCAAAAAGTGGATAAGTCCTTCCTGTCCAACTCCTCTGTCTGCTCATTTGCCACAGTTCTCCTCAATGTCCCAACCTGTTGGTCTCCTTTAACCTGTGTTAATTTCATCAAGCACAGTACTATAACTGATCTAATCTTAACCTTACTATTTTCTGAGGAGAGAACCTCCTCCAAACTTGCATACTCAGAATTGAGCATACTAACACTGACATACTTCCTCAGCAAGTATGATCTACTGAAATTCATTCCCTCATCAAATTCTCCAGAGACTGAAAAACCAACATCAGCTACCTTGGATCCATTTGTAATAGGAAAACAGCATCTCAGAAAAGGTCAATATCTTGTTTTCACTTCTTGCAAATAAACAACTTTGAATCCCATGCCTAAATTAAACTATTTATTTATAAGAATTAAAAATATTACTCCCAAGGGTCCAATTGATAAAGATAGTTTGTCACCATATTTAATTGTGCTCATGAGTTGGAGAAGTTAACTAGGAATAAGCTAATAACCCTACTGTTATGTTTTGGGCCAATCTGAAATTTATATAACTTTTATTATTAATATAAGAAGCTACTAGTAACATAACCAATAGGCTTTTTTTAATGAAAATCAAGTTAGCTAAAATCAACAACACCCATGATTTAAATGTAACATCAAGTAGCCAAAATACTTTGTAGTTTGTTAAGCATTCAGAATTTCATATTCTCTACATTAAATTATTGATGTTTGTTTCAGATTTCTGTCGTTACACTGTTTTCTGTTTGCACACTTTCCATTTTGCCCGAGGTGACGATACTAACTTAAATTTATCATAATGGCATTGGAAAAGAGAAGAAGAATATGACCATTGAACCAAGAAATGAAGTTTCTGCATAAACAGATATCTACATAAATTTTATTATTAGGACAACATGTTGTGTTTAGTGATTTTTAGCAACATTGATTGAATTGTATTTGAATTGAAATCTTTTACTATCCAAAGTCTTGGTGCTCTTGAGGACTTTGGGAAAGGCTGTGATGTTTTAGTTTATTGTATGTATTATTTTATATAAAAAGTTAAATATATATAATAGTTGAAGTATAAAATGTAATTATTAAGGTTTGCTTATTCTTTTAAATTCTTTCATAGAGTTGCAAATAAGAAACTCAATATTTATTTTTACCTACAAAACGACTTTGATTACCAATATAATATAATGAACCTGTGTTACCTTACTTCAGTTTTGGTAACATTAACAAAAAATACATTAAAAACCTTGAATACATCTTACTCTCATTATCTAACCATTGCATTAGCAAAATAATGAATCGATATCAGCTGTTTTCAATTTTTTGTTTAACAATGTCCATGAAATCATATCCTTTATTTGCAGTGATTTCAAAAGCACATAAATTTTACACTTTATCTAGATTTTTTTAATAAACATAATATTCAAAATAATATAACTCATGATATTCAACCATTATATTTCAACCTGTTTAACCTGGAAGTAATCTTTATAAATTTCACAACACATAAGAAGTATAAGTAAAAGTGTTTAGGACTCAAATAATTGGCACAGTGTGTAGCTGTTTTTTAACTAGGTCATCATCCATTGCTATAGACTGGAGCAGAACAAGTTTCTTAGTTAACATATATTGGTTCTGAATAAACAATTAATTGTACACAAACCATAAAAAACCCTTAGTAAATAAAGTTTTAGCATTAAGAAATACAATTTAGATTAACCCTAGAAAACTAAAGATTAGATGCTAACACTATTACTGGACATTTGTAAATTTTACTACTTATTCTTTTATTAATTTTTTTAATGTTTTTTTTTTTTTTAATTATTAGATAATGAACATTGAAATAATTATTGAACAAACATATATAATAACATGTTATAATAATTTTGTTTTGTTTTTCAAATACTATTTGTCAAATAGCTCTGAAACAGTGGCTGTTAAACGTTGTTATAATCATCTTCCTTTGCTAGATAGACAAAATGAGCATGTTTTTTCTAGTATTCTGTGATTGTACAAGCTGCTGATGTTGAGGAGGGATTACCAGAGTGTCACAAATAATCTAACAAAGCTACGTTAATGTCTGCATTATTCAAACATTCCATTTGTGGTATTTAAAGTTCATGGTTTAAAGTTTTCATGTTCTCTTTACGTGGAATTGGATTCTCATTTTTGTTGAATTTAATGAGGCAATAAAATACATATGAATTCACAAAAACCATGTTCAAAATGCTATAAACATATTCGTCTTCCTACTACAGGACATATTGCTACACATCTGATGAAATGCATCAACACCTCCTTTGGTATGATTATAATTTCTGTTTATTTTTTT
Source organism: Aphrophora alni (assembly GCA_963513935.1). NCBI lineage: Eukaryota > Metazoa > Arthropoda > Insecta > Hemiptera > Aphrophoridae > Aphrophora > Aphrophora alni. Next base: position 54,495,553 of record OY740772.1, on the reverse strand, counting down.
AAATTTTTTAGGTTCATCCAATTTAATATGTTATGGGTTATTGACAACAAAAGTACCAATTTTTCTTTATTGCTTTGTAAGTGACAAGTATTTTATTACGATCAAAGCAATACATAGATGCAATACATAGTTCCTATCGAACAATTAGGGAGCAGTCCCACATATCCCTAATTTCAAACAATTTGTCTAACTTCTTTATCTCAACATAAATAGTTTTGTCATTGAAACCAAGACAATTGGTGACAAATTCAAACTTATCTGCACTCATGTTGTCCTCTACTTTGTTCCACAAAGCTTGTCATGAAATAATTTTTCCAATGTCAAATGATTATTTTCATGGCTGCAATCGAAATCAACAAACCCAAAGTGTGCATGTATTTTTTCCTTTGTAAAATGACTTATAGTACTACTTAGAACTTTACATTTAGTAACTGCTAAATCAATTTTTTATTGGTTAACTGAATAATTTAAAAAAGTATATGATCATCTAAAAACAGGAAAAAGACATTCTTTTGGAGTGCTGGCAATTTTAGCATTTCCTAAAATACCGTTACGTTGATACTATGTTCCTAGCTGGACTGCATACTCGTCTGTTGTTGCTAGTAGTTTTTATAGACCAAAATTCCCTATTTTTCCCTAAATAGATTTTTTTCCAAACAAATTATTTTAAGATCTAAATTTATTGATCCACCTTTGTCTTCAAAATCAGAGTTATCAATTATTTCATAAGTTAAAGTTGAAGGGACTAGCTATGGAGTGTCAACTTGCTTTCTTTTCCTTGTGTGGTTGAGAGTGTCTCACACTCTCTGTCTCAAGAAATTCTTTGTCTTTACTTACAACTTTGTCCACTAATTCATTGTCTATTTCATTGAATAGTTTTAAGTTTCTCACAGCCTAAGTCATTTACTAAATCACACATATTCATTTGCAATGTTTAACTCAATATGGTTAAAAAACCTATATACAAAATGAATCACAGAAAACTCTTTATATACAAAATAATTACAAGAACGATATTAAAAAAACATGCTATCACTAAGCCTTCGTAATATTGACTATGCAAACTTGAAAACTCATAAAATATGCGTAAGACGCAAATGCTACCTGAAATGTTTTGTTCAGACTGGATGGAGGAACCTTCAATGCTGGCAACTTTGAACATAATTTTGCAAAGCTTTAGTCTTGTAGGGTTATTAAACTTATTCATGTTATTTAGTATGGTTGTTCTTTAAGTTATGTTTTCAATATATAATTTCATACACAAATATATAATAATGTTTTAGTTTCTTTATAAAGTCCCCATTTCTTACTTTTTTATAATCATTTTAGTATAATAAAGAAAGAAAACTAATAATCTTGTAATAAAACAAACAATAAGTTGAATTATGATGTTTTAATTATGATTTATAAAAGATACATGTAAATCAATCCTTAAGTAACTAATTTTTACAGACCCTTCTGATGTTAAGGCCTAATAATCAAACACTAAATCTTTATTCTTTTAAGAATGTTTTTTGCTATGTACACACATTAAATTACTCTTCAATTAAACTAATGAAGATTTTTTTAAGTTTAAGAACATCATTCTATTATTGTTTTAAATAGTATGTAAAAGTACATTTTTAAAGGTAGCTCTTAATTGGAAATATGGCAGCCTTAATTTAACAAACTAAATAAAAAACATGTCTGTGATGAGAATTTTAAATATTTTACTTGTTTGTATTAAATAACTACTTAACTCTTTGTTGATACCAGGTTATCTAACAGATACCTTTTTTTTGTTTTTCCTATATCAAAGGAATGGCTAGAGAGTGTTTGGAATTGTTCATGCAATACATACTTGTATGTTGCACCTAAAATATGAAATATATATCTTAGATTATTTATGACCTACCACATCACTATTTAAAGTAATATAAACCGAACTACAACCTTTTACATAAATTGTAAGTTTGAGATTTACAATCTCAGGTGATAATCTTTTGAATACATTGTGTGATGTAGATGCAATAACAATAGATGCTTTCAGAAAACAACCAATGCCTTTACTTTTTTATTGTCATCTTTTAGATATTTCATAACCCTCAGTAACATAAATTTTTCAATAATTACCAGGAACTGTGTTAGTTTTAAGAAACTATTTGTAACTTTATAAATGATTTGATTTGAAATTAAATAATGATTCCAGTATAATTGCACTAAAATGAATAAACCTTTCAATTACAAGAAAATACAAAAAAGTAATATATCTTAGGAGTATACATGAATTTACTGTAAAGTGTCTTGCAGATTATTTGTGAGCAATATTTTATCTGGTAGGCGTGACCAACAGAAGGTTAATAGTAAATAATATTATTTTGTTATTTTATATTATCATAAGATGTGTTGCTGGAGATTGACTTCCTTCATAAAATACAGTCTTAAAATCAAATAAATTCCCTCTTTAAGTTCAAACCTTAGTCGTCACATACCATATGTTTATTGATTTCATATGTCTTATGTTAATAAAATTTACATTAATAATAATGATCCCTTTATTATTGTTGAAATTATAAGGAAAGGTCAGCCCATGGTCAATTAAGTAGTTGGTAGATCAGTTGATTTTAATATGAACTATAAATTACAAAATGTTGTTAAACTTGGTTTGAATAAATCCAAGTGGTTGTATTATATGTACATTCAATATAAATATTTGTATTATAAATTGTTATAAAAGTGTTATCGTTTTTCTGTACATTTACATTTTCTATTGTGTATTGTTTGTTGTAACATATATACTTTTATGAAATAAATAAGTTTATAAAATTAAAAGTTTTAACTGTGTGCTTCAGTAATCCGGAAAAATGATAAATTCTTGCTTGAACTTTTCGGCACTAAACACAATAAAACACAAAAGTGGCAAAATTACAAAAACACTCGTCACTTTCAGTCTCAAGTCTAAGTGACTGTACACAAAACCACACAATAGACTAGTTTGAAACATGTCAGAGACTTGTTTCAAGTCCAGCAAGCAGATTTTAGTAACAGTTTTGTATTGTTTTTGATGCGGAAAGATGACAAGCGATTAAGAAGTGAATATTAATATTTTGTTGGAAATAGAAAAACATTCCTGTCTATATAATTTCAAATTGCAAGCTTTCCTCACACAAGATGTACATATCAAACAGGGGAAGAATTCACAGAAAGTAATGAAAATGACATTCAATCTTTATTTTGTTAAACAATAGTCCCATTGCCATGACAGTTCTACTTGTAGTTTAAAGAAATAATTATTTTAATATTTCCACAATGATAATGCAAATGACTCCTCCCTCTTTGAGGTTTACATCATGTTCTATAAAATTAACATTAGTTGGTTGAACATTACGTATAATGATCAGATAGATACATATTGTTTTCCCACTAAGGTTCTGTAGAAATTGTGTAAAATAAAGTCATATTTTAGCAGTGTTAAATTTCCGACAATGAATAGATGTTAATACCATTTGTCATTTTTATATAATCACATTCTACTAGTCTAGTTTAAGACAACCTGCAATTACAAACTCATTAGCTTTTTTTGTGCTAAATTTTACAAGTTCCAAATATGAATCGTTGCTGATTTGGGCAAACTCCACTTATATAAAAATTTAAATATAAATATAAATTTATGTAACTTTCAGTACACGGATAAATCCATACGAATCTTCTTTAACAGAGTACGTGTATAAAATAATACCTTATTTGTTATGTAAACTCGATATAGTGAGGCTCATCCATTTATTGTAACTTGGTAAGTTCGAATGACATTGCACTGACTGAATTCTCCTATCAACCCTTCATGGGTTTTGGCCTTCATAACAATATTGTAGTCTACACTTCACTCGGCAACAGCCATTCTGTAGTCATTCACTTTCAGCTTACCCAGGTCATCTTCTGTGGTATCACAAGCTATACTTTCTTGGCCACCACTTGTATATTTTCTTTGCATTTCTTTTGGGAACTTATATTCAGAGATATTCTAACCAACATAACCTTTGAGATTATTTAATTTCACCAAACGAGTTTCATTACAGTTGTATTTTTCCATGTGCATTGGACTTGAAAAAAATAAAATAATAATAACATCCAATTATTATTATTGTTTTAATACTTATTTATTTAATTTTTTGTATTGGAGATGTGGTTCCATTAGCACTGCGGACAGAGACAAGTTATTATGGTCAAAATTACAGTCTGGAGAAGAAAAAAAAATTTAACAAATTTCATGAAATTAGGTTTTAATTTAACAGTAAATCAGTGGTTACTTGTTAGGTAAGTAAAGGAAGTGAAAGAATTTTCAACTTAGGCTATATTTTACTTTCTACTAAAAATAATGTAGTTCCAGATGTAAACCAAATGTTGGAGTTTATCTAACACTGTCACATCGCCATTCAATATAAAGAAGTGGCATAAGTATTTGCTGAAAATGTCTGGTTCTATTTCTGCCTTGAGTCTAGAACTATCTGTGTAAATTATTACCCAATTAAGTATCAGTTGAATATCAGAAGCGATATTCAGAAAGTATGTTATGATGATGGGCTAAATGTTGTTTAAAGATAAACAACAATATGGTTTCAAACCACTTTTATTGCTATTTGATCTACAAAATTTACACTAATTCACGACATAGTTTCCACCATTGCTGAGGCACTTGTCATATAGCGGTACACCAGTATCCCTTCATCGTAGAAAGATGTTCCTACAATTAACCATATGTTAATGGCTTGTTTGACCTTGTCTGTGTGGAACTGCTGGCCAGCAGGATTTCAGATTTTATATTATGCGAAAATCATTTGATAGGAGGTTTGGGGTTTAGGCAGCCAAACCTCATGAGGAGATGTTACATTATGGTGATAATGTATTACCAATGGGTGAGCATTATCATAAATCAGCACAACAACTTTGGTAAGCATTACACATGGCTTATTCTAGATTACACAGCACAAATTTGTTTAAGCTTTGCATTGATTGTTGAACTTGAAGCAAAATGTCTACAAATAAAACTCCTCCCCTGTCTAAAACACTGACATGATCTTCTGAGTTGAATATGTCTACTTGAATTTTGTCCTTGATGATGATGAAGTGTGTCTCCACGCTATGAAGTATCACTTCAATTCAGTGGTTATGTGCAACACATGTCTTATCCCAATAGCTATATGGCTCAAGAGGTCGCTTTACTCACTTATCGTGACAGAAAGTCAAAATGTTTCATTTTTTGTTGTATCGTAAGCACCTTTGGAACTCAGCATCCACACAACTGTTAATAGTGCAATTTCTAAGATATGAGTGAATGATAAAGTGTTGGAAAATACAGGAAAAGGACAATGTACTTAACAGGGTTGAGTTAGTTATCTAATCTTCTTTTAAAGTGCATACAGTAAATCTTCATTTAGTAAATATTATGTTCCACTCTATTCATCATGATACACATTTTTGTATCCTCTTTTAATAAAAAGTCACACCCATCTCATACGATTTAATTACTCATTGTATGTTTTCCATAAACATCACAACTTTTATAGTAATTTCAGCCTGTTTATTGTTCCTGACATTCAAGAAATGGATCACAGACTACATTTTCATGCAACAAGCATCTCAATTTTTTTTAACATTATAAACATACAACACGATATGTACATGCTGCTTGAAATCTTGAATGCCTCAAGATGGCATCAGTCTCTTACAACAAATTAACCAACTTGGCACACATCCACAACTTCAAAACAATATTTAGCAATATTTAAAAATGGAATTTCTTTCTGGATATGCGTCATAATTTCTAGTAAAATTTAGAACACCATCATTGCAATGTCTGGTTTTTATAACTAGTTTCAAAAGTTGGAGACTTACGTTGAATCTGATGCAGTTCAGGGAAGTTTGTTAGCTGTGGTTGTTACTCGGTCTTCATATTTCCTTGTCTCTACTTTGCACTAGTTATTTAATGTTTGTTTAAACAATATTTATGAATCAATTGTTTGACTTCTCTCCACTCATTAGTTTTAATACATCACTTTCTTTATGCATAATATTTCAAACTGTTTCATTTAACTAAAGTATTTCTGTTTTGTGTATTTGTAATGTCATCCATTTATTTATTTTGGTGAAGCCACCCTTAATTGTATTTGAATAATATTGGTTCATTATTAGTAAACACAAATCTTGTGATCCAGTTATAGATAAATAACCAAAATGTTGAAAAAAAAAACTTATTTTTCATTTTTAACTCATTTAGGATTAAAAAATAATTCTAAACATTTGATGAGATTCTTTTAAAATCCATACTTTTTACCCTTAAGAAAAACTTTGGACAAATTCAAAAATAAAAAACTACGTATCTTAAAAATAAATATTATTTTGAAGTCCCTTAGCCCAAAAAAGTTAATTTTAGAATGATGCTGTCATCTGTATAGTGCTCTACAATCTAAATGATGGACAGATTTTTATCAAAATTGATTTGTGAACACATTTTAAGATTTTAATTCTGATTTACTCAAAATTGAATCAACAATTTTTATAAAATTTTGATTAAAAGTAAACTCTATGGACATAAACAAAAGGTATTGGTTGTCTTTTCCCCAAAACACCAATGAGGAGTAATGGATATAAAAACAACAAAAATCGTTCATGGAGCTTTTATAAAAGACCTAATTTATCAAAATTAATGTCTCAAACTAATACGTCAAATCATAAATAAAAGAGCATTACGATTCAGAAATAATTAACAAAACTGAAAACAAACCTTAGCTGTCACATAAAAATTTGATTTCAATCAATGGAATACAATATACAGTACACTTAGGATAGAGTTTATTACATAAGGGAACCAAGCCTAGACTGTATTTAAATACATAATATATAGCTTTGAAAATATTTAAAAGTTTAAAAAATACTGATAATAAGGGACCAACTTTGTACTACAAAGAAATATATAGGACAATAAATCAGTAATAAGTAAAATTACATTTTTCTTTATTATTCTTGTGTAAGTACTAGGGAAACACTTGGGGGAGATAGTGACAAATTTTATTGAGGATCGGTGTATGAAAAACTGTAGTACAAGTTTATTTTAATTATGTTGAAAGAGACTGCCCATCATTATAGAGACATTGAACAATATTTATTACTAACTTTCTTGTTCTATTATTTTTCTGTAGATTCGTTTCTTGTTAAAATATAAAGATAACTTAATTTAAAAATAATATTGATCAATCTTTTATTTAGGTCATCATGGTTACTCATGGCATTCAGGTACCTGGTGGAATAAATTTGGGATTTGAAGCCAAAACTAATGTTATGGCTTTATCTCTCCATTATAAGACCTGTCAATGCACATGTTGCCAGTGCGTGGTGACTAAAATAATACCGGTAGTCTAAAGATGAGGGGCAAAATTGGCAGGAATGAAAGACAGGAATGTTTGTAGTAACAGTATAAGTAGTGCTCCCGGTGCAGCTTTTGACTGTTTTTTATATCTTACCAATGAAATTCTGTATAAAGACATTCTAGGAAAAGTACATGTTCCCTCTAATTTGAGGGGCTATAGAAACATACATAGAATAAAGATTTATCGTCTTGAGGAATTGGAAATGATCTCTGATTACATAAATGTCACTGATTTTCATTTCAAAACCATTGACAAGTTATGAGAGGTAATTATTTATAATCTTGTGTAAGAAACAATCTTTGTTATTGAAATAATGAACACCAATTTCCAAATTTTTAAAAATTTTGTATACCTATACTAATGTTATGTATGTTACATTGGGACTGGGTTCAACAACCTCAGGGTTGACAACTGCGAAGGACGAATATGGTGGGTAATCCCAACTTTTCTTATTTGAACCATTTGATGGAATGTACAAACATAAAATCATACTTACATACACAAAACACACAAACTATCATATACATAACACACAAACAATTGCTTTATTATTAAGTAAGAGTAGGATTTTCAGCTTGGATAGACATTTTTGACTGAAATAAAACAATTTTCACAATTTGGTCTTTGAGTTTTATTTATTAGTTTTAAATTAGACATAAGATTAAATTTTAAGTTATAATTGCGTGAACTGCAATACTAGTTGATGTTTATAAAAAGATAAGCCCAAAGACACCCGGTAGAAGGATATCAATGTCTCTTAAAAGTAACCAGACCTGAAAAGTTAAATCTGGCATTTAAACCAAAATACATACAATCAAAATTTTTCCTTATTTATTATGTACCAAATCCACTTGAAATGAGCAAGACTTTGATAGTCCCCCCCACAATTAACAAGTGAAAGTAATATTTTTTTATAACAATTTATTAATAATATGACTGTGTTTCAATGGACTTAGTCATCATCTTCAATTGTTACACTTACATAAACCATCTTGGTACTAAACTACAAGAAACAAGGCCATAACTAATGATGATAACGATAACTTAGTCATTGAAACATCATCTTGTTACAAATAAAGTGTTTATTACAAAATTGTTGTTTTTCTTTTATTTAGAATATACTAAGTGTTAGTATTGAATTAAGTTCAATATTAATATTTCATTGACCATTACCCTATAGCGAACCTCAGCTACTGGGCGGGTCGCAATTGGCGGGTAATGAAGGTTCTATCTTAAATAGTGGACAGCTGTGAATAAGGCTTGAACAATAATTGTGCAGTCCCACACCGTGGCGGCAGTATTACCAGGGGTTGGCCTGTTGCGTGGTCACCCTAAATAAAATCCCAATGACAATACTATGACATGACTAGTGAAAGTGCCACCATTAAATTGCATTGAACCGTGCTGTCTTGCACAGTAAGAAGATGGTTTTTCAAAGACTTGAAGAAGGAAACTCGATATAAAACTATGGGTAGACTGGACTCTCTACGCTGCAGTGAAAGCGACCAATCTAGGAGTAGGATACTTTGATGATAAATATCCAAGATGATGTTATCGAATGAGAAAACGCCAATCCAATTGGAAAGTTACCCCAGGTGGTACTTCAAGGTCGGAATTAGACAATCCACCCTCTTTGGAGATTGGTGTCAAGGATTCTGGTGAAGAGGAATAGTGATGAGCGTAAAAGAGTATAAAGACCTCTAAGTTCTCCTGAGGACCTCTAGGTCACTAACTAAAAGGGAGTCAAAAGATCTAATCGCTATGATTGGTGAGCAACCAGGTAATTGGATTATGGTTAGACCCTTGTTCTTGTCATAGATGATCTATTGCACGGATGCTCAAGGTAAGTAGCTGGAGAGTGTTCCTTGGACTGGAGAAGGTCCACCTAAATGTTCTGCAGGGTAGAGAAGATGGAGATGGGATGGACCCTTCAGATCAACCTGCAGCACAGTAGAGCTGCAACTTCTATATTCTGCAAGAAATTTGCTGCAGATAATATTGACACAGTCCTGATACAGAAACCCTGGATCAGACAAGGTAAAGTAATGGGTCTGAAGAAAATTAAGTGTAGATTAGTGGATGTTCTTAATTTTTTTAATCCTAGAACATATATTTTAACTAGCAATAGATTAATTGTATGCCTGTTCTAGAACATTGTTCCAAGGACATCACGGTGGTGAAGCTACTGATGAAGACTCGGGAAGGATCCTATACTACTGTCATCTGTCTACCTTGCAAATGATGATGACAGTAGACTACCCACAAAGGGAATACAGGACATTGTGGAGTATGCAAGCAGGGAAGGATCTGACCTTATCTTGGGATGTGATGTGAATGCTCACAAAATGGCGTGGGGTAGCATAGACATGAATGTGAGATGTGAGTCACTTTTAGACTACATTATCTCCAATAACCTTTTGATTGTTAATGTAGGTCAACAGAATCAGAAGAGAGGTCATTGACCTTACACTGTTCAACACCTTAATGCTGAATAAGATACATAATTGACATGTCTCCCTAGAACCATCACAATTAGATCATAGACATATTAGCTTTAGGATTGGTAACCTTAAACTTGAGAAATGTCTATTAGGAATCCCAGAAGAACAGACTATATCCTATAAAAACCATCTGGAAGAGAAAATCGAGAAGCTTTCCGGTAAGATCTGTAACACTGGTGATCTTTGTAGAACAATCTTGAAAACCTTAGAGATGCCATGATGACTTTGTTTGATGCCAATTGTTCACTAACTCGTATTAGGTCTAGTGGAGCGAAATGGTGGACCCCTGAGTTATTAGCACTTTTTACTCCAGAAAAAGGGAAAAAGTCCCTTTTTAAAATGCTAAAAGATGCAGGTGCTAGGACACATATCATTGAGTAGGGTATGGTAGGCGAAAAGGTACTCATGTAAGAAGTTATGTATGGACATTGAACGAGTACAGAAAATTGCTAGACTCCAGAGAATATTACCCAAAGATATCATTCCACCAATAAGAACTATAAAGAATATTTATGATGAGCTTCTTGTGGGAGCTAGGGAGGTTTTTTTTATCTTCTTAATTACCTACTTTACAGGATCTATTATAAGAAAAGATACATTGACCAATATACCTAAGGGTGATCATAATTATCTCAATGTAAATACTAATTATTTGTAACTGGATTTGTATAATCACATTTAGTAAAATCAAATAAGCACTTGGTACATTTGACCCAAATAAATTTCTAAGTGTAGATGGTATTGGCCTGTTTGCTTACAGCGAGGCATTGAAAGCATATTATCTGTGCTCTGTGAGCTATACAGAGCTACCAGTGCCCTGGAATACATTCCACAAGCATGGAAAGTATTCAAGGTCGTGTTTATAGCCAAACCATAAAAGGTGAGTTATAATTAACCAAAGTGCTTTCACCAGATATAAGCTTGTCCTTGTTTCTTCTAAATATATTGGAGAAGGTAATACATAGATTTCTGTGGGATGGGGTATTAATGGAGAACCCTTTCCATAATAATCAACATGCTTATGTCACAGAAAAATCCTGTGACTCTCCTCAACATCAGTTGGTGAGCAGAATAGAAAATGCTTTTGATGATAAAAAAGTGACATTAGGTGCATTTTAGATATTGAAGGAGCTTTTGAAAACATCACAACCTAGTCCATTGTGGAAGTTGCCCTAAGTCATGGAATTGATGGAATGGTATGTAGATGGATGAAGACTACATAAAATTGGATGCTATGAATCTAGAGGTCAATGTAACATGAAGGTGGAGTATTGTCCCCCTTATTGTGGAACATAGTGGTTGATAACCTCGCCAGAAGATTAACAATACTGGTGCGTATGCTCAAGGCTACATAATGATGTTGTGATACTTGTTGTTGACATATAATATTTATTTGAGTGGTCAGGGCAAAAATTACATTTTTCCCAATAACCTTCTTATTTTTTATTGTATAAATTTTTTTTAAATTGTATGTTGGTACAATTACATACAGAATTGAAATCTATAAATTTTAATCTAATTTAGTATGTTTTAGTAAATAATGTAATCATGTGAAAAATCAGAGTTTGTTTGTAGGTTTGAAATGCGCGGTAGAGTACTTATGGGAGAAGCTGTTTAAATAATATTTTGCAATAAGTAAATTCATTTATAAAAGAAAAATAGATTTTCAAAACAATAGAATAAATAATCATGTCAAATGCTAATATAATTTGTTTTTAATTAATAGTATATGTAAATTCTTGTGTTTTACGGGGGGTGTGTGAGATTTGAGTAACGGTGACCATGAGAAACAGTTCGAGAGGGAAAATAGGCGTCATGGCAACAGGACAGTCGAAGTCCAGAGTTTGGAGTGACAAGATGTGTTTTGTGTTTAGAGAGACTTTTCAGAATGTAGTTTAAATGTTGAAAAAACTGTCTTAAATTAAAAGATTACTATGATAGACAATTATTAGTGATCGGTAGTTGTTCATGAATAAACTTTTTTAACAAAAAGGCGGAGAAACGTGTTTAATTGAGTATAGTTATGCAATGCTTTGCACGTGGTTTTCGGAAATGGAACAATGAACGGTTATATTCATTTGTTAGTTAAAATGAACTTTAGAGATAGCGAATACTATATTTTTCAAGAGTGCAGACATATTGCTACAGTCTACATCTACCTCAAATACGACAACAGCTACAATGTTACTCAATGGACAATTCTCAGCAAAAGTGAATCACAGGTTCTATGGTTTCATATAAACTCTCTATAACATGTTATATGTATTGTATTTGAATTGTTTCTGTAATATACATGAATTTCAATTATTTTATAAAATATTTTGTGTGAGTCTAAATATCATTTAAATGAAAGATGAGATTAAATTTTATTTTATATATTTCTTGCATCGATTAAAAAGAATAAGTAAAATACTTATATCTAAATTCTTAAATTCAACTAATGGATTAAATACTTGCAAGTTTGATTTCACAATAATATATTTTCAAGGTAGAGTTAAAATTTTTAAAGTTAAATATATGATCGATCTTTTTCAGAACTGATAAAATTTATAAAGTGACAAGACTTTATTAAGCATTTATGCGTAATTAATGTATGTTAATAATTTGTTTTCTTTTCATTTATGTTAAACTATTTATCAAAAAATGTTTAATAAATCTTTATGTTAATATTTCAGCTACAAGTGTTTTCATTACTTACCAAAATTCACTGTAAGTACACTTTTAAAAGAACTACACCCTGAGATTATAAATTTTGTAAATTCATTTTTTTTAATGTTAAATAATGACCTTAGGTCTGGCGCCCAATAATTATCAAATAACAACAGTTAAATTCACTTTTTCTTCAACTTAAAACATAAGAAATTAAGAACTCTTCAAGTTCGACATAATTCTCTTTTTCAGAAACTTTTCTATCTCTTTTTAAAATATCACAATAACACACATGATAAAAAAAATATATAAAAAAAAAACTATTAATTGATTACGGTTTTAACATAATCACCATTTTGACATTTACAATTTTTTTTAATTTTTTAATTTCAATAGGTTCTATATGAGTACACTATAGTCTCTTATACTAAATTCCATGTTCCTATCTTTTTTTTTTTTTTATATAGAGGTTTGGCAAAATACATTACGCACTCGTCCCAAGGGGACTTATGTGTCGGACTCTCCGAATGGCCTACCGACTAAAACCTTCCTCTTTCCCAGGCATTATTCCACTCCGGTACCGCTCTCGCATTTCATCAGAGTGGTGCCTGCTTTTGTCCTGTTTAGGTCTCCTCTTCTGCTATTTTTATGTTTCTAGCCAACCTTCCTCCTTCTTACATCGCAATATAGCCTCGATATACTTTGATATTGCTTCCCATTTCTCTCTGGATGTTAACATCATCTGCATAATGGACTCGGTTGTTAAGTCTCCTACCTTGTTGTAGATATCTCTCCTCTGTTGAAAAAAACGCTCACAATCTAAAAGCGTATGTTTCACGTCATCTCTGGCGTCTCTACACCTTATGCAGCTAGCTGACGTAACCTTCCCCATCTTTTCCAGGTACGAGCGAAAGTATCCGTGGCCTGTCAGAAATTGTGTGGTGAAAAAATTCACCTCCCCATGTCTTCGATTTATCCACTCTTTGACATCTTTTATAAGGGTCGCTGTCCACCGTCCCCGTGATTCCCTGTCCCAGCGGAGCTGCCACATGGTCAAAGTGTTCTCCCTCGTTCTTGTGCGAGCCTCTTGCTTGCTCATCATTCTATTGAGCTCATAAATGGTCTTCCGCTCCTCCGCTAACAGATCTATTGGGATGAGACCAGGATTGCCGGCTCGGAGACTGTACGGTAAGCACTGGTGATTTTCAGCGCTCCAATTCTCTGTATCGAGGTCAGCCTACATCGGTATTTCTTAGTTCTGATGGAATCAGCCCATATTTCAGCCCCGTAGAGCATTATGGACTGTGCTGTCATCCATAGGAGTCGCCGTTTACTCTCCCTTGGGCCCCCAATATTGGCCATTAGCCTTCCCAACATGGAGGTCACCGCCGTTGCTTTTTCGCAGGTCGTCCGCAAATGTTCCCCAAAGCTCAATTTGTTATCAAGCATAACTCCTAGATATTTGGCCGATCTCTTGGCTCTAATAGTCTCTCTTTCAACTACCATAGGGACGAGAGTTGGAATCCGCCTTCTGGTCAGCAGGACAATTTCCGTTTTTGCAATGGCCAGTTGTAGGCCACGCTCCTCCATCCAAGTTTTAATACGGCGCATTACCTGATTCAATTGTAGCTGTGCTAACTCGACGTTTCTGGCTATTATCACCGCCGCCACGTCATCAGCATACCCCACCACGTTCACTCCGTCTGGCATCTCTAGTCGAAGCAGATTGTCATACGAGATGTTCCACAATTCGGGACCCAGTATCGATCCTTGTGCCGCCCCAGCAGTTACTTCCTTAACCCACCATCCTTTTTCAGTTTCACACCTTAGCCATCGATTCCTAAGATAATCTCTCATAACCGATACTAGGTAGTTAGGCACCGCAAAATCGCGTGTCAATGCTTCCAATATATCGGTCCATCGGACAGAGTTAAACGCGTTTTTTACATCCAGCGTCACAAGTAGAACTACTGGCCTTGCTGCGTGACAAGCCTTTTCTGCCTCATGGACCGCATCTATCACCTGTCGGATTGCACTTATTGTGGAGTGGTTCTGCCGAAAACCGTGCTGTCGGTCAGAGAGGCCGCCCGCTTCTCGTATCGCTTGCTGTAGTCTTGGTTTTAATAACTTCTCCATAACTTTGCCTGCTACATTCAGCATACACAAAGGTCTGTATGCTGCCGGAGAATCAGGATCACCCTTTTCTTTGTTTATCAATACTAATCGAGCTACCTTCCAAGGAGTAGCAAATATCCCCGTCTGTAGGCATGTATTAAACATTTTTAGAAGTAGGCGCGGTTGTGCACATGCCACTATTTTCATTACTTCTGGCGGAACTCCGTCTGGGCCTGGAGCTTTCCCACTCTTCAGCGACCTTACTGCTATAGACAGTTCCAGCTCACTAAACAAAGGAATCTCTTCATCCACACCTTGTACTTCGCTGTGATTCCTACTCAGATGTGCCGGGAAGAGAGTGTCCACAATTTTTTTGCTTGTAGCTATGCTCATTGTATTATTAGCACTTGCGCCGCCGAGCTTACGGGTCACTATCCGGTATCCCATTCCCCAAGGGTCTTCATTTAGATCGTCACACAGTGATCTCCAGCATCCTTCTTACTTTTACGGATGGCCATCACTAGCGCTTTCTTGGCTACCTTATGCTCGGATGTAAATATATACACCTCCAATCTACTGCGGGCTCGTTGAGCTCTTCTTCTTAATTTTAAGCATTTCCGCCTCAGCTCGGCTATGTCCTCGGACCACCAGTACGCCTGTTGCCTGTGTTTAAACTGTTTTTTGCGGGGCATCGCTAGCTGGCAGGCCTGTCGGATAATACGGGTGACGTCTTCCACGATCTTTTCCGCATTTCCTGCGCTCTGCGGTTCAAGTGTACAGTTTTTGTTATAATATGCTCCAAAGTTTATTGCTTCTATTAACAAATCGTGGTCTAGTTTACCCACATTCCATCTCGGTTGCGACTTTTTCTTTGATGTGCGAATTTTTCTCTCTTTTTCCACACTGAAAGCAATGTAGTTGTGGTCACTACCAGTGTAATCCTTCAGCACTCTCCAGCCTTCCATTCTTGATTCCATACCTTCCGAGATGAGGGTCACGTCCGGGATATAATATCCGAATCCTGGTCGACAGTAGGTCGGTGTACTCCCTTCATTAACCACCGCCAATCCAACTCTAGCCGCCATTTCTAGAAGTAGTCTGCCCCTGCTGTTCGTGTACGGCATTCCCCATTCACATGCTCTGGCGTTAAAGTCCCCCGCGACCACCAGATTACTACTGCGATGTTCGCCAAGAGTATCCTCTATCTCGTCAAGTTTCTCTTGATACGCACGTATCCCTTCGTTAGGAGATAGGTAGCAGCTAACGATTATCATTTCCCTGCTCTTTATCCAGACATATCCGTTTCCAAGACCTTTTCCGTTCACCGGTACCATTTGAGTATTTGTTACCCAAATCGCCGCTGTTCCCGTAGTATCAGCATACCAGTTCTGACTGTCTTTGTTCCGGTACTGCTCGCTTATAATGGCGATGTGGGTTTCGTTTTCAAGCACCAGTTGCTAAATTAGTCCATCAGCAGCCCTGCTTCGATTCATATTTGCCTGCAGTATCTTTACCATTTTCTGCGTGTGTCCTTCGCCAATGCTAACACGTCCCGAAACACCTTACATGTTCCCGTACCTGGGATATGACCTGCTTCTACTGCTCCGTGCTCCGTGCACAAGACACAGTGCGGATCTTCTTTGCATTGTGCCGCCTTGTGGTCACTCTTACCACACCTCCAGCAAACACTGCTTCTGTCCGGGCCCTGACATTCTCTTTTCCAATGCCCATATTCTAGGCATCTGTAGGCACCTTGTCACCTCTAGCCGACGTCTGAGTCTAGCTACCACCCATCCAATTTTGATTTTCCCTTTACTTAGCAGTTTTATACCTGCTGCCTCTTCCGTCTCGACTATGGCCATGCATTGTTCTCTTTTGTTTGGTCCAATTATGTGAACTTTGATATAGTCATTCGATATTTCCCCCATAGTGCTTTTAATAGCCTCCTCGACTTCCGCCTCACTCGTGCAGGCATCAAGATCTAGTACTTCGAGTTTAAGCCTAGGTGCAATGCATCGGACGTCTCCACCTTCCCCTATAGCTGATTTGATCGCGCTCTGCAAGCCTGCCTGATCCCGGCAGTTGCTTAACTCGATCAGCACATCCCCTTGCAATGTCTTGCGAACGCTACGAATCTCGGCACCAGCATCCTCCGGTCGCACCTCTTTCCGTACCGCACTGAGGACCTCTGCATAGCTCTTGCCCTGGGCTGGTCTTATAATCATCGCCTTCCTTCTAGGTCTTACCTCTTTTTTTTGTTGTTTGCGTTAGTAGGCTGCCTAGTTCCCTGTCTTGGAGCAACTGGTATTTGTTTCGGTTGGTCTACTACTAGTTTCCTTCCCGGTCTCCGCTCCTTTCGGACAACAGTGCTCCATTCCTGTTTATCCGTTCCTGTTTCTGCTCTATGTTGACCTTGCAACGTATCCCCTACTTCTGGGCTCGTTGTCGATGTCCGTGGACGCTTTCTTGATGGTTGAGTCTTGCACCCTACAGGACTACTGACCACTGTCAAGGGCGCCCTCTCAATCAGGCTTCGCACTGCATTCCTCCGCATCAGTCGGCATGCATCTAGCACCTCTAACCCCTCCTCTATATGTACTAGTCCATTCTTTATGGCCATATTAACGTTTTTTGCTTTCCTGCAGCTTGGCACATCAATCTGAGAGTTTCTCTTATGGATTGCAGCTGTATTTCTTCATTTTTATCAGCTTCATCAATTTGAATCCTAAGACTCTCCGTCTCCTTATCGGTAGTTATGACTATGGTTTCTAAAATGTTCCTATCTTAGTGGCCCTTATCATACATATGACAATAACAATAGCAACAGTCGGACAGACAGATTGGTTTTTTTTTTTTTTTTGCTTCTTCATTACTGTTGAGACTGAAGGTTCGTGGTGGAATTCCATGTTTAAAGATAATAAACACAAATTTTTATTTTGTAACACTTTTTATTGGTCTAGCGGACGAATGGTTTTGCCTGCTAAGGCATTGAAGAGGCTGTATTACAGACTGAAGAAAAATGAAAAACAGAGAACCTTAAAAACTAGATGGTGGGAGTTAGGATACAATGAATGGAAGGGTGGGAAATACCCAGCCTGGGCAATGACCATAGGAACAATACAGAATGGTAAAACCAGTTAATTGTTCTAGGTACAGATAACTTTTAAAGGTTTTACTAAGGGAGAATTATACAAATCTAACTGGTCATTTAAAACTAAATTAGGATTACAGTAACTTATTCTTTTAACTTCTAAGCTCTCCAAAGCATTCAATTTTAAAATATTACATTTTGATAATAAAGGTAAGATTATAGAATTTTAAACAAAATATTGTGTTTGTGTTTCATTTAACATGGAGTTCTACCAAGTACCTTTGATCATTAGCATAATTCGAATTTCAGTGTTGGCTACTTCCTTTGAAGCTCACAAGCATGTGAAAATCTATTGACTAAATTTTTTAAAATTAATATTTTAACACTTTATACGGTAAATTATATTTATTTATTATATAATTATTTTTAATTTTGCATAAAATGTCTATTTTATAGTAATTCTTGGAGCTCAATCTTCTACCAAGAGATAGATTTTGCTTACAATGAAGTCGTCTATTCTCTGACATGTTGCTTATCAATGAGGGAAACAGGCAAGAGATCGAGCACACTTTCAAACTTTGAGAATCAGCTTCCACAGGGCAATTAAAATGTATTCACCTGAGTTAGTTCTTAGATTAATGTTATATTTTTGAATTTCAATAAAACCAAATTTAAAACATACGAAAATGACCATGATATTACAAAACTTATTTGATATTAGAAGAGAAAGTGAGCTTTGTTTATAAAAATTGCACTTCAACTTTTAGTTTTATACTTGTGTTTTGTATCATTATAATAACAAACTGAAATCAAAATCAAAATTATAATTAATTGTAATTCATGTACAATTAGTTTGTACTATCTTAATTTAAATTCAAATAGTTTTTAACTATTAATAATATTGTTAACTCTTGAATACAGTTATTTAACTTAACTTATATTTTCAGACAGTTATACACCATTCTCAACTGCCATCATAAATTTTAGTTGGTCAAATAGGCATTTGTTTAATTTGATACTATTCCATCACTTTTTGTCCAATTTAACTACATTTTATAATGTTCAATAACTAAAAAAAAAAAAATAATAATAACAAATCCAAAAAATTTAGTTTTTTAGGTTGGTAAGGAGTTCTTTTAAGCTTTTTATAAGTCAGTTTTTTTTTATAAGTACTATGGGAGGTCACTAAGTATTCTACAGGCTTCATATGTGACACCTATTTCCCATAAGAACTGGTGTCATTTAACCCATCAGAACTTTATTCTTTAGGGTTGGGCTGAAAACAGAAGAAAAGGTATGAATGAAGACATAGTAGCAAGGAGTTAAGGTAGAAAAAGGTTGCAGAATAGATTAAGCAAGATACGCCTACATAAGTGGTCATAGGAAAGATCTCAGAACAGTATGAAGAGTAGCAATTTGAGGAGACTGTATTTAGGATTTCAGAATGCCCCCTGGGTGAAGAGTTTGCCAACCCCTATGCCATAAACTAGAATAATTTACATATTTTGTAACTCTCAAGGGACGCCAACCTCCTCTTAATAAATGCAGATAATCTGTACCTCCCCACCTGCAAGGAACTTCAATTAAAGCCATCCATATACTGTATATTGAAACCCTCTTATAGGATGAAATTATATCCAACATTTCAGTTTTCAATTTATGGATAATTTATGAAAATATAATTACAAAATACCAAAAACTGTCTGACATTAAAGGTAAGCTAACCAATAGTTCTAGGATTAATAAGCTGAACAAATTCTACTATTCATGAAAATCTTATAGGTACGATGTAGTGGAAAAATAAGACAGTTTCACAGATATCTTAAATATCTCTTTGTCGCTGGTTTTCCAACTGTTTATCCATGTGGACGACAATATTATATAGCTCATCAATTACCGTTTGTTAATTTGTATTAAAAATATGAAACACACACACACACACACAAATAACAAATATTGATTTGAAAAGTGCAGCAAAGTTGGCTTAATGACGACAAAGTAGAATAACAAAATTTTATAAATATTATCTTCTCTCTCTTAGGTAAGAAATTTATTTTCAACTATATATGTAATTGTGGGTAGTAGTAAATATTGAAAATTTAGCAGGTTTTTTATTTACGTTAAAGTATGTGTATCATTCTAATGCCAAATGTAAAATAGACAATTCCAATAATAAATTAGTTATTGCACCAGGTTTCCTAACTGGTATGCTAAAGTAATTAAAAGGAAGTATGCTTAAAATAACTCATCACAGCTGCAACACTGACATGAGAGATCTATATTCTGTATAATGTTATTTGTGGTTCAGCTTGTCTGACAACATGAATATGTACAGAAACGTATTAATAGATTAATAGATAATAATGTAGGATCTACAGTTTAGACAAAATTGTTTCAAACAGTCAAATATTCTGAACTACAATTTTTAATTAAAAAAATATTCAATATGTATTAAATGACAAATTTGACTGTTATTTGATGATTTTTGCTACTAGAAATATAATTACTGATTTTCCCTTTTAATTTTTAAGATATTTGAAAAGTATTGTTTATAAGAATAACTTATCACTTATCGCCATTAAATATGCTATTGAGGAGTGGAGAATTCCAGCAGAAAAAAAAAAGTGTTTTGAGAAATAGTCGAAAACAACTTGATGTATGGTGGAATAGGTTGGATTTTAACCAGAAATTATAATAAACTGATCATCCCCTGGAAGAAGTAAAAGAAGATGATCCAGCAATATTTGAAAAAAAAAGTGCATAAACATAATACAAAGAAGAGTTTTAGAGAATGGCTCCAGGTAGGATAGATTTATATGGAGAATTGCAAGGCAACATTAATAAAAAAGAAGAAAAAAATGTAAAGCAAGTA
The DNA here is from genome assembly GCA_963513935.1 of Aphrophora alni. Lineage (NCBI taxonomy): Eukaryota > Metazoa > Arthropoda > Insecta > Hemiptera > Aphrophoridae > Aphrophora > Aphrophora alni. Next base: position 54,474,922 of record OY740772.1, on the reverse strand, counting down.
CGGTATTAACTTTTTTGTTTAATACATACTTATATACAATCCACTAAAATGTGATCAATCTATAGGCCTAATGTATGGTACCAGGTTTAAATCTCTAAATAAATCCCTCAATTAATTTGCTACCATTTATTTATAAAGAGTTTATCCAACCTTGGTTTCTATTTACTTAAGTATATTGTAGTTTGTTTTGTACAGAAAATTATTTGATCATAAATAAACATGATGTGTTAAGCCAAACACATGTGAAAACAAACACATGTTAAGCCAAAAGGACTGTAAACTTCCTTTTGTCCTTGTATGAAATTTGACAGTCTGCCAATTGTACAGTGGTGTAAGATACTTAGACTAGTTTTAAGATCATAGGTTACTCAGAAAATAATGCTAACTTTTAATGTTTATAATATTGACTGAGTAAATAAATGCACTTAAATTTGTTTCAAATTTATTTATATAATTTATTATATATTAATTGATGAAGTCAAGAAAAGACAACAATCAACTAAAATAACATTAATTGAAATAAGTAAGGTAAATGTAAGTTAGAGCTATTGTAATCCTCCTCATGACAAAAAAATTTATGTGTTTACTAAGCCCATAGTGAACTGAAGCAGACCCCATGATATTGTTTTATTTGATTTTTTTTAAGGACAGGTAGCAAAAATGACATTCTTTCGAAAAGAACATAGTGGTTGTAAATAACTGTTAATTCATGATATATGTATATTTATACATTGAGACCTATTTTCACCTGACAATTGATGCTATTTGTAGTGTCCAAGTCCTTAATTTTTATTTACCAAATATACTAAGAATAGAGTAAGTTTAGTCATTGTAAAAAATGACAACCTCAGTTTTTTTACTTATCTTCATGTTTCATGACCTCTGGAAATCACAAAAGTGATTTTCGGCGTGATGCCCATCCATCATTATTGTTGTCTGTACTTAAATATTATATAGGTTACAAAAATTATATATGAAATTGAAATTTGGTATAGGGAACTGTAGTGTGCTCATGTATAACTCTATTCAAATTCAGATTTTTTTTAAAATGTTAAATGGGGGACATTTTGTAGTTTTTTGTTTATATCTTGTTTGTTATTAATCTTATACCACATTAAAATAGAAAAGATTTATAAATTTTAATTCTGTATGACATGGTATTTATTACCTCTCTACAATGACAAATACCTAAGTTATTTTCAAACCCAGACCTCCTAAAAAATTGTGATATTTGTATAGTTACGAGACCTACCAAGGCCACGTCATTGACACAACAATAGTATCGGATTCTTTTCATTTGCACAGCTTCAAGGTTCAGCAGGGCCGAAATATTGACACAAGTGGAGACTGTTTAATATATATATACGAGGTCTGTTGGGCCTAGCCAATGTCAAGAAAGTAGTGATATACACAATTACAAGGTTAAAGAAACCTGTGTAACAATTTTTAAAATAAAAAAAATAAATCTTTCCTTATACAGGAAGTCGCCGTTTTACGCAATTTCCCACTTACACAATTTAAAAAATATGAATAAGGTCCTTGAAAGGTTTTGTATTAGAGCGGATTGTGATCAAAGTTAAACAAAACTCCTTCTTCTAAGTACAGTACTAAGATACTAAGCTGTAGTACAGTTAGTATTTGCGTTTTATTTGCTGCTATAGCGCTAGGCTATAAATAGTCCCAGTTATATGCCGCACTTTGCTGGAACACATCTACCAGTTATAAGAGGTCTACCTGCACTATGCTACCAAACAATTTACCATTTCCTACAAGGGCCAAGAGACTAACTTTTTTGGGCATTAAACCGGGTGTTTCAAAATGAATAGCGGGGTTTTAACACCTTATAACTTTTATTACACTACAATTACAGCTATAAATGATACATCAAATGAAACAGCAACTCAAACAGTTTTGTTTGTTGGCACCAGTGCGCATGTGCATGCAATGTTTTCGCCGCCATCCGTTAGAAAGCACTAGTGGCAAAGATGGTGACTAGTAAACAGAAAGCTTTTTGTGTTTTACAGTTTGCAAAGACGGAATCTGTAGTTACTGTGCAACGTGCGTTCCGTATTAAGTTCAGTTGTGATCCTCTAGGTGATAATAACATCCGTAGATGGTATCATCAGTTTGAAGATACCGGTTGCCTTTGTAAGGGGAAGAGTACGGGACGACCAAGAGTTAGTGAAGAGAGCGTTGAGCGAGTGCGAGATTCGTTTACGCGTAGTCGTGAATTAGCAATTCCTATAACGACTGTTTGAAGAGTTTTACGTAGACGCTTACAACTACGTCCTTATCGTTTGCAGTTGTTATAGGCTCTAAAGTCTGCAGACCATGGTTTACGTGCCAACTTCGCTAACAAAATGTTGTTACATGACGATGATGATTTTCTAAATAGTGTCATCTTCAGTAATGAATCGACCTTTCACCTTAGTGGACATGTGAAAACTCATAATGTGCGGATTTGGGGCTCAGTAAAACCTCACACGATTGTACAAGTGCAACGCGACTCCTCTAAATTGAATGTTTTTTATGCTATATCCCGGCAGAAAGTTTATGGGCCTTTCTATTTTGGCGAAGCAACTGTAACTGGTACTTCTTATCTTGATACTCTACAGTTATGGCTCATCGCTCAGTTGAAAGATGATGAACAAGAGAACTTCATTTTCCAGCAAGATGGTGCGCCGCCTCACTAGCACAACGAAGTTCACGATTGGTTGAACGTTACTGTACCCGACCGCTGGATTGGCCGCAAAGGGCCCAATGACAGAGTTTGTTTCGCATGGCCTCCACGGTCACCCGATCTGACGCCTTGCGATTTCTACCTTTGGGGGTTCATAAAGGATCGTGTGTATGTGCCTCCACTACCAACTGACCTTCCCGAATTAAGAAACAGGATTGAAGCAGCTGTTACAACAATTACTCAAGAAACACTAATCAAAGTTTGGGAAGAACTCGCATATCGTCTTGACATGTGCCGTGTGATGAATGGTGCTCACATTGAACACTTGTAGGCTTTTCTGTAAAACTCTTTGAGTTGCTTTTTCATTTGATGTGTCATTTATAGCGGTAAGTTTAATGTAATAAAAGTTATAAAGTGTTAAAACCCCGCTATATTAATTTTGAAACGCCCAGTATTTAGAGGATCTGCTTGTGTATTACATTGCATGATAACATGATACCATGAAGTAAGTACCATAAACTCATTTCACATATGTATAGATATATATTTTATATATATGTATAAATTATATAAGACAAATATACAAGAACAGTATTTTCACTGAATTACAGGTAAAAAATATTACGAAGCCCACCAAAATTATCTTTTCCCTCATTAAAGGCCAAGTTCAAAGAAACTTATTACCATTTCTTACCCCTATGGTGTAGTATTTCGTTATTCTAGTTATACTTAATTCAAAATGCTCTTTTCTGTAATAAAAATAAAATTCCTACCCTAAATAAAAGTTTCCTACAAAAATTAATATTCCATGGTGAATTTGTATTAATTTCTGATTTTTTTGATTGGCTCTCCTATTATATTTTGAATAATATCACAACTTTTTTTTAGGATATATTATATTGTAGTCTGTTTCTAATACAATCGACAATTATACAAATACATATGTTAGAACTCTAATTACAAGGAGGTATGAAATTTCTTTAGATCAACGGGGTTAACTTGGAAAGAAAATCCAAAACTGTTATGAACCATTATATGAAACTTAGATGATGATTATTTATTCTATTAGTAGAAAATTATTCTAGTACAATAACTTGTTATTCCAGAAAAAATAAAAAATTAAAGAAGAAAACACACAAACCAAACCAATGATAACAGTCAATAACTTATATTGGGCAATATTAGATGTCTCGGTAGTTTGATAGAAAATTTGTGTGCTTATTTTAGAATTGTGCTCAATAACTAAAGGAAATGATGTAAGTTTTAACTCGGCCCTTCATCTATGTGTTTGTTATGTAGTTACGGCCAAATGTCTTCCAATTATATATTGAGACTTTTGTATAAGATCCTTTGTAACTAGGCAGAACAATGCATGCAGAAGAATTTCCATATTTTATTTTCTGTTTTAAAATGGCAGCCACTTAAAACAATACTCCAAAAATCTAAAGCATGGATGCAGGTACTCCGATTAAGAATACAGCACACACTTAAAAGGATTAAATATAATGAGGAATAACGAGCAGTCGTATATAAATTTCATGAAATTCTATTGTTTTAAAGAATTTTTTTTGAAGAACCACCAAATGAAAAATACAACTTTTCACAATAAACACTTTATTAGTTGTTTAAGATGACAATTCAATGACTAAAAACAAGTTGAAGTTGACTAAAAAAACAACTGAAGATAATGTTACTGAAACATTGTCTTGAACAAATAAAGTGTTATTGTAGAACATTATGCCTTCTTTAATTTAGTGATTGAAGTTACCTCAAGTGATCCAAGTGTATTTCTTGAGGAAGTTTTTTCATCAACAAAAACTAAGAAACTCTCTCTCTACTAATTTTTTTTTATGTTTTCATTTATATAAATTAAAATCTTTTAGATTATCATGGGGTTACAAAAACATAAATGAATTATTATTTGCATAACAGCTACTCCATTTTATTTCCCTGTGATTTCTTCTAAAACATGATATAACTTTCATGAAACAATAGCCTGAAAGCTAGAATCAATGAAATTAGAATAAAATATAAACAGTAGAGAGATAATTTATACTTTCAAAGTTGAGATAGATTTATTGTTCACAGAACTACTAATCATTATAGGTCAAGGTATATTAGTTCATCATAATTCAAGGTATTTCATTTTAAAAATAAAATAACTCATTTTCTGAGAATGAAATTGTGGCCGTAAGCCAAAACCATAGACTTAAATTAGTATTTAAAACAATTGCCAAAACTGCCAAGTGCTGCATTGGTCAACTTCCTAGCCTATTAATAAAGAAGTAGAGTATATCTGCAAAGACAATTGTTTACACAAAGATTCTTAAATAGATCTATGCCTAAATTACACACTATATAAATATTTTAACGTAATCATTTTTCATGTTTTAAAGATTTTACGAGTCATTCCCAGCCAATGAGTCATGATACTTATTATGATTTTATTTCCAAAATTATCCTTACCAAAATATAATCAATGCCTTGTTTACTTGTTGACCATGTGAAGCAATGTCTTTCAGTTTGCTGTCAAGTGAAGAAAAATGTGAAATTAAATGATTGGAGAGGCCTACACATAACCTTCCTGGTTTTACCCAAATTGTCCAAACTGGAAAAAAGTCTTTTACAGAAAATTCAATTCGGATTTATACAAGAAGTTGGTTGTGTGGCTGTAATTAAAATTGACATTATTTTGTTTCCCCTGTTTATGGTTTGGTGAAGAAGATACATGAGTTAAAACAGGATTTAAAGATCTAAATCATATTGCTGTTAGAATAAAAAAACATGAAGCATCAGCTAACCACATAAAAAATAGCTTACGGTTAGCCTTTTTTGGGATAACAACAATTAAACAGCAGAACAATTAAATAGTCCCTAATGTATAGAAACATTTCAATATTGGGTTAACTTTAAGCTCATATTTCAATACCCTCAAAGGCTTAAAAATGCAGTTTTACAGGGGTTACTTATTGAAAATTTTAATAAGTAACCCGGACCCCCCTTTACCTGGGGCCAGACCCAGACACCCCGGAGCCAGATCGCCAATCATAGATGACTAGAGAATTCGGTCATGCTTCGCCCCTGTTTGCAAATTATGTTAGAGGTCCGTCATGCAACCACCAAGTTTTTCAAACACCAGCCACCACTGCTTCCAAGCAAGAGATCTATTGTTCTAACAAAAATTATTAGGTTAAGAATATTTATTAAGCATCATTTTTGGTAACATATATAGTGGAGTAATTCATTATTCTTAGAGAATATCCTATTTTCATTTGACTAAACATATTTTATATATTTTAATAAGTAAGATTCTTTAAATTATAATGTTATTCCCTACAAAACTATTTGACAGAAATTTGATTTTTCCTTGCTATATAGAATGATGATTGTAAAATTGATTGATAAGTATTACAAATATTTTGGAATTCGATATTACTGTATACATTTCTGGAGCCTGTTTTTGGTTCAGTGGCTAGCGCTCTTGCTGGGTGTGTGACAGGTTGCTGATTTTTCCATATGTAAGCTGAAATATTAGTGTTGATTCAACACTGATTAGTAGTGGTAAAGTGAACAATGATTAGTAGAAATTTCTGGTTCCAAAGGCTTGAATTATACGATTCAAAGGCGAAAATTCGATCTGAAAAGCCACTTAGCAAGCCTCGATCTTCACAGGCTGTGGTTCCACAGGATTGTTACAGGGCCGGAACTAGAAGATTTGTCAGGGGGGCACAGATCAGTTTGCCGCCCCCATCACCCCTCCTTCCTCCCTCCCCGACTATTAAAATACAATACCTCCGTAAGCTATTTTTTAAATGTGGTAGTTGAAATTACACACCATATGTATATTATGAAGAAATTTCATTTATGAAAAGCACTTATTTATTACATTAATACACTTATACATGAATAATACAAATATTATTTTTGGATTTATAACTCAATTGCAAATACGCAAAAAATTACGTCATAAATGTCATTTTAGCTTAGTCGGAAGTTGGAATGTTATTTATTATTTTACACAAACGGGCTTTTAAGCCCAATTTAAACAAAATAACAATGTTATAAGAAAACAATTAAATTACGATAGAATTAAAGTAGATTAAAAGCAGTGAAATGATTACATTAAAACAATATATATATATATATATATATATATATATATATATATATATATATATATATAGTCTATATATACACAGTACTAACACCATTAGATTCAATTAAGATAATTATCACAATTAGACAATTGATAGTCAGTTAGAATAAACTATAGATATAAATAAATATACATTAGGAATATTTAAAAGGAATAATTTTAAAAAAATGTATATATTATCACAATGAGATTAAATAATGATAATTATCACAATTAGACAATTGAATTTCATTATAATTAAATATAAATAAACTACGGTATAGATATAAATATACATTAGGAATAAAACTAAATAGCAAAAGTTTCTATTGTAATAATTTATAATATATTACTAGCCGCTCCACCCGCCCTCCGGGTGGGTTCGCGACCGGCATCAGCGCTTTGCTCGCTAAGGGGGTTGAATAATCAGAGTTAAACCTCAGATTCGTTTTCCCCGGTCCAAAAACCCCTGGATTCCGAGTTTAGTACAAATCTATCAAGATTTCCTTACAGAACCGCAGATTCGAGTTACTTGGTCCAAAAACCTCGTAAATACTGGAAATCGGTTCGATATATTTTGCCGTTTTTGCGTGGAGTTGTCGTCTACGTTGGTATATCTTTTTATGCTTTAGCGGTTAATCGGTGGGTCGAATCGCAAAAATGTATAGGACCTTATTTGTTCGTATTGGCTAGCTAAATCGAATGAAATCTTATAAAGGAAGATCGGGGGGAAATGTGAAAATTAGCGCGTTTGCGCGTGAGGGCGGCGCATTGGGAGACTAAGCTCCCCACCTGTCCTTCTCTGGGTACCCAAACGCCTAGATACGGGAAATGGTTTCGAAATGTCCAGCCGTTTTGGCATGTTATACGCACGCTCTTGTCGCTTTAGCGGGTAATCGGTGGGTTGAATCGCAAAAATGTAAGTTCGCAAACCTTATTTGTTCGTCCTGGCGAGCTAAATCGAATGACACCTTGGGCGGGCAGATCAGAAAAAAATTGAAAATCTTGCACGTTTGCGCGCAAGCGCGGTGCATTGGTAGACTAACCCTCCTATGTCCTTCTCGCTTCTCCGGGTAACCAAACGCCTAGATACGTTTCGAAATGTCCGGCTGTTTTGGCGTGATTGACGCACAAATAAACAGACACTAAATTCAAAATCCACTCAGATTGTTTACATTTAAACTGAAACGAATAACTACTAAAGAGGAATTTTTCAAAAATATTCAAGGAACACGAAAATCGGCTTCAGCTTTAGTGAGATAGATATAATAAAGTATTAAAAAATATATTGAATAAATTATGCAAAAAAATCAAATAAAATTAAACAATATTGATTGTATTGTTATTATTTTGAAAACGTTTTTTAATAAGTTATTATTTTTTTATAATCTTTTCAAATTTTGCCGCCCCCTGAAATCTGCCGCCCGGGGCACGTGCCCCCCCCCCTAGTTCCGGGCCTGGATTGTTATTATGTATAAATGATACAAATCACTTTTATATTAAGTATTTATTGTTTTAGAAATAACGTAGCATTTTTCTAGCTCAATCTGTAAATTATACATTTTGCATGTAAATGTCGAGACAAATAAAATACATTCTTAAGTTTCAGTTATCACAAGTGTTAATTTTTCCACTTTAACTTTGTTTTAAAGAACTTTGATAACATGTACTAATATGATAACTTTCTTCATAGATAAAATGAACTAATAATAGATATGACGAAACATAATTAGGTGATTTCTTACACCATAATTGGTTTAAGGATAAAGAAATTTACATTATTTTTAAATTGATGTGCATTACCTACAAGGAATAAATGATCCGACATTACCTGAAGTAAAGACAAAACTATCGACACCTCCAAAACAAAAAAGGTACACAAGAATAAGACTGGGAGCAGTACATAAAGGTAATTTATATAAACTAAATCAATGCACTAAGAAAAATAAAAACCATAAAAAGGAATGTCCAATTTATGTGAAGCTTCAGTGATACCGAGGCTAAGATAGTTGGGATCTAAGAAAGCAATGAAGGGACTCACTTGACCTCTGAACATAGATATTCAGTGAGGTACAAAGGACCATCTTATAAGGATCCTTATCCATTTCTTAGTTGTATCTTATATATTCTTTCATATTTGTTAACTTCTGTACACATTTTTAATGTTCAATGAATCAGATTCAGTTTTATTTGTAAATCTAGAAATTTTAGAATATAAATTTACTTTATATTTCTAATAATTACAAAAATATTATTTACTTATGTTTTAATCTAAGGTCTTAAATTATTTTAAACTTTCAGTTTTTTTTTCCCTTCTTCTTCCATCAACTAAATTACTATGAAGTTACTCTGTTTTTGGCAATTGTCTGTCAGTATCCTTGGAGCATGCCAAAGATAATTTCAAAATAGAAAATACAGAGTGAATCAAAAGTTATGGACACTTCCTTAACTATCTATAAATAGAGATATACAAATTATAAGTTCACTTTCAACATTTGTAAAGAGGGGGTTACATTAGCAGTTCTGAGTATAGTATAGTGTACCCTAAGTTGAGATGAATAAAATTACAAATATTAAAATGGAATGGAAGATCAAGTGACATGTCGTTTTAAAGGTACTCCATCAATCAATCTCACAAATAATTGAAAGCAGAAATATAACAAAACTCTAAAAAAAAAAAAAAAATTAGATAATGAAATAATATTTGATCGTTTTAATAAGTTTTACAGGTTTTCAGTATGCTTTCAGGTTTCCAGTCACATATAATTATTAAATATCTCCTCCAAAAAATATATAACTATAATATATGAGATTTCAATTCAATTGTAGAAGTCTCTATTCCAATCATGATTCCACTCTGCTATTCAAATTCCACCAGTAAACTGGCATCCTTTTCTAAAACTGCCCTTACCTTTTCCTCGGAAATACTACACCACAGGCAGTTCTTACATTTTCATCCCAGGTCTTAGCAGTCAGGCCTTCTTCTTTTTGTCTTCAGGTATCTCAAGAAGTTGAGAGACAAACACCAAAATCTGTCATGTTTTCGATTCTGTAAGTAAGACATACTGAACTTAAGAGGGCGACTCCCCAACTTCCTGAATATCATGATAACTAGAGACAAGTATTATGGGTTTATGGATACGACCCAGAAACAAAGGTGGAGACGTCACAGTGGAAATATTCAACACCCCTAAGGCCTAAAAAAGCATAGCAGGTGTGCAGAAACACCAGTGATGTTGAGAGTTTTCTTTAACTACCATATAGGTATCACGAGTACGCTCAACAATATCAAAACATTATTAAAAAAAGTACTGTCTCGAGGTTCTCAGTTACCTACATGATGCCTAGCAGCAAAAGAGGAACTATACCAGTAAGGTGCAGAAACTCAGCATGGTGACAATGTACCATCTCATTCTAATTTTATGGCCAAACTCAGTACTCCTGTAGTACAACAGGCTCCATACTCTTCCAAATGGCACCTTTTGATTTTTGGCTTTTTCAAGCTGATAATGCTAGTGAAATGGTCTCAATCTCTCAGAAAATAAAAATCCTGATTGCCCGTAACAGACACTCTCTACTTGCCAGAAACAATTCCATACACATGTATGAAGACACACTCAACTCCCCACTGAATTCAGGTAAGTTTTAAACAAAGCTCATATTTCTGAGAGAAGGTAGTAAACAATATGGAAATAGACATTCAGGTGATCATGAATCAATACAAGTTCAAAAAATATATATATTTTAAAATCTTTGGGTATGAAATAATACAGAGATTATAACTTAAGTTCTACTATTATTTTCCAAATTCAACAACATATTGTCTGAAAAGTATGATTGAAGTGAAAAATGTGCTGACCAAACATTACAGTTTCAATTCAAATTGTATACAGTAAACCTTTCTTGATTCAGATCTTAATCATTAACATAATCTGGATAACCATTATGTCATAACATAATTGTAGTTAGGAACTTGTCATTCAGTATCATTGCTTGTCCGAGTTATTTCAATGAGGTGGATCCTTAATTTCGGTCAGCCAAGAACTCGAACTACTTCCACTTTGTTTCATGATAGCTGCATATATACTTAAGAGCCACTCTGCTATGGTATTGTTCCTAGTATTAATTGCTCAGTGTCTCTGTATTTAATTTCACTGTACTATAGTGTACAGTACGCTAGAAATTTTATGACATTAATTTAAGTAAACATAATGTATGATAGAATATAAATTTAAGCCATCTTCTTTAACGATAAACTGTCTATAATACAAAAACTGAAAAAGCAGGCACCAATAGCAGATATCTGTACACAGTGTGAGATTGCAAACAAACTGACATATAAACCATGACGTTTTTCCATTACTGATTTACAATTTCATTATTTTTAATCTAAAAAAAACTTTTTTGCTGCTATACTTGCTCCATTATTGTACCATTTACAGCATTTGTCAGTTTATTTTAATTAATCGAGACAACTATAAGCCCCAACTTGTCTGAATTAAGGAGGCTTTACTAGACTTAAGGAGTACTAGAGGTGTACTCCTGAATCTTATTAAAAATAAAATTATGTTGGTGTGTAAAACAAAAAATAAAAACTCAATACTAAATCAAGCTCCAACTTGTCTGAATTATGTAGGCTTTATTATAACCTGAACCTTATTAAAAATAAATTATGTTGCCGTGTAAAATAAAAAATAAAAGCTCAATACTGAATCACAGAAAATACATTTTACATTAAAAAGTTTGTATGCGATATATTATGGCAATAACTTCATAGTGACAAGGTTTCATGTTTTATCAAGATGATGATTGTTACATAATCAACAATTTTATTGGAACATAATTTTAAGAAATTCTATTCCTACAACAACTGTTCTAGCCAATGTGATTTCTTTCATGGAAAGCTTGTTATTTGGAATATGGATATTTTTTTACCAATCTCTCTTCAATTGTCCTTCAAACAATTTTTTGTAGGTAAAATTTTACACATTCATGTTATGCAAAAGTTCATAGCAAATTAATTAATGCAGTTTTAAAATTTCCATCTAATGTTTTACAAATTTGATTTTTAAATAATTAATTAATTTTTATATGCAATCAAAAAATATTTAACCTCGAAATCAGTAAGAATATTGTAAAAACTAGAATTTCAGATAAATTTTGCACATAAGGTAAGTTTTACATTTTGTCAGGTTCAGAGTACCAGCTCCCGAGGATTGTGTGATCGATAATCGGTACTGAGGGCAGTGGCGGATTTCCCACTAGGCACTCTAGGCCAGTGCCTAGGGGCGGCACGGCCAGCGGGACTGTGGTGCCGCGATGGTAGGCGCGGCGCGGTGGTGCCCGAAAATAGAGTCAAAAGGCGCTGAATTCGCAATGCAGCACGTTTATCTAAAACAGAGCAGTTTAGAACAAAGCGGTGAAATCGAACTAGACATCGACGCCGTTGAACAGCTAAGTGTAAATTCAGGTAATTTAGTTTTAAAACAAACTGAAACAGATTTTAATGTAAGTGACGACCCAATTGAGTGGAAAATAAACGATGCTACAATTGATATATTATTAAAAAGAGGGATAAACCAGAACAAAGACTGTGATTTTAAAAATTCACAAAGAGATATTTTGGTGACAAAGTAAGATATTTAAACAAACATTTCTTTAATAGGAAATTGTTAAATGGAGAAAACATATCACGGGGCTACTTGTTGTATTCAAAAAGTACAGGTTCGGTATTTTGCGCTCCCTGCAGATTATTTGGACAGACAACTCAGACAACGACAAGTTCCAAATTAGCTAGTGAAGCTGTGTCAGACTGGAAAAATATTGGAGCGATTTTGTCCACCTATGAAAATTCACAGGAGCACATGAACTCTCAACAAGCTCTATTGACTCGTAAAAGAGGAGTTGGGACATTGAACTTAATTGGATTCGTACGTCGAAACTGAAAGGAAATATTGGAGAAACGTTTTGCAAAGAGTGTTTGCTGTGGTAAAAAAGCTGGCAAGCCGGGGACGCCCATTTTGAGGATCGGATGAGATATTTGGGTCGCTACACAACGGTGAGTTCATGATGTCACTGATTTTATTTTATTTTTTATTTCATTTCACAACTTAGTATGTTTAAGATTTTATAAGTTTTTTCGTTTACATATTGTTGGTTGTACCTTTTACAACTAATAGTCTACACATTTCTTTTAATACTTCATGCAAATTTCATCCCACATTTTGAAATAGTGTTTATCCTGTCAGGAGGCTTTAATTTTTCAAACAGCTGTTATGATTACTTTGTTTGTTCCAGTTTTCGTTGTTTATTTCGTTACCAACACACAATATTAAACCCAAAATATTAAACCGTTTTTACCCTATAATTAATTTATTTACGCAACTAGATGTTGTCTGGCCAAGTAACCTGTATTGAATTCGTTTTGGAGCCAAAAAAAGTTATGTCTAGTACTTTAAAAACATCCTCGGAGCCCGAGATATCAATCAATCAAGGAAACCTACATCTTTCTATAATATCGTAGGATATTATGGTACCGGTACGAGAAGTACTACAGGAGGGCGGCAGTCAGAATAGTGCCTAGGGGCGGAACATTTATAAATCCGTCCCTGACTGAGGGGTTTTACATTGGAGACAGATAGATTATGAGTTCTCTGCTCTGGTCAATAATGATTGACGTGAAGAAGCTCTTTGTTTAAAAATTGTCTCGGAGAGTGTTAATTTGAAACTAAAGAAAAGAAACATAACATAATGCTCACAAAATTAATAAGATATATGAAGTTTAAGGTGAATTATCACCTTATCCCTCAATTAAAAGCAGATCTCAATATGTCATCCCAGCAGCTATATATTACAACATGGTTAGAGTACTGTTATAATATTTATTCCAAATTACCAGCTTCAACTACTATTTTGAAAAATGGGTTTCCATATCATCATAAGAACAATAAACACATGATATTGACAATTCCTTTGCTTCAAAGACTCTGATCTCTGAGACCAGAATTAATCATTTACTCTAGTAAACTGTATGAATTAGATGCACATCAATACAGATTGTGACTATGAGCAGTCCTACTCAAAACAACCGGAACTTTTTTGCACCAATTAACACCGGCAAATTCAAATCTGACTAGTTACTGGCACTGTGCAAGTATTCTTAACCTAATAGTATTCTTTATTCAGCTTATATTATGTACCTATCGTACACATAATGAAACTAAGATTGAGGTAATAATTAGATTATCCCAAATAACAAAACAGTATAAATTGATATCTACTAATTCTAACATAATTAAACAACACAAAGTTAAAAAAATTTTAACAGGAATGAGCAGTCATATATAAAAAAAAAATAATAATACAGCTAAATAAAATAAAGTGGGTACATTCAAAATGTATAGTATTTAAAAATAGAATGCAACAGAACGATTTATTAATTAAACTATCTTAACATAAATTAGGTTTCTTTAGATATTTATTTTAATAACGGATCTTGCATGGAATTAAATCCAGAGTTAATATACTTAAGACCAAAACAAATCTCTCAATTATAATAGTTTTAGTAATGTAAAAATTTTATATATAATTGAGAAATATATTTAGGCTACTACAGTAGACTCCCGTAAGTTCGGCCACCTCGGGACTGCACCCTAGGCCGAACTTAAAAGTGGCCAAACTAACCAATCCCTATCTAAAAAAATGCCTATTTATTGTTTGTAAGGATCGTGTTGTGAATCGATGCGTATAGGAAATGAATACAATAAACAAGTTAAGGTCGCGTCTGGCTGGCGCGCATAAAGATCGTGTTGTGAATCGATGCGTATAGGAAAAGTTACAATAAACAAGTTAAGGTCACGTCTGGCTGGCGCGCGTAAGGATCGTGTTGTGAATCGATGCGTATAGGAAAAGTTACAATAAACAAGTTAAGGTCACGTCTGGCTGGCGCGCGTAAGGATCGTGTTGTGAATCGATGCGTATAGGAAAAGTTACAATAAACAAGTTAAGGTCACGTCTGGCTGGCGCGCGTAAGGATCGTGTTGTGAATCGATGCGTATAGGAAAAGTTACAATAAACAAGTTAAGGTCGCGTCTGGCTGGCGCGCGTAAGGATCGTGTTGTGAATCGATGCGTATAGGAAAAGTTACAATAAACAAGTTAAGGTCACATCTGGATGGCGCGGGTAAGGATCGTGTTGTTTGTAAATCGATGCGTAAAAGAATATAATAAACAAGTTAAGGTCGCGTCTGGCTGGCGCGCGCCTAGTGCATGACCTCATGCTCAGAGAGCCGGCTGGACTATGCGGAGACCGAACTTACCGAGGCCGAACTTACGGGAGTCTACTGTAATAAGAACTAAGGTTAGGTTACTAAGTTGTTCAATTATTTTCTGAATTATATTTTGATACATTATTTATCTATGAATATGTATTAAATTAGAATTAAAAAAAAATTTTTTAACTATATTAATAATTTTAAACAGATGAAGCCAAGTTTTTCTCTAAAAAAGTTATGTTTTTCAATTGCCTACCATTGGGGACCTTTAGCCAATTATATATCTTGTCTCTCAGTAAAAAACACATACATAGCCTAACTGGATTTTTCTAATGATTTTTATAGTTTTACAAAACACAGGAGGTTTTCCTGGCCCATCTTTGAATCTTGTAGATTACACAAACATATTTAACATTAATTAATCTGTCAAAATTATTACAGATCTAATTAAGAATATTTGTTGATTTCTCTAAGTTAAAAACATCTCCCATTTTGTCTTTGTTATAGTTTAATAAAACTATGTAATACAAAATAAATTGATGACTAACTTTATTTCATTTTAACATAGTTATCACAGTTTAAGTCAGTAATAATAACAGAACTGTATATTTACACAATAAAATGTATGTATATATTATTTTAAAAGTGTAATAAATCTTTGTATAATATTTAACAAAAACTTAAATATAAGAAATGGTATGATAATAAATAAATAAATTATGAATAATAAATATTATAATTAAGACTTATTATATATAATAAGACTTAGTTATTATATATATCATTAAATCTGTTGCACAGCCATGTAAATAATTTAAAATAAATAAACACTATATTTAATCTTAAAAATAAAATAAAATAATACATACTAATAAAAATTAAATGGAGTGATTCTTGAACAATTTAATTTGTTGCTAAATATTACTATCGTTAATGTTCCAGTGCTCTCTGAAAAGGCCGTATAGTTTCGCTCGTTTGTTTTTTCGTCAGTGAAGGAGTTAAGATGGCTGTATGTGCATCAATATGTTTAACATCGTCTAAGTGTTTCATGTACGCAAGGAATGTCGTCCAAATTAAGCTGCAAATACTCACAAATACAACTCTGTTTTTCTCTGCTATAACTGTATAGTTTAGAGTTTGTAGAGCAGGCCATACTAAAATTCCAACCTAGAATTATAAAAAAAGCTTGAGAAAAGAAAATCACAGAGGTATTTTGAAATGAACACAAAAAATGTTGAATTTTAAAATCTATAACTTATACTTTTAAAATACTACATCTAGTCCATCTATATCGAGTATTACAAACTGTTATACAACAAAATACAGGACAAAATAAATTTTAAAGTTTTTGATGGATTTTTAAATCCTAAAAACAATGTCTATCAGCTTTATTTATCGTGTGAATTTAAAATTGGAAAAAGGTGATGACGGCTGCAATGGTTTTTTGCATTAAATAAATTAAGATAAAGAATTATGGGAACCACAACACGATCTGAAAGTTATAATTTTAAATTAATTGTTTGTATTTCATTTAATTTGTTTATTGATTTTCTCACATTATTTTTAATTATTTTTTTCTTGTTGTTTAATGGCAAAATTATACGATACATGAAACCTTAAAAAATAAATATAATATTAAACAAAAACAAAAATTAAATTACACTTTTCCTTTCATATAAAGGAATTGACACCATTTGGACAAAAGCCTGTACCTGGTCACGAATTATTTCTAAAAAATGTAATTACTTCCACCAACACTCTGTTTCTAACGTTAAAAAACTAATAAAAAGGAAAATGAAATAAACACAAAACAAAAAAGACCTGATTGTCGAAAGACTTATCACCTCATCACTCCAGCAATACACAATAACACTTTCAGCACACTACTATTTTCAAATTGCTTTATTGATATTATTTTTTATAGGTTGGAACAGAATAAGATTTGAAATCAAGCAAATAGCTAAATATGTTCCTAAATAAAATTTTTAAAAATTAACACAGACTTCTAACTGAATATATTTCATCTAGTTTGAAATATTAAAGTAATTGAAACTTTCAGATACCTATTGTAAAACCTCAATACCAGAGCCCACACACGTCTACAGATTCTATCACAGTTGTTATTTGAACTATTAGCCAAAAAAATGTATTTAAATTTCAACGGCAAATTTTTTAATTAAAAAATATATAAGATAATTCCTATGCTTACACTAATACCACAATCACTCATTTTGCATAGCTATTTAAATTTGCATCCAATGATTCCTAAATGTATTTTCTGCAATACAAATTAAATAACTTAATACTCAAAAACAAAACTGATTAAAACATAACTTCCAACTTAAAAAACCTTAAGTTAACAATAAAAAACTTAATAATAGCACAATTAATCAAAAAAATTATTAATTTTAGAAGAAAAAAAAAACAAGAACAAAATTTTAATATGGGCTGTTTAAACAGTTTTCGGTAGTTCTTCATTACCTAAATCTTACCTGTAATAACTCATTTTGTACAACTAGTGATTTTCATACATTAATGTCAAGACTGAGATTGGCAAACAGGAGAATATACAAAACAATTTTGCACTCAATCACTAATTCTATTCTTAAAAATTGTATTTTTTATTTTTTTAAATACAGGCACTTCCAGAAATGTTTATAATTGAACTTTTAGTTTATTTAGAAAATTTTAAACCAATAATTAAAAGAGGATTAAATTTGATCTTTAAGGAGTAGATTCTATAAGGAGGAGATCTGTCCATTTCTTGATAATTAATTATTTGATAGAATAAAACTTGAACACAAGATCTCACAATAATTACGTTTACTTAATCAAACACGTTTCCCATCAAACAAAGTCGCCATCCTCAGTAATACATGAGCTACAATAACTAAACTATAACTGTTGATTATTTCTTCTCTTATGTCTAATCTTGAAAATGAAAATAGGTCATCATAGCCCCTACACCAATCATTAAATAAATAATCTACTATGACCTAGACATGAGTATATTTTTGGATGCAACAATATCTCAAAATAGATTTAAACTTATATAACACTTTTTTAAAATTCTAATATCTTTAAAAGCTCTTCTAATAATATGAAATTGACCTTATATGTGGGCCAAAATTTGTCATGAACTTCTTTTGCAGCAGCTTCCTTTGTACCTCCTTCAAAAAGTGTCATTCCAAAGTAAAAACAAATCATCGCAAATGGAGTGTAAGTGAATTGTTCAATTACAGCCTAAAACAAAAATATAAAATTGACGATTTAAACAATGCTTAGAAAATTTTAATTAATTAGATTACACTTTGTTTTAAGGTCCAAAGAAGTCCTGAAGGAATACAAGATCAACCGTGGAGAAATTTCTTTTCAAATATCAAACTTAAATCAAATTACCCTTACATATATGTTTTTTAGTATTTATCTCTGTTAAAAACTATTATTTGATCAGATTATACTTTTAGGTTGTCTAATGTTGTTAAACTAATACAGCTGTAGCCTATAGTTTTTCCAAAAAAATAAAAAATGGCAAATTTGGTACATAATAAAAAATATAAAATTGAACATTACAACATCATTTGTAATGAATGGGTGGAATTGAAAATCACCTAATTTTGAACTAGGTTTCATCTGAGCGGTAGGTCTAGGATGCAAAGTGGACAGTTGTGACGACTTCATTGTAATCTTACCAACACGTGCTATTATTCGAGTGTCACCCATTGTATCGTCGCGCAGTATGTTATCCGTGAAGATACTATGGACTGTCCTGGGTGTTCGTAGAAAGTTGGTGGGTCAAAAATCTTTACTCGAAAGTAAAGTTGGACAACGAAATGTAACTTTTCAATGGAATGTGTGATAATTATTAGAAGTTGAGCAAATTTGTAATAATGAAATAACATCAGAAGAATGGCTCTACTAAGAGAGTAGATCACTGCAAAATGTAGAAAAGGTCTATTTAGAATTAGAGCCAGCGATTGATGTCACCACCGAACAGATTTTTGTTAAATTTAATGAAGAATCATCAGATAGTGATTATAATGAAATATCCAGTGAAAGTGACAGATAATCCCAGCGATATCCAAATCGATTGTGATATGAGTGGAATTGAACGCATTGTGCCAATATCGGATTACTAAAGGTAGGCATAAATAATTATTTTTCTAAGTTTGCAGTATTAATTACTACATACTGTAACATCACTGTTTCACTGAACGTTGTAACATCCACACTGGTTTAATTGTTGTCAACATAAAATTACAACATAAGTATTCCAACT
This sequence comes from Aphrophora alni, assembly GCA_963513935.1. NCBI lineage: Eukaryota > Metazoa > Arthropoda > Insecta > Hemiptera > Aphrophoridae > Aphrophora > Aphrophora alni. The sequence goes on along the minus strand of OY740772.1, from coordinate 54,455,556 downwards.
AGCAAAAAATAACAAGTACGTTAGTTATCGGTACTCAGTTCCCCTCGGATGCCTATCCCCTCTCCAGTTGCCCCTACTCCCCTGTCACGCATCTCACCACTCACATGAAACCTGATGGCCTGTAGTGATATTTAACCCTATATGTTAAAACATATTCGAGGGCTAGAGGTTTTTATTTCAAATTCTTTTCTTCATATAAGGTGATGATGACTGAGAATTTCTTTACCTAACAACAAGAAAAACCATCTAAACTGTGAAAAACATATGTTAATATTAATGTTAATTTACACAACATTGCATAATATACAAAATTTTACAACACAAAATTATAAAGGAAAAATTTTAAAATCAGGGTCTTACTGTACAAATAGACTAGTTAAAAAAGAAACAATCCCACAAAAATCACTTTTGCCATCCGGGCTGTGTGACCCTATGTTTTAATATATATATACTATATATATATAGGCCCTATATAGACCTAGTAAAAATACAGGAGAGTTGTCCAATCGATTTAAGTGTGAAATCTCTTCAATTCGTCTTAAAAATAGCATATTTTCTATCAATTCGATACCTACTCCTTTTCAATGCAAGTGGTTTTTTATCTCTCACAATTCATTATTTATTTAACAATCATAGAAATTGACAAATTTGTATTAAACATATAGACAATTAGAATTGTAAAGTCTATTACTAGAAAATATATATCTAGACCCATATAAGCTTGTAAATTTTTTAACCTGTAAGGTAAGGCTAAAAGAAAATTAAAGTTTGCTAGTAACTTATTTTGGTAAAAAAGTATAATGAACCCTGACTATTACAATAACCTAATGCTGACTATATTAGGATCTCAAATCAGTTTAGTACTTAAACTGATATTTAACACACAATTAAAGTAAATATGTTATAGTTAGTTGGTGAATTAAGTAGCCTGTTAGATGAAGAAGCTTTTCATATATTTGAACTGAATAAGTGCCACTAGTTCATAGTATGTGTTACTACTTATGTTTTTAGGGAAACTTGGCTTTAAAACACCATTATAAAAACTATAACTGGTGTAGGCTAATCTATTATGTAAGCTTCTAACCAATGATATAATGTGGTGACAGTCACCTTGAAGATAACAGTAAACTTGAAATTATTCTGAACAAAGTAGATATAGATACAGAAAACGAACAATTATTTAAAGTTAGGCCACGTTTTGATAATTAATGAGCTAACTGAAGTTAAAAACCAAAACATTCTTGTAAAGTACTGTAATATAGCTTATTAAATATATCTACTTGCTGTATAAGTTAAAAAAAGTTCAGTTTTAATCTTTCGCCTCATTTTAATGTTGGTTTATAATCACATAAACATATTCTAACTATTGGTTATATAATGTATATATATAATTATTTTAGTAGGGTAATTATATATATATATATAGGTATGTATATATATATATACCATACATAGTTTAATATCGAATAAATCCCAGATAATTGAGTTGTTATAAGTTAGACTAGCCTACTCATCATTTATTCTTATTAGACTACTCTTATTTCATTTCTAATATGTAATTTCGAATTATGGTAATATAAATTACCATAATTCTGATACTCATTCTGGTATTATGATTCTGATACCTTAATTCTGATCCTTATTCTGATATTTAATCTGATGACTCTTAGATTAAATGAAATGATTTCTTCCTCATTTGATTTTCTCGCTTAGCTTACCAATCTCTCCCACCTTTTTTTTAAAAATAAGTTGTGAGGTTGTGATTTGATATAGGCTATACAAAAAGGACAATTTCACATCTTTAGTTTGTAGGCTATAATTCAGTTTAGAAGCCTAGTATTTTTTTTTTTTTTTTTTTTTTTTTTAATAACAACAAATTATTGTAAGCCTCTATTCTAGCTTTATTTAAATTACAAAACACATGGCCCTGACATAACAAAATTTTGTATTATAGTTATTCATAATGTATAGAGCCTGCATTTGCAATGCTCGTCACAGTAACCTGGCTCTGGGAAGCCTAATAGCAATTAATTAAAATTCAAAACCTCCACTTACTTCATTACTGTTTAAACTCATATTTTTCAGACCTTATTATATAAAATTATCAAAATGTGCTTATAGTTGTTCATATTTAAAAAAAAGTATCCACTCATTCAATGTTTTTGTATGCTAATACTAGCTTAAAAACAGTTTATAATCTGATCTAATGCAGGGGAATGTATATAAAATATTGTTTTTGGTTTACCTATTTTACTAGTTTCGTCCCACGCATTTCTTATAAATAGGTTTAAGTTGATATTAATGTCACCCAAATCAACATTTTTCAAATTTATTTAAAACAAAAGTATTTATACATTTAACTAGAGCCTAACAACTTACGCAACTCACTGTGAAGTCAATTTCATACTTTAATTACGCCTATTTCCTAATAAACAAATGCATTTTGTGACTTTAAAAGTAGGTCAAGATTTCATGACAATCTAAAATATGCAATCCTCCTATGCGTCTAGGTTTCATAGATTACGCATAGTGAACTGACTCGTAAGGTGCATGCCCATTTCAATACATTATACAGGTTAATATTACTACACTGTATGATTTGATGAATCATGAGAACAAGGAACTAAAGGTGAATATATATATATATATCTAGACATGATATATGTCTATATAGCATTTATATATAGCATTTTTTCCATCAATTCGATACTCCTTTTCAATGCAAGTGGTTTTTTATCTCTCACAATTCATTATTTATTTAACAATCGTAGAAATTGACAAATTTGTAACTTATTCAATCCTATAGCCATATTGAAATCACTCGTGGGGCGCATGCACACTTCATTCATTTATACAGGTTAATATTACTATGCTTCTATGATATAAGATTCATGATGACTAGGTCTCTGAAACCCAGACCAAGTAAAAGAACTATAGGTAAAATAAGGTAAATATATTTATAATGACATTTCTTGACCTGTAGTTCTTTAACTAGGTGTGGTTAGGTATCATTGATAATAAATAATATCTAGTTTGACAGTTCTTAAAACAGAACTATTTGTGCTGAATAAGAAAAAAACATGGATGGATTTTACTTAAAATTGATGAAATATTTGTTGAAATAACCTCAAATTGCCATAAAAAAGTCATTTTAAATAGCTGTTTTCGGACAGAAATAATGAATTGTGAAACATAAAAAGTGAAGAGTATCGTTAAAAAGTATTGAAATGATGGATAAAATGTTATTTTGAAGAGGAATTGCAGAGATTTTGCACTTAAATCGATCACCTTTATGTAAACAAATACCTGAGGTAGGTAGAACATGAATTGCATAAATTTTGCTATTAAATCGCAATAACAGGAACACTACATATTTACCTATTTATATACACAACAATAAATACTACTATTATTTATTTATTTTTATTTATTTACTATTCATATATCACAATTTATAAATAAGAAAATCAAAATTCATTAAAACTTACAGTTAAACAAGTTACAGACCTAACCTAGCCAATTGTTGTAATCTTGACCTTACCTTAGCTAGCGCCGACCTCAAATTAATTAAAGGAAACATGGCACCTGCTACAGTTACCCACAAGTGTAGAGAAGGAGCGACAAAACAAGATCCATACAATGAAAATGTTGCTGCTTTTTTATAATCCAATTCCTTTTCATTAAAAAAACTTTGTTGTATTAAACTTCCAATAGGCCAGATAATAGCATAAGAAGCCATCCCTCTCGTAATTGGATACTTCGATGAGAAATTCACCAATTTGTTAAAAATTGATAATACACCACTCATTTTATAAACAATTTGTCAAATTAAATTACGAAATATAAAAGTATGCTAAATTAATATATTATAACTAAACACTTCCTGTATGATCCCCAACAATCAACCTATCTCGAACAATTTCCATTCACTACTACGGCAAATGAAAAATTTCTTGCGTGAATCTGACGTTTTTTTCGTCATCATTGGACCTTGAATGTTAAAAAGGGAAATTGTATGGTGCTACTATACAGTTATTTATAATTAATTATATCAAGTTGGTTCGTTGAGCAAGAAAGAAATAGTTGTTAGTTCAAACGAGACTGGAATAGGTTAGGAACTAGGAACTAGGAACTTAGGAACGAACGTCATATCTGTAAATTGGGAACTTACGTCATGGACTTTGACCTTGACTGTGAACATGTGGATGTAGATAAATATCAGCTGTACGCATACATTTGCTCTTACGTAACGTGATAACTATTGTGCGTTTTATAGCAATTACGTCACAGATGTGTAATTATGGCTCAAAAGAAAATAATATGATGCATAATATGGTTACCATAATATGATATCCCTAAAGCTAATTTTGATATCATAAGAAATAAATGACTCTGTTACATTGTAGTCAATAATTTTAAATTACATGTATATTGTTTTCAACAACATAAATGTGAACACGACCAATTTTAAGATTTCTTCCCAATTATTAAAATTTGACTGGAATCTAAAACATGTACACTATTACTAAATAAAGGTTCAAAATCCTAAATTAGTTATATGAAAGCTTTCCCCATAAAAGATAAAAAAGGCTTTCATTTCGATTATTTTATTAATGTGAATAAGTAAGTTCTGAAAAAACTTTTGAAGAATCAAATAATTACTTGTAAGTAATCTCTTATACTTATAAGTAAACACCCAACAAAGTAAACATACAGGCCTCATGACCACATGTCTGAACATGAATGCCCACACAAACATCTCACCACTGTGGTGTCTCAGTTCATTTTTCAACAGTTTGCATAATCTGTTGTAGTCAGAGCAATGTCCTTTTGTAAAGAACAAATATGTCCTCAAGTGAAGAAGAAGTATGTATGGAAGTGGGATGTCACAGGTTATATTTTGTTATTTTCTAAGCTATTGAAAAATAATTCTGTTTTATTATTAAGCTAGTCAATGATACCAACAACTATGCAGGCTAAAGAGAAGGCTTGGAACAGTGTTTTAAGGAATGAATAAGGATGAATTTATGAAGTACAGGAAAAACTATTATGATTGAAAAACTGAAGGAAAAAATACTTAACATAAAAACAGACTTAAAGACAAAAATGTTAAAATGCAATGGGGGGAGGAAATAAAATTACTTGAAAGTTTTTAGAAATTCTGAAGGTTGATGAAAATCCTGTTTTAAAGAAAATACTGGGAGCTTTAGCCATTGGTGGTGGAAATATAGCACAAACTTCAACCCAAAATGAAGATATAAGTTATACAAAAAAATGAAAATTGTATAATCCCTGGTCCAATAAAAAAACTGCCAATGAAAATTTTTTTTTATTTGGAAACAGAATCCTTGTCAAATCAAGAACTGCAATGTCTCCTTCTATTAGAACAATAAAGGTTGATCAATTACTAGCTAAATGGGAGGAACTCATGATTAAAAATTTGATACCTGAATCAACCCCTTGCAAAGCAGTCCAACCTTAGCATTTTGAAAGAATTACAAGAATATATTAACAGTTAATATATGAATTGTGAACTGAAATATGTTGAAATTTTTAGTTCACTTTATAACAATTTTGTGTATCTTTTGTTCTTTTAATTAGTGTGTAAATTATATAACTTTCTAAAACGTAAGTTAACAATTATTAATAAAGTGGAACTATAAAAACAAATAAATAAAATATCTCTGCGTTGACAACACTTTATATTTTAAACCTATACTCTGTAGTTTAGGTTTATTTTTTGACATTTATTTATTTGATATATACAAACAGTAAAGGATATCATTTGTTGCTGAATATATTCCAAATTTGTGTTTTAAAACGAATGTGGAAACATTGATTCAAATATTTCCTGAGATGTTTGTTGGCTCTTATGTTAGATGTCTTCAATTTCAACTTCATCAACCATATACTCTTGACAGTCATTTTGTAAATGGTCTTCTGAGAATTCAAAATGTTTGCTAAATGTAATGTAAAACAGAGCAGCACATAATTATTTATGAAACTTTTTCCATAGATACTTCCATATTGTTTCTTAAAATTGGAAACCTTTGTTTTATTTCTCCAAAAACCATTAAATTATAACCCTTTCCTTAGAATGAGATATATCAAATAATTCTTGGTATCTGTTTTGTGGGTTTTTAAATGGACTTGTGGGTTAGTAAAGCTGGACTAATATCATATATTCACTGTCTCCCAGCAAGCAGAAGCTACCATTGAATTTTGAAATTGTCCCATAAACAGAACTCTGTTTCCAAATCCTTGAATCATAGACACTTCCAGACCATTGAGCATCTACACTTGTAACTAATTCACTTGCGTCATAAGTTACGTGCACATTAATGCTATGAAACCCTTTTCTGTTAATATAATCATCAGAGAACGACAGCGGTTTTTTTATGTGGATATGATTGCAGTCTAATGCCTCAATAATGGTAGATATTTGATATGTAGGCCTATCTTACCATTTCATTCTGGCAACAATAATTTCCTTTACATTTGGTGGAATTTTTATCCATGTGATTTCGTCACTATGCTATTAGCAACGTTATTAATAGTTTTGCTTACTATCGTGTGATAAACAACAAATTCTTTTATTCCATTTTACCCAGGGTCACTGAGAAAACGTAAAAATATCTCCATTATTTGGTATGAACATATGGCTCCTCCTCTTGTTTCATCTACTTCTGTCAAAAAAATAATCTGAAAAAAGATAACCGACACTTTTGCTCTCAAATCGTAACAAAATATTTGATCTACTGGGACTTATGTTCTCATTCTTCCTGTGGTGCTTCCTATATTTAATTAAAGCACAAAATTAACTTCTATAACAACACAAGTATGCTCACCAGCTACCATACAAATATTTAGGTGTATACTTATTGCTTTTATATAGTACTTACTTTTATTCAACTAAAAACAAGTAACTACTGGAAAATCTTTTGTTAAATAAGTAAGTATTTTACAATAAAAGAGATTACTTATTGATCTAAGTTACCACTTATTCTACAAGTAATTACTTATATATTATTCAATTGAATGTTAGTTATTACTACCATAAGTAAAAGTAAATACTTCTTTTTATTCAACATACCCTTTGTATAAAGCTATTTTAAGCTACCATTTTATAGGATGTTGGGTGGTTTGACGGAACGTGGATTGTATGGTATTCATATGTTGGTTTACTGTATATTTTGAAATTGTGTTTTCAATTTAATATTGTTATACTTAAATCCAGATAAATTAATGCTGTTATTATTTTTTGTATTTTAGTTGTGAGTATATTGGATATATATTTGCTGTTCCAAAAGTATGGGACCCCTTCCGTAACTTTTTTTATGGCGGAAAGTAAAATAATATGAAACTTTGGGAATGTCTTCTTTGGATAATTAGTAACTACTTTTACAAACTTTCAACACCACCCCTGTTGTGGTCCTGTAGGGGGGGGGGGGTCAACTAAAAAATTAAAAATCTGAAGATAGGGTTTGTCACACATCATTTTTTTGTCCTTAAAACAAAAACATTTAGATACTAAGGAAAGGTCACAAGCCCTGTTTACATTTAAAAATTTTGTGTTGGCCCCACAGGACCAACGTGGAGAGGGGGGTGTTGAAAGTTTGAAATGTAGTTACTAATTATTATCCAAAGGCATTTCCAAAGTTACATCTTTCTATTTTAAATTGTGAAAGGGGGGTCCAGTATTTTTGGGGAAAAAAGTTTTTCGGCCGCCATTTTGGGTACCGGTATGGTTGTTGTACCATACTTTCCTTGTCTATGCATTTGTCGAAACTATCAATTTGTCTTATTGTACCCTGGTAAAAAACTATCATATGTATGGTAATAGATTTGACTTTTATTGTGTTTGATCATATCTGATATTATGCTGTTGTTTTCTATATTATTTAAAAGGATTTCTCCCATAACACATGACATAGGGTACCCCATGAGTAATCCTTTGTTTTGGCTGTAATAATCCTTGTTAAATTGAATATAGTTCTGTGATAAGCAAATATTTATTAAATTAGATAGTTTATTTATTTTTTGTTCTTGCATGTATTTTTTGGTTTTTAACATTTTTGTTAGTATGCATATGATTTTTACGACTGAGACGTTTGTATATAAATTGGTAATATAGAACAACACTAGAGATGTGTCAGTTTTGTTATGAGCGTCTTTTATTTTTAATATTAGATGATGGATATCTTTAAACTATAATTATTGTTGAATAGAATATTTTGCGAATTATTCTAACGTGTGTTTTGTCTAGTCTGTATGATATTGTACTTTTATATTTGACCAGAGGTCTTATTGGATGTTTAGGTCATGCAAATATGTTAAATTCAACAATAATTATGTATATAAAGAATGAAGAATGTAAATATTAGATGAAATGGAGATACTTGTGGATTCTATAATCTCCACATTACCATGTCTAGATAAGAAACTATTGAGAGAACTATTGTCTATGAACAAAACTTGAATTGCTCTTCCTGAATGTATGAATTCTGAGTCCTGAATTCTTACTGGAGATTGGTCAACATTTTAAAATACAGACTATTTTAGAAAACGAGGTAAAAAAATATGTCTGTTGTATATATCAAAAAGTTAATTTTGAAAGGAACAAGTTTTTCATCCTAAGTGCTTAGAAAAGAAGTAATGAAATACCTACACAGTAGACAGGTGTAAATAAGTGTCTAGCCAGAGTGAAAAAACTATATGTTGGCCAGAATTGACTATGGACATTAAACATGTATTGGAGAGCTGTAATTGTTTCGATAATAGTTAAAGCCTTGTCCGAAATTTTAAGATGTCATAGTATCAGATGTGCCAAACCAACCATGGGTGCAAGTTGCAGTTGTCCTTTGGAAGCTAGTTCAACCTCTGATGAGTCCAAAGATATTGAAGGTTGGAGGAAAAGAGTGAGGGATGAATCCATTACCCCCCCCCCTTTAACCAATAGCCAAAAGAAAGGCTGCAGAAGGTAAGGCGAGTGAGGATACCTCCACAAGATATCAAACATTCAGCAAAGCCTTGTCATCAATAAAAATAACAGTAGTTCTAAGGACTATCCCAATCACAAGTTGACTGAGGATCAGGGAGTTAATTTGCAGCTGAAGATTGTTAGGGCGTTCCAAAAGCTTGCTGATGGTACACTTCCTAAGTTTACAGGTTGTTATATAGAGAGGGGTGTGCTTGTCATAGCCTGCTCCAATGAAAGTACTAAAGATTGGCTGATGAGCTCAGTGTCGAGCTTGGAGTTGGATGGAGTAGGGGACTTGCGGGCTAGCAACAGGCGAAGGTCTTGAGGTTGACGAAAGTGATCATTAGACATAGGCCCTAGAGCTTTAGTCAGCATGCTCAGTGTACAAAATCAGGCTCTAAAAGTGAGCGAGTGGAAGCTTCTGTCAGTGAAAAATATCAAAAAGGCCTACTGATGGTCTTTCTAGTAGATAACTTGTTGCTGAAGCCATTCGAGATTCCAGACATAGAGTTCACATTGGTTCATGAAGGTTGCCTCTGATCATTACTGGTGGAAGGGAGAGTGGGAAACCAGGTCATGGTTAGAGTAATACAAATTAACTTACAGCACAGTAAGTCTGCCTCGGCACCCTTCTGTCAATAGTTCATAAAGAACAACGTTGACATAGCTCTCATCAAGGAGTCATGAACACACCGAGGTTGGGTAGCCGAGCTTGGAGATGCAAAAGGTAAGCTTATTTATTATAATTCCCAATCTAATATAAGAACTTGTGTAATAGTAGGTAAGGGATACATAGTTTGCCGTTAATCAATTTTTGTTTCTAAGACATAATAACAGTCCAGGTCAGCTGTGTAGGGGTGAGGAACAAGCCCTATTAATGAGTTCCTCTATGATGCCAAGACGTTACCTCCTTCAAGGGAACCTGAACTGGTCGTACAGTATAGTGCAGATGGCTACTTATTGGCAGCGACGTCAACTCACATCATAGGCTGGCTGGGGGACCAACTTTAGCGATGAGTTGTTACTTTGCTTTCTTATGTCTGATAATGTATATGTATTAAATGTTGGTAACAGGGCTGCTTTTAGGAATAGAGTAAGAGAGGACATTATCATCGTTGCAATATGTGCTAAGACTGGTGAAAAGATAGGAAGTCTTAGAGGAACCCTCAATTTCAGACCATAGGTATGTCCAAATTCAACTGAATACAGATGTAAGTCAAGAGTCCTTTAGAAACTCACGAAGGACTATATGGTCACAATATAAAGATGACCTTGCCAACAGGCTTAAGTCATTAGATAAGGTTAAACAATTTGCAGATCTAGATAATGAGTCAGCATTATAGACTGTTATAAAGATAATTGCCATGTAAGGCACCAGAAAGGTGAAGAATAAGGCGAAATTGTGGAACAAATATCAAGAGAGCCTGAGAAGGCAGACTCAAAGTCTTTTCAAACAAAAAAACACACCCAGAAATGGAGAGCATATCATTTATGCATTAACACATTGAGTGCGGCTGGGACGCCGGCGGGGCGGGCCTGCCGTGCGTGCCCGACTGCCGCGACACCGGCAGGGCAGACAGTAGCAACGATTTCCATTGCTCACTGTGGCCCAGCATCTTGTGATAGAAGAGTTGGATTTGTACGCATTTTAAGGTTATCCCTTGTGTTTGTTTACGACTTGCTTCGTTTGTGGATCGCGGGCTCGGCGTTCGTTTGTGGTGACCGATACCGTTACGTCGCGCTTACAGCGTTCACGGTCGGTGACGAGTGTGTTTTATTGATATTTATTTTGTTTTTAAGTTATTTTACTTTCAATTACTTTAGCGGAACATGTCGCGATAAACCAGGGCTTTGCCTCGGTACGTGTTTTGACAAATATCACGACTCTTTGTAAGACGTGAACTCACGGGTGGAGGGGGGGGTTGTATATAGTTGTAAATATGTGAAATATGTATACTACTAATGTGAAACTTAGATGATCAGTCAATCGATCATCAAATATAAATGTATAGTGCGGGCCAGCAGACTCAGTGAAACTGACCATGGCGGGGCTCGGCCAAGCCTTCGGTGACGGGCAATGGCGGGCGCGGTAGGATGCGGCCAGGACGCCGGCGGGTCATGACTTTAACTTCCTGGATTTAAAGGAAGTCGAGCTGGAATCGAGTTTTAAACCCTAAATCTGAACTTCTACATTAGAAAGTTAAGGTTTGGTGATAAATTAAAATTTTAGTATTATCCAACCCTAATGGTCATTTTTACAGCAGTGAATGTGTTAACAACATATTCCTTGCCTTGGGATGGGACTTTCTTTTATTTAAACTATGTGACATCTTTACGGCCAGTATAGCTTAATACTGTAGGGCTAAAGAGTCAGCAGGGTGGTTTTTATTCTGTAGTATGGTCCTCATACTCATCCCAAATCTTTTAGGCCAAATAGTATTACCTTGTTTATCCTGAAAACTCTGAATAGACTGGTTGGTAGATACATATGGAAATGGGTTCTGTCAGGAAATCCACTCTGAAGAAACCAATACGTTTATCTGCCTGGGAAGTCCTGCGAACCCGCTATACATCATCTAGTAAGCAGGATTGAGGACACCTTAGTGAAGAAGAAGGCAGCAATGTGTGCCTTTTTATACATTGAAAGTGCCTTTGATGACGTCTCATTTGACTCAATTGTGAGGGCAACCCGAGGTCATGGAGTTAATCATACCGTTTGCAGGTAGATAGAGTCTATGCTTCGCAGTAGACAAGTACAGACCCACTGGGCCATGGTACTAGAGGTCAATGCGACCAGAGGTTGGATGTAGGGAGGCATCATTTCGCCTCTTCTGTGGGCCATGGTTGTGGATAGTATCCTTAGAGATCTTAATGAGTCAGGGTCATATGCGTAAGGTTACGCATATGACATATTCATCATGGTACAAGGCAAGTTCCCAAGTTTACTTGAAGAGCTGGTTAACTACTATCTGAGACTCACTGGTGTCTGGTGTCGGAGGGAGGGACTTCGAGTCAACCCCTCCAAGTCAGTATTGACTCATTTAGTAGGAAGAAGAAAATGGGTGGTGGGAAGATACGGCTTGAGTGATCTAGATTGGGTGTTTTACAAATGGTGAAATATCTGGGAGTAATCCTGGATAACAAACTGATGTGGAATGCCTATCTGGACGATGCCATATTAAAGGCAAAATCGTCTCTAATGGTGATGAGATGAATTATAGGATATGAAGGGGGATTGAAACCAAAGGTCGCCCTATGGATCTACAAGGAGATTGTCTGACCTCAACTATCGTATGATTTCCTGGTATGGTGGATACGAGCGGCACAAATCACAGCGAGCAGTGGCTAGGATGCATGTTTGTCACAGGTGGTGTCTTTAGAGGTGCTTTTAATCCTGCCACCACTAGATATTTTCATAATGTCGGAAGTGAGAATGGTGGCCTATAGGCTATAGAAAAATAGCTAATGGAGATGGAACTACAGTTAGGTGGGAAACTCAAATCGTAAATAAAGTATTGAAGAACTCAGTGTTGGAAATGCAAACTGATGATATGCAAACTGAGTTCGTCTTCAATCGACCCTTCAACGCTTTCTCAAACATAAGGGAGGACTTGAAGGATGGCAAGCTACCAGGATATCCAGGACAGCCTGTTTAGTATACAAACATATCACTACATAATCAACAGTCTGGATACAGAGGATACTGTCAAACCATTGAGTCAAATTTTGAAACTAGCCTAGGTAGGTATTGTACAGTATTCCAGGCTGAGATTTGTACAATCACAGCATGCATACACCAAGGATTAGAAGTAGGCCTTAGAGGTAAGGACATTCTAATTATATAGCCAAGCGGCAATTAAAGCCCTCAACTCTGAAGATATCTTATCCAAATTGGTATGCAATTCTCTCCGTTCCCTATACGTCCTGTCTACTTTCAACATGGCACACCTGGAGGCATTGCAGAATAAAGGGTAAGGAGAAGGCAGATCTGTTGGCAATCAAAGGGGTAGCTGGCTGCCTTGTGGGATTGTCATTCAACGGCAAGACAAGCAGTAAGAAAATGGGCCAAAGAAGATCATATCGAACGATGGAGACAATTTCCTGGCCAGAGATTGGATAAGCGTCTTCTCTCGGGACCAGATCCTATGCTGCTAAAGGTGCTGGTTCAGCGACAGGATGTCCCTGAGACAGATTGTTGCCATGATTACTGGACACGGCCATATTTGGAGCCACTTAAATAAGGTGGGACAACTACAAGTCTCACCTAACTGTCGTCTTTGCAGTCAGTACACATTTTGTTTGATTGTGCTGTCTTGGAATCCAAAAGAAAAATCTTTGGATCTCAGCAACCAGACATAAATTTTGATACGAACACCCTGCACAAGATCCCGGAGCTTGTTAGTGAGACTGGGGTTGGTATTAGGTGAACAAAGAAAGGGGAGCACAATAGGCTCATAAACAAAGTGCCGGAGCTGCAATATGTCCCCAAAAAAATCACAAATACATAAAAACATAAAAGATGGATAAGGTGCACATAATAATGTTTTTCTCTATCTAATTAAGAGCAACTTGGATACTAAACAATATGATGTTTAAGTTTTTAGATCCAATATTTCTACAGCAAAAAGTTAGTATCTAAAATTCTCCTATCAAAATTTGTTTCAAACCTTATGTTTTATACCAAATCTAAGACTCATATTTGATACAGTTACTTGGATTATAATTTTCCGTTTTAAAAAGTTAGATACGATCAATAATTTTTTATCTGCACCTCTGATACAGTGATGAAATGTCTTAGTTTCTGTGTTATGATATAATCCATTATTAAATATAATAATATATCTACTTTACTGAAATAAGGTAATATAAACTCAGAAACACATAAAATGTTATAAAAATTTTGTACAAATAATATTACATACAATTAACATTACAATATAGATGAGTATAACACTCTTTTCAAAGTTTATAAGATAAATTTTATTTGTTATGAAACTTAACTGTTGGTAATATATTATACAATATTAAATTTACAGGCTTAAAAAGAAATTAAACACATTATATATATATTCAACTTATTCTCTAAACATATGTTTTAAAACATAATAAAACTTGTAAAATATTTAGTTAAAGAATATAGAGGTTTATATTTAAATACGACTATATACAGGACACAAACCATTTTCTTTAAAATCAATCATATCATTAAACAATGATAATTAAATGGTTGATTGTAGTATTTTTAATTTTTTAATTTTCAAGTTCAGAAATATACTGTTGTGCCGCTAAGTCCATTTCCCCTCTCATAAAACTGTTTGCTTATAGAGGCATTCAAAACCTCAAGCATCTAAAATATTATAATATCAATATGAAATGTGCAAGGTAATAATATCTTCATAATAATGTTTAGTTGGACTAACACATGGGGACTGGTAGAATAAAATCAATATTTTGTGCCAATTACAGAGACTCTGATATGTGAGTTACCAGCATGAACTGCTCTTTTCTTAGAAGCATTCTCACCCTTATTTTGTTTGGCAGTTCATTTATTGATCTCTGGTTTCTCTTCTAGCTACCATAAATAAATGATATATAAACTAAACATTTCAATATAATGCAAATAATAATAAAATAAATTAATAAACTATCAAAATATTATATATCACTAATGAATGTAAATACCTCATTAGCTTAGTTAATTAACGATTTTTCTAATTATTTTTATCATTTGTTTTATTATTATTATTATTCCATATATGGGGCTTTACAGATAGTAGGGTCTATGAGGACTTTATCGCCACCAATAGAAATTGCAATAATTTATAAACAGATAACACTTTAGCAAAATTAAATATTTAAAGTGTAAAATTAATAATAGTCTTATAAGTCCTTATCTGTATGCTTTATATTCAATTATAGTGTTAATCCTAAAACATCTGATGAGTCCCTATTTCATAGGAACAAAACTCATATGATTTTATTTCAGATATAGTTCATCATTATCTGTTCATAGATAAGACAATGTTCATAGTGTATTGAATGCTAATCATATTTTACAAATTTACTAATAAAAACATTCAAAAACTGTTTACACATTATAGGAGAAGAATATTTTCAAACGCTTTGTCACTACTGCTTTGACATAAAAAACTAATAACTCCAGCATTACTTTGACAATTTAATATACTTAAAATCTTTGCTTAAATATTTATAACTTTGTAACCGATATTCATCTCCAATGGAATTACTTTCAGAATAAAACTTAGCCGATCTCTTGCGAGCGACATCATATTTATAAATTGGTGTATAATGAAGATGAATTGATGCTCTTAAACGATTGTACATAATAATAGAACTTAAATAAGCAACTATGCCAGTGGGTGATACAGGGATTCTTTGTCTTATAATTTGAGGATGTAACTTATCCATAACAAATTCTAAAACTAATGCCAACAAATAGGATATCACTATTGGAATATACCACCATGGGGTGTGGTAGCGTTTAGATCCATCAGTATTTTTAATTGTACGCTCACAGAATTTTAAAGTATCAATAATTTGAGAATCGTCGGTAATAAAAACAGGTAAGCCTTCTAGATTGTTAGCATGATCCTGAAGAGTGTTTTTAGCCACAATGTGAGCCCAAGCGGCATTTCCTAAAATAACATAAATTTCAAATTAACATAACTAACGGATAGTATTGTGGTTACAAAAGAAATTACTTTTAGATGGTGCCAGTGTTTTAAAATGAAAATGTATAGGTTAATGAGTTAGCGTGTAAAGGAAACAGTTGTCAATTACGTCAACAAGCAAACAGATAAGAACATTTCAACTGCAAATTTATACAGTTATATGAAAGAGAAAAATTTTAAATGATTTAAAAACATAAACATTTTATGTATTACTGGATTTGAGACTAGTTAGCTATAAACCTAATTTTATGGGGGAAAAAATAACAGGCCTTGTCTATTCTTGCATTAATGATGCTAAAAAAAACTATTTTTGAAGTATCCAAATTGACTTTGAACAAGGAAAGAATGTTGAAAATATATCCAAGATAATTTAATATACCGTAATCTTATGTTAATTTGGATAAAAAAAATACTATTGTAAGTAAAAGTTTTAAGAAAGTGAATGTAAATATTGTGATTTTGAAAAGATAAAGACTGAACTGGAAGTAATTTTATATTGCAGGTAAAATATGGTAAAACAAACAAAGACTGCTGATCTGATGGTAATAAATACTTTCTTTAGTAATGCTTTATTCATATTTGAGCAATAACCCAGTAAAAAAGAAGTTTATATATAAAAACTCTTGACAATTGAAATTTAATTTAAATTTTGTAAATTTTGTTGATAGTTTGGAGACATTGAACTTGATAAATTAGTTTAACTCATCAGGATTACCAAGCATTTCTAAAACAATTTAACCTAGTTTTCAATTAAAACTTTATCTAAATGAAGTACTTACTAAATTATGTCTCAAAGTTTCGGAGGAACTCCGAAACGCGTTGAAAAATATAAATAATAAGAAAATCCTTGCATTGGCAGATTTTTATTCTTTTAAACATATGAACACTTGAAGTTTTATGTAGGGTAATTGACACAATTTTTATTTTTGACAAATAATTACTTGTATAATCTTACAATATAAAATATCTAGAAGGAAAATTTGGGTGAAATAAGTAATCTGAAACTGGTAAGCAAGATGTTGATTTAGAATTTTAAAATTTGTCAACTTGCACAGAAACTTTAAATTTGTTTGATGTACGTGTATAATAAAAGCAACACATTATCTTGATAAATGTAGTGGTGGTAGTTCTTTTACCACTTCCCTGCCAACCTTACTTCTTCCTTTTCACTAGCCTGACTCTTCCTCTCTCACACATTTCACAAACCATTCTAAATCTTATAACCTGTACTAAATCGAAGTATCACCAGTAAAAGCAGTTACAGGAAAATAAATTAAGAAATAGAGTTTCATTTAGCTTTTCATTATTAAAAAATATAATGGTTTTGGAAAAAAATTGATGTTTTAGTTTTTTTTTTTTTTTTAGATCATTTAAAATAATTACAAATAGTATATTATTTTATGACTAATGTCTGTCATATATGTGGTTAGATGTGGATGGATTTATATGTGTGTTCAGTTTTTGTTTCTTCTATACAAACTAACTAAAATTTTCAGTTAATTTGACAGATTTTGTACATGGGTATTGTTGGATTAAGCAGTCCTATAGATTATTTTTAAATGGCTGGGATTATAAAACTACTTTTGAACACAAAAAAAATAGTTAAATAAAGAAAAAATCCACATATATAAATTCATAGAAGCTTACAAAAGGTAACCTTGTTTATTTTCACTCTAGACTATTTAATGATTTCACCCTAGACCTTAACTAAGATTTGACTAACTAATGTTTAAATAGAGCCTTCTAATAGCTTATAGTGAGATATTTCATTAGAGGGCTTGATAGGTTTACCTGCATAGCAAATTTGTTGCTTGCCTCCAGCGCCTCCAATACGGATTAAGTTACCATCAAATGTATCAGCCATGTGCATCATTGTAGAAATGAAGCCTGTATCTTCTTCTCCATACATTATTGTTGGTCTCAAAGCTACAGTTTTTAGTTTACCACCTATCAACAAAATACTGTCTATTACCAAATTTTATTAACAATTTTGCAAAAGCAAAATATTTTATGAACCATAAAATAATAAAAATTAAATTATTATTATCATTTAACAATAATTTGTTACATTTTGTGAACTGACATACGTAATTAAGTTTTTCGGCTGCCATTTTAAAACAGTAAGGGATAGAAAAAAGATCAAATTCAACAAATGTTCGTTTTGAAAAGACCTTTTATTTGATATACAAATTTTTATAAGTTGTTATTTAAGAATTTTGAGTTTTAGACTTTTTTGTATTCTTCAAGTTTGAGCATTTTTAAAATTTACAAAATCCAGTGAAAAATGCCCCTACCATATGTCGCTCCTTAATAGAATAATAGGCTTGGAAAAAAATCTGAAGCTGTTCCGTATTGTAGGTAGGGTAACACGGTACTTTATTTTAACCCTTCGCACGCTGAATAAAATTTGCCTTATTTCACCTCAATGCTGAAATAACTTAATTTTTTTTTTTTCAAAGTTAATTTTTGTTTTCGTTTTGTATGTGAAAGGTTAATTAAAGAAAAATGTCATCATTGGTTTTCGGCTACATTTAACATTTTTTTATTACATACAACAAAATAGTAAAAAATTGCAAAAAAAAATAGTTTTTATTAATTTTTGTAAATTGGAACAGTTATATTGTAAAATAATATATAAAAAATACAAGGTAATGTTAAAAAAACAAAAAACAATACTTCTTCAAAACAATGCTCAAATACAAACACGGAGGTCGTCGCCTATCAGACTAATGAGACTGCGAGTATAGCCGTTATCCACTCTGTAGAAGCTATAGAATGCGTGTGTCGCCGGGCAATTCCAGATAAAATAGTGTCCCCCTCCACTTCCTCGAAGCGTAATACTTTCAACAAAACGTTTTTCTATTCCTGAATAGACAGCGGACATGCCTCTGCATTCTACCAGAACTTTGCTGAACTAATTAACTAACCATAGGCTAAAATATAAATTTGTGACTTTAATCGTCATTCGCGTTTGGGTCAAAGTCTACCATTGCGCCTATACTCGTTTGCCACGTGGGAAGGGTTAAAGTCCTATTTCAAAACATTTTGGTACACCCTGTAAAGGTTAAAGATAATTAACTTTTGTTTGCGCCAAAATGTTCAGGATAATTAGACCTTTAAATTGACGTATCACACAACCCATGTTTACGTTTGAAAATTCCTCAAAAAGAGCCCCTACCCCCTTAATTGGGCCCTTTTGGAGCATTTTTCAAAATTGAAAATAAATATATTGGATTCTGTGAGGCCTCATTAGGAGGAAATGAGAAAGAAAAAAAAGTGTTAAAGTAAGTTAGTAAGACTGCACGGGTGGTCTGCCTCACTCTGTATAGTTATATGGGAACATACAGCAATGTCCGTGGATACTGTTTTGCTAAATCCCCAGTAGATTAATATTAGATCCAAATTTTAAACAGATTTTAGAAAATTCAATTTTTTCTTACTGTCCCCCTCATGAAATTTACAAAAAGGCCATTTGTAATTTATTTTAAATTATATGACTCATTATAAATATATGGCGGACAAAGAGTGTGCACAATCTATGTTTACCCCTTTTATTTAAAAATGTACTGCTGTAAGTCACTCCTTTAGTAATGAAAACTTCTATTGCTCAAAACATACCATTACAGACAAGTTTATTAAGAACTTCACTGATTGATATCATAGGATTAAATTCAGGTAACCAACTAATAATTTTTTGGAATCAGCATTTTTATTAGTATTGCTGACATTTAAAAACATGTAATTTTATTGTTAATTGGTTTTAGTAAACCCAATATTTTATAATATCTCCTGGTTTCCCTAACATATCTAAAATACAAAATAAATTAAATAAATTGATTTAATATTTTAAATAAATAATAAAATATTACAGTACAAGAATTTGCGTTCAAATGCAATCAAATAATGCAACAGTAATTTTGGAATGAAGTTGTAAATGTTTTTACTCAATACAGGTATACAAACTATACAAATGACAAAGCCTTGAAACAAAAATTTTATGCTATTCAAAAACACATTTGTATAAACATTTGAAAACTGTTTCAGACATGAAAGCCTGAGGCTTGTTGTTTTGCTATAAATCTACTTAATTAATTGTGTTTTTATCCTCTGAGATTATTGAAAGCAATAGAATTTGTATACCTTCAAAACAAAGAAATATGTTGTTGCACTAAATAGTAAACAATTAAAATAATTTAGGTCATAGTTATACAATAGGCTATAGGCTATAATTTGTTGTAATGACAATAGGCTATAGTTAGAGTCACAAATTATGGATTTAGAGTAAATATTTGCTTTCCCATTCACTAAATTTTTAATAAGTACTTAAGTAATAGAACTAAGATTTTTTTAAAGTAAATTTAATGATTATTCTTTCTTTTTTTTCACGGTAAAGTAGATTTAATGGAAAAATACTATAAAGTTGATTTTTTTTACCTGATTTTAGTTTCAAACCATTTGCTTGAAGTACCAATTTCTCAGCATTTAGCTTGGAAGCTGCATATTCCTGGAATAGTAGTTTCGAAGTGTCAGTTGGCGGGACTGCTTTATTCTCAGTTTGATTAACAATAACAGAGAAAACCCACCAGCGAAAATATGGAATTAGAGTTATTTCTGTGGTACTTGTGAAAACTAGGCGACATATGTCAAACTTCTTGCACAGATTGATTATATTTCTTGTACCTTGAAATAATTAAAAACATAAACAATGAAACGCATAAGTTATTTGCTTATATATAATTATTATAAATCATATAGAAATATTTGTTTTTTTATGAAATCACAATAAATTTTAACACATGACATATAGTGTATGTATATACTTATTATTATTATATCTTTATTGTCATTAATACAATAGACGTTGTCAGTATTTTTAATAAACAAAGTTAAAAATTAATATTAGTCTTACAAAGCAACTGCATTTAATTCAGCTACAATCACAAAGTTCGTATTGGGGAATTCATTTATACAATCGGATGTTCCAATAGAAATTTTTACAATTAAATTTTAAATAACTTTATAGGAATGTTTTAAATTACAAAGGTAATTTATTAAAAAGTCTTAAACCTTAAACATTAAAATTTGTCATATCACACTTAATTTACTATGCGGAATCTCTATAACGTGAATATTTTTAGTATTGAACATATGAACTTGTGACCTGTATTTAATATTAGATTGATTGAGTTTAATAGAAATCAGCAAAACACACACACACATATATGTAATTTATCACAGTCATAATTTTTAACTAAAGAAATTTACGTCTACAACTTTCCTTATAACCTGCATAGCTTATTAATCGAATAACTTTTTTTTAAAGTTTTTATAAAATGGCAATATTGTTTTTTCCCCACATATATATCCCATATCTGAACACACTTTGAAAGAAAGCAACATATGCATTCATAAAATAATATTGTGGTAGTTGATGCCTTGGATTCCTAATCATGAACACGTTCTTCCCAGTTTCATTACAATATCTGTGGTGTATATTTATCAGTGTCAGTATATATCTCTAGGTTATGAAAATAACAAACTCATGTTGACCACAGGCATGATTGTCACTCTATACTGTACTGGAAATTGAGATGAGGACAGAAAACCACATCCTCAATAGCATATTTATATATTAATTACTCTATAATCAATCTCTATATGTTCAAATAATCATATGACGTCACTATACGAGGACATTTTTCAATGTCCTACTCATAAGGGCAAGAACCTCTTATTAAAAATAGTATTAATATTCCCTAAACAATATTACATTGGTTTTAAAGTTAATATTTACAAAATGTATTCTATTTCCTTTTTAAAAATAATTAGTATCTTGTAAACTACATGGGAATAGTCACTACTGACGTGTTTAGTTTTGTATTTATCATTATAATTGTTAGAAATATGTCCTTCACATATTACTTAACAAACTTAATTACTGCAATACAAGTTGCCAATGATACATAACAAAAGAAAATAGTATTAATAATTAGATAAAACAAAGTATTACCTTCAACATTCACTAAGTGCAGTTGTTCTTTGTTTGGTGGATACTCATAAGATACTAAAGATGCACAATGAATAACACATGAAACACCTTCAAAAGCTTCTGTAATGCAGTTAACATCTGTGATGTCTCCAATATAAGAAATTATTGGTTTTGTATTAGCATGACCTACAAACAATCATACAAGAATTTTACTAAAATTAAATTTAAATCTTAATTTTTCTAAAATATTTAGTTTAATATATTGGTTTAATGATATACAAGGCTTGTTTAGCAAGTAAATACCTTTAGGTTATTTAAAAAATAATAAAAATAAATTTTTACATAAAAATGTTGTTATTAAAAGAGAGGCTTATCTACTTTTCCACATAATTTCTAGCAATATTTAGACATTTGTAGTAGCCTACTGTGGAACCAATTTTTGAACACCGACTTGAGAGAATGATGTCACCTGTGAAATCAATCGATGTTGCACAGCTCTTTTATCACTGTCAACATCATCACAGTGCTGACGGGTAAGGAATCGCTTCCTATGCAGGAACAACTGAAAGTTTTATAGCGCTAGGTTTGGGCTGTGGTGGACATGATCCTTTTGTTCCCAGAAAAAATGATAAAGGTCTCAGAATTTATTGTTTTGAAATACACCATTTTCTGTTGTAACCATGGCAAGAAATCAACAAGCAAAACTCCTTTTCTGTTCCAAAAGACAGTGCATATGATCTTCCAGACAGAAATTGTTTGGTTTTGGATAAAAATTGAATTCCTGCATATTCAGAGACCAAGTGCAGCTCCACTCCATGGATTGTTGTTTTTATTCCGGTGTAATGTGAGACACCCATGTCTTGTCACAAGTAACAATGTGGGTTAAAGAAAATTATCATCTTCATCTTTTTATTGTGTAAGAAATTTGTGAAAATTCAAACCAGGTGATGACATTGTAAACTATTGATTGAGAACTCTGTTCTCATAAAATTTTTCATTTATAAACTGCAGCAAATCATCATCAATTACTAATGGCCACTGCATTTATCATTACGCACCCTTTGTTTTAAACTATCTAGCCATTTACTCATTGTATATTTCTGACAATGAATCTTTGCTAATTTCACATTTCTTATATCCAGAAAATGGTACAGTTCAGAAAACGGTATATAATCTTTCAATTGACTTAAATATTTTAATATTTAATCATATATAACAAATTGTAAACAACAACTGCTTCTCGTGTAAAGGCATCCGTAGTTAGCTAATATAATTTATGAAATAGCTTAGCATGCATGCATGCTGAGACAACTGAAGTATTTGGCTATATTTCGAAATGGTACTAGCTTTCCAAAAGTGTCTCGTATTTCTAACCTTCTGTGAAACTGTGGAGTTGTGGACAATGAAAAGGAAGATGAACTGCCCAGGATAAAGACATTAACTCCTTTTGTAGGTCCTGTACTGGCATTATCAAACTTGAGGCAGACTAAGAATCAAGATTAGAAGCTGGTTCAGTAAGAAGAACTTAAGTATGTGGGAGGAGATATGTTTTCATGCTATTATTTTATTTAAAAAAAAATTTTTTTTTCTATACAGAAACCATTAAAAAAGAAATATTTAATGGTTAAAGTTAATATCTAGAACAAAAAAAAAACCATTGTGTAATTTAAGTTAACCAAGGAAGATTCATTTTTTATATAATAGATAATATGAAAATTTAATTTTGTTAAAGTGTAGAGATGTTGAAACAATAATTAATATAAAAAAGGGAGCAAAGGACAACTGTTTTTGTAATGTTTATTGTTTTAAGTTGGGCGCCATTTTATAATGCTTTGATTACAAAAATAAATAAATAAATAAAAAAATTTAAAATTAAAAAAAATTATAACTCTAAGAGTACCGGTAGTATTCGTAGGTCGTGAATTCTTTGGAAAAAGTGTACTTAATAGAATACTGGATAAAAACACAGAAGTCTTTTTTATTCTGAAATGCACATTATTTTATTTAAAGAACTTATTGTAGCAAGAGAACATAATTATATGAAACAAAAATACTTGTAAAGAATTATTACATATAAACCATGCTATCTATATTTTTTATTTAAAAAAATCATTTTTAAAAGAATTTAGTTTGTTAAGTTAAATTATGGTTGCAACCTAGTTATTGAATTAAAATTATAATATATTGAAAAATTAATATTCTTTTCAACTTTATAAAAATTTCATTTATTTATGAATTCATATTCAAAAATGTTGAACTAATAACTTTTATCAAGAAAAAATTTTATATTTAAAGATTTTAATATTACATTTAAAATAAAATATCATGTCTTCTAAAAAGAGACATCAGATAAAACTATAAATTAGGCCCCCCCTAATACAAAATTGAAAATTTAAAAAAATTAAAAGTTCTTTAATCAGTTATTTTTTATTTTACATAAATAGTAGTTTATGTGTGTTATACCAGACATGCGTAGTTGCTTGAAATAAAGTTTTTATTAAAAAACACAACTTATCCTCGTTGCAGACACATGGCATTGTTTCACCACAATGAATATATATTGATCTTAGATAAAATGGGGTGTACGTCTAGGCAAAGGAATAGCGTAAGCATGGATAAAATGGGGAGTATGTTTAGGCAAAGGAATGGCGTAAGCAGGAAATGTACTTTGTATTTTCGAGTAAATTCAATATAAGTTAAAATTAATAAATGAAGTAAGTAATGGTAAATGATCAGAGAAATTTACTGTATGTATTTTAATAATTAGAATGATTATAAGCTTTGTAATTAAAAAAGTGCAATACACGTGTTTGAAAAAAAGAAGGAAATTTAGCGCCCATATAGAAGGAAAATTTAGAAATTTAGAAGGAATATATATCCCATTCTGTTTAAGATCAAAGAACTAAAAATGTACACTATTACAATGTACGATATTAAATTAATATCTAATCAAATTTATTTTTTTATTATCAAGTTGTCTTGACTAATATGATCCTATATCGTAGTCTAGCATGTCTAGATTAATTATTGTTTAGTTGTCAAGTACAGGCATTCAGTGCATAAGTAAGCAGTAACTTCTTCTTTGTATCTTTATGTGAAGTTACTAATATATTTTTTTTCCTATCAAAAGGTGGATCTTATTATTATAAAAATAATGTAAGGATCTCATAAGGGCTCACTTATCGTGATTACAGGCAGTCAATCCTGAAAGAGCTAACCCTACACCTTTTTTCATGTAGTCTTGGATTAGATCATTCTTTTTCATCTTTCCTTATCAGGTGTCCATTGTTCTCTTCCCACCTTGATGGTATTAGAGTATTCAAGGGCTAAAGATTTTTTTCCTATGTTTTTTCTTCATTTTTATTACAAGGGATTGAGACTGAGAGGTTTTTCGCCAAGGTTTAAACAACAAGGAAAAATAAATAAATAAACAACCAGGAGAAACAAAAACAAGTCACCTTTAACTTTTTCACTCAAACTAAAAAATTTAACATTTCAGATGTATAATACAACTTTAGAATGCTTCTGTAATCAAACCGTGTTTTGGCTCCCATTCAACATGTATTGAGGTGTCGTTCAAAATATAGAACGGGAGCAGTCAAACTATTTAGTTCCAGCATTTGTTAGAAAGCTAACACGAAAAATAAATCAGGACTTGAGAGTGTTTTATAATTTGAAGTTCAACAGAGCATTGTAGTTTACATGGACATCTTTCAATTATAGGGATTCAACATTTGATATAGAACTAAATTTATTAAATTCTTTTGTTTTTTTAATATTGATAAGTAAAATGGATGGACTTAGAAATAATTATATTAGAGAGAAGTTAAGCATATTTAATACAAATTTTAGGTTACAGGAAGCCTGATGGAACTGAATGATCATGTTAATGCAATGGTTGAAGTCAGATTGTCACTTACAGTAAACAAATTTTCAAAAAGATTAACAGCTTAACAAAGAGATTTGGCCTAATCGAGGAAAAGGTAGGAACAGTAACACCATATATGCCTAATATATAAAGAAAAAGATCTGGAACTCA
Organism: Aphrophora alni; assembly: GCA_963513935.1. Lineage (NCBI taxonomy): Eukaryota > Metazoa > Arthropoda > Insecta > Hemiptera > Aphrophoridae > Aphrophora > Aphrophora alni. Next base: position 54,429,856 of record OY740772.1, on the reverse strand, counting down.
TCTTGTTAAATTAATATAAAAATAATTAATCAGTCCTTGAACTTATGATACAATGAATGTGTGTATGTCACATTTGAAGAACACATTTAATCATAAATATTTCACAGGTAACCAAAAAATAAAAGGATACCTGTTTTCTCACGCACAATAAAAATTTTGCACTCAGTAATAAAATATATAATTATGACAATTAAATAAAGCTAACACAATGAAAATAAAGTAAATAGAAAATAGGAAAAAGTTACCCCTTCAAAAAATTAGTAAGGGCAAGCATGAAGTGCATATATAATATATTTTTGTTTTGTGCTTGCAAGAGTCTTACTATATGTTCCCTTTACTATATGCACTACTAGCTGTACCCGGCCACGCGTTGCTGTGGCTCATCTGGTTAAATGGAAAATAAATAAAAGACATAAAAAAAATAAATAACTAACTATATTAAAGAAAATTTTATTTCCAAAAAAAATTAAAAATTGTATCTATTACTTATTTTTATGTCATAATAATAATAATAAAAATATATATAATATATCAATTGGTTTTGTATTTATATCCATACTAATATTATAAAGACTTAAAATTTATTTCTTTGTTGTATGTAGGGGGTTAATCTCTGGAACTACTGAACCAATTGAAACATTTTTTTAAATAAAAAAACTACACAATCCCAGAGTAACATAGAGTAGGATTCATTTTGATAAAAACATTTTTTATATTCCATAGGCTATTTGTAAATTTATTTTAAATCGTAAAGAATCGTTGGGCATTAAACCCAGCGTCTAGCAGCTGTAGTATCAATAAATAAACAACATTATGAAAAACTAAAAAATTATTATTGAAAGATGAAATTTATAAATATCAATAGAAACGTACTATGCCAAAGATGTGCACAACAACATAAATTATATGTGTATGTTGCCATTAAGGTAGGTAAAATAAATTAAATATAATTTTAGGTTAGGCCTAGAAAGATGAACCAATACATATTTCTTGAATGTACCTATTTGCATTCATTACCATAGCAGCCAATTTAATAAAATAACTGATGAAACAGTTGATTCGGATGTCCAGCTAGTACAAATAATATTTTTAAGTTAGGCCTAGATTGAACCAACACATGTTTCAACACACACAAACCAATAAAAGCTTGCGTTAAGATATTTAAAATTAAGAAAACAATATGTTACAATCTAATTTTAAAAAAAATACATATATTAGAATTTAATAGTAGGCCAGTTTATATATGGTAAATGATATATTTTATAAATTGAAAATTGCCTCTTTTATTTATAACAATACAAAATCTCTGTCCTAATTAATATTCCCGAGAAAATAACATTGTGTACAATAACCTGTTTTAAAAAAAGTTATTATTTATATATATATACAATTTCTATTCATATCGGCGAAGAAAGTCCCGCGATATTCTTCTCCAATCACAAATTTCTGTGGGCGTGTATTTTATAACTAACGTCTTGCTTCTAATGGTCGCCATCTTAATTCCAGATTTTCGTTCATATTTCCACAGATTATGTCTTTGTTATTAAATATTTATATGAACTCAGGTGATGTTTTATATTTAGAAATATCTACTTCGTATTTCTGTATATCTCATTTTGTCTCTAGGTCTTCTGTATTTTTATAATCGGCGAAAGATCGGAGTTATATTTTCAATTCGGTTATTTTCCAAGTTGACCTTTCACGTCTAGATAAAAACAAATTATTTAAGTTTTCTTGTCTTTAACTGTGTGTTGTTATTTTTTATGGATTAATCAAATTCTTAGGCGCAATTTTAATATAGGTTTTGATTTGTTTTAGATTGACAATTTTCTGGATTAGTTATAATTGGGTCGGAAAGTATTAGATTTAGAATTTGTTTTGATTCGAGTCTTATCTTTTTGCCGCTAGGCGCGTGTATGTTGACGTTTAAAATTAAATGAATGAAATTGACATTTTTTTCTTTTTGTATTTAATACCCTTTAAAATTAAAATTTCGCAAAATCCTTTCTTAGTGAGCGTCTATGACCTCATACAAATATGCCTTTAAATTTTGGTATCAATATCTTTGTTGGTTTTTGCTCTACGTTGATTCTCTGTCAGTCAGTCAGTCAGTCAGTCAGGACAAAGCCGTTTATATATATAGTGATTAAAAGAAGATAATTTAACACAATTAACAGTTTCACAGTTCTTTTTCATTTTAAAATACAAACATAAACTGTTAATGCTATAATGTCCCCAATTAACTTAGGAATATATTAAAATATTTCAAATTAATAGATCTGCTATTAAATACTGTAATAATAATAGATCTGCTTGAAGTTCTTGACCATCAAGTCTACCAACAATCCTTTTTAATTTCTCAGATATACATACAATAGTGAAACTCAAATGTGATTAGTCAAAGCCCGTCCCCTATAAAGGTATGTCGAAAATAGCTTTTTTATTTGTATTCCTAACCACATATGCTGAGTGAATAAGAAGTAAAAATATTTCATATCAAATAAATTTAATTTATAAAACCTCTATAGATTTTATTGAGTTTCATCCAACTAGAATATATTTTGTATTTATAATAAGTAATCACTATTTAGGAACTTCATAAGTCCCAAAATATTCCCCCAATAACTATAACAATTAGACTTACCTAATTTATTTAAATAAGGTTTCAGATCAAGTATTCTTATCTCAGTAACCTTGCTGTCATTATGTTGGAGTTCCCTTACTATATGCTGTCCAAGAAAACCACTACCTCCTGTAACAATAAATTAACATTCTAACTGACTAAAATAGTCTGGCCAATGTATATAGGCAAAATATAGTGCAGACTAAACCTAAGTTTCATGCTAATTTTGATTGGAATTCAACTAAAATTCCATTGCCACAAAGATGATTTTCTTCTAATTATTAGATTAAAATTATTTTGTTTAGTAATAATTCCCTTTATCTAGCAGAAAAAAAAAATTGTCATCATTTGAGTTAGACTTTCAAACAGCACACATAGAGTTATTACAGAATGATGGTATTATAAAGGAACAAACTTCTCCAAGCTACTGTATTCTTTCCCTTGTTGTTTAAAGGTGAAAAACCTCTGTCATCATTGCCTTCCAAAAAGAATTCACTATAAACTAAAGACTTCTAGTTCTCAAATACTCTATCATTTCAGGGTTGGAAGAGTTGATCAAGAGAGAGACTGGATATAAAAGATGAGAGGGATCTAACACAAGACTACATGAAGAAAGATCCAGATTGGGGGTTTCTCGGGTATGACACACCTGCACTTGCTATGAGTGAGTCCCAACAAGCTATTGAATAAAATTAGTTATGTCAAATCAAATACTGTATATATATTAAACCAATATTACTACAACTATTCAGTTTCCTGATGTTGCCGCAAGGTGAAAAAATTGTAGCTCATTTATATAATTTAAATAATTTTGTAAATTTAGCTTTATTGCTTTATTTTATCCTTGAATATGGAGTTTCAACGAGAAATATCTGCTGTTACAATTATTTTTGTTTCTGTGGTTTCAAAAAGCTAAGTTTAATCTCTAGTGCATTAAACAGCAACGCTAATGATACTGATGTAAATAATAACAACAAATCAGTGCTTCATTTAGAAAATAATAAGTAACAAAGTAAATATCTCTTTACGATAATTATTCTTATGGTCCAGAAACCATTTATAGGGTTGGTTCTATTAATTGCCACTATACTCTTCCAAACACAAATGAATTTAAATAATATATCGTAACAATTAATATTAAATATTATAATTGAAAGTCTAAGCTGCGCTCAACTAACCAATAGGTTTTTACAAGAAAGAGAAGCATTTAGGGCGAATAAAATAAGTAGAGTCTCTATTTAAATATAAACAACTATAAGGTTTACTAGAATCAAACTACTGATACAAGTGGAATGTCTTTCAGGGAATGCAGAAATGTTCGCTTTGACAATTACTAAACAGATTTTAATGTAATTATGGAGCAAAGAGATGATCTCAAGTGCTGAGTAGCCAAAACAAACATAACAATTGCATACCTGATTAAGGTACACAATATTTCTAAGTACCTAAGATATTTGTTTTGCGTTTCTGTGCAATTGTACAACTGAAAAAGTTTGTGGAATATTTATATTTATTTATCACTATTATTTTTTTGTATTATTGTAACTATTAAGTTATAATTTCATTAAAAAATTGTGAATAAATGATGTTATTTTGTGTTTATCTCTTTAAAGTATCTCTAGCTTTTATTCATATAGGAGATTTTATATAATGAGTTTTTATGTGTGGGGAAAGGGAGACACTTTATGGGGGACTGAGGAATGTCAAGGTCCTAAATCTGGTTCCGAAAACATGCACACGCACACACGCACACACACACACACACACACATACACAAACACACACACACACACACACAAACTCATACACTGATGTATTATATTCTTGAAAATATTTTATGAAAAGTGGAAAGATGAATGAAAAATAAGCAATTTAATATAAATCAATTTTGTATATTTCAGTTTCTATATTTTCCAACAAAACTGAGTGAATCATAGTAGAAAATTGAAAATAGTACCTTTTTCTTTTTGAATATGATATTCTTGATAGAATTATCCAAATAGCTTCAATATCTCATTTCATTAAAAGATGAACAATAAATAACCAATCAGGTAATGAATGTAAATAAACTTTGTATGCTTTAGATTCTACCTTTTTCAACAAAAAAGAAATTACTCAGTTTAATTTATTTATTCAATTTGTTTATCTAGCGTTAATATTTCCTATGTTATACTGTATTTAATGTTTATTTAATTTTCTCAAAAACTGAAAATCTTATAAATTAACTTAAAAATATCTTTTGATATTTTTTTTTTCAGTTCTTTCAGGGAGGTGTTATTTTACGATTTTTCTTATTCTAAATTTTCTAAAAACAAAATACATATTTGTATGTCACCCTTACATAATATTGTGTCAATTTATATTATTAGATTAATTTTTAAGAAGTTTAAAACTGAAATTATTTATAAAAATTAGGTGAGATAGCAAGTAAAATGGTGTTCCTTGTTTTGTAAGGTTATCACATCTCAACCCCAGGTCTGTGACCAGGTAGGTTGTACATGTGTGGAGTGACATGGGTGGTAGGCCATCATTTATGTTAGATTAGTTTTAAATGGTAGTTATAGTTCAACATTAGAACCCTCTGATGAAGATAACAATCTGCTGGAAAAGCGAAACCGGGTATTTAAGGAAATTAAAAGAATAATAACTAGTTCTTTCGAGTTAAGAATTTTAACAGGAAGAATGGACTTTTTCTACAGGTTAATGGAAGAAAAGTAGATATAGAAAGGTTGGCCTATCCATTTTATAATATTTTATGGAGTTATATACACGATACACGCTACATAACAAAATAATCTGAATTTATTCAGTTTTATATGAATTTCGTTTTAGGTCTGAACAGAAAATTTTTTTTTCGAAGTTATGAAAATTGTCAAGTTTTGAAAAGTAAAAATATAAATATATGAAAAATCCACATCTATAAATGGGTTTTGAGAATTTTACTTAAAAAGCATTCAAGAACTTTGTTCGCCATGTCCGTTTCACACTATTTATGAATGTGGCCGACTGTTTTCGTCGAATGTTAGGCCTACTGTAGTTTACCTTCATTCGGTCGCTATCTCTCAACAAATCAGTAGGGATTTTCACACACTTCTCCCACGACCCATTTTTTTTCTTATTGTTTTAAAGCAAAAACCTCTCGGAAAGAGTATAAAATAAAACACACCAGCGTTTGAATACTGTGATAGTGTCAGGGTCGGAAGAGAACAAGAGTTGGCTAAGAGAGTCCTGATAGGCAAGATAAAAGAGAGCGATCTAACACGACATGAAAAAATGGGTAGATCCAGCTAGGTTCTCTTGGGACTAACAAGCCTGTACTCACTAAAATGAGCCTCTGACGGTTCTTTATTCGAATATTTGTCGAAACATTCATCCATATTGGATTGTATAATGGGAGCACATAATTTTGGTTCCAAAACAATAATAACATATTCAGGTTTGAACCTCTTTAATTTGATAATTAATAAATTTTTAGTCTATACCGTGAAATTTGTTAATGAAAAAGACATATTTCAGTTTGGTATGCAATTTAATTATTTATTATAGCCTATTTGGCCTAAGACAAATAAAAATTGTATAGTAATTGTCAATTAATTGGTAATTATATATTATATAGACTTTTAAAAGTTTATAGCCTATATCACTTATTTCACTTAAAAAAAAATCTCTTTATATAATATGAAATAAATATTGACTTTTTTCGGATAATCCGACCTTTTTTCGTTCCGACCATGCCCCCAGTCCCGAAGGTGACGGATTAGAGGGGTTCTACTAATCCGTAACGCATCACGCTCGATTGTCCAGTCACGCTTCACTATATATACGTATGTATGTACGCCTATGTATAAATATATATATATATATATATATATGTAAATACTTTCTCACACTCACAAAAATATTGAACTAACTTTCTCTCACACATACATATATACAAATCATTTTGAAAAGAAGTAGAACTTTTACGTAAACTATTAATGTATATTTTTATCTCTGTGGCAATAGGTGCGCCTACATTTCGCTAGCTGTCATGTAGCTCCTCTCTAGCCACGAGTAACGTGTAGAGTATTTTGCATTGTTGAAAAAAAATTATATATATAAGGTGTTTTTTTTAAAAAATGCACGAAATACCAATGATTTTAAGTGGAGACTTCAACACCAATTTTGCAGAAGAATCATCTCAGCCATTGTTTGACTTTTAACAATATCTAACGATTAAAAAAATAAGTACAACAAGATATGGAATTACAACAGCCGCTATATTCACAATAAATTTGGATCGAATTTATTCAAGAATATTCATTTCATATTTTAGTTACCAAAAACCAATCGTAACATTTTTAGATAATAAAAAAAAATAATTAGATTATTTTAATAATTATTATAATTTTAATAAACATTATTAAAATAATGATAATAATTTTTTTTTTTAGATTATTTTTTATAATGATAATGCAAATAATGAAAATATTGTTATTTCCGAAATACAAGAATAATGTATTATTGTAATAGTAATATAAAAATAATTATTATTCTAATGTAAAAATATTTTTTTTACTAATATTTAATAAAGAAGATAAATTTAATTTATTTTTATAGATAATTCACATGTTCTTAAATTTATATTATAAATACATGTAGAGTATGAACACTCTCCTATTATTCCCTCTTCATTACATGGTTTTTAACTTGAATATGTATTAAATAATACAAAATGAACTAATACGTATAAATAATATTTTTATTACAAGTTTAAAGATTTATTAATTTAAAAAATTGATAGTTAAATTTTTCATTTCTATCTACCGTCCGGCGACAATAATATATTTGTTTTATATTTGATATTTCATTTATTTTGATAAAACTTAATATTTTCTACCTATATTGAGAATCTTAACAAATAATTGGCACTAACATTATCGCATATATAGGCGGTACAGAGAAAAATATGTGATAGTTTAAAAATCGACAAGTTTGTCGCAGAAATATTCGTTTTTAGTGTAAAAATCATTTTAGGGCATTAAAAGTGATTTTGAGAATAACGTAGTTTGTCTATGAAGTTTTCCAAAATACAAACGATTTGACGGATTTATCAAATTTTTTATGTGTATATATTTTGGCAATATCTTGAGGACTTTTTAAAATAATTTTTCGATGGCTTTATTTGGGGATAGTTAGTTGTAATAATGCTATAATACAAAATTTAATTGAATCAAAATCTACTATTTCGCTCCGATTTAAGTTAAAAGATGTTTTAGTTGCCATCTATCCAAATATTCAGAAGATTCTGGTAAAAATTGTCCTATAGCTTTTATAAGAGACCATAATTTCCCATAATCAGTTCCACCAAGTTGGTTAAAATTATGATTAATGTAAAAATTAATGATCCAAAGTAGTGTATCAAATCACAAGAGAAAATTACAGTTCCAAATAATTGGCAATAAAGCTTGATCGACATCGTTAAAAATTAGAGTTCAATTAAATAAAAATTTACGCTTATGTCGAGTTTACGGTACAAGGGAAGCAAGGTTAGGCAAATTTTGTTTTAAACTGTAAAAATTGATTGAGGGAAACCTTCTATACAACTTATCTGCCGTAAGGAATAGATGGGTAAAGCACCCGGTAATACAGAATATTACATTTAAAAATTTTTTTTTTCGTGGAAGTCGTGGCGTGTTGGAAAACAAAAGCAATCTTTGTGAAACCGTTTATTTTTGTATAGCAAATAAATCTTAGATTTTCGGTTTACAAAATTCGTAGACGACGTTAAAATTGTGAAAAAAAAATAGAGAGAGGGAAAGGTTGATTCGTTTCAGCTGTAAGACAAATCCATTAAAAAAAGATAAATGTGCGAGGATTATTACTACCTTACTGGGCAGATTTTTATGCCGTTTTTACTAACATCTTCTTTTGGTGCACTAAGAAGCTTATTTTCTTACTTTTAAACTCCTATAGTTTATTATTCTCAAATTATGAAAAAATAAATTTTTAATGAATTTTTTGTAGATTCATAACCGTTAATGTTCTAACGGTAGGCCTACATGAGAAAATAATGCGACTGATTGAGCCCCCTTACGGGCAGCTGCACTTTGTATCTCCCTTTCTCAGGCAGCAAGTAGCTGTACAGTATGGTACTAGCCTGTGTATACCCCAAAACAATAGATTAGAAAGTATGTATGGTATTGCATGTGGATATATGTGGAAGTGAATCTATATGATGGACATATGTTTACGTTGTACAACAAAGGACAGTTTTTCACACAAAAATATTGATTTTCAGTCTCAGTTAGTTTATAACGTAGACTACAGTTCATATGAATTTCTTGTGTGATTATTCGAAACATAATAAATATATTTTATTAATAAACTTCTTCCAATCTTACTTTAGAATTTATAACGTACAGTTCATATGAATTTCTTGTGTGATTATTCGAAACATAATAAATATATTTTATTAATAAACTGCTTCCAATCTTACTTTAGAATTTATAACGTACAGTTCATGTGAATTTCTTGTGTGATTATTCGAAACATAATAAATATAGGCCTATTTTATTAATAAACTTCTTCCAATTTTACTTTAGAATTTATAACATACAGTTCATGTTAATTTCTTGTGTGATTATTCGAAACATAATAAATATATTTTATTAATAAACTTCTTCTAATCTTACTTTAGAATTTATAATGTACACTTAATGTGAATTTCTTGTGTGATTTTTCAAAACATAATAAATATATTTTATTAATAAACTTCTTCCAATCTTACTTTAGAATTTATAACATACAGTTCATGTGAATTTCTTGTGTGATTATTCGAAACATAATAAATATATTTTATTAATAAACTTCTTCCAATCTTACTTTAGAATTTATAACGTACAGTTCATGTGAATTTCTTGTGTGATTATTCGAAACATAATAAATATATTTTATTAATAAACTTCTTCCAATCTTACTTTAGAATTTATAACGTACAGTTCATGTGAATTTCTTGTGTGATTATTCGAAACATAATAAATATATTTAATTAATAAACTTCTTCCAATCTTACTTTAGAATTTATAACATACAGTTCATGTGAACTTCTTGTGTCATTATTCAAAACATAATAAATATATTTTATTAATAAACTTCTTCCAATCTTACTTTACAATTTATAACATACAGTTCATGTGAATTTCTTGTGTGATTATTCGAAACATAATAAATATATTTTATTAATAAACTTCTTCCAATCTTACTTTAGAATTTATAACGTACAATTCATGTGAATTTCTTGTGTGATTATTCGAAACATAATAAATATATTTTATTAATAAACTTCTTCCAATCTTACTTTAGAATTTATAACATACAGTTCATGTGAACTTCTTGTGTGATTATTCAAAACATAATAAATATATTTTATTAATAAACTTCTTCCAATCTTACTTTAGAATTTATAACATACAGTTCATGTGAACTTCTTGTGTGATTATTCAAAACATAACAAATATATTTTATTAATAAACTTCTTCCAATCTCACTTTAGAATTTATAACGTACAGTTCATGTGAATTTCTTGTGTGATTATTCGAAACATAATAAATATATTTTATTAATAAACTTCTTCCAATCTTACTTTAGAATTTATAACATACAGTTCATGTGAATTTCTTGTGTGATTATTCGAAACATAATAAATATATTTTATTAATAAACTTCTTCCAATCTTACTTTAGAATTTATAACGTACAATTCATGTGAATTTCTTGTGTGATTATTCGAAAAATAATAAATATATTTTATTAATAAACTTCTTCCAATCTTACTTTAGAATTTATAACGTACAATTCATGTGAATTTCTTGTGTGATTATTCGAAACATAATAAATATATTTTATTAATAAACTTCTTCCAATCTTACTTTAGAATTTATAACGTACAGTTCATGTGAATTTCTTGTGTGATTATTCAAAACATAATAAATATATTTTATTAATAAACTTCTTCCAATCTTACTTTAGAATTTATAACGTACAGTTCATGTGAATTTCTTGTGTGATTATTCGAAACATAATAAATATAGGCCTATTTTATTAATAAACTGCTTCCAATCTTACTTTAGAATTTATAACATACAGTTCATATGAATTTCTTGTGTGATTATTCGAAACATAATAAATATATTTTATTAATAAACTTCTTCCAATCTTACTTTAGAATTTATAACGTACAGTTCATGTGAATTTCTTGTGTGATTATTCGAAACATAATAAATATATTTTATTAATAAACTTCTTCCAATCTTACTTTAGAATTTATAACGTACAGTTCATGTGAATTTCTTGTGTGATTATTCGAAACATAATAAATATATTTTATTAATAAACTTCTTCCAATCTTTAGAATTTATAACGTACAGTTCATGTGAATTTCTTGTGTAATTAATTATTGGAAAGAAAATAAATATATTTATTTATTAAACGTCTTCCAATCATATTTTAGAGATTTTATAACGTACAACTCATGTGAATTATTTGTAATTATTGGAAACATAATAAATATATTTTATTAATAAACGTATCTCAATCTAATTTTAGAATTTATAAGTTCAGTTCATGTGAATTTCTCATGATTATAGGAAACGTAATAAATATATTTGATTAATAAACCTCTACGAATCACTCTTTAGAATTTATAAAGTATAGTTTATGTGAATTTCTTGTGATTATTGAAAACAAAATAAATAGATTTAATTAATAAAACTCTTCCAATCTCATTTTGTAGATTTCGTGTGAATTTCATGTGTGATTATTGGAAATGTAATAAATATATTTGATCAATAAAGCTCTACCAATCTCATTTTAGAATTTAAAAGTTCAGTTAATGAAAAATGTATTGTGATTATTGGTAACGTAATAAATATATTTAAATAATAAATCACTTTCAATGAGATTTTAGATTTATAATGTTCAGTTTATGTGAATTTCTTGTGATTATTGAAAACTAAATAAATATATTTTATTAATGATGCTCTTCCAATCGCACTTTAGAATTTATAATGTACAGTTTATTTGAATTTCTTGTAATTATTGGAAACGTAATAAATATATTTTATTAATGAACCTTTCCTATCTCATTTCAAATTTTACAACAGATAAATACGAATGTCTCTTGGAGATTGGGAACATATTACAAATATATTTTATTTATAAATGGTAAGTTATTTATCAATTTTGTTTTATTGCTATTAGGTTCCTATTCTAGTTTAGATATATCAAATTATTTTTAATTATATTATAAAAAAGGGTTGTGGTTTTGTCTCCTTATTTTGCCTTTGAACATTATAAATCTTCATAAGAGTTAAACATTTATTACAGGCGAGTTCAAGTGATGATGTTAAATTTGTGAATCAAATAAAAAATACAAACTTCAAGCAACGATTCTTCATGAGGCGTTTTATAAGTACATACATGGATGGGGAACTTTTCTAAAAACATTTGCTTATAGCAAAATTCGTCTTCACCCACTCCTCTGTTATCACAAAAAAATTCATCCCAACATTCCTTTATTTATAGAAAATCCTCCTTGCAGTGTTAGTGTGTTTTAAACATCATTAAATCTTAATATGTAATATTAAATACCTAGTAATCTCTTTGATCGTAGCCTACTTTAGTTAGTATTTATACATTGGAGAGCACGCTTCATTGCCTAGCCGTGTTCATGCTTTTAAACTACTGTAATATTTTTAGTGGCCGTCAATTTAAAACAGAAAAATAAATAAAAAGAACCTTTGATTAATTCCAAAGAACTTTATTCTTTTATTCACAACCATAGGTAGGGTTGGCCGTAAAGTAACATTCAGAAGATATAAAAATCAAGATAAAAAATGGCCTCGATTATGTTAGTAGGCCTACTGTTTTAATTACACTGATTTGATGTTTTACTCAAGCACGACTAATCTACAATTTCAATAATTTTTGACAAAATAAAAATAAAAAAGTTTTATCTACCTCAAATCTACAGTGATTTTCACTAATATTTTACACAACTACCGACTTATCTGAAAACAATAGGCTACACTTGTTTTCTACTAGGCTTACCAGTGACGAGGACAATTTCGGCCTCCATAACTCCCTCGTTGTGCACCACTGATTCACGTTAAGTTTGTTAACTAAAGCAGTGAATTCAGAGAAAGTTTTCAATAGGTAAGGAAAGGCCTGTTTATAAAAATACACCCTTGCAAACAACATTCTTACAACAGTGCCGAAGTTGTAAAACCTATTAACATTAATCACAACAGTTTAAAGTATTTAGCATTAGATAATCAATTAGCAGGCTTGATTTAGTTATTTTGAAACTAGTAATTTTGTAATGGATTTTGTGCTTCCGGGTATTTACGAATTTTGTAACAGATAATTAATTTCAATCTAAGCGATAACTGTCTATTTTACATTTTAACTTTAATATTAGTTTTCTTTCTTTCTCAGACTATGAACATTTTAAATAAATGGTGCCTCAAAACCAAATGAAAACTAAAACTAATTCCCTAAAAATATCAGTTCAGTAATTGTAAGTCATAAAATGAAAATGAGCCATTACGTCGTCTTAAAAAATTATTTATATATTTTAGAAGGACCTAAACTTCCTTCGCTTGTACTAAACCTGTCCCTAACGTAAATTATAAATGATTAAATTTGATCTTTTAATGACGAAGATCAAAGTTTAATCTATTTTATTCGTGAAACGTAATATTCTTTTACTTGTGACAAGTAGGCCTACACGTGTTTGGGTCATTATTCTTTACATTTCACAAACAAATTTAATTACGTTTTTAAATTATCATTTCTTATGTTATTGAAAAAATCAAAAATAACGGCCATAGAGCTGTTTCCATAGCCGATATTTTTGGTTTTTGCCAATAACTCACAAACTTGCATTTTTGGAGACTTAGCGTTCATTCGTTTCGTAAGTGGGTCCTTAGAGGCGAATTTGATCAAAATGTGTAGATTTTTTTCCTTAGGAAATCATACTTTGTGTTTTTTTATGACAGCTATTCAAATTTTGAGTTATTGAACAAATTAAAAAAGTTCCAAGACATGATCAAAATATAACCACATACTGTACCACATTTAATTAAAATTCATCAACAGGTTTGGGTTGGAGTCCACTGAATAAATGACAGACAACAGACAGACAAAAAGAACCACTTTTTTGGATTCGGATTTCCTCAAAACGGATATCTTCCCAAAAATAAGATTGTTTGACCCATCACATAACATTCTAAATACTATGTATATGTTAGAAAGTAAAAATAAAGATAGCATTGTGAATAAAGATCAAAATATTTTATCAGCCTATTAAATTATCTGTGTACTACGTACTTATAAAATTAATTAATTATTGGCATTTTAAAATTTAAATTTTGGTTTAAGTTGGACCAAAACAATAATTCTTGTTCAGCAACTAAAATAGAACAATTAGAATTTTGTTTATATTAATTATAAACAAAATGAATATTAGTTTTGTCATAATCAATGGATTTATAGGCTACAAAATATGTTACAAAACATATAAAAAAAATATTTTCAGTTTTGTAATGTTGTTGCCGACTTGGCTTTACAGTTATTCATGTTTAAATCAAATTCTTTCAAGGACTTATCAGTGCAGAAAGCTACCATGTTTCTAAATAATAATCAACTTGTTTCCCTCATGTAGGTTACTCAGCTTATAGTAACGGTTGTAGTAGTACATATTTAAACAGAACTTCCATTTTCTTACCTTATGTTACAAACTCATCTTGTAATTCATTAAAACCAGTGGCTGTCAAGGTTTCTTTTTTTTTTTACCACGTTTTAATTAGTTCGGTTTCCGTCATATCTGTCTGTCTGACTGTCCGGGTGGAATTTTGCAATCGAGTTTATACTAACTTCCCGATAAGCTAGAGACCTGAAATTTTGAACTTAGGTCAGAATTGGATGACAATACAATATTCAGTTGGTTTCTTGTCTCTACATTTGTTTAAACAACAGGTAATAAGAGGTAATATTTTGAATTTCAGACATTTGCAGCTAAACAGGATGAGAAATGCATTGGGAATTTCCTATAAATTTCCCAGTCAGAGTCTCATCAATATTTATACAAAACGGATTAAAATCTTTCATCCGGACATAAGACTAAAAAACAGAAAATAATAATTTTTTTTTTTTTTTATACCACGTTTTAAACGGACTAAAAGGTATAAAATAATGTTTTATGACCCTTTTACAATTTTGAGGAAGGTTTGTTAGTGGCTATGGATATATTTGGAATACTTGGAGAGAAAAACGTGGGGCGCAGCCAGTAAATAATACAAGTAAACATACCGGATGAATTCTCAGTTAATTTCAGTGAATCGGAAATGAGATTCACTGTAATTTAATTTATTTACTCCTCCTTAACTATCATAGATTGCCTGCGCCCCACGTTTTTCTCTCCAAGTATTCCAAATATATCCATAGCCACTAACAATCCTCCCTCAAAATTCTAGAAGGGTCATGAAAAATTATTTTATACTTTTTAGTCCGTTTTAAAAACGTGGTATGTTAAAAAACATTATTTGATTTATTATTTATTTTTTTGTCAATTACTCTATAATATTTAACTTATTTCTTGTCATACTGGCTTCAGTTATTCATCTCTGTATTTCAACAAGATTTCATCAAAATTGGTAAAACTAATTTTTCAAAAACTCAAGTTTAGTGGTATTTTTTATGACAAGGGCTTTCAAATTATTAATTAGGGCGATTATATTTTATTTATAGTATTAAGAGCTTGGTCGCCATCTCCCAAAAGCTAGTTTAGGATTGGTCAAAAAATGAAAATAAACTATGGACACCAATCTATGAAGCCGTCTCAAAATCTCCACAAATTATTTTAAACAAATTTCGGTGAAGAAAAGCTGAAAATAGAAAATTATTGCTCTTTTAATTAATTGACAAACAAATGAAAAATAGTATTGATAAATATTTGTATTCCATATAAATAACTTAAAAACATAATTTCAAATTATTAAAAATTTAATCTGTTTTACTAATATATCTACAAGATATGCAATCCTATGTCAATTACTTTGAGTAAAGTTTGTGTAGCCTCATAAAAAACAGGATTTCCCTCTAAATTATTTACAAACTATTATTGCATCATTCCATGTAGACACAACTGATATCTATTAATCTGTAATCAAATGGTTTTGTCTGTGAAAGACAGAATTTTATAACACAATAGAAACCATCCATTCTCTGAATAGTGCTGTAATTAAGTTTGACTGATATCAATCAACAATTAAACATATGGTATTAAGTGCACAAGTGAAATTTTGATTATCAATCACAGTCAGACCTTTGTCATTTCTAGTATTAAAACTGAACACCAAAGCTTAGGAAAATTCCCCACAACAGAAAACATGAAAGGAGTGATTGGTAAGTTATTCCACTTGTGCATCATCAAAATTTCCTATGAGGCAGTTGTAGGATATAATCACCAGATTACAACAGAAGTTTATTATTTGTTATTAAAAATAAATTTGTACAAAAAATATAATTCAACTATTAATTTCAATAATTTTTCTACACTCAAATGATGGCAAATATTCTAAAACACATTCAAACATTAACTTTAAAAAAAAAATAAATAAAAAAAATAGATTCAGATATAAAAGGAATTGAATTTAAAAATAATTTTGTTTCTTAAAAAATTACATTTTATTATTTATAGGTCTAGCTTTTTGTTAGTAATTAATTTTTATATATTTAAAAATCCCTATAATTTTTTATGTAGCAGAGATTTAAGTACTAAAATTTTATAATAAATTATTCAATGTGATAAATGATAAAGTATACCTTATATAACCTTTACAAAAATGGATATTATTTTGTCCTACATATTTTTGAAAGATTACAAAAATAGACTAATCTAGTGGGCTACTGATTTTCATTAATTATTTTGAATTACCATAAATAAGTCATCACGAGTTAGAACAACTTAAAATGAGCGGGATTTTACCACTGAAACCTCAAAACCAATTGAACATAATCAATGACCATGGTGTACTTGAAAGAGTTAATACGATCTAAATAATACTATTATTTTTAATAATAAAAATAACATTCTTTTAAGTTTTTTGTTTGTTTAAAGGTAAAAAATCACCCCTTAACAAAAACAGAGAATCATATGTTTCTTAACTTAACACCAACAGATCAAACCAAACAACAATAACATAAACATTTTAACTTCACCAATGAGTATTGGATATCTGACTCTTTGCACTGTAGTCAAATTAACCTCCTTTTCACTATTCACATCAAAGATTAGATATCAGAAAAGAGATCCCTTGCCTTCGAACATTGTAATAGTGCCAGGGATGGAAAACAACAAGAGTTGATCACGAGAGATCTGATAGGAAAGATGATAAACAGAGATATAACCCAAGACTAAATGAAGAGATGTGTAGATCTTGCTAGAATACGTCTAGATTGATATATACATAATCACTGTAAGTAAGCCCCTGAGGGGCAAAACTGGAAGGTAAAGTGAGATTAAACATAAGAAGTAAAGTTTTGTTTTGTCGACTTACTGCAAAATTTTATATCTTAAATAATAATAAATACTTATTATGGCATAAATCTCTAATCCTTTGCAGAAAATAATGTAGTTGTTTATTGTGCCGATGGAAAGATTTCAATTATGAACTGCAGCATCCGCAAAGTTAGTCCACCAGGTAGAGAGTTAAATAACAAAGAATCAAACCCGAAGTTTTGCTAATTTATATAAAATCAAAATGTTTTCACAATGGGCTTATACAAACCTATCATGTAGGAGTTTATATATATATATAAATTCTTTCTGTATTACTGTGAAGATAGGACATTTGTATAATATTATAAAATTTAATAGTCAAACAATTATTATGAATGAATATTAGTAGTTCATAAACTGATCAACTTATCAATTAGTGTTATTATTATAAAGACAAACACTTTATTATCTTCTACAAACACTTAACAAGCAGTTTCATCAAAACTTCTACATTTATAACACATAACATTTCTCTGTTTGTTAACTTATAAATATACAATTCGGTCATCCAAGTTACATCTAGTTTTCTTTTATATGTAGGTTTGTTATCTAATCAGGTTTTAGTCTTTGTTTGATTAACATTAGTTCCATGATTTACAAATTATAATATTATTTGTTTGCATGACTAAACGAATACCAGAATTTTTAATTTATTTTATTTATTTATTTTCGTGAAGTATTTACCAACATAAAATTTGCCAGTAACAAAGTTGGTATAGGATTTGAACACTAGTTGAAAATGAAAACTTTTTAGATATCGATATAGTAATTCCCAAGTTTAATTTTTGACAGTTTAAAAATAGGCTATTATTGGAAATAATACAAAATAGCTTGAGCTTTAACTATGTTATTGGCTAAAAAAGTTAAAATCAAACATTTATTTTTTAAATAATATACTGTTCTTAGGTATACATGAAAATTGAAGGTACACACAAAGTCCATTTGGACACAGAGCTGCAGGCACAGTTAGTAATAATATAAGCTCAATGCAAAATTTTATATTTTAATGTAATAGCAGATATTTCTTGTTGAAACTCCATATTCAAGGATAAATTAAAGCAAAAGCTTAAAGTTTCAAATATTTAATAGTACCTATAAATGAACTACAATTGTTTCGCCTTGCGGCATCGTCGGGTTGCCCGCACGAAGTTGCCCGACGATGCCGCAAGGCGAAACAATTGTAGCTCATTTATACTATTAAATATTTGAAACTTTAAGCTTTTGCTTTATTTTATCCTTGCAAAATTATAATTTCAAATAAACTAAATGATACAAAATTTGTTTTTGCAGAGAACATACTCGTAGATATCAGATCAAATTTAGACAGGACCTAAGCATAGGTGGTTGGGGTAAAATTTATTGCGTTTAAAAATACTGTGTTGTATATATAAAAATGATTCTCTATATGCTTTATTCCTTTACAGTTGTATAACCTAAAGAATGTGTAAATAAATTTTTATTTGAAATTTGTTGTAAAGTTTGTAAATAAAAACAAAAATTTCAGTCTTTTTGTTTAAAAGTGTGCAGAAAAACTCATGTAGCTAAGACCCAGTTTAGCCTAAAATTTTAAAAAGTTCACAGATGACATCTGAACTTCCTTAGTTACTGGACATTATGATTTTGCCTAATTAGAATAGTTCTTAAATTAATCACTAGAAGAATAAGTTTCGGCTTACTTCTCTGGATTTACGAGAATATATAGTTATTTTATCTCTTTTCTCGTTTGTCATTATAACTTTATTAAAATTGTTATAGTTAAAGCTAACACCCACCTGATCATGTCACCAGCTATTACTCACAATCTTCTAATCACCAATAATTTTTTTTCACCGATAACAGGTTCTTAACTAAGTACATACGCACATATCAGACTATGAAGAAATGTATATGTAGTAATAATGCTTGTTTTATTTTTGAATATAATTTTGTATTAACTGCAAGTACTCGAAAATCATTTCGTACTAATAATTTTAGTTCTGTTTATGTTTCTAGTTCTAGTGTTGTTGGCAGTCGTGGTGGCAGATGAAGAATGTCCGGCAAATGGGCATTGTAAGTACGATGATATCATTAAAGCTTCAAATGCTTTTGCAACAGATCTCTACAAGGTAATCGTAAAATTCAGTAAATTAGCATTATATAATATGTCTGTGTGTACAAGAGTGAACTAACAAATTGACTTTTGATTAAAACTTAAGAATTTAAAACTAAATGATAAAACACACCTAACAATTTACAAGTTTTGCATGTAAGATGTTCGGCTGGTGATTATACATGTAATTTCATTCCAAACTGAAGCAAACTGGTTTTGGCCTATGTCAACAAATTCTAACTCTATGAATACCTTCTAAATATTTCAAAACTTTTTTCTTTTCTGAATATGCTAATTACCAATAAACTGTTTTGATAAGCATCCAATTTTAACTGTCTTTTCTGTCCAATCTGGACTACAAAACTAAGGTCATAAATATGAACCAAGCAATATTGGAGACTATATATATAGTGTGTGTGTGTGTGTGTGTGTGTGTAGTATCTAAATATGTATTAATTTTTCGAAATATGTCTAGCCATGTTATTTTTAAATGGTTACATATACTTTATGTATTCTTATAGGTCAAATATTTGTTTTTAGGAGCTTCATAATAAAAATATTTCTTTTGATGATTTCTGAACTCAAAAAGTGGTGTAGACATAAGATGATGTATATTTATCTGCCCGCTGAGCTGTTCCTTTAATATTTACAATTTTGAATAAAATGTTTTTTTCTGAGTCTTGAGGCATTAGAAACTATAGATGGTTGCTCATTTTTGAGTGGTGTATGTTAATACTATCTTTATTACATATTTTATTGTTTTGGCTTGTGATTAGGAAGCATGTAAAAGTGAAAAGGGCAACATTCTGGCAAGTCCTTTAAGTTTGGAACTTGTATTAGCAGTGACATCTACTGGAGCCTATGGTGATACTCAAAAGGAAATCTTACATGCACTTCATGTCCCAGAAGAAATTCCAAAAGTACAAGCTGGGTACAAGAATTTGTTGTCAACAATTGATGTAAGTATAGTGACCTAAATTTATAGGTTTATGAATTGTTCATTTCAGTATCCAGGTCACTATTGAATAAGACAAAGTTTCTTACCTTATTTTATTTTACTTTGTCACATGGCCTCTTTTTTGTTTTTATGAATTTCAGAACTTTCATCCCATAATCAGAAATCTTATTTGCTCATCTGAAGTTGTCGCTACTACAAAATAAATTAAACACAATACAACAGAAACACATTTATGGACAGTTTATGAATCGTTTGGACCATTTGACTACCAAATAGTGTAGTGTTGTATTGTGTTAAATTTATTTTAATGTTTTGACAAGATCAGATGAGCTTGTAAGATTTCTGATGGAGGGATTGAAGTCCCAAAACGCAAAAAAAGAAAAAGGAAAAGATATCACGTGACAGAGTAAAACAAAATAAGAAACTTTGTCTTAAATGTTAAGTTATAGAATACATTTGAACTCTTTAAAACAGATTTTAATATTTGGAAAGGGTCGAAGGAAGTAATAACTGATCACTTTTAATAACAGAATATTGTAATTTAAATTCTTCATGATATTTAAAATAATCAAATAGATTTCAAGAATAATTTTACAAGATGTTAGATAAGTTATAAAGACTTTCATAAGATTTTCAGCTTTCTTTAAAAATTTGATTCACAACTCTACTGATTCTTGAACTTATAAACAACCAAAAATTTTAATAACACAATAATATAGACATAAAACCATAAAATGTCATTCAATCACAAATATAACTTGAGGTGTGATCAAACCAAAAGTGGTTGCCCGACCATTAGGTTGTGAAAGAGTCCAGATGATAACCTAAAAAACATAAGCAAAATATATTTTGTTTATGTTTTTTAGGTTATCATATGTTTTAGGCACAGTAGGATGCTTGAGGAGAACACTCAAAAACCCTGACATATAAAATATATACAAACTGTCTTTGTACATACAATACAGAAAGTCGACTCCCCATAAACAATTCTATAGTTTCAAGTTTATAATATGGTTTAATATATAATCAATGAATAAATTTAACATAATCATTAATACGAGCAATATCTTTAGTGACATCTAAGTATAAATTATGAACTTACCATTTCATTTTGTTACACCCATAACATATTCTGTTATTAATGTCTTCTATATCCTGTGAAGAATGAAGTACCTTGTTATAATTTTTAAAGCAATATATCTAGTCTTCCACATATATTAGTATATTTATTATTGTTTAGACTACTACTCATTTAGCTCATAAGTCTATTTTTCATGCAGGCTTTTTTAAAACTAATATATTTCATACTTTCTCAAACATTTCATATTTTTATGTTTACATTTTCTCCTCAGTTGTTATAGTGGCATAACATTCTTTATATAGAAGGTTGCTATTTCACTATCATAAACATGTTCCTGGCATTTGTTTGATAAAAGTAGCTACTTTATATTAAGGAATGAAACAAATGCACCATAAATTCACACATTAAACAGTTGTGGATCTTTTGTAAAAAAAAATCTGTGGCAGTACTAAATTTTGTAATATTATAAATTATTAAAATTGCCTTAAAAAGTGTTAAGACAATATTTATTGTTTTTCCTTTTACCTTAGATTACACCTTACATACTTTTAACTTATATTAACGTTAAATAAAGTCAAAACTGTGGAACTGATTTTGATGAAATATATTTCATTTGATTTTAATTATAATAAATTGGTTATAAATCATATATATAGTATTAAAATTCAACCAAATAAACAACAGGTTATAAGAACAATGAAAAACATTCTGGAAACATTCTAACTCATAAAAATAGAAACATAACAAATATTTAGGTATCTTGATACTTGGTAGATCAGTTCATGCCCCATTACCAAACCAAGTGTGCACTATCTATGATCTCGGCACCACTTAACACATTTGATCAAAATCAAAATAATGGCAGAAACTTTTCTCCTAGTATATTTTGTAATTGGTTGAAATTAATTTTTTTAAACCAATCTTCATGGTTCATTTTCTATTTCCAAGTTACTTTGGAAAATATTTTCACACTTTCCGGCACTCTGGTTTGGGTATTTAATATTCATCTTCCGTCCTTATTCATCAATCTTGGTTCTTAACTAAAAACTCCCAAACTAACAATTTTGAAGACCGCAACCAATATGTTTTATTTGTAAGCTAAGATAGTACATTTGAGGAATAGTTTATCAAAATCAATACAACCAATTTTGACAAACTCTAATCATTGTGATTAAAAAAAAAAGTTTTATATGCTTAATTAAAAGCACATTTTGACAAAATATATAGCAAAATGGTTTCTGAGTGAAGATATTGATGTTTAGTAACTTTTTTCTTTTTTTTTTACTCCAGCGAACATAAAACCACATTTATCCAAGAATATTTTAACATCTATTTTCCCCCACAACAATACTTTTTACTCTAAAACAATTTATTAGCTAAAATTAAACAATATTCCATTTAAATGTAATTATTTCAGTACAGCAGCGTAAACATTGCTACACAACTATTTATAGGCAGTGAGTTTCAAATAGATGAAAGATTTTCCAAACAAGCTCAAGAGAACTTCCGATCTGGAGTACAGACTGTTGATTTCTCAAACGCACCTGGTGTTGCAGTTAATACTATAAACAGCTTTATCAGTGAGAAAACTAATGGAAAAATTGAAGAAATTATGCAAACAGGTAAGCAATTAGCTTTTTAGTTTACTTCTTTTAAAGTTACACATGAGCCATATAAGAAATTAAGGGTCTGCATTCCCATAGATAAAATAGCAGAATTATGTGAGCACCTAAAATCAAACTTCTGAGAACTTTACTTTTAATTGTAAACACATGTATGCAAAGAAAAAAATTTAAACTCTTTCAAATATATCAGCCTAAAGTGGTTTTCCTTATATTCATACATGAATATTGTTAATATTAATAATTTAATATTTGTTATTCCGTCAATTATGGTTTGGATTTTTACAAATAAATTCCTTCCTAATACAACATTTTATCTTTATATTTCAATAAGAAAGTCATAAGATTGTAGACGGCTGCATTCTGGTACTAAACACCCTTAAAAGTTAAACTTGAAGCAAACAGGAAATTAATATATTGAAGCCTAACATAAGACAGTTTAAAGGTTTCTCTTTTAATTATTTCTAGTTATTCAGATTCCTCTATAAGGAAACATGTGATTGATTCTATAAACAAATTGCTGTTAGGTTAGATATTGGGCATTTTAAAATAAGAATATATAGGTTTTTTTTATTACCAAAAAATACAGAAATATCAAAATACATATATACTACTCATTATTTTAAATATACATGTAAAACTGACAATTTTTATGTTGGAAATACTGCGACAATACACAGAATGAAAAACAATGTCAATGAGCTGCGAACAGAGTTTGGATTTAGTATACAAATGATACAACATCATGTATTTTGTGTGTGGAGTGATTTACTAAAATTATTCAGATATCGATAGGTATTCAAAAAGAAGAATTAGGACACAGCAGAGCATTAGCTCCAATGTGCAACACAATTTTTGAATGAATGTGACAATAGTGTTCTGTTAAGGACACAAAAAAGTCAGGGTCAGAAAATGTGTTTCATGTTATCCAAGACAATTTAAATGTTTCAAGAAGAAGTGTTTCGAGAATTCTTCATCATGATTTAAAGTTTCGCTCTTATAAAATATTAGTTGTTGAAAAACGAAAACAAAAAGACTATGAAACAAGAAGTCAGATTTGTAAACAATTATTGAAAGGTCTGTTGGAGCAGGTTCCATGGGTAGAAAAAACTTGCTCATGTTGGAAAAACACAAGCCCTTTCCCACCTCAATATCTTGTACTTGAGGAAAGACATACCGTACTCTGTTAACATGTCATAGTATATTTTTGTCAGTAGGTTTAATTTCATGTTACAGTGTAATTTGTAGGTGCATAAATGAAATCTTTTATGTACCATATCATTCAAAGTATCCTTAGGCACTCCTAATTGTAGACTACATCTGGCCAATGACGTCTTTGGGCTCCGAACACACGTAACAGATCTGTTCAACAGTAGCTTCAGAAGTTCTCGGTCGACCCGACGATTTAGCTTTCAAAACATTGCAGATTTCCTTGAAAGAGTTTAGACAATTACGGATAGTTTTTGCTGTAGGATTCACCACCATACTGACATATAAAATTACGCTGCACTGTTATAACAGATTTAGTTTGCACAAGCCAAATAACACACTGCGCGTTCAGTAGCAGAGTAGCCATTGCATTGCACTAGATCCCTGAAGTGAGCGTCAAACAGGCCTGCCAACTGCAGGAACTAAAATCCTGCATTTACATGAGCAAACTGGAATCAAATACTACAAACTAGAATTGTGTAGAGCCTATATCACTTTGTACATATTCTAGGGAATATTAAAACTAGGGAGTTTCTTTTCAAACGCCTGTATTACATAGTCTGCGAGATCTTCTGACCTCTTTATTAGAGACTTTTTTTTCCTGGGGTTATCTAAAAGAGTGAATTTATGAAAATCGTATTTACATTAAAATTAATTATCCCACTTGAAGTGGGATCAATTACCCCATAAATATTATAAAAGGAAAAACATCCTTCTTAATTTCTTGATTTTTTAATTAAATGAAATGGACTTATTTTTAATTACAGGATTTGATTTTTAATACCAAATGAAAATATATTACACTAAATTCTAATATGAATAAATATTTTGGAAATAAAAACCAAGTTACTGTGTAAATAAAATTATTTCATTTTAAATTATGTACCGAGTAAAAAATCTGATTTTTAGTTTTATACAGTTTCAGGTCTCTTAAATCTGTTAAAAATTAGTTTTTAAAGTGTTGCTTTTTTTTGGATGGTGACTATGGTTCATTTTCAATTTTTAAGTTATAACTCTTAAGTCTTAATTTTCTCCTAATTATGAGAAATAATTTGTCCTTACCTACAAATTGGTTTTGCATAAGAAATTGAGTGAAATGTTTGTGAATTCTCTATTTAAGATGGTTTGACTTTGTATTAAATCAGCAATTCGAAAACAGTTTTATTTTAAGGGTGCTTATCTTGATTTGAACTGTAAGTCTACAATCAATTTTCTGAAACTCATTCATATGTTCATATACATGCATTCAAAATTATTTCCTACCTATGAACTTTCTTGTTGAAAATTTGTGATAAAATAGATGTTGAAAGTGTGACCTTCTATTTTATTTCCAGTGGTTAGTCACGTTTTAAAATAACTCTAAACAACATAAAATAGTTTTATTATAATACATCAGTGAAGGTTGGAAAGAAGTAAACATAGTTTCTAAAGCATATTCAATATTATTGACCACATTTTTGTTTATCACTTAACCAAAGCAAGCCTTGTAGAATTATATAATTAATCTTTTGTTCATAAACAAAAACAATTTGCATGTTAACTGGAAGTCTAAACCAGATTAATGAGATGAATGTTTATACCATATTTGTCTATTTGAATATACAAATAGAAATCTAAATTATGTCTTTCAAACTTTCATATTTTTCAGCTAAACGTTTTAATCTCTATATTTGTAAGATGTTTATTGCCTGGACTTTAAGAATAATCCAAAGACAAATTTAGGATATTTTAAATAAAATTCTCAGTGAAACAAGTAAATTATTTGCGTTTGTAATTAACAAAAATGGAATTAAGCCAGATCAAGAAAAAATGGAGGCAGTCAAGAATTTCCCAGTACCAAAAACTGTTAAAAATTTCAGCTGTTTCCTAAGATTAACTGGGCCTTATCGCAGCCACATTCAAAACTTTTCGGAAATTGCGAAACTTTTATTAGATTTTATCAAGAATGGCGTGAAATTTCAATGGACGGAAAAATTGTCAATTGGCATTAGACAAACTGTAAAACAAACTAATGGAGACGCCCATTTTAGTATTTTTTAGTATATCCAAACGTCGGGACATGTGGCGATTCAAAAAACGTTAAACAGGTAAAAGATTTTTTTTTTTGGTCTAACATGGAATCAGACGTCATTAATTATATTAGAACTTGTAGTCAAAGAATGGGCTATGGAAAGACACGAGTGCCTTTGGGAGAGATTTTTACTGTACCAGGGAAATCATATACTGTAGTACATATTGTACGGATATTTGGTCCCATGTCAAAATCAACAAATAATAATAAATACATTTTTCGTTGTACTGCTTCAAAAACAGCTGTTTTCAATACATGCATTGAGATGCTAAAGTTGTTATTTTTAGTCCTAGGAGCTAAAAACAACTGCTGAGGTCGAGGTCATCAGCTGTTCCTTCGTTTATACGAAATAATTAACGATTTTAAACTTGAGCTTGTATTGAAAAGCTTCACTTTTGGTCCAATACTTTTGGAAATAAACTATTAAGCATACTGGACCATTTTACAAGACATGCCACATTTATTACATTGAAAGATCAAAACTGTGGAAACCATAAGTAAACAATTGTTAAGGAGAATAATTAGCCTACTATTTACGGAATGACGGATGTTATGATAACGGGCCGAGGTGAAAATTTCACTAGCGATCTAATAAAAAACTTGTTAGCTATAAATAAAATATTTACGATCCCAATCATCCTATGTCTGACGTAGGAAATGAGAGAGTTCACTCTACAGAATGTTATCGCATTTCACGAACGTAAATCAAACGAATTGGGACACGATTTTGCCTTATGGCATACAACTTACAAGTCCATCAAACCACAAATTACAGTCCATACGAACTTTTATTCGGTAGAAAGATGAAAGTACCACTAGAATCAACTTTAACAATAACAGACGATACTGTTATTTACGATAATCATTTGGATATTTTAAAGTAAATTAAAGTTACCATATGTTAAATTAGGAACTTACGAAGAAAAGCAATTTTTAAAACAACGTAAAGAATAAAACAAACACACTAAACACCAGTATAAGGTGAACCAGTATGTGCACTTATATACGCCGGTAATAAAAAAAAATACAGTCAATCTAAACTTTGGAAAGGTCCAAAAGTCATATCAAAATTAAAGGTGATGTTAAAAATCATAAAACGAGAAATTCCAGTTCATCTTAACAGAATCAAATCTATTTTGGAAATAAAAAAAGGGTAATTATGTCCAAAATTTAGGAAAACCCGTATTATATGTAAAAGCGAACTTGTCTCACAAACACATATTGATTCAGAATCACACCTCTTGGAACATAATTTGAATACATCAAGTGAGAACACCCAACACGGTACACTTTAATAACTCAATCCGTAACAAAAGTTATAAGGTCACCGGACCAAATACAAGGGCCTAGCAATCCACCTATTCCTTTAATAAAATTACACTACCAAATCCCAAAATTTCTGATAGACCAAAATGGGTAAAGATCACTATAAAATTGAAAGACTATGACTTAACATAGGAACATACATACCAATAGAATTTGTTATGTTAGTCATAAATATTTAATTGCGCATAATCGGTTATTTAAAATGTATCACGGGACCTAATAGGATGGGACACCCTGTATATAAAATCAGTAAGTGTGACGTGTTTATTGAAACCGAGAAATTAACTGGATTTTCATTTATTAAATTTCGTCAATTGGCATTAATATGTAAATGTAATATCGATATTAAGATTAGCGGTTATTATTAAGTTAATCCTCAGTCATCGATATAAATAATAACGGTTTGCGCACTGCCATAAGGTTTCAAAAACCTTGAAACGTATTTGTAAAGCCTAAACGTTAAGGAAAGATGCCGCGAGATAATGTTGCTCGGCGAGACGGTTTTGCTCTTTCAGCCTTCAAAGTCCAGAACGCAACCACCGGCGTTGGTCCAGGGTTGTGGAGCGACAGCGCGCGATCCATTACCATTTATATTGATGTCCTCAGTGATACATGAGCTACTATAACTAACTTGTGTTCAAGTTTAATTCTATCTAATATTTTATCACAAGTCAATATTTAATTATAATGTGTTGATTGGTAAATTATTTTTAGGATTATTAAACGATTTATATAAATAAATTATGGAAGCTTCATGGTCATTGGTTGTCAGTGTAAGTTGCAAAATGTAGTAATTTGTTTTATATGAGTACTAGGTGGCATAACAATTGATTCCCTGGGCATTCAAATAGGAATTTAGTAACTCTAAATTAAAACTTAGTGCATTATTTGAATAAATTTGGTTTTATTGAATTGTGGTACTGGGTGCTTGATATTTATTCTTTATTTTCACCACAGTGTGCTCAAAAGTGTGGTGTTTAAATAAATAGAGCGATGAATATAATATTGATACGTGTATAATCAACGCAGCCAATGCAGTTTATTCATATTTTACAGTATTTTAAAATTATACACATTTAACTTTTATTTTAGAAACAACTAGCTACTTTTTGTAGCTCCATTTAAAAAAAATAGCTTACTCAACACTGAATATATTCTCTTAACATGATTTGATTGATAACTTATGTCTCAGAATAGATATTTATAAATATTTTGATTATTGCAGTTTCACTTTCAGTTTAATCAATTGTTTTACAATCTTATTGTAAACAAGATTATTAAATGATGTAATAAAACCCAAATTATATTATTACTGTATTAATTTCATGTGCGCAGATTCTGTTGACCACACAACCAAGCTGCTTCTAATCAACACATTATACTATAAAGCGAGTTGGGCTTCTCCATTTAAACCAGACATGACTCGTAAAGGAGCACCATTCTATCTTTCAAATGATAAAACAAAAAGTGTTAAGGCAGACCTAATGTATCAATCTGGAAGTTTTAAACATTTAAATGTGGAAGAACTTGACAGTCAAATGATTGAACTTCCATTCAAGGTAAGCTTTAACTTAAAACTATAAAGAACTTAAGTTACCAATATTTTGACAATCATCAAAGAAACTATGAGCAGAAAGTATGATACTGTATTTTGAAAATTTTAATTTAGATTAACCATAATACAGGGTTATTAAAAAAAAAAAAAATAGACACTTTTCTACATCAATAAAATTGAAACCACTACATAATTTATACCGGTCATGTTGGCATTACTGGGCAGCTAATAAATTAAAGTTTTATTTTAATAGTTGATTATTGGAACATTGTTGCAAGACAACTTTTGATTTTGTTTATTTTAAACATTTTTGTGTGCTTGACTAGAGAAAGATCAATCAGTGCAACACAGTTTTAGGATGCACTTTAAAAACCCCCACCACGTAGGCAGTCTATTTATGATTAGTACAAGAAATTCAAAAATACAGGTTATTTGTGCAAATCAAAAA
The DNA here is from genome assembly GCA_963513935.1 of Aphrophora alni. Classification (NCBI taxonomy): domain Eukaryota; kingdom Metazoa; phylum Arthropoda; class Insecta; order Hemiptera; family Aphrophoridae; genus Aphrophora; species Aphrophora alni. Next base: position 54,400,273 of record OY740772.1, on the reverse strand, counting down.
AGTACTGGCAGGCCTTTGCTGGAAGAAGATGGTGTGCAACAGGTTCGAGCTTCTATTCTGCGCAGTTCAAAAAAGTCAACATCCAGGGTAAGGGTAGAACTTAATATTCCACTGCCAACTGTTTGGAGTATTTTGAGAAAACGCCTAAAGATGAAACCTTAGAAGGTACAGCTGTTGCAAATATTACGTGTTGATGTTAAGTAAAAACGTTTGGCTTTCCATATTGACATCCAGACACCAATGGATTCATTGATTGACTAATCTTTAGTGATGAATCAACGTTTCATATTAGTGGAAAAGTTAACAAACACAACATGCGTATCTGGGGAACAGAAAATCCTAGAGTAATTGTTGAACATGAGAGGAATTCTCCTAAACTAAACGTCATTTGTGCTTTATCAATGTAAAAGATACACAGGGCTTCCTTCTTTCAAGAAAGAATGGCCAGAGGCTCATCCTACTTGGACATGCTGACTGAATGGCTTTTCCCTCACTTAGAGGAAGACAGTGATGTCTAAATATTTGTTCAAGATGGAGCTCCGCCGCATTGACACCATGATGCCAAAGAATACCTCAATGTGCAATTACCAGATTGCTGGATTGGTCGTGCAACTGATGACAATATGCCACCTATATGTTGACCACCTTGCAGTCCAGACTTGACCCCATGTGCCTTCTTTTTGTGGGGTTACGTTAAAGATCAATTTTTTATTCCCCAATACCACTGAGCCTCTTGGAATTAAGCCAGCGCATAACAAGAGCTATAGAGTGTGTTGATGTCAATACCCTTAAAAGAGTCTGGTCAGAACTTGACTATTGATTTAATGTCTGCCATGTAACCTGTGGTGTTCATATAGAATATCTGCCTGTACAGATATCAGAATATCATTTGAACACTGTACAAAAAACTTTGAAATGTTCTCTTTGTAATGCTACTATTTATTTTTTTCTGCTGGTTAAAACTATTTTACTATGTTAATTAAAAAGTGTCTATTTCCTTTTGAATAAACCTATATAATTAGTTCTTTCTAGAATGAGCTCAGAATTAAAAATAGACTGTAGTCATATATACATATGGAGCATAGGTAAATATGGAGTGTTGTGGATAATAGTATGATACAATATCTACCACCTGCTGTCTGCTGTCACATGAGCACTTTGTGTTTGCTGCTTTTTGTCTAGATGTGAACACTCCTTCCCCTATCATAAAATTACAAGTTTTTACAACATCACTTGAAATTATCTTGAACATCATTTGATCAGTATTTAAAATTAGTTTTTTAAATTAAATTAGACACATATAATCAAGTTATTTAATTCTAGTTAAATCCAAACTTCTTCACTAGTTCATTATATCACTTATTTATAAAACAGAATAATCTACCTATAATTTATCCACAGGGGAATGCATACAAAATGGTAATACTGCTTCCCAATGAGATTGAAGGGCTCAACTATGTTGAATCAACCATGAAAGATGATGCTCAATTTTTTGGAAATTTTGAAGGTTTTGAAGAATCTAAGGTTGAAGTAACTTTACCTAAAATGAAGGTTTTAGTCAGTACTGACTTTAAGGAAACTCTGAAAAATGTGAGTACTTTCCCTTTAGAAAAATAGAAGATAACATAATTTATGAATTAATATAAAGTTTGGCACACATTCTTTGTGTAATACTTCTTCATCAACCACATTAACAAGATAATATTGTTTATAATAGATAGATTGGGGGTAATTGATTGTAAACTATAGATACAATTCCATAATTATTAAAGTACTATATTTTTCCAGAAGACTTAAAAATTAAGAAAGTTACTGCTAAATATTTGTTCAGGGTTATAGAAATAGTTTTATTTAAACAGCCAATAAATTTGTTTAAGTTTTTTCAGATTTACTACAGTTCAATATTAAGGTAATAATAACTCACATGTAAAATTTCATATGTGCTTCACAATTAAGCATCTTCAGACAACTATGAACTAAAATTTACAAATTCCAACTTAAGTACCAACATCTATACTAAAAGGTAAATGACCAGACAGGATGTGTGACAATGGGTTTTGACAAAGGAGACGGGTTAAACACTTGTTCACTGAGGTTGGAAGCATGACAATTGAGAATAGATATCTGTTAATTTCTAAAACATCTAAATAATTTAATTTTCTACTTTCCGTTCAAATTGCAAAACTTTGGCATTTTCAGTGGGATCAAAACAATGACCAGATATCTAATAAATAGTTAGTAAAATTAGAATACTTCTAACAATGTACATGTTCTTTAATTCTAGTTTTAAAGATCTACCTGTTTGACCTATGTATGTAATATATAACTCTCTTTTGTCTTTATTATTAACTAGCAACTTTCCTAGATTACTACTACAATAAAAACCAAATTTTACATAATTTTTATTTGTTATTAAACACCCTACTTTATAATTAATATTACCTATGAATTGTATCTTACAGTATTTATTTTTATTCTTAACATCTGATTTGAATACCATTTTATTTAATCATTCATTTCTGTTTTTTAAATATAATGATATCTATTAATTCAGCTTTGTATCCATTATTAAAGCCAATTTGTTTACCTGTATACAATTAATTCTATGTGGAAGTCTTATGGTGTAAAGGTATGGTCACAAGTCTATGAACCATACTATGAAAGGCTGCATGTTTATAACTGATTGGGTGATTAGAATCTACCGGTATAATTGTGTCGGGTAAGTGGGTTTTTAAAAATTTGAACTTGTGACTACTACCTATAATTTTAATGTTTAAGTCCAGAAAATTAATATTATCCGAACCAACTTCCATAGTGAATTGAATATATTATTTTATAAACACTGTTTATCAAATTAAGCAATGAATATAATTGTTAATACTCCCATTAAAAACACATAACACATCATCCACATATCTATACAAATCAACTACTTTCTTCAATAATGGGTTAACACTAAATAATTTCTTTTCAAAATTTTCCATAAAGATTTCTGCTAATAAGGGAGACAAAGGTGACTCCATTGCTAGACCAACAATCTGTCGAAAGAAGGTATTATTAAATTGAAAGTAGTTCTGGTCAATATATGTAAAGAACACCTTTTCAAATTATTTTTTGAAATCATCATCACAATCGGTATTTTAATGTTTCTTGAATGATATTTTTATACTCATTTACAGGAATGCTAGTAAACAAACTCTTTATATCAAAAGAAATTATTTTTTTCAAACACAGGAAAATTTATATTTTTGGTTTTATCAACTACAGTAATACTGTACTTAATAATAAATTCGGATTGAAAATTAATAAAAGTTTTATAATGAATATTAGCTTTCTGAGATAATTTATAGGTAAGAGCATGACAAAAGATATGACAGATCTGATAGGTATACCAGTTTTGTGGAATTTGGGGAGGCCATATAATCTGGCTGGTTGTGGGTTAATTACTCTTAAGAATTTAATTTGTTCTAAAGAAAAAATATTTTTACTATTTTTGATAACTTTTATAACTTCTTAATTAAATTTATTAGTGGGGTCCTTATTTAACTTTATAAATTTATCATCATTGAGAACATCAAAAACTTCCTTAACATAATTTATCTAAGCATTTATTACATTCTGGTCATAGTTTGGATCTTACTGAAAATTTCAGACTTTTACATATTGACCAAAAAAGTAGAAAATTAAGTTATTTAGAAATAAACAGATCTGTTCTAGAGGTGGGCCGGTTTACCTGAACCTGTTACTTTGTACCAGGTACTTCGTCGAAGGTACGTATACTAGGTATGGGAGGACAAAAATACCAGATATTTTGCACTTGTCGACGGTACGTATATGTACAAATTATGTTCAATGTATATTTTAATATATTTTCTATGATTTTTTTTTTTTAATTGGTGTTTATTTTTGATAAATACATATTCCCCTGACAACAATTTTGTTTAAATGCAATTAATAATGTTTTAATGAGAAATTGCACAGGTATTCACTCAGTTAGTCGGCATTAGGTAGCTAGAAGTGTGTACAATATACTTTAATACTATGGTAAGGTACCTCTTGTTCTTGTTGTATGAATACTCTAAAATAATAAATGCCTCTAGATATCAGGTACTGGAAAGTACCTGTACTTACTGTATCTGGTACTGGAATATACCCGTTTAGCACATCTCTAATCTGTTATCAATTGCCATTCTTCCAACTTCAATGAACAAGTGAACTTCGATGAACCCATCTCCTTTGTTAAAACCCATTGTCACATATTATCATGTCAGGTCATTTACCTTCTGAGGTAGTCCTGACTCAGACCCCCTTCATTACATTCCATCCTCATTTTCTAAGAACTCTATACCATTTCTTAGTATAGATGTTGGTACTTAAGTTGGATTTTGTAAATTTTAGTTCATAGTTGTCTGAAGATGATTAACTGTGAAACAGCTGTCACAATATATGTTGATGTGTGAAATTTTACATGAGTTATTATTTACCTTAATATGGAATTTCACCAAGTACCGACTGTGTTTACACTTAATATAATTGAATATAATTTAAAGATTGTTTACAACTATCTTATTACACAGAACTCAACTATCTCACTTAAAAAGTGAAAATTTGATGATAAAAGTGAATAAGTTTCACTGCTGAACATACCAATAGCATGTTGATGATGTATAACAATTTTAAGTAATTTTGTCATGTTTATAAATTGTTATCTTGCTTCTAGTTAGGTGTTAAATCTGTTTTCCTCCAATCTGCCAATCTGTATGGCATTGTTCAAAATGACATTGGTAAACTGATGGTGAACAGTGTTATACAAAAAGTATTCTTGGATGTTGATGAAGCAGGTGCTGAAGCCGCAGCAGCAACAAGTGAGTTCAAATGTTGATAATATTATTTCACTTACAATAGATGTACTTGTATATTTTACTTTATTAAGTATCATTAGATTATTCGAGACAGAAACTAAATTCAAGTTTAAAAATGACTTCAACACTCAACAATTTTTGTCTTAAGACTTTTTTAGTATATTCCCCTATATAACATAAATTAAAAAACCCAAATTAATGAATGAATTTGATTATTGAAGTTTTCAAAAGTGTAGCTCATTACAACTTGTTAAATTACAAAATTTAAAATAGGCTAGAGTTTAATAGGGCACAAAATTTATAATAGGTAATTCAAAGGTTACATATTAAAAAACTTCTTGATTTAGACATGATTGTGTATAGTGTATTCATCAGAAATACATGATTATTATCATTCAAAACACCAGTACAAATTAATATTATAAAAATGTATGACATTATTAATTTGTGCATAATTTAAAGTGGATATTCTGCTGATACTTTATTACAACAAACTTGCTATATAATTGTTTTAATTTAGAAACAATATCAAATATTTGAAATATTGTATATGTATTAGTGTGTATTTCTTACACTATCTTTCTACAGAGTCACTAAAGAAATTAAGGCATTTCCCATAGCTTGCCATAAGTTTTTGTTCACAGATGTTAAAGAAGTCATTCACCAGTCCATTCACGACTTAATTTAACAGTGACATTTCATTCCAAGTAGATATCACCCCAAAACTTTTTCCTTTTCAGTAAAAGTAGAAGTCACAGGGTGCAATGTCTGGGCTTTATAGATGTTGATGCTTGAACAACTTTCAACGAAACCATCCATACTTGTGGACATACATTATCGTGAAACAGACATACTGTATTGACAAAAGAGCAAATCAGTAGTTTTGAATAGAATGGTGTGGTGTTTAAATGTTAAACAATAGGAATCAAAATTGATTGTTTAACCACGAAGTAAGAATTTACATTCATAGAGATGCCAAAAAATATAGCCATCAGTTTATGTGGTGAAAATGTTTTTTAAATTTCTTAGGTAACAAAGATTGATACTACTAAAATAAATCAATATTTATTTTCTGAAGTAAAGTTTTCCATGTTGCCCTCGTTTTTCATACATTGATACAGAACAATAATTTATCAATAAATATCTGCATTATCCAGATGTTTTTTTTTTACTTTTAAGAAAAACATCATTGCACCAACTTAAAAATCAGTATGATTTATTTCATTGTTTTAATAAAACGAGTTGATATTGCAACAATTGGGGTTTTGATTAGAGTACACAGAGTTTTAATTGTACATGTTCCTTAGAAAATAAATATACACTATGGATGTGACTTTGTAATAATTCAAAAATGAGGTGAAGTTACTTTTAATGTTAATAATTTGTTAATTTGCTCGACTATAGGGCGCCAGGTTTGCTTTAGCATACCAATTTTGAAAAAAGAATGAATTTAAATATTTAAAAGAAAGAAAAAAATCTCTTTGGGGTCGCAAGTTCTTTTTACAGTGTACTTACAGTGGATTTTGGTTATAAATGAGAACACTTTGGCTGAAATGTTACAAAGAAAACATTTATTAAACATTCAAAGAAACATCCTACAAATTATTATTAACAACAAAAAAATCATATTATAAATACTAGTTATCCTCTTTAGTTTCAATAACAAATTATGAATTTATATTTCCTTTATTTCTTTCTTTCAAATTAATTAATTTTATCTTTAAAAATGCTTTTACCAATAAAATTGTTGCAACAGGAATTTTATCTATGAAATTTTTTAGTAACTTTGTAGCTCTAAAAGAAAAAATGAAAAGATTCTATTTTCATTAATTAAAAGTTTCATTTTACTAGTATCTCTTCTAGTAATAATCTACTAAATTTTCTTTAAATAGATAAACATTTACAAAAAATTAATTTAAAACATAACACAGGTTATTAATCAAACAAATAATATATAGCGTCTATACCACAACGCCGATTTAAATAAAAAACATTGTCTGAGTCCGAATGGAAAACTGATGTCCTACAAATTGAAGTTCTACGGCTTGTAGAGGATTCTCCCTCGTTCAGAAGTTGTTTTCTCCAGTTGTTGAGAATATTCATAACTCGCGTACATAAATTATTGTCTTTTATGTTCCCACGTTATTGTCATTGAAACACGCTCTTTATAGATTTTTTAAAACACTTTCGATCTCTATTTGAGACAAAAAATCAAATGTACATTGTTCTAATAGAACCTAGAAACTCTTTCTACGATCTTATCTCTCCAAACACTAGACTTCGACTTTGAAAAACACAACTTGTCCATTTTGAGCGGTTAACTCTAACTCCACAAAACACATCCAGTCCCTTCAAGCTCTGGACTTAGACTGACTTTACCATGAGGCAAATTCCTACTTCCGAAAGCGTTCTTTCCGGTTACTGTTCCCACGTTTTACCGCACTGCCGTAAAAATACACATAATTTACATAACAAAACAAACAAACTAAATTACATTAAAATTAAACATGATTATTCATACTGTTGTCTTGAAAATCCATTTTTCTTTTATTAATGAAGTTACTACATTCAAATTATTATTTGAATTTATTATCTCTTTGGCTTAACCGCGTCTTTTAAATGAGTCTATTTTAAAATCTGACTTTTCACATTGTCACAAAACCCCACAAGGTTTGTATTTCAATACAGGTATTGGAATACAAAGCTTTTATATATATATATTTCAAATCGAAGAAAAAGAAAAAAAAATATTAATGGATGTTCAAGACATTTCATTTCAGAAGTTAAGGACCTCTTGAAAGAAAATAAGTATCCCTAGTATTCATTTAAGAAAGATTCTCTTTTCTTATAAAAATAAAAATCTATTTGCTAAAAATCCTATTTTATTATTTTAATTTGTTAGCGTTATAATAACTCTTTGTAAAAAAAATAATACACAAATCAATTAGTGCTAAGCCTTATCTCTATTTATACAATAAAACCCATCATCAGTTTCCTTTCCAACCTTGTTGGCTGAAACTTTCCATCAACATTTTTTGTTGACAGGATCCCGTCACTCAAAGCTTATCTCCCAGACAGCCGTCTGTATATTTTCCTCGTCTCATCCTCTTTGCCAAGACGACATTTCTACATCCTTTGAAAATCTACCTTTGACTCTAGATATTCATCTGAATAATTCCTTCAACTTAATACAATTAAAATTTTAAAAACTTCTCATTATTAATTAACATTTTTACGAAATTATTTACTTATTACTCAACATTGCTTCAATTCACCTTAAAACTTTTCAATTATCATCTTACTTTATTATTTATTTTAGTTTAAATCCAATAACTATTTATTCTTACTTAAATTCTTAATTACTCTTTGTCTCGCTGGGATAACATGTTAACTACTGATTTTACAATTACAAAAAACTCTTTTCTTCAACTAAAATTTAAAAATATAACATCATTATTATAAAAAAATATAAAATTACTTACAAAGCTCATCTATTTATTTCAAAATTACCTCTTTACAATTGTTTCATCTCTCAGTATCCTATCTTAAAATTATTTCCATCTTATCTTTCATATTTTAATAATCTAAGTTGCATCAATCACCAAACAAAAGTCTTCATAATAAAAAAAAAAACTCCTTATTATTTACCTATATTTTACTTCATAAATAATCTCCTTACTTCAACGTAGCTTCCTTTAAACATCATAATAATCGTCGTTTATCCGCAGAATTCCTTAAATCTCCCTTTATTTCATTAAAATCGTCGCATATTTCCTTTATTTCATTAAAATCGTCGTATATTTCCTTTATTTCATCGCAGTACTCAAAAAACCTCTTAAAAACTAAAAATTTACCATTAATGCAACCTAACTACCTTTTTTATAAAAGTTTCTTAACAGAACAACTTCATTTTAAATACCACTTTACTCAACAATTCTGTAAAGTCATCATCTTCATATAAAACTCAAAAATTCTTTCATTTAAAACACTTCATATTAAAATCTTCTTAATCATCTATTACTTGTATATAAAAACTCAAAAAAATAAAATTTACATTGTTTTCCCAGCTAACACCGTATTTCATCAAAATCTTTAGACACCTTTATCAAATAACTTCTCACAATCGTCTATTGTTTTAAATTCAAACATTATTTATTAAAAATCATTAATTATTTATTTCATTTATAAATCTCATCAAAATCTCTCTTCATATTATATTATTTATTACTCCTTCCTTTAAAAAAAACAAAAACTTAACCTCCTTTACTCCTTTTTTAACATCAAAAAACTTAATTATTATCTGTCTTGGCAAAACTCACATAAATTCTCAAACTTTAAACAACCATTCTTCATATTTTCAAACCACAAATCACTTAAAACTAACAATTTTTTATCATTTTATTATTAAATAATTCTTAATATTTAAAACATCAAAACATACAACTTATCATTTTACAATTCAACATCTAATTACCTACTCTAATCAGTTAATTAACATTTTTACAATTTTACAGAACTTTTAACTTTATTCCATAAAAACTCTCCTTTTGTCACGTCCGGTTTAATCTCGTATATACAGATCGATCACTTCTATATATATATATCCTACAATTTGTTTTCAATCAACATCTGTCTAAAATTTATTACATGAAGTTTTTTTTTTATGTAATAATGTCACACTTACTTATGCATTTTTCTTCCTAACCTCTCCTACATAGGTTCTTCTAACCGTCTACTTTATACCGTGCATACTTCTAATTGCTCTTTAGACTCTTACACAGAGTAACATGTTGTGACGTTGAAATGTGCAGTGGTTGAATGCAATATCCCTACTTGATTCAAGATAAAACCCAAAACACATCCCTATTTCACAACACGCCCTCTTATGCAGTCTCAGAATGCCTTATTCTTACGAATAAAACATTCTATTTTGACTACACAAACGCCTACCTCCTCCCAAAATGTTCATGTACTCCTTAAATGCATCTACACGAAGAAAATTTTAAAATTCATAAAAAATTTCATTAAAATCGTTTCATCCGAAGTTGAAATAATGTTTATTTTTACCAAGTTTATTACTAGCATCGTCGATTTTCTGTTTATGTAATCCTTTCTAGATGTTATTATTCAAATTCAAAAAGAAATTTTATTTTTAAAACTTATTCTAAGTTTTTTACTTAGAAACTTTACTTTTAATTCTATTAAAGTTATTTAAGTAATCTACTTTCGTTCTTATTTACTTTATTTAAAACCAATTTTCCTTTATTTAAGTAGTTTTTTATTTGAAAACGCAAGTTAATTTTCGATTATACGTCAAAAGTTTTTTATTTTCAGAACAATAATTCTGTCACACGCTGTATCTCGTCTTAATGTCATGCAAAGGAATTCTAGGCCTGGTTTAAGCATAAACAAGTCCCCTCGATATGAGACAATCCTTATCTGTCTACTGATAAGACATGAAACCCTTTTGGTTCCAATACGATCTGCAAATGAATCTCAACTCTCTCTCGTCACATTTTATTGAATATTTAATATTGAATCCACCTACTTAATATTGAATACTTTTTCTTCAACACTAAACTGAATCTTTGCTTCGAACCAATCTGCTTTATCTTAACACGTAAAGTCAATATTTATCTTAGTATAAACAACACTCGGTTATTTACTAACAATCTTGCATCTTTCACTTAGCAAATACCTAAACGTTTCTAAATATTATTTCTTCTTAATCATACTAGCTTGGCATATAATTATTTTCTATATTTCTGTCTTAGCTTACAAAATTTATCAGTACACACAAATTATTAGTATTCATAACTCTTAATTATTTATTTTCAAACTTAAACTTACTTATTAACAAAATCTTAACTACTTTTTATTAATTATTTTAAAAATCAAGTCCGTGTGTTTATAAAATGTCCTTACATTTATTTATTCATTCCAAATTTCAATTTATTATGACTCAATTATAAATTATATATTTTTTACGATGGTTCCCAGATTGGTGAAAGATTTTAAAATACATGATTTGATTTTTGTAAATATCTCTAGCGTTAAATACCTCTGTCCACATGGACAGTTTGTCTTGCCTAGTCATCACAACAGACCCTTTCCTAACAAAAGATCTCCCTTTGCTATTGTCTCGGAGTGTTGACAAAACACCATTCTCTTTCTCCCTTACAGACATATCTACATTTCTCTTTCTCTCACACATCTTAGAATCCAATGACCTAAATTTGTCAGCTATCAGCTTGGGAATCCTTACCCCACCATTCTCGTATATCATCACAAAGCCTTCCTTTACTATCTCTACATTTTCATTTTCAAAATTATATTTAAAGTTAGATTTCTCACAAAAACTTTTAATTTCTTGTTCTTGTATTTGAAAGATACTCTTAAATTTTATCATTACATAATTTTCAAACTCTACATTTTTATGACCCACTTGTTTTTTAAAATAAACAGCTGATACCTTCGTTATTAGATTATTTACTTTTACTTTGTTTTTCAAATTACTTATACCTATTCCAACCCCACTAGACATATTAATTTCAACATTACTTGTTATTTCTAGATTTACCTTGTTACCTAACCCATTATTCATTATTTTAGAAATTTCTTGAACACAATCATTCACACAACTGTCTTCAATTATTATTAAATCATCTGACATCTCTTTTGTTTCATTAAAACTGTTAATTTCTACTTCAGCTACTGTTTGATCTAAATTGTTATCCAAATTATTAATATTTTCTATCAAAACACCTTCTACATTATTTATCCGTTCAAATTCTACTTTTTTCTCACAATAGCTTATTTCAATTTCTACTTTATTATTAGTTTCCATTACATTAATTTCCATTTTAAGATTCTGTTCAAATTTTACATAATTTGGTTTTAATTCAACCCTCATTTCTTCAAATTTTTTACACATTGCTTCTTTTAAGTTTAAATTATCTTGTCTTAAGTCTATCTTGCTTTGTTTTAAATCATTGTCTATTTTATCCAGTTTAACATTATTCTGTTCAAGTTTAATATTAAAATCTTCCAGTTTAGCATTAATTTCTAGCTTATTTTGATCAAATTTATTATTAAAGTCATCAAATTTATTATTTAAATCTTGTTTCAAATCTACATTATTTTGTTTTGCTTCTAACCTACTCTGATTAATTTCTTTTTTTGTTTCTAAGCTACTTTGTTCAAACCTTAAGCTATTTTGTTCCATTTTTTCCATCATTACTTTTAACATACTCTTAATCTCTAAATCCTGATCATTATTTTCCAATTTCTTACCTACCCTAACCTCTTCGGTTACACTAACCTGCTCAATTACCCTAACCTGTTCAGCCCTTAGATTCTTATTATTATTATTAGTACCCTCCATTTTCTTTAAATTTTGATCTTCTTTTACCAAATTACTATTTTTATTTATTAAATCACTTGAAACCTTATCTTTTCCATCAAAATCATTAACCCCACCATTCTTCTTAACTTTTAAATTTTCAGTATTATCTACCTCATTGTTTACTTTATTATTATTACTATCTAAATCTACATTTTGATCTAAAATACTTTGTCCCTGTTGATAAAACAATTCATTACTACTATTACTTTGTGTTGTTATAGAATTTTGATTTCCTAACCCTACCTGTTCATCATTATTATTAACATTTACAATTTCTGACTCCTTTTTTACCTTACTATATTTAACACAAAACATTTTAAAAAAGAATCTTTCTTATTATTTTTAAAGAGAGTCCTTACCTTGATTTTAAGAGTTCTCATTGCCAAAATCACTGTACTTTCGACTAAAAAGGCCCACAGTTGCGGCGACATTTGTAATAATTCAAAAAAGAGGTGAAGTTACTTTTAATGTTAATAATTTGTTAATTTGCTCGACTATAGGGCGCCAGGTTTGCTTTAGCATACCAATTTTGAAAAAAGAATGAATTTAAATATTTAAAAGAAAGAAAAAAATCTCTTTGGGGTCGCAAGTTCTTTTTACAGTGTACTTACAGTGGATTTTGGTTATAAATGAGAACACTTTGGCTGAAATGTTACAAAGAAAACATTTATTAAACATTCAAAGAAACATCCTACAAATTATTATTAACAACAAAAAAATCATATTATAAATACTAGTTATCCTCTTTAGTTTCAATAACAAATTATGAATTTATATTTCCTTTATTTCTTTCTTTCAAATTAATTAATTTTATCTTTAAAAATGCTTTTACCAATAAAATTGTTGCAACAGGAATTTTATCTATGAAATTTTTTAGTAACTTTGTAGCTCTAAAAGAAAAAATGAAAAGATTCTATTTTCATTAATTAAAAGTTTCATTTTACTAGTATCTCTTCTAGTAATAATCTACTAAATTTTCTTTAAATAGATAAACATTTACAAAAAATTAATTTAAAACATAACACAGGTTATTAATCAAACAAATAATATATAGCGTCTATACCACAACGCCGATTTAAATAAAAAACATTGTCTGAGTCCGAATGGAAAACTGATGTCCTACAAATTGAAGTTCTACGGCTTGTAGAGGATTCTCCCTCGTTCAGAAGTTGTTTTCTCCAGTTGTTGAGAATATTCATAACTCGCGTACATAAATTATTGTCTTTTATGTTCCCACGTTATTGTCATTGAAACACGCTCTTTATAGATTTTTTAAAACACTTTCGATCTCTATTTGAGACAAAAAATCAAATGTACATTGTTCTAATAGAACCTAGAAACTCTTTCTACGATCTTATCTCTCCAAACACTAGACTTCGACTTTGAAAAACACAACTTGTCCATTTTGAGCGGTTAACTCTAACTCCACAAAACACATCCAGTCCCTTCAAGCTCTGGACTTAGACTGACTTTACCATGAGGCAAATTCCTACTTCCGAAAGCGTTCTTTCCGGTTACTGTTCCCACGTTTTACCGCACTGCCGTAAAAATACACATAATTTACATAACAAAACAAACAAACTAAATTACATTAAAATTAAACATGATTATTCATACTGTTGTCTTGAAAATCCATTTTTCTTTTATTAATGAAGTTACTACATTCAAATTATTATTTGAATTTATTATCTCTTTGGCTTAACCGCGTCTTTTAAATGAGTCTATTTTAAAATCTGACTTTTCACATTGTCACAACATACACTTACTTTGGTCTCCAGATTGTGATTCCTCTGCTGTCTTATCAGGCTATAGAAGGGTTCTAAGGGAAGGACCAATGATCATTTATTTATCTTCTTCTGATAGAAATGTCAGGATAGCTCCCAAATGAAAAATGCATGGCATTGCAAAGAAAGATGGAAATGGTCATGACTAATTGAGTTTATTTAAAAAAAAATGGCTGAAAAGTAATTTACATTTTGAAAATTCTCCACCTAGTCGTGTGAAGATAGGTAAGAATACATGTTACAGATGTCTCTAAAACAAAGGGTGGAAGAAGGGGCTAGAATCTGAGAAGAGTGGAGAACTTCTTGAGTATGAATGTCCTACCAATATTAATATAGCAAATGTTACTTCAATCACAAATTACACCCTTAATGGAATGAGAATAAGGTGCTTTTCTGTAGAGTAGAGCATGATAGTTTGACTATAAAGCTAGTCCGGATCTAGTTCGTTATATCAAAAGTCCATTATACCGAAGTCTGTCATACCTAGGATCTACTGTATGTGTCAAAATAGATAGTCACAACAGTTTTGATAGCTCTGGAATATAATGAATTTAGGTCAAAGTTAGTCTGGGATTATTTCAGAATCATATTACTGCTGTGGTGTCTCAACAATGTTACATTTTGCTGGGTTTCTGGACATGCTGAGATTAGTGGAATGAATGTGATGATCTTGTGACTTACAAAGTATCAACACTGAAACTCGAGTTCTATGATATATCTGAGGCTTGTTTTGGAAGTCATCAGCACTTCCACTCACTAAGAGTATACGAGGAGGTGGTATCTCAAATTGAAGGATGAGCAAACACTCAATTCAACCCCTTCTAAATAAATTGGATCTGATATTCTTTTGAAAGGCAGGGGCAATATAAGGAAGGAGGTAAAGTTCGTTGTAGGATGTTGTCACCTCAGAAAAAACATTCACTTATTCACTAGGGAGCCTCTGTGTAGAAAATGTGGCATATAAGAGGAAACTTTAAAATGTCTGATATCTTTGAATGTGAAATCTTCGATCAGCAAGGACTGAGACCCTTGGATCTTTGACACAGATAATTCCTCCGGACGATTCTGAAGTTCGTGAAGCATACAGATGTTCTTCGAAATGCCTAAGAATATATTCTATTTGGGAGTGCAATATGTGACCTTGTGACTGACATGCAAAAGGTATAGATCGTTGAAGAATCTATTGAATTGCAGAAGAAGAAGAAAAAAACAGACATGTTAAGAGAAGGGGAAAAGGAACATATTAGTTAGAAAATCCCACATTAGAATGACCAAAATTGAGGTAAAACAAAATTATTAATTAAGTGATATTAAACAATGGAAAAAGAAAGGTGTTTTATATTTAAAGTTGAAACTCCATCTTTGATAATAATTAAGGCACGCAAAAACACATTAATTTTGCTAAATAATGACGATCTTAAAAAATCACTTTCAACAAAGTTTTAAATTCATAATCAATGTATAAAAAATAAGTGTAACATTATTTTATGGAAATGTTAATAATATTGTAAAGTTTATTTTAATGACTTGTTTCTGCACACTAGGTACCTCAGTTAGCCAAAGAAGATCTGTGGATGATCAAAAGGTATTCAATGCGGACCATCCATTCTTGTTTGCAATTATACAGACATCTAACAACTTGGTTCTTTTCCAAGGAAGATTCAATAAACCATAGAACTGAAATGAAGTTGTAAACCAGTTCTGTTATTATATTAGATTTATTGAAACTGTATTAATATATAAGTTATGTATTCATCATATCACAGAACAGAATTAAAGCTGGATGAGAATAGAAAATAAGAGATTTAATAATATTTTGAAATAAAAATAAATTAAATGTTCTGTCCTTCAACAAACTTATTTTCAACAAAGAAATCATAGAAATAAATTATGTTTAAAATAAACATTTTAAAGTTGTTCGAACACATTATAAGTTTCTTAAATTTTCCCCATGTATTTTTTTGGGAGATAGATTGCATAGAGAGGTCCATCCTTATCAACTTTAGTGTTTTTCTGTTTAAAGATATTTAAGGTAGGATAGCTTTGTGTGTGTTGTAAACTTGTCCAGATTGTACTTGATTGAAACAGAGTTTTTAATGACGACAGTTTATTTTCGTCACTTATTTCTAAATATGAATTTTCTTTACTTGTATTTTGTGACACTAGTTTGGGTAGTTAATCTTCATAATTCACCAAAATTTGAATGAAACTGTAATGCTGATTTAAAAAAAAAAAAAAAAAAAAACTTTTATAACAGCTTTATGCATTATTTTGTGTTTTCAAACTGATAACTAACTTCTGAATCAGACTTTTCGATGACATGGTGACCAATGCCTTTTGTTTGGATCAATTTAAAGCATAAATTTGAGAAAAATTTGATCAAAATTGTTAAAATCAATAAAAAATTTGCTCTTATATTTCAAACTGCAAATTTTGAGATATCAAAAAATAAATAAATAAGAGCTCGATATATTGTTAAAATATAAAAAAATTGATTAAAATAAGTCCATGTGGTTGGGTTGTGGAGCAGTGCACAAACGACAGAGAGACATCGCTCATAAGTGGAAAAAAAAACAGATCAGGAGAATTCAAAACGGATATGTCCCCATGAAACTCAACTTTGATTTTTGACCAATAATATGTTTTTTCTTTCTATAATACTACATAATGTGAGAAAGTAAAAGGGAAATAAGTAAAAGATTTAAAACTATTTAAACCATTGCAATATTTGAGAACAATAACTTTTTAAAAAAAATTATTGTGAATCATCATTAAGGAATATCTTATATAGAAATTCTGGTTGTATATATTTTCTTAAGGGAACTCCAACACCAGAAATTTGGTATAATTTTTGAGTCACTGAATATATATAATATTTTGTGTTTCATCACAAATTCTGCACCGTAATCAATGTAAAACAGGAGTGAGACAGAGTGCATCTTACTACCAATATTATTTTTTATAGTGACAGATTGGATAATGAAAAAGTCAATAGAAAGAACAATTAAACTTGGAAGATCTTTGACCAGATAGAAAACTTGGATTTTGCAGATGATATAAGCTTGATATTAATAACAAAGAAAAGATACAAAGGAAACTAAATATGTTGACTGATACGTTAAGGAAAATCAGACTTAAGGTGATACACATAAAATTAAATTCTTTGCAATCAAATTAGGAAATCACATAAAATACACTATGAAGAATGAAGGAGAAACAGTAAGTGAAACCATTTAAATATCCAGGCTCAATAATAACTGAAACAGAAGATATAAGAATTACAATATGAAAAGTAAGTGGCGTGGTTAACTTCCTTTTCAGCATTTTGTGCTTAAATCAAATAAAAACAAAATACAAACTGAAAATATTTAAAAGTGGTGTCATATTGGTGCTGATGAATGTGAGTCATGGAAAGTAATGAAGGCAATCACGAATAAGCTGCAAATCTTTACCAAGAAATTACTGAGGATTTTGAATTATATGCGTAATGTTGACCCCTGTAATAATATGGTGTATGGCTAATAGTAATGTTGACCCGTAAAGAAATCAGGCATGAGAAGGACTGAAATTACTATCCTCGAATGAAATTGGAAGAGGATAGGATATATTCTGAGAAATAGTAATAGCATACCCAAGTAGGCACTGGTTTGAACTTAGAATAAAATGCAAAAGGGGAAGACTTGCTTTTGGAAGAGGAGGTTAAAATAATTGAGAAGAGATGGAACATCATTAAATTCGTAGTTGAGGTCTTATGTTCTGCAAGTAAATGAACAAGATAAGGTAAGTAAATTTGTATACTACTATTTCAGTGCATTTCCTACAATGTATTAATTAATTTTGTACTGTCCAAAATTAAATTAAAAAGAAATGATATTTGACATAATTATAATACTTGCTTTGCAATGAGCTGCTAGACAACCTGTTTATAGTAAAACCTTTCTGTGGACGGATGAAAGGCTGAGAAACGAGGTATAGTTGTGGACTGATAAATGCAAATCCCTTGATGGTGAGGAGACTACAGCACCACTTTGAGGAGACAAGCAAAGAAATTCACCTTGTTCTTTAATTGTACAGATGGAACAAAGTAGCTGTGCACACGGTCCATAAGGCAAGCGGATGCACATAGGTACTTTTTGAAATCATTCACAGTACAACAAAACATGTCTTCGTCCCTCCTGTCTCAATCACACATTTTATCCTAGCAATCACTACACCATTCTTTATAGGAAATTACTAGGATTCTTACGACGTTAGCATTTTAAAAAAATCTTAAATTATAAATTTTAATTACTCAGAAAACTATTGTAATTTATATGTTTCGTAAAAGGATCTATTAGTAAGAGAAAAATAAATTGTTTGGTTTCCTGAAGCCTTGAAAATTGAAGGTCAGTCTAAAAACAAACATCTTTGGACATTACCAAATTTGCTCTATATTTTGTATACCAAGTAATAATGTTTATAGGCTGTAATCAAAATAATGGATTTTTGGTGGGATGGGGGGAGGGGTTTAACCGCTATTTAAACCTCTTATGACTTGATTTAAAAAAAACCCCAAAGCATCTAGGATCTGAGACAAGCTTCAAGTGAAATTTAATCTTTCTACGTTCACACAGTTTTGGAGATACAATGATAAATGGTATTTGGCTTTTAAATAAAGAATATAGTAATATTTTTTTTAACATCTTATAAATAAAAACATATTTCTTATTTAAAAATACATTTTGGATAAAGTTTTGATTCTACAAATGGTTATTATATATTTCCAATTTTATAATTGTTTTATTGTTCTTTATTATAAGTAAATAGCAAATGACTTTTTATGACTAATTTAATATAAACATTTACATTATTAACTAATTATTTTACATTGTATTCTTTCACGTAATCACCTAGAAAGTTCTTATAACTGAACATATTTTATAGCCATATATGGAAGAATACAAAATAAAAATGTCTTAACCTTATTAATTCTCATTTGTTTAATTGATTGCTACTCCAGTTCACACCAAGTGAAGATTTGAACAAGGAGTAATAAATGCAATCACATTTAAAAATGGAAAAAAAGTTTGAACACATGTAATGTAGTTTCATTGAACTAACTCCTTTTGTGGACATTTTAAATATAAAAGTAAATTTACAATGTAATGTAAATTTACATAAACTTTTGCTTTATATGCAATTATATATCAGTAATAAATGTTACTTGTTTTGAAATAATATTAATCATTAGTATGATACTTATAAACATTATATAACAGCTGTTGGGTAAAAGAATTGTTTGAAATTTGTGTTTTTATATTAAGTTTGGTTTACCAAACTAAATTAAATTTTAATACCAAAATCACACGATTACAATTTTGCCATCTAAAACTTTAAATTAAATGATCATTACATTTTCCAATCATTTAACAGGCATCAATCATCTGGCTGTTAAGATTTAGATATTTTGGGGTCGAATATCTGTTGACCTTTATCATTTTGCAGATATAAAAGTAATAAAAAAGCTTGGTTAGATCTAGTTTGCATAGTACAAGTATCTTAATGCAATGGAGATGCTTATTTGGATACTAATTTCTTATCGTTATTCATTTACTGGACTTCATCACCCCTCCATTATTCCATGAAACATGTGACATGTCATAATATGTACAGTTTATATATAATATTATTTCAAAAGAAATGCTAAAATAACATACACATTTAAATAAATTAGCATATAAATTTACATAAAAAACACCATTATGTTTATTATAAAACTCAGTTACACATTTTTTAAATATACCTGGTTATCTGTCTTGCAACTATTTTTTGTAGTATGTCACTATATGATTCGGGAACAGGTTCTCATCCTCAAGTATTGATGAACATCACTAAAATGTGAATACATCAAAATTAAAGTAAAACCACATCTATATAAAGAAGAGTTTCTAGACAGATAACCAGATATATTAAAAAAATATACTGAACTTAGTTTTATACTATTACAATTGGAGACATAAAAAACGAACTATTATAAATTAACAAACATTCCAACGAGAATAAATAAGCCTTTCCCGACACCAGCAGACTGAGTGTAAGTGCTTCTAGAAACGTAAAGTTATTCTTCCATTGAGTAAAACACATTTTCAAGGTAACACCGAGTGAACTCTTGAAAATCTTATTAGAACCTTTGTTTTTAAGTGTGTTAAACAACTTTATTGCTATGTAATGAAAAAAGTGAAAGTCTATTGACGAAATATTATGGATAGGATATTCGTGCTGGTGTTGATTAATTTGAAATATACTCTGATTCCACTTTAAAAGAATAAAATTTCATAAAACAAAATAAAAGAGAAAGTTAAAATGACCTTCTGTTTTCTCTTATAAAGATATGAATTATACAACTATTTGCTTTTCCATATACACATAATGTTCAAGCTTTTGTAACAAATGGCATGATCTCCACAATCAAAAGCCTTTGTGAGTCAAGGAAGATAGATGAAGTTTGATTTTCTCCTCAATGGTGTTTATAACTGTATTTAAAACAGAAAAAAATTCCTGTAGAAATTGCTAAACCTTTACAAAATCCAAAATTATTCTTGTTCAAAATATTGCATTTATCAAGAAAAGAAATAATTTTTTACAAATTGATATTTAAAATACTTTTGAAAAAACTGAAACAACCAATATAGGGATGATATTTACTAATTTATTTTCTATAGGCTTTTTTTTTCTTTTTTTTTTTTTTTTACAAAGAAGTTTTTGACTGTGTACTTTAGAGTATTTGTAAATATCCCTATTTCAAAAGATTGGTTTACAAGAAGAGATAGTGGCTTTGAAATAATGTGAGCATTTGCTTTTAGTACTGATGTTGGAATATTATCCCAGACTTCTCAAATTTGATATAATTTTGTAATTTTTCTTGGGGCTTTTAGGGTGAAGGAACAAGGAGTTTGGGACTCTGATCTCCCTTTTCTTAACAAATAAATTTCCTTACCCTCATATGACCTCATGTTTATATTTTCTGCAACATCAATAAAGAATTTATTAAAAGATTCTACAATGGGTAGGGTATGGTCAATTATGTCTTCATCTTTGAAAAATTATATCACAATTTTGTTTATAAATGGTTTCTTATGTTGTACATAAATACATTTAAATTCAATGTAAGGTTTTGAAATTTGTTCTTAGTCTGTTTTTATCTCCCAGCCCTACTCCGCAGTGCAGAAGCTTCTATATCTCCCTTAGTGAAAGTGTATTGCCTAAAAAAGTAGTATTGTTGACTAAAGGATTACTATTACTTACACTGTTTAGTTTTTGTTGAAGGTTTTGTATGGGGGGGGGGGCAGATTGTCCGCAAAATTATACAAGGCCGTTTAGTCTACATCATTTTTTTTACAAATTCTGCTCATTTGAATAATGTCTTACATTTCCCAAATTGGGACAGATGTAAGCCATCCTATGTGTACACATTCACTGTGATATTATTGTCAAATAACACTACTTCACCGTTCTTAACAATTACCAAATAACCTTTGTTGATATCATATCATTAAAATAAGGTACATCATACCTATAAGGAATTGTTGATACAATTATTTTAGGCCTATCAACATTATAAATAGATTATTTTTAGAATATTCATAGGTTCAGGTTAGTACTCATTTTGTCCCTCCAATAATAATTATTAAATCATCAGAAATAAAGTCTCTTGTGAAATTGTCTGTATCACCTACCACATGTTTTAGAATGGTATTGGGCTTAACAAAACTAGTTACCCTGAACTTAGATTTGATTTTCCCCATCAATAACTCACTCCACCCTCGTCTATGACTGTCTGACACAAGAAGTTTTTTTTTTCCTGACTCTTGCTCTTTTACAAGGTTTTCTTAACCCTATTGTCTTATTAGACTTTGAGTTATTTTGCAGGTGACATATTTAATTAATTAGATAACATATTATATTTTGATATATTTCTACAGTTTATATTTATTTTTGTATAATTTGATTAATACCCGAGTTCTTCTTCTGACAATATATTAAAATAAAGTTTAGATATAATTTTGTGAAATGAAATACTAATTAGGTTTAGCAGATTTAGATGGAAAGATAAAAATATCTTCTCTTAACTCTAATTCATTTAAATTTAAGGGAAGAGAAAATCGACCTTGGTGACTATTTTTAATTTAAATTTAAAATTTATTAATTCATCTCATAACACCCTATTTTCAATAATTATTTCCTTATTTTTTCCTCTTCATTTAGAGTATTTTCTACCATGTGATATTAATTTTCATTTATTTAAGAGTTTGATTAAAAGTTCCCTTTTCACAACAGACTCTATAAAATATTTTTCAAACTTGACAGCTTTTTTTGAAGAGTAATCAGGACGTTTAAAAATTCCTAAGCAAAGAGAATTATTTTTACGATAGCTCTCTCATCATACAAAACTACAACATTTTAAAAACCCTTATAAAAGTCTATTGCTAAAAGTTTTACAGTTTCATTAAAACCTTCTATAATTGTCAAAGCATCTATATTCCTGGTCAGTTCAATTTCTTATAGCTGTCAGTGTTTATCCATGCCAAATGGCAGATATGGTTAGTCTACACAGATGTCAGGGCTTTTACATAATTATAAGTTAAAATACTGTAATTATAATTTAAATTTTAAATTGTTAAGATAAATGCCCAGAAAAGTTAAAATGTAACAATAAAAATTTGAAGCAAAGAAACAAAAATAAGTATTAAGAACCAATTTAATTTATTATTGGGTTTGAATATTAATCAAATACATATCAACTTAAAACTATAAAAATAATATTATCAATGTGAAATTACAAGAAAAACACAGGACTCATGTTTGTTTTAAAACATACAATTAATCAAAAATATTAAAAATTGTTCTCTTTGAATAAACTACAGTATACAGTCCAAAATTCAAGTTCACATCAGATTATAATATCTACCTTGCCTTGGCGTTATCTGTTTTAGTGCTTAAGAATTCAAATTAATTTTAGAATAAAAATATAGTTTACACATTCATAACCTCTTAAAACAAGAGTATCCCAGAAGCTCATTCATGAATCAACCCAAACTCTAATCATCTAAATAGTGATCTGTAAATGCCTTCAACAATCTTAAATTAATTTAAAAATACATTTTCTGAGTAACCTATTGTTTAAAAACTCTGTAGTAAAATATTCTGTGGTAGAACTTAGCAAAACATCTAAATTACAGAATCAAACCAAGTCAACTTAGAAGTCGTAATATACTGTTTATTCTGCCTCTCTATAGAGAAGAGATCTTACCAAGTTTTAAAATAAAAATAAAACTCAATTTGTACTTCTTTCCTTTTTTTATTTTTTATTTATTTATTTTTATTTTTTTACAATTGTTGTAAATATACATAGATAATAAATATATTTTAATAAATAAGTAATAAAGAAATTCTGTTCATAGAAAAATTCAGTTTGAGTTTATATTTTTAAAATATTCTACTTGACTTCAATTCAGATTGAAAATTAAAAATTAACACAATTTAGATAACATTAGTTATCTGGTTAGGTATTGTATTTTAAAAAAAAAAAAAAAAAAGATTATACTGAATGAAAATCAAAGTGTTAAGGATATTTAGTATGAAAATATTTACAAACATACAATATAAAATAAAATAATGCATGCGAGCATCAACGTGTGAGAATAAAAAGTAAATGAAGTCGAACATTGTTTGACTGACTTACTGAATATGGAATGGTTTAATCACTAAACTCACTTTCTCCCACGCTTCTTACAAAAAATCTTAACTAAAGCGAGATAATAAACAATACCATTGGCGAGATGTCAACTGTCACCCGCAGGCTGAAGAAGATTTCTAACAAAAGAGAAAAGTTCATTTGACTGTGTAGCTTCTGCCAATTGTAAACGACTACACAATCCCTTATTTCTTAAAACAGCTTTAGCTTTTTGACTGTTTGCAGCCAACGACCAGACTATTAAAGCTATTTTAAGTTTTTCTTCATCATTACCTGAGAGCAGTTTCTCTCGTATCAAAGTTAAGAAAAGTTCTGAAACAGAAGAGATATTCATATTTATGAAGGACTTTGATAAAGAATTATTAAAAACATTTTAATTTACTTTTACACACTTCCCAAGCTACAAATTAAATAACAAGTAAAAAGTCATGGTTCAGTTGAAAATTGTTCACTTTTTATTTAATTGGTTTAAAATTGTAAATATGTTAACAAGGTTTGTCCCTGTTGCTTTGGCCCCTATAGAACCTTGGTCACCCTTATCACAGTTTTCTACTCTCTGTTGTCTTCTGTCACCCTTCTCTAATCATCTTACACCCTATAACTGAAAGTCAGCTTCAACATCAATCCAACCACCTTAGGTGTGGCCCTCCTTGATGTTGTCACAAAAATAGCGAGTTCAACATAGCTTTTTGGGTATTCCCCCCCCCTCCATGCACTTAAAGAGTCCCAGCTATTTCAGTCTTCTAGTCTTTAAATCGGGAAGCTTTATTAGGATCCTTAATAAACTTTTTATCTTTCTGTTGAATTCAACTTTACTTTCTCTTTTACTGATCTATAAATCTTCTTTAATACTTTATGTTGCCAGACATTTACTTTTGCTTAATCTTTTAATATTATGTCCAGGACAATACTTAGAACAATGGTGGCTTAATCCCCTTCAAATTAGCCCCATTTAAACACCACAGAGTAATCAAAGTGTCTCTACCACTTTTCAAAACATTCTGGAAAAGTCCACTTTTGAAATTTCTATCAGATGTCGACTTTTTAATTGTGCTGACAGTCTGAAATCTCTTCCTTTTCAAAGGTGATTTTACCTATGGGAAATGCTAAAAGTCATAGGAAACCAAATCTGAGATATAGGGGGGGGGGGCTGCGGTTCCTGAGTGATCTCATGTTTAGCCAAAAAACTCCAAACAAGATATGATGAACTAGCAGGTGCATTGTTAAAGCTCTCTGCCACTAATTGCCCACAACTGCACCAATTTTCTTCACAATGCATTTCTCACTTGACAATGATCATTACTCATTGCTAATTTGGTTTGGAAGAGCGTACTTATGATGAACTTCACAATAAAAAACATTTACAAGATGGCTTTACCATGGACTTTGCTACACATCCTTCTGCCATAGAGAACCAAATGACTACAATTGTAAAGACTGGGCCATTCGTTCAAAACTGAATTCAATCGATCATGTAGTTGTTCATTTCTGTTGCTTAAAACCATGAAGCTAAAATAAAACAAAATTAAATCAAAATGATATTCTTATCATTCCCCCCCCCCATTACAACAAAACATCCTCTATACTACGTTTGATTAAGACAATCTTAATGACAAAATAAAGGAACACTACAGAACAGAAAAAACAGCTCTGTAAGATTAAATTTCTTTGCTAGGTTTCAAATTTTCCTTAAGGTACTAATGTTGATACATTGATAGATTCAATCGTTCTTCAAGCAGAATTGATGGATAATAACTAAAATAAAATATTTAATTCAAAAAATATTAATAATGTTTGTCAACTATCAACATTTAAATATTAGTTGATTCAAAAACAGCCTACTGAATCGCTTTATTTCTGATCCAATGGATAGTCTAAAATGTCCAGTCCCAAGCATATAAAACGGAAATCTTAAAACATTTTTAGTTTATCAATATTTTTTTCCAAGTAAGTGTGTCGTGTGAATTAATTTTATACTTTACAATTCCTTTAATTTTAATAGTTTATTAACAGACATGGATACAAGTACCATGAGTACCAAACAAATAATAAATCTTAGCGGTAGTATTTGATATCTGTGCCATATGGGTTGTTCGGTAGCCTAATAACTAAACCATCACATGATTTTATTTAAAGGCATGCACTACTACAGAGATGAACAGTAGAACATTATGGTCATACAATGTTATAAAACCTATAAGACTGCTTCCAAATACTAATGTCTGACAACTTTGTGTTTAATTTTAAACATATGTATGTTTCAGCCAATTTTGAAGAAAACTCCAATGTATAATTAATTGAAATATAAATAATTTACGACGATTAACTGTTTTCCATTACAGTAGCCTCGTGATTATCCATCCTAAGATAACGGTCGACCGTACCATATAGCAAAACAGCCGGATGTTGAGGATAAATCACTTCCTTTGTAAACAACACATAAATTTAAGATATATAAACATTGATACAATTCGAAATGATGTAGAGAATTTATTACAAAAGTGCATCTCAAATTACGTATTAAATAAAAACAGATCTCTACGACATCTAGCGGCAGTTTCTTTCAAAACATAAACAATAAATTAGCTTTTTTTCAATAATTCCAGACATACGACTAGTAAAGTATAAAATAAAATAAATTTATAATAAAACCCATATCAAAAATCAACAAATAAATCCATTCATCCAGGAAAATTAACCCGAAATCGTAAAACAATTCCAATATTTTCGTTTCATAATGATTATATCACGGCCTATCAACATAAACTCGATGTGCCTAACACTGTATTTTAAATATTGTGAGATAATGAAACAACGACAGAGAAAATGAGGAACATTATCATATCAAGATACAAAATTCTCCATAAAAAAACCTCTTTCTGTAAAAATCCCAAAGGACTTTGTGAATGTATATTATAACAATTAAGTTGCTATATAATTATTTTTTACTTTACTATTTTCAGCCACACGTTGGTGAGCCAAATATAACAATGCAAATCTCTTGCTTTGCTATTTTATTTTAATTTACCTTTAATTAATATAATTTAATCTTGCCACACGTTGTGCGACCAAATATAACAATGAAGTTGTTATCTAATTTAATTTAATTTTAATTTATTCTAAAAGCCACACGTTGTCGTGTCAATCTAACATTTAAGATGTTATCAATTATTTATTTACTGCTCTACTTCTACTAAAGGAACTATTTATGATGATTAAACTCATAGACAAACACCGTTTACCTGGATAAACAAACTCTTTCTTTTAATTTTTAAAAGAATAAATTACTACAGCAATAAACATATACATGAAATCAATACTTACTTATCTAAAATACCATTTACTACTCATTCATTCCTTAAAGTTAATTTATTTATAATAGACATTTTTTTTTTAATTACAAAATTTACTTTATTTTAACACTTGTTAAAAGCTGTATCTTCAAATTATTAGTTCCTTTTGATTTATTTTTTTTTTTTACAAATTTTATTTATTACTTTAATTTATTATTAACATTTATCATCTTTTTTATTAATCTCAGCTAGCTCAGTTTTTAACTTAATTTAAAGCAACAAAATCTCTTTATCTCGGGTCTTGGGTTTTTTGAATGGCTCAATTGAAAATGAAATCGAATCTAATGAATTTAATAATTAACAATTTGTTTTGTACTTATCAGTTTTGCTGGTCCTTCTGATCGGTCGATTTGCACTATACACTACACATAACTTTAATTTACTTTTTTATTAACAAAAAACAAAACACCACACTGCTTAAGCACTTTCTTTGTTGGTAATTAACGCTGTCTCTCCTTCCCTGAAGTCGTTCCAAAATAGGTCTCTCCTTCTAAAGTCGTTCCAAAATTCCGGCGCCTTTCTGCGATGCCTTGTATCCTTTGCCTCTGGTGAATTTAAAACTCCTTTTCTTGATCTGCCTTTTTATTAAGAAACTCCACAAAACTCCAAATCTAAACTTCCTATTCTTACTTAAAACTTCCTCTCCCTTGATTCTACTTTAATTTAATCTTATGAAAACTTTTCAATATAAAGAGACTTCTAGTCCCTTATTCGCTGTTAAAAAAACAATTCTTTGGTACACAGCGCAGTCTAGCTGTGTACATGACCTTACGTCTCGGCGACCCTTGTAAGACTCTCTCTAACAAACTATTTTTTAATACTCCTTCTCCAAAACACTGGTTTTCGCGCCCTGTTCGCTGATTTGTGGATTTTTACTAACTTTCTCTACATGTGTGTTTTCGCGATTTCTACTGGTTGTTTTTAAATCTTGCCGTTGTGATTTTTATGTTTGAAACGTCTCCGATTGGCCGACCTACTTTCTCCTTGCGTTTTTGTGTTTTTCTGAAATACCATTATGATGCTGCTTTCCCTTGATTTCTCTTTTTTTTTAGTAAAAAACTCTGCTACCCCAAGAGTTCCGTTATTGTACACACGTGTTTGCTTCAAGGTTCTTGAAATGTTAGTGCTATTGTAACCTAACACGTACATTTTTTAATTGCAGGCGGCATCTGCCGTCTCTCCTCATTTGTTTAACATTGTTCTATATTTATTATTTTATTCAAGTTATTTTAATTAATTTATTTTTAGATTTCATGATTGATGTTTTTTATTTAATTGGGATCATGATATCGTTACAATATATTCAATTATTAAGAAAGATTAACTGTTAGATACAGTATTTTGATAATCTTTGAGTAGCCAAGAGCTAATTTAAACAAATATCTGTATATATTTCCTTACTTATTCTGATAATGTGGTGAAACCTGTAAACAGTGTTTTAGTAACCTAAGGATAGGACTGAACATTTGAATGCCCATCAGATAAACTTTGATGAGGTTAGCTATCGTCAAATACCTAACCAATGGTGATAGAATCATTCCAATAATCAGATGAAGTAATGACATTGAATGATAGCAATCACTAATTTTGTTAATTATGAATCAAGAATATATGAACTTTGTGTATAGGCAATCTTGGAAAGATAATTTCAGACTGTTGTACCGTAGGATTTAATTTTAATTAATTTTACAAATGACAGTTCTGGTTAAGATATAACATAATTTTTAATGATAATATTTTGAAGATGAAAGCATTTGCCGAAACTAATCATCAATTGAAAAAAAAAAACACACACACAAAGGCCTGCAGAGTATAAAGCATCAATACAAAAGTCTCTCATCAGCGAGTTATTGGCTCCTTCTAAATGTCTTTTGGCTAGAAAACTTCTAATCCACCACCTCAGTCGTTTTAAGTTCATAGTATGGGCCTGCCATCACCACAAAACCAGAGGTAGCTAAGTTGTTCATTTCCGCTCAACTAATTAACCAATCTCTAGAATCACTTGAAAACACTACCTGATTCATTGTACAAACTACTGTCTTGCACTTCTTCCGCCTCTGTACTACCCAAATATTGTAGAAGTTGCAGGAAATGGAAACGGTAGACCAATTTCGCAGCACTTATGTCTGGCACGTAAAGGAATGAAAACAAGTCTTTAGCAGTACATTTATAAAAAGTTTGCGTGTACCAATCTAGTGACTTTACTCTGCAAGGACTAAAACAAATAGTTAGGCTATATTGATTGACATGCCAGATCTTTAATAATGAGACGATTTCTCTACAATTGACCATAGGAATAGCAAGAATTTATACATAAAATTTATACATAAAAATTTAAAAAAATAATAAACAAACTTTCAAAAGTAGGGCTTAATATTTTACATTCTAACTAGGTAGGACAAATAAGGAAAGAAATATTGATAATCTATTTAACCAAAACCACAACTATTTAAAAAAACTCAATTTGAGGCCCAAATTCAAAATATGTTACATACCTATATATATGGTAGCTGAGGTAGTTTCTTTCAATCTAGTTGTTTGGCAACATGTTTTGCTAATATTAACAAACCAATAGAGATCATAGAGATCTGTCTTAATTTATATATTTTATTATAGTGACTCGGCGTGCACAGTATATGTGTGTCATGTGTCATGTATTATATATATAAGTATTAATAGGTGGCCTGATGATGCTATCCATATTAGAGAAACATGTTGCCAAATAATTTGATTGAAAGGAACTAGTCATTTCTGTTGATCTTGAGCTATCATGTATTTTTTAAAAATTATTCTCTTAAGATACTATATAAATATACATATATATTATACAAAAACAAAAGATTAATAATATAATACAAATATAATAACAACTATAATAAAATACAATAGAAATTTCTCTTGGGAGGAATAAAATTATACAACCTCTAAGGCAAGCCTGTTTAAAAGGGATTTAATGGGAGCAGTTAAATGTATAAAGTAAAATATACTAAAGGGAGAACATTCAAATTACTATACAAGAGTGTGGCCGTACCCGCTTTTTGACGGAAGAAAACCCCATGCTGAAAAATCAGAAGTTCTCTGTTGGCAGACAACTGCATCCACGTTGGCCGAAATCTGTCAGGATCGCGATGAGGACACGGTCTCAGGCGATAAATTATTCAACGCAATGCATGCCTAATGTTAAATAACCTGTTTATTAAAAATAAAATGATATACAAAATTTAAGTTTACCTGTTAAATTTATAGTTTTAAAATAGTGTCAGTGCACAATTTATACAATTTCCAATTCTCCCCGCCAAAAAAGACATGGCTGTTAATTTTTCATTTTTATATGCCGAAAGTGGACCAACCTCCCGGAGCAGAATGCTCGCTGACCGTACTCAAAACAGACTCGAAGCGGACTCACTCCAAACCACTCTGTGTCCTTTCTCTCCCCCCCTTCTTAGTGATCTCGCTAACTCAGCATCCGCCTATTACTTTATAGAAAATAATTTAGTACCCCTTTTCTCCTAGAATTATAATGGTGGGCAAAAAAAAAAAAAAAAACAAGTCAAAACAGACATATTAACTGGTAAAGATTTAACAATAGTTTTTTAAAATATGAAAATACTCTACATTTTACTGTTACTAATTTTAATATCTCACATAAACATAGTCCCTCCTAGTTACAAACTATATACTTCTTCCTCTGAATACCCCACAAGTCCACACTTACAGACAGTAATGTTTCATCACAAGATATCATTCAACAAGCTCTCAACATTGCCCCTGCTCAAAGCCTAGTTCTTTAGCAGGTTTAAAAATATGTTTAGGTTTTTACTTATTTTAATTTCATCAGAAAGTTTATTACAAAATTAGGTCGCTCAGTTTCAAAAATTCTCATCTTGAGATGATGTTCTACACTGTTGAAGATTACATGTTCAGTAAGTCAGTGTATTGCCCACATAATCGATAGATAGGCAGGCTTTGTTATAGAGCTCTACTTGGAAAACCTGGTACTAATGATAGTGAAGATAGCCAATAGTCATGTACTCTAATATTGACTAAAAAACCTCCTATCATGCCTAACACATACCCTTCTTAGTGCAGAATTTGATTTCGAAACCAGGCATTTGCTTATGAGCTGACAAGAAATATAATTCCATCAAAATAAATGTGTTCTCACCTGGACCAAATTTATGGTTGTGTATATATATATATATATATATATATATATATATATATATATATATATATATATATTACAGGACATTTCAAATCAACAGTAGTCTAGAGGAGCCAATTTGATAAAACATAATTATCCAATAATGTTATTAACTTACCAGAAGTAAGTAGACGAGACTTATTAAATGGGTTGATCGAGATGTTAAACAAAACAGAAACACAGACAAGTCTGCTTTTCATACGTCCACTATCTGCACACTGAATTATTAAGTTCAAAAGATCTCCAATCTGAAAGTCAAGTTAAGAACGATTGGTAAATTAAAAACTAATGATTAAATAATATCTTTAAATTTTAGAGAAGAATTTGAAGTTATATAGTATTAAAAATTATGGCACTGTGTGTTTGTAAAGTCTTGTTTTAACTTAAAATAACAAAATTAAATATATAAAACTTATTGAAATTGAATAATAACTCAAAACTTTTCTTTAATGATTAAAAAGTTCAATGTTGATTGTATAGATGGTTTTTAAACATCTAATCAGTAATTAAGTTCCTGCTAGATATAACAAAAAACATCACAATCATGTTGGAAGATCATATTGTCATCACTGATATAAGGTAAGACAAACTGCTCTAACTTTTCAAGATTTTATGGTGGATTCTGTAAAGAAAAACAAAATATTACATGATATTTAGCCAAAGTAAATATCACATTAACGTTAGGATGATCACATTCATGTTTATTAAAGACTTGGGAAAATTATTATTAATTCAAATTCTTACATTGTGTCTATGAACATGTCTTGAAACGTGAAAGGCAGCTTTGTCATTAAACATTACATGATGTAGAAAATGTTAATTATTGTCAATTTTATTTAGGATATTAACAGAAAAATACAAACTTTTAATGCTAATATTGTTAGGATCGTACTTACATTAGGTAAAACTTGCTGCCCTTCAGGAAAGTAAGTAAAGATGTTAAGAAACTGAAGCCACATCAATTCAGTTTGTTCACTGGTTTGTTTCTTATCCTGCCAACTGTGGGTAAAGGACTGCAATAAGTTACTCTGAGGACATAAAAATTAAACTAATATTATTCTAAGCTAGCGTAGAAGAGCAAAACATTTATTAGGGATGTACAAGCCCTAAAAAATTTGTCTATTAGGGATGTGGTTCGAGCTCCAGTTTCAAATCACAATCACACAATTATCAAGCCCTCGATTTTTTGAGCCAGGCTTGATTATCTGAGCTATGCATGGTTTTCTGAGCAGGTCTTACATTTACAAGCCTGGCTTGGTTTCTGAACAAGGTGTAAACTGATGGAATAATAGTGCAACAAACACGATAAAACATGAACTAATAAATGAGGAAAAGCGGTTAAAATTTATATCGGAAATGAAACGAAATACAGGGATATTTTTTGATCTTCAGTCAGCCTACTCATGATAGAGAAAAACAAGTTTTTATTAACATGTGTTGTGAGTTATTAAAGTTTTAACAGGAAGTTACCAGGAGAAAGGAAGTAAGCTGCCTTAGTGGTATCCCCACTTGTCCGATTCAAATGTGATGACTAAATGTCAAGAGGCATCACTGAAGACATACAGAAACCAAAACATTTCCATTTTATAATAGATTTATAACAACAGCGAAATAAAAAAATCTGTTTTCAAAATTATAACTCTTAGAAAAATTGAATTTACAGTAGAATCTCTGTTAACCGGCCTCGGATTAATCGGCCTATATCGTAGTGTACTGGTTGGATGAGAGTTTCTGAATATAAATTGTAATTGAAACACCAAAGCGGCGGCGATATCAAACGACTTTGTCGATAGCGGTATCCCATTGTCGGCGGCGTAAAAACACCTCGGCACCAAAGCGGCGACGATATCAAATGACTTTGTCGATAGCGGTATCCCATTGTCGGCGGCATAAAAACACCGCAGGACCAAAGCAGCGGCGAGTCAAACGATTTTGTCGATAGCGGTATCCTATTGTCGGCAGCATCAAAACACCGCGGCATTGGCACCCGTCGGTATAGCAGACATACATCGACAAAAAGTTTGATGGGCTGCTTTTTTTCCACGAATCATTTCAGTATACATTATGGAAAATATAACATTTCTTTTCAGTTTTCGGAAGCATGTGTTGGTTTCGTTTGAGACGCGGTTAAATGTGTCAAAAGACTTGACAGAGGGGAATCTGTAAAAAAGCTTTGTAGTGTTTAATTTTTTCATGTTTGATGTATAATATACATAACATAATATATGCGATACATTTATGTACAATAAAATGAGTTGCAATAACATCTTAATTGCATAATTCTTAGTGCTACCTGATTAAATAAGCTTTCTTTGAACGAAAACCGATTTTTCACGGGAACTTCGGATTAACCGGCCAAATGGGCAATTGGCCCAGGTGTCAGTCCCAACTAGACCGGTTAAGAGGGATTCTACTGTATTAGCATTATGTTAAATTTCAAGAAAACTGAAAAATTTATAATTCATGTCGTTTATCCAGTAGTAAGTGCTATTAATTAACACTTTGAGGCCTAACTCTCTAACGCGCTGCTTTCCTACTGTGCCTGGGGGTTTTGGACATGTTTTTAAAAAAATGTGGTATTTGTTATATTTATCATATATGACTTATTATATATCATTTTAAACCTAAAGAAATTACCTTTTTAAATATATATATATATATATATATATATATATATATATATATACATCTAAATAGATATTTTACTCACAGTCAACACTCCTTAGTCTTGAAAAAGGGTAAAATACACACACACAAACAAAAATAGCTACACAGCACTTCACTAAACATAATTGGCCTTTGTATGATACAGTTTGAAACATTCAGGTACACAAAGGGGTACTGAACATTCTGGGTTCACCATAACTCAAAAAGTATTTAGTATTCAAGAAAAACAACAAACAAACATAACGAATCTTGATTACTCAGTCACTAACTTTGAACTTAAAAAAACGTCAGCTACGTTCCTCGTAGACGTGTTACGTTGCCTAGCATCAGCTTTATAATATTTATATTTAGTCCATATCAACAGCACAGACTATTCGAAAATCAAAGACATGCAAAGATAAATTACCAATTAGCTAAGCAAAAGTGCCGAAACCAGATTATATGCCGACATCACGATCGTATAGAATTATTTAGCGCAACCCGATGAATACTCGGGCTTCGGCGGCGAGCGCTGTCGCACTGCCCGACCTATACTCGGGCTTAGGCTTCAAAGTGTTAATAATGTCAAATTGGTTAGAGCAAGGCCTTTTATACAATCTAAAAAAAACCGTGGGGTGTATTAAATAATAAAACCTTACATTACTGTAGAAAGGACGCAATAAACAAGAAAAAAGGTGTTATCCAGAAAGCGAATAATCCAGGTAAAACAGGGATCCCGGTGGGGGAGAGGTGAGATAATAAATATAGGCAGGAAATGAACATTAATGATTCTACACAAGGAATACAACACTAAGTAGAGCTGTTCCTTAAAAAAATAAGATTGAATTATGAAGTTATTCTTGCAAGTCGTACTATTTTTATATTTCATTACAAACAAATCATTCTGAGTCTGGTGTTTGGTTTAATAAAAGAAAATCAGTCTGATAAAAAAAAAAGTTAAACAAAACAAAATTATGGACAAAAAAAACCATAAATTTTTAGTAAAAATGATAAAGTAAATAACTGAGTGTGTATTGTGATATATTATTTTACATATAATATAATTACATAACAAATAATTCAAATATAATGTTTGGTTGTCGCCATCCCGAACACTGATTATAATAAACAATTATTTCACTTACGGTCTCCACTTACGGCCGTCGTATGGTAATACAATGGTAAATCAGAATACTGGAGATGGTAAGTGAAATAATTTTTTATTTTAAAAATATTGTACAAATTTAAATTTATCGATTAAGAATATTGGGAAGTTTGCTACATAATCAAGAAAACGATCCTGAAAATACTGTGGAAGACAGTGTGCTAAATGTGATTAGAGAAGTTTTGTTGTGAAAAACAGTCTTTGCGTTGTTAGTGAATTGAAAACATAAAGACTGTAAGGATATGGTCTCTATTCCCGTCTTACAATCTTATTCCTTATTTTAATATAACTTTGATTATTTAATCTGATAAGAAAGATTAAGGAAGCTTCAAGGAAGATTAAAGTTGTGTGTTTGTGTGTGTGTGTGTGTGTGTGTGTGTGTGTGTGTGTGTGTGTGTGTGTGTGTGAGAGAGAGAGAGAGAGAGAGAGAGAGAGAGAGAGAGAGAGAGAGAGAGAGAGAGAGAGAGAGAGAGAGAGACCAGACAAGGTTAAATAAAACTTTGTTTTAATAGTTTTGTAAACTAAACTTAGTTAAATTGTTTCCTATTGTAAAATGCCTGATTATTCAACCAAACATCTGCTGCTAATATTGAGTTGTAAAATTCTTAGTGCACCAGCCTGATATGCCTATTTGCAGCTTATCATTTGCCTATAAGAATAGGCAAATGATAAGCTGCAAATAAGCATATCAGTTCTAGGCCTATGTTAGATTCATTTTCATATTCGTATACAACACACAGCAGACCAGTATTATCTACATTTGACATATTATCGATTCCCTGTAATCAGCGGTAAATAATTTTCCGTTTATCATAATAATATAATGTTACGTAAAATTAAAATGTATTAAACAAAGAACTACACTATTGTACTGATTTTGAGTTTGTCTTGTGTGATTACAAGAAATCAGTACACAGTCAATGTTGATTGAGAATCTGTTGCTATTTACCTCTGAAGGTCTACATTGAAATAAGATAAAGCAAAAATCAAAAGTTTCGTTTCCGGTTTGACAATTCTTAATTATTTCTAATTGCAAAATAATTCCCATTTTCTCCAGTTTTGTGTTTAATATCATATTAACTAAGAAACTGTTATTCATTAAATTGCATTGTACTATAAAGTTTTTGCTTTGAGATTACTACAAATTTACGAAAAAGAAAAATAAGCCTTAAATTAGAACTTTTATCCTGATGTATTAATAAAGCTACAATAGCTAGTTCTCCCACCAAGGTTTATTCTACTGATAACAGCACATTGCTGTCAATCCTTTATTATGCAACACGTATAAATGTTTGATCCTTTTTCTTTATGAACTTTCTTTTTAAATTTATACAATATTTAATTAGGAGAATAGGTATTTGTAAATAAAATGGAAAAATGGATTTATGTTTACTGTAAAGTCTAATATTTTATTTAAACTATTGAATCTGATTAGAAGCTCTGGAGGAGTGATTATAAATTTCGTTGTTTTAGCATACAATTTTTTCTTCAAAGAGATAAATTTTACCAAAATACCAGCAAATTTCGTGCAAACATCCATCAATTAATTGTACTTTATTTTTGTAAGGTAATTAAATATAGAATGTGGTCTACATTTAAAATTTTTGATTTCTTCATTATGGTTCGTAAATATATATTTTTATAAATCATAAATTTATCCAATGTTTGCTTTAGCTAATGAACAACAAATACACACACTATTTTCTGAATTCGATTTTATTTGACACACGTTGAAGGCAACAGTATGAGTGAAGCAAATATATTTCCTGTTAATTACAGATAACTCCCTTTCCAAAGGTCTGCCTTGTTTATATAACTTGTAAAGAAGAGAATTATTAAAAAGATAGGCAGAGTTTAATCAGATAGTTCTGTCTTTGTTCTTCCCACAATTTTTGGAGGTTTTATTTCAACTGATGATAATCATAGTCTTTCTAAAAACATAGGACTACCCACAATTTAATTTAAGCTATACCCACAGATTTTTATAAAGTGTAAGACATTAAAGCAAAATATAGATAAGATGTTTGGTTTCCAGTTTAACAATCTTCGATTATTTTCGATTTCAAATAAGGAATTAAAAATTACACCAATTCTGAAAAAAATAGTTTTCTCAGTTTTTTAGTATTTTTACAAACAATGATCAAACAATTATATCAGAATTAATTCTACTATTATTTAAGTTAGTTGTAAACCGTACTTTCTCCTACTACATTAGAGAAGTAAAATTTGAGGCGCATAGACTTGATAACAAAATAATACAATCATCCGTTCAAGGTGAACGAGTTCTCCCACCTCATTTCTACTAGGTTTAATGCTAGTCATTGTGATAACACTTTGTTAATTTCATTATTAAATACAGTAGAACCCTTCTTAACCGGTCTAGTCGGGACTGACACCCGGGCCGGATGCCCGTTTGGCCGGTTAATCAGAGGTTCCCCTGAAAAATCGGTTTTCGTTGAAAGAAAGCTTATTTAATCAGGTAGCGCTAAGAATTATGCAATTAAGATGTTATTGCAACTCATTTTATTGTACACTAGCTGTACCCGGCCACGCGTTGCTGTGGCTCATCTGGTTAAATGGAAAATAAATAAAAGACATAAATTAAAATATGTTTATTTTAACAATGCTTGTGGATACACAATATTTTTTGTAGTTCCATTGTTTGTGTATATATACAGATTATCTGGTTTGCCGACTCTAGAACATGCAACATATAATTGTCCATGTGAGAAGCAATCCGTTTCTAGATCTAAGCCACACAATTCTAAAGATTGGCCCTGAGCTAAGATATTTAAAATTAAGAAAACAATATGTTACTGTAACTATCTAATTAAAAAAAAAACATATTAGAATTTAATATTAGGCCTATTTATATATGGTAAATGATATATAAAGTTTTTATTTAAATTGTAGGCCTAACTGTTACAATTTTATATTTTGTATTTATAAAGATTCTTTAATTTAAAAATAAAGATATAAATATTGTCTTTTAAGTGTTTTTTTATTTCATATTTATATATTAATTATCTTAGAAGTAATTAATTATATAGTTGTTATTATAAAATTTGGAAGTGTAATACAGTTTAGATTATAAAATAAATGGGTTTTTTGAATTGTAGGCCTAGTTGTTACAATTTTATGTTTTGTATTTATAAAGATTTTTTAATTTTAAAAGAAAGATAAAAATATGACCTTTTAATTATTTTAAATTTTATATTGATAAATCAAATGGTTTAATAGTTATTAATATAATAATGATGAAAATAGGTTATGACAAAATATGTTATTTGAGTTATTGTAATTTTTTAATTTAATCTGGTTTAACCAAATGAAAGACGGTGAAAAAATACAACAAATTATTTATACTCATGAAATTAATGCTATGGTAAATGTTATTGTCCTAACGGAATGTCTTACAAAATAATTGATTTAAACATTTGTTAATTAAATCTATCAACATTTTATTTAACAACAATACATTTGGAAACATTGAAAATATTTAGTATAGTGTGTTTTGTTTTTACTTCAACAGATGTCGTTGTTCAAAAAAACCTATCTTAAAAGATAGAAATCCCAATATACAGTTGTTTGAAGTTTGAAATCAGCTGATAATGGAAATATAGGAAACAGTTGACTACAGCTGTTATTATTATAGTCCATAAACATATGTAATGGCGCTTGCATTTTTGTTAAATATTGAGCATATTTTTTGTTGTTTTTATGTTCATTAGATTCTACAGTTTTTCAAAAAGTATATAAAAACACTCGTGGATTCGAATGGAATATTGTGTCCAAATTTCAAAGCAATCGGTGAAGAACTTTCTGAGATTATCGATTTTGAACAAACGCACATTTACATTTTTATTTATATAGATAAATGTATCTTATATATTATGTTATATATATTATACATCAAACATGAAAAAATTAAACATTACAAAGCTCGTTTACAGATTCCCCTCTGTCAAGTCTTTTGACACATTTAACCGCGTCTCAAACGAAACCAACACACGCTTCCATTGTTTTTGTAACTCACTCATTTTTATTTACTGTAATATACCCGTCAAAGACAAGAAGAAAACTGAAAAGAAATGTTATATTTTTCATAATGTATACTAAAATGATTAGTGGAAAAAAAGCGGCCCATCAAACGTTTTTGTGGGTGTATGTCTGCTATACCGACGGGTGCCAATGCCGCGGTGTTTTTACGGCGCCGACAATGGGATACCGCTATCGACAAAGTCCTTTGATATCGCCGCCGCTTTGGTGCCGCGGTGTTTTTACGTCACCGACAATGGGATACCGCTATCCACAAAGTCCTTTGATATCGCCACTGCTTTGGTGTTTCAATTACAATTTATTTTCGGAAACTCTCATCCAACCAATACACTACGATATAGACCGGTTAATCCGAGGCTGGTTAACAGAGGTTCTACTGTACTTATATTTTACATATAAAATAGTTAAATGAAATTCGCACTTGGTAAGTTTACATATTTGTGAATTTTATTACTCTTATTACAAAACCTGATATTTTAAAATTTATTTGGCTAGATTTTTTTTTTCTACTTGATCCGAACTCAAAAATCTTTATCTACAAATCCATAATTATTTATCTGTAATCAAATATATATAATTGTTAGAAAATATATGAATGAAATGAAATTGTAATATAATTTCACACCAAAGGAAGTTTGTGCATCCTTTAGTTCGATCGAAAGTGTCTATTTCCTGTCAATTATAGCTACTTCGTGTTTCCTACTACACTGGTTTCTCCATTCCAAAACAAAAAATCGACATTATACTGATTATTATTCAACGAAAAATTTATCGGAAGCCTTAAAAAACTTGAGTTCCATAAAAGGCTTGATGATAAAAGTTCGAGCATGTTAAAGACTAAATTAAAGCTCGAGCTTGTTAAAAAGCTTGAACCTGTAAAAAACTCAAGGTCAATTAAAGCTCAAGCTCGAGCTCGACTCAATTTACCCGAGACTCAGCTCGAATAAAAAAAAATCCTGGGAGCACACCTCTAACATTATCAGATAGTTTTCCCAAAACCAAAACATAAGCAAATAAAATATATTTTTTACCATCTTCTTAAAATGTCAGTTCGAGAATTATCATTCAGGAACCTTTAAAAAATAATGTTGAGATGTTTCTTGCTACTTCTACCTCACTGTTAATCACAAAAAACCCGCATCATTATGCTGTGCAGCTGTTCTCTTGTTACAGATGTCTAAAATGGACTAAGAGCAAGCTGTCTCTCCATCTGCCTATGGAACCGTAGTCTACCAATTCATTTCCCATATAGCCACTCATAAAGCATTTTCTTATCATGTACAGCGTAATCAGTTTACCTACTCTTGATAGTTTGGACCAAATCTGCAGCATTATAAAATAAAGTCTACCAAAGCTAAATAAAATAAACAAAATATAGTTCAATGTTAGTCCAATCTCTTACAACACCAAAAATTCTCCCAAGGATTCTTCTCTCAATTTTCAGCAGTGCCATTTTATCACACTATATTGGTCAATAATTATACAAAAAATATAAGTTAGAATATCAAGGAAAATGAACATATCCAAAAAAATGCCGCCTACAAAATACTTTGGAAATCTAACGGCTTGACCAACTTTGTTTAAATTTGTAAGAAATTAATTATCTTCTTTCCTTATTCTGATGTCAGATCTTTCGAATGATCTACCAGTCTAATTGATGGCACAGCATTAGGCAATTATCTTTTGTTTCACCCAAAAACAATTGTAATTACTAGAGTTGTAAACAGGTAATAATTGACTAAAAACACAATTTTAATATTTTTTCAAAAAAAGAAAGTCAGTTTAAAACCAGTATGTGTGTTAGAAATTTGATAAAAATTGTGGCTGCTAAAGAGTTTACACACACACACTCCCAAGTAATTTTATGTAAATCTAATTTCACTTGATCAAAACCTAGAAAGTTACCGCAACAATAAAATCTCTGAATATATATACATATCTTACAAACAATGTTTACCTTAATGATGATAATTCTACACTCATGAGCTTGACATGCGTGAGACATCAATTCAAGAGAACATCTTTGGATTTCCAATGGATGATGTTCCTTAGTTAGCAAGACAATAAGAGCATGTATTAAGGAATGTGAACTCGGAGTCTTCCTTTGTCCCACTCCACTCATTGTACTTGTCAACACTAACGTATGAGCACCTGAAAACAATTTAAATATATAAAACAACGATTCAAGATCTTTTATAATTTTAGTATTTTTTTACCACGGCACAAAAAACAATTTGTTGATACTAATCAAAATCCCATTTACAACTTATCAAACCATAAATGAGTTTTAAATTTACAAATAAAAAACTGTTTTATCATAGATAGTCTTATCACTTTGCAAGGTAAGAAAGGGATTTATTCTGTAAAGTCTTTTAACCATTTATTTTAACTAATTAACTAATTGAGAACAGACTTTTTTAATCAAGTTCTTTTACTCAGTACCAAATTATTCTACCTTTTCACATTAAAATACGCTAATGCAATGTGAAAACTAAAAAATAATGATCATTACCATGCATAGTTGTTGTTCCTAGCTATACCTAGCAAAGAACTAATGAGTGTTAGGAGTTGTCAGTCAAACTACAGGACACAATAGGCAACTAACTACATCAATCAAGTGATGTTAAATGACACACTAAATAAGCTAAGTGCCTTAGTCGTTGAGAGGCTTGAGACTACAATTCTTCTAATCCCACCTAAGACATATGTTTTTGTGGTATGGTGGTGGGCCAGCCCACTATAAATAAACAAACGGTTGTGAGTTGAAACCAGTTTGCACAAATACAACAATTTTGCAAGTTTTATTTTGTAGATTTGTTAGGTTCAAACAACAACAAATAACTATAAATTTAGAAAACATGTTATTCTTGTTTTCTGAAACTAAAAATTACTTCACTTCCCACAGTTTAATTCACAGTTTAGGTTGTTTTTGGCTGCTTTACTATATCATTTTAAAAATCAATTTATAAAAATACTCAAAAAAGATAGAATAAAAATTTGTAATACAATAATTTGCATTACTCAGTTAAGTAATTTATTATTTTTAGTTGAATTACTATTCAACTAAAAATCAAAATTTAAAAAAAAAGAAATTTAAAAAAGAATAAAAATTTGTAATACAATTATCAATCATTTTTTTTTTAAATATAATAATAAATAAGGAAGTTACAATTATTTTTCTAAAAATTGTCAAATTGATGGTGGTCCTAAAAAGGTTTAAAACATCCAATCCATTGAAACAATCAGCTCGAAGATTGCACAGACAATGATACACAGTGCAAAATAGGAAAATAGGATAACAGACGCTGCCTGTCCTTGATATTTATGGAAGTATTTTGTAGGACAGTGTAATAGTGTACATTTTCAGTTTTGTAATCTTAGTTTGAATAGAAAATAAGTTTGACTCAGTGCAGTGATCAGGAAATGTATTCTGTTATTGAGTAAAATAAATAAAGATAAAAATAAATAAAGAAAGTAATAAATTAATTTTATCTGCATAACAATAACACCACACGTTTCCTCTTAGAACTCATCGTAGCACACAATAATCAAAACACTAAGGAACACGAAAAAGTCAACATATCAATAATTCACCCGGCAGGTTGAAGAAGCATTGGCCGACTGACTATTAATACAGTAGACTGTAGTGAGTGATAGTAGCAGGGTGGCGAGGCAATGTGTCATCGCTCCCCTCCCCCCACGCAATGTTCGCAGTTAGAAGGGTCAACTACTGCGTGCGATTCCCGCATATTCATTGCTCGTAGGACGATGTGCCTTTAAAAACCCGATTAACATTTTTTTCTTAATCTGATCCGGATAATTGGCGTCCGGATAATTGGAGTCTGGATAATTGGGAGTCTGGATAATTGGAGTTCTACTGTATTCTCAAATGAACTTAAATTATTGAAATTGTTTCTAATGGGTCGATTTGAATAAAACTTATGTAC
The DNA here is from genome assembly GCA_963513935.1 of Aphrophora alni. NCBI lineage: Eukaryota > Metazoa > Arthropoda > Insecta > Hemiptera > Aphrophoridae > Aphrophora > Aphrophora alni. The sequence continues at coordinate 54,357,115 of OY740772.1, read as the reverse complement.
TTTAAGTTTTTGAAGTGTTGCATTTGAGATATGCAAAGTTCTTCTGGCAAAGAGAGGGGCTCAGACTGCACTTATAGATCCGTAACCTGGTTGTGGCACAAGTGAAACTGTAAAAAGAACTATCAATAGAAATTAAATAACCTGGAGAAAGAACTCAAGAGAAAAAATATAACCTGATAAAAACACAGTGTTTTATAGTAACACTGAATAATTTGATGTTTAGTCAGTACATAGAAACTATAGAACACATACTTTAAGTATGAAACACTGGTGTAAAGAAGAATCCTAATTTATACCTCTCCAGTACTTCAGAAAAAGAAAATTTAATAAAGCAGGTTCTAATCCTCACAATGTGGGATTTGAAATGATTCTTTTTATTTATTTTATATTTTTTAAATTTATGAAATGTTGCAGACTCTGTGAGATCTAAAAAGCCACAAACATTAAATAACAAAAAGATTAAATTGTTGATAAAACAAAGCTTGTTTCCAGGATTTGGAAAGTGATAAGGGGCTATTTCTCAGAATATGTAACAGTATTCCAGACAGAGTTCATAGATAGAAAACATTAAAAAAAAAAATAAGGAACCTTAAATAATAAATTGTAATTAACAATAAATTAAATAAGTATATTTTTTAAAGAAATATTAAAGTGACTTTTGCACCATCCTATACTTTCAAATGTTTTAAAATGCAGTCTTTACCTATATATTTTGTCCACAAACCTTTGGGCAAAGTTGGTGACTTTAGCCTCAGGTTTCAGTTGTTTTGGGATATACTATAAAAAAAAAATTTATATATATATATATATATATATATATATATATATATATATATTAATTTCTTCACACAGCTCTGATTGTGGCCTTGTTCCATTTACTTGTTAGGAAGTTTACTCTGTTCGTTGTCAGACTGATGTTCTAAGGTTTATGACCTTTGTTCTACCATTTCTGAGAATACAGATTTAAGTCTACTTGGAAAAAGGAGCACTATACAGAAGTATCATGGTTTATTATATAGTATAAGAATGTGTTATTGGTATACAGGTGAAAACCAAGCTTATAGAATATAAACTATTAATATCACAAGTGACAACATACTTTGAGCACAGTCTGCAGTGAAGGTGATAAGAGTATGTAGAGCTTTCAGCATCAACTGATCATCAATTTGGCACCAAACCCAAAGTTTGTGCAACAAATCAGCAAAGCCTAACTCCGCTGCCGCTAATTTTACTTTTGTGGCTCCAACAAGGAAATTACATGCCAAACCAAAATGTACATCCAAGTCATTTAACAGACGATTACCCTGAAACATAAAGAATGAACTAAACATTTATATTATTAAAACCCACAACTTGTGTAACAGATTAGCAACAGTTAGCAGCTGCTGCAGTGTACTGCTAGTGACATTCTCAAGGGAAATGTTGACAGATACAGTTCCCTTGCAGTTCCCTGCAGTGAAGGTATTGGAAAGTGTGTAACAAACAGCTAATCATTGGTCCACAGAGTAGCAAGGAGGGAATAGAAGAGAAATGTAGGGTAGACAACTTGGTAGGAGTGTGTTGTTTCACCATAAGGATTTTCAGTTTTTATGAATGGAAAAAATCATCTCAGATATAGTCATCGTAAATATTTAAATTTTCATTTTAATTGGAATAATATTTTTTCCGACGAACTTGATTTATGCAGTGGTGTAAAATAATTAATTATGTATATAGCAATATTGGTTTACACTGTTACATCTGTATGCTATGTAACATTTCACATTTCTTAGGGTGTAATGTTAAGTTGATAACTTGTTCGATAGGTAGAGTGTAGTATCTATGACATAATTAATTGTGTCATAAATGTATGTATCGTAATGAGGTATAAACAGACAGATAAATTTAGAAAATTGGATAATTCTGCAATACGATGAGTGCATATGGATGAAGAATTTGTTAAATAATAATTATAATATTAAAATATTACCTTAGTATGCTTTTATAATAAATATATAAAAAATGAATTTAGTAAAAAGAATAATATACCTAAATTTCCAAGAGCCATCTATAATTAAATGTGGGTATTTCAGTAAACCTGTGATTTCTTTATAATTTGAGTACATTTTCCTTTGAGTCCACGATCCCGGGTTTTCGTTCTAAAAAGTGTCTGTGCTTACTCACAGAATGGTGGTCATAAAATCCATTAAAATATTTTCAAAATAAAGTAAATGAAATCATTTAAAGTAGTCACAGTCATAAAAAGTTAAAGCTATAACATATTATATATATATATATATATATATATATATATATAAGTTTTCTATGTTTTCAGGTTAAATATGCTAGTCTTTCAGTCGAATATTGTATTAAGAGTTGACAAATGAAACACAATAAAATGTGGCCATACAATAACCTTCTGTTGTTATCTGTTGATTACGACACTCTCACATTTCCCTTTCAATCAAGCACAAAAATATATAAACACGAGAGGGCACCAATCGGTGCTATAACACCAGAAAACTTAATGATGACATGATCAGAACACTAAAACTGCTTAAATATGGTAGCTGGACACTTTGTCTAAACTCGAAGCAGATGGAATCATATTTACCTTCTTTAAATGCTGAATGTGTCCTACTTTGACAGTTAAACCTACAAGGATCTCTCTCAAATGTATGACCAGACTCTGAAGAAGTCCCTGTTCAAATGCCACTGTTGTGGTGCCTTGTCCAGTTCCTACAATGCTGGTTAATGCATGAACAAGAGCAGTTTTTTTCTTGCCTGTTACTTGGTGCCATTGGTCCAATAGACTTCGACAAACTCTAACAGCACTTTCTAAAATAATGAAAAGATTTCACTTAAAATGAAGTCAATAAATGGTGGAAGAAATTAAAGAAAGCATAAAAGAGAAAAGTAATTAAATTATTTGAAGAATAAGAAAAACCAGTGGTAAGAGTACAATCAAAAGAATAATGAAGGAAAGATTACCAAACCAAGCTCTTAAATTGAGGCTTGAAGAATGTTGACCAATTGGAAGACTATGGATGGGATGAGATAAGTTTGAATATATTTGTAAAAACAGAGAATGATATGGGAGAATATTACTAATATGGAGATTTAGAAAGATAGAAACATTTGAATTACTATTCTCTATTTTGTGACAATGTGAAAAGTCAGATTTTAATATAGACTCATTTGAAAGACGCGGTTAAGCCAAAGAGATAAGAGATTCAAATAACAATTTAAATTTAGTAACGTCATTTATAAAAGAAAAATGGATTTTCAAGACAAAAGTATAAATAACCATGTTCAATTTTAATATAATTTAGTTTAATTGTTTTGTTATGTAAAATTTGTATTTTACGGCAGTGCGGTAAAACGTGGGAACAGTAACCGGAAGGAACGCTTTCGGAAGTAAGAATTTGCCTCATGGTAAAGTCAGTCTAAGTCCAGAGCTTGGAGGGACTAGATGTGTTTCTAAAAAGTCTGAGTCCAGCGTTAGGAGTGACAGGTTGTTTCTAAAAAAGTCTAGATCAGAGCTTGGTGGAGAATGGTTGTGTTTTTTGAGAGTCTAGTAGAGACTAATTTAGCAGAAAATGGATAGGAAGTGATAATGGACGCTTCTAATGACAATGTAAACGTGTTTGAAAGTAATAGACTTACTGTATTCTAAGTGACAAACAATATTTATGAGAAAATTAGTATAAAGTATTTAATTAGACGGTGAATATAAAAAAAAAGAAACTTAATGAACACTCGAATTTATAAGATTTCAAAGAATAAGAGACTGTGTACTGTAAATGAGTGTCTTAAACGGATCGTTTAGCACGTGGCAAAAAACTTTGTATCGAAGTGAACATTCTTTTATTAATGATGAATGTTATGATTGTCGTACAAAAAATAACATTCCTAGAGTGCTGGGTGAATATTCGAAACATGAACTTTTCAGGAAACAACGCTTGCTGTAATCTACAAGTCTCAGGACATCTGGAATTAATATCTTTGGACAATTTGAGTGCAAATGGGTGTTCTGGTATAAACACCATATGTTAAATTAGGACTAAGTATTTATATTATGTTTTGATATATTTTGCTATACATGTTTAAATTTTTTAATCTGTTTCATAAATATTTTAAAAGGAAATAAATTGATAGATAAAATAATAAAATTTTAATAATTGAAGTAAATCTCCATCTGAGATCTTTATAATGATTTAAATTTCAATAAAAAGTAAATTCCTGTTGCAACAATTTTATTGGTAAAAGCATTTTTAAAGATAAAATTAATTAATTTGAAAGAAAGAAATAAAGGAAATATAAATTCATAATTTGTTATTGAAATTAAAAAGGATAACTAGTATTTATAATATGATTTTTTTTGTTGTTAATAATAATTTGTAGGATGTTTCTTTAATAGTTTAATAAATCTTTATGTTAACATTTCAGAGACAAGTGTTTTCATTAAATACCAAATATCACTGTAAGTACACTGTGAAAAGAACTTACGACCCCAGATAATTTTTCTTTCTTTTAAATATTTAAATTCATTCTTTTTTCAAAATTGGTATGCTAAAGCAAACCTGGCGCCCTATAGACGAGCAAATTAACAAATTAATAAATAAAATAAATAACTACATCTCAATTTTTGAATTATTACAAATGTCGCCGCAACTGTGGGCCTTTTTAGTCGAAATAAACAGTGATTTTGGTAATGAGAATTCTTGAAATCAAGGTAAGGACTCTCTTTATAATAATAAGAAAGATTCTTTTTTAAAATTTTTTGTGTTAAATATAGTAAGATAAAAATGGAGTCAGAAATTGTAAATGTAAATAATAGTGATGAACAGGTAGGGTTAGGAAATCAAAATTCTTTAAATAATATAGAGCCATTGGAATTTACAGGGGATATTTTTGATAATTTAGAGAAGGAATCGCAAAGTAATGAGCAAACAAATGAACAATTTGCACAAAATTTTTTAGATCAAGAAATAGGTAGTAGTAATAATAGTAGACGTTCAAGTGTGAACGTAAATAGTAGTTCAGGTTCGGATTTTAATGGATTTGATAGTGATAGGATTCTAAATAGTAAACAACAGTGTGAAGATATAAATAAAAAAATAGTAGAAACACCAGGGGTAGAAACTGTAAAGGAAAATTCAGATAAGGATTTAAGAGCTGAAGAGGTTAGGATGGATGAGAGTGTGAAAAATAATGATCAAGATTTAGAGATTAAGAGTATGTTAAAAGTAATGATGGAAAAAATGGAACAAAATAGTTTAAGGTTTGAACAAAATAGCTTAGAAACAAAACAAAATAATGTAGTTTTACACAATAAAATTGATCAAGGTAGTCTAGAATTAAGACGAGATAATGATAAGAAGTTTGAATGTATAAATAATAGGTTTGATCAAAACAATTTGGAATTAAAAGAAATAAGTAATAAATTTGATCAGAATAAGCTAGAAATTAATAAAAAACTAGAGAATTTTAATATTAAACTTGAACAGAATAATGTTAAACTGGATAAAATAAATAATGACTTGAAACTGAGTAAATTAGAGCTAAGACAAGATAGTTTAAATTTAAAAGAAGCAATGTGTAAAAAATTTGAAGAAATGAGGGTTGAATTAAAACCAAATTATGTAAAATCAGAACAGAATCTTAAATTGGAAATTAAACAAATGGAAATCAATGTAATGGAGACCAATAATAAAGTAGAAATTGAAGTAAGCTATTGTGAGAAAAAAGTAGAATTTGAACGGATAAATAATGTAGAAGGTGTTTTGATAGAAAATATTAATAATTTGGATAATAATTTAGATCAAACAGTAGCTGAAGTAGAAATTAACAGTTTTAATGAGATAAATAACATGTCAAATGATTTGATAATAATAGAAGACGATTGTGTGAATGATTGTGTTCAAGAAATTTCTAAAATAATGAATAATGGGTTAGGTAACAAGGTATATCCAGAAACAGCAAATAACGTTGAAATTAATATGTCTAGTGGGGTTGGAATAGGTATAAGTAATTTGAAAAACAAAGTAAAAGTAAATAATCTAATAACGAAGGTATCAGCTGTTTATTTTAAAAAACAAGTGGGTCATAAAAAAGTAGAGTTTGAAAATTATGTAATGATAAAATTTAAGAGTATCTTTCAAACCCAAGAACAAGAAATTAAAAGTTTTTGTGAGAAATCTAACTTTAAATATAATCTTGAAAGTAAAAATGTAGAAATAGTAAAAGAAGGTTTTGTACTAGTGTATAAGAATGGTGGGGTTAGAATTCCTGAACGAACAGATGTTGAAATTAGGTCATTAGATTCTAGGATGTTTGAGAGAAGAAGGGGTGATGGTATGCATGAGAGGGAGAAAGAGAAAGGTATTTTGTCAACACTCCGAGACAATAACAAAGGGAGATCTTTTGTTAAGAAAGGGTCTGTTGTGATGACTGGGCAAGACAAACTGTCCGTGTGGACAGAAGTATTTAACATCAAAGATGTGTTAAAAAATTCAATCATGTATTTTAAAATCTTTCACCAATCTGGGAACCATCGTAAAAAATGTATAATTTATAATTGAGTCATAATAAATTGAAATTTGGAATGAATAAATAAATGTAAGGACATTTTATAAACACACGGACTTGATTTTTAAAATAATTAATAAAAAGTAGTTAAGATTTTGTTAATAAGTAAGTTTAAGTTTGATAATAAATGATTAAGAGTTATGAATATTAATAATTTGTGTGTACTAATGAATTTTGTAAGCTAAGACAAAAATATAGAAAATAATTATTAGCCAAGCGTAAAATATTAAGAGTTTAGTTTTAGAAAACGTTTAGGTATTTGTAAAGTAAAGACGCTGGATTATAGCAGTAAACAACTTTATATGTTTATTAAGATCTTAATATTTAGAAAACGTGACGAAAACAGATTAGCTAGATGAGAGGATCATTGGAGCTGCAAGATTGTTAGTAAGTAACTCTGTATGTTTATGAAAGGAATAAATATTGACTTTACGTGTTAAGATAAAGCAGATTAATTCGAGGCAAAGATCCCGTGTAGTGTTGAAGAAAAAATATGCAATATTAAGTAGGTGGATTCAATAAAATATTCAATAATGACGAGGGAAATAGAATCTAGTTAGAGCTAAAAGGTTCACGTCTTATCAGTAGACAGATAAGGATTGACTCATATCGAGGGGACTTGTTTATTCCTTAGTCAGGTATAAATTCCTATGCATGACATTGAGACGAAATATAGGGTGTTGCCAAAGTGCTGTCTAGGAAAATAAAAAAAAAAAACTTTTGACGTATAATCGAAAATTAACTTGCGTTTTCAAATAAAAAACTACTTAAATAAAGGAGAATTGGTTTTAAATAAAGTAAATAAGAACGAAAGTAGATTACTTAAATAACTTTAATAGAATTAAAAGTAAAATTTCTAAGTAGAAAACTTAGAATAAGTTTTAAAAATAAAATTTCTTTTTGAATTTGAATAATAACATCTAGAAAGGAATACATAATCAGAAAATCAACGATGCTAGTAATAAGATTGGTAAAATAAACATTATTTCAACTTCGGATGATATAATTTAAATGAAATTTTTTATGAATTTTAAAAAATTCTTCGAGTATGTGCATTTAAGGAGTACATGAACATTTGGGTGGATGGCTGAGCGTTTGTGTAGTAATAATAGAATGTTTTATTCGTAAGAATAAGGCATTCTGAGACTGCATAAGAGGGCGTGTTGTGAAATAGAGATGTGTTTTGGGCTTTATCTTGAATCAAGTAGGGATATTGCATTCAACCACTGCACATTTCAACGTCACAACATGTTACTCTGTGTAAGAGTCTAAAGAGCAATTAGAAGTATGCACGGTATAAAGTAGACGGTTAGAAGAACCTATGTAGGAGAGGTTAGGAAGAAAAATGCATAAGTAAGTGTGACAATATTACATGAGAAAATTTCATGTAATAAATTTAGACAGATGTTGACTGAAAATAAATTGTAGGATATATATATAGAAGTGATCAATCTGTATATATTTAGAAATAAATCGGACGTGACAAGAAGGAGAGTTTTTATTAAATGAAACGAAAAGTTTTATAAAATTGTAAAAATGTTGATTAGCTGATTAGGATAGGTAATTAGATGTTAAATTGCAAAACGATAAGTTGTAAGTTTGACATTGATAAATTTTAAGGATTATTAGATAATATGAGATAAAAAATTGTTAGTTTTAAGTGATTTGTGGTTTGAAAATATGAAGAATAGTTATTTAAAGTTTGAGAATCTATGTGAGTTTTGCCAAGACAGATAATAATAAAGTTTTTAAGTTTTTTTTTTTGATGTTAAATGATGAGTAAAGGAGGTTAAGTTTTTGTTTTTTAAAGGAAGGAGTAATAAATTAATAATAAGTAGAGAGATTTTAATGAATTTGATAGAAAGGATAAATAAGTAGTGTTTTTTAAATAAATAATAATGGAATTTGAAATAATAAATGATGTTAAGCAGTTATTTGATAAAGGTGTCTAAAGATTTTGATGAAATACGGTGTTAGCTGGGAAAGCAATGATAATTTTTTATTTTTTATAAGTTTTTTGTATTTAAGTGATTGATGACAAGGGAGATTTTAATGAAGTAATTTAAATGAAAGAATTTTTGAGTTTTTATATGAAGATGATGACTTTACAGAATTGTTGAGTAAAGTGGTATTTAAAATGAAGTTGTTCTGTTAATAAACTTTTATAAAGAAGGTAGTTAAGTTGCATTGATGGTTAATTTTTTAGTTTTTAAGAGGTTTTTTGAGTACTGCGATGAAATAAAGGAAATATACGACGATTTTAATGAAATAAAGGAAATATGCGACGATTTTTAATGAGATAAAGGGAGATTTGAGGAATTCTGCGAATAAACGACGGTTATCATGATTTTTTAAAGGAAGCTACGTTGAGATAAAGGGATAAATGAATGATAAAGAGGTTTTTTGGGGATTAATGCAACTTGAATTATTAAAATATGAAAGATAAGATGGAAATAATTTTAAGACAGGATACTGAAAGATGAAACAATTGTAAAGAGGTAATTTTGAAATAAATAGATGAGTTTTGTAAGTAATTTTATTTTTTTTTTTGATAATAATGATGTTATATTTTGAATTTTAGTTGAAGAAAAGAGTTTTTTGTAATTGTAAAATCAGTAGCTAACATGTTATCCCAGCAAGATACAGGAGAATTGAGATTTTAAGTAAGAATAAATAGTTATTGGATTTAAACTAAAATAAATAATAATATAAAGTCTGAATTGAAAAGTTTTAAAGTGAATTGAAGTAATGTTGAGTAATAAGTAAATAAATTTCGTAAAAATGTTAATTGAAAATGAGAGGTTTTAAATTTAAATTGTGTTAAGTTAAAAAATGATTTAGATGAATAGTGTGAGATGGATGTAGATTTTCAAAGGATGTAGAAATGTCGTCTTGGCAAAGAGGATGAGACGTAGAAAAAGTATATAGACGGCTGTCTGGGAGATAAGCTTTGAGTGACGGGATCCTGTCAACAAAAAATGTTGATGGAAAGTTTCAGCCAACGAGGTTGAAAAGGAAAATGATGATGGGTTTTATTGGATAAATAGAGATAAGGCTTAGCACTAATTGATTCGTATATTTTAATATTTATGAGTTATGATGACTCAAACAAACTGAGATAGTGAAATAGGACTTTAGCAAATAGATTTTATTTTTTTTTCATGTCAAAAGAGAATCTTTCCAAAAAAAATACACAAGGGGTATTTCTTTTTCTTTCAAGAGGTCCTTAACTTCTGAAATGAAATGTCTTGAACATCCATTAATTTTTTTTCTCGATTTGAAATTTATATGTATAAAAGCTTTGTATTCCAATACCTGTATTGAAATACAAACCTTGTGGGGTTTTGTGACAATGTGAAAAGTCAGATTTTAATATAGACTCATTTGAAAGACGCGGTTAAGCCAAAGAGATAAGAGATTCAAATAACAATTTAAATTTAGTAACGTCATTTATAAAAGAAAAATGGATTTTCAAGACAAAAGTATAAATAACCATGTTCAATTTTAATATAATTTAGTTTAATTGTTTTGTTATGTAAAATTTGTATTTTACGGCAGTGCGGTAAAACGTGGGAACAGTAACCGGAAGGAACGCTTTCGGAAGTAAGAATTTGCCTCATGGTAAAGTCAGTCTAAGTCCAGAGCTTGGAGGGACTAGATGTGTTTCTAAAAAGTCTGAGTCCAGCGTTAGGAGTGACAGGTTGTTTCTAAAAAAGTCTAGATCAGAGCTTGGTGGAGAATGGTTGTGTTTTTTGAGAGTCTAGTAGAGACTAATTTAGCAGAAAATGGATAGGAAGTGATAATGGACGCTTCTAATGACAATGTAAACGTGTTTGAAAGTAATAGACTTACTGTATTCTAAGTGACAAACAATATTTATGAGAAAATTAGTATAAAGTATTTAATTAGACGGTGAATATAAAAAAAAAGAAACTTAATGAACACTCGAATTTATAAGATTTCAAAGAATAAGAGACTGTGTACTGTAAATGAGTGTCTTAAACGGATCGTTTAGCACGTGGCAAAAAACTTTGTATCGAAGTGAACATTCTTTTATTAATGATGAATGTTATGATTGTCGTACAAAAAATAACATTCCTAGAGTGCTGGGTGAATATTCGAAACATGAACTTTTCAGGAAACAACGCTTGCTGTAATCTACAAGTCTCAGGACATCTGGAATTAATATCTTTGGACAATTTGAGTGCAAATGGGTGTTCTGGTATAAACACCATATGTTAAATTAGGACTAAGTATTTATATTATGTTTTGATATATTTTGCTATACATGTTTAAATTTTTTAATCTGTTTCATAAATATTTTAAAAGGAAATAAATTGATAGATAAAATAATAAAATTTTAATAATTGAAGTAAATCTCCATCTGAGATCTTTATAATGATTTAAATTTCAATAAAAAGTAAATTCCTGTTGCAACAATTTTATTGGTAAAAGCATTTTTAAAGATAAAATTAATTAATTTGAAAGAAAGAAATAAAGGAAATATAAATTCATAATTTGTTATTGAAATTAAAAAGGATAACTAGTATTTATAATATGATTTTTTTTGTTGTTAATAATAATTTGTAGGATGTTTCTTTAATAGTTTAATAAATCTTTATGTTAACATTTCAGAGACAAGTGTTTTCATTAAATACCAAATATCACTGTAAGTACACTGTGAAAAGAACTTACGACCCCAGATAATTTTTCTTTCTTTTAAATATTTAAATTCATTCTTTTTTCAAAATTGGTATGCTAAAGCAAACCTGGCGCCCTATAGACGAGCAAATTAACAAATTAATAAATAAAATAAATAACTACATCTCAATTTTTGAATTATTACAATTTAACCCAATTAATGAGAGAATACTAGTAAAGAAGAAGAAGAAACAGAGTATGAAAGTAATAGGAAAATGCCATTAAAAGAAGAATTAAATTAAAATTACACATAAATAGTCACACTGTCATGATATGATATGATTTTTTAAATTTATTTATTTATTTTTATCTGCTTAATTAATTATGCTCTCAACTTTGATATTAATATATACAGAACACTAAGGTGATTAAAGTGAGCTTTTATAAATTCAAGCAGGTTTTAGAAAATGTCTTATATAACTAATATTGACACTAACAACCTACATGACTATAATACGAGATGCTATCAGTAAGTTCCTGGAGTAGGTCTAATAATTATATTTTTATTTACCTAGGCCACTAATCATTATCATCTCCTTCAAAGTATTCTCCTTGCGAATCGATACAATGAATCCAGCATTTTTTCCATCCCTGGAAGTGTCAAATAATCCTTTTCCATAAGGCTATCAAGCACCTCAAGTTTTTTTCTTAATATATTCTACAGTGTCAAAACGGTGACTTTTCATGTGAATTACACTTTCTGGAACAGGAGGTAAATCTGGAGGGTGTGGGATAGTGGCCATATTGTTTTTGGTAAAAAACTATTGTTTTTATTGAAGCGTGAGCAGGTGCACAAACAAGTCATTTTTGGTATTTCTATAGTTTGGGCCTTTTTTGTCGCACATTTTCTCTCAGCCGCCTAAAAACGTCACAATAAAAATCTAAATTCACCAGTTGGCATGAACTCACAATGGACAATGCCTTGATATTAAAATCATGATGAGCATGGTTTTTGTTGCACTTCTGACCTGCGTGTTTTTTTCGGTCTCAGTGACTTTTTCACTGTGACGACTGCTGTTTTGTTTCTGGATCATAGCTATAAAAGCAGCTTTCATCACCAGTTATGACCCTGGAGATGAAGGTAGGGTCATTTTCAGATGTTTCTCTGAACACATCAAAATGACGGTGTTTCTGACTCACAGATAAAAGCCGAGAAACAAATTTCGCAACAACACGACGGATGTCTAAAGTTTCAGTAAGAATTTCTTGGCAGCTTCCATAGCTTATGTCGACACTTGTACACAAATCATGGATTGTTTGATGATGGTCTTTGTGAATGAGTTGTCAAAAGTTTTCAACACTTCAACCAGTTTTGCTTGTGGAAGGTCATCCTGAACGATAAGAAGCTCTGCCTGCCTTATTGAAACAAGAGTAGCAATCAAAAACCTGTGTTCTGTTTAGGGAATGTTCTTCAAAAGCTTCTCAAAGTATTGCAAAAGTTTCAGTAGGCGATTTACTAAGTTTAAAAGAAAACTTGATACAAGCTCTTTGTTCGAATTTTTCAGCCATCACAAATAAACATTAACACATAATTACAAAACAATTCGTAGACCGAACAAGACCTGATAATACGAAGAAACATAGCACACCGACTCATTAGGTATTATTTAATCGAGTGCAAGCATGCCGGCTTGTACAGTCACATCCAACAGCTGTGATGAGTACAGTCCGGGAACTTTCTGATAGCACCTCGGATGTTCAAACAAATGCTAAAAATCCTTTTTATCAAAGTACACTAACACTAATAATCTATATGACATGCTATATCATACCCAATGCTAAAAGATTCATTTAAATGGCATGGACAAATGGGACTAAAAAAACAACGTTTCATACTGCTATCTTATTGAACATTTTAATATTATATTCAATGAATAATAAAACTGTTTTGAAATATAAATAGAATTCCGGGCAATAGTAATAATTAAAATAGTTCTGAACAATTATTGTTGAAATTTTTCTAACTTTGAGGTTATGTTTTGAATAAATTTGTTTTTCTATCCATTAGTAAATGAAAATTGCAGCTTATGGTTGCATTATGAATTATAAAAGCAGAGTATAATTAATTATAAGTTGAACATTGGTATCAATATATTCAGATTTCCAAATTACAAAAATAGATTTAAGAAGAAGTAACTACTAAAATGACCACCATTTTGAAGCTGTACACTCATTATCTGACTAACAATTAGATTCAACTAAGTGTAAAATATAGTCTATTTGCGAAATTGGACTAAAAATCTATTTATACATCATTAGATGCAAATTTTAAAGCTTCAATAATTGAACTATTATAAAAAAAAAAGTTGTACGACTAAAGGGTAAACAAATTCAACATTTTTTTTTGAAATTTAAAAATTAACATCCCAAATTTTTCTGGTTAACAAGCACGAATATATACACAGTGAGCCTAAATTAGTGTCAAACTACTTCAATAGGTAGGATTGTTAAACAAGTCATGGTTCCAGGTGTCAGCTTTTTCTATAAGAAAGACAGACTCCAGCAGCTAGAATGGCAAAATTATAAATCCACTAAAATGTACACTAAACACATATCAACAGAGAACAGTTTATTTACCATCATCTAATGCTGATGTCATAGCAGGAACTGCAAGTAAAGCACTCAATTGCAATTTATTGTCAGTTGATTGGCTGATATTCTCACACAGTGTGGTCACTATAGCTGTAGGTAGAGTAATGTTTATGTCATTGAAAAACAAAATGGCACACAGGAATCTCCAAGCTTCTCGCCACAATTTATTAATATCTTTATTACTTTCTTCTGAAACTTAAAGCATGTAAGTTTAATATTAAATGTATAACCTGAAATATGAATTATTTGTATAGAAGCACATACCTAAATAGCTTAATGCCTATAAATAAAACTTTAAAATATATGGTTAGGTCTAAATCTAAAACAAAAACTCATAGCATTTATTTAACATGCATCTATCTAGACAGTATATACAAGTTGTTTGGAATGCATATTTAATGAGAAAACTAGACAGAGTTAAATATCAAAACCATGTGCATAAGGAGAGTTATTATATTTTAATAAAAGCTAAACTGACAATTTGGTTTTATCACCAAATACTCTTTTAAAATAAACCTACTACCTAAAATCAACTAAGCTAAACACTGGGCACATCTCCGGATTTAGCTTTGACTGAAAATAAACTTTATGATTGCAATACGTCTACATCCTTAAAACTTCACCCACCGCATCTATTTTTTTTTTTTTTTTTTTTTTTTTTTTTTTTTTTTTTTTTTTTTTTTTTTTTTTTACTTCCATTGTCTGAGTGCAGACCACTACAATCATGCACATATTCCTCCATTCATCTCATCACTTCAATCTTTTTACCTACCTGGGCCTTTCTAGTTTTAAGATAAATTATTCTCAAAATGACTCTAATGTTAAATTAGAATTAGTTCCCACTAGTTATTCAATTGATTTTTGTTTAGCATCTGTGCTATTATGAATGCACAGTTCCTCTTCCTATATTTTGTTTTCTGTGTGTGTATCCTTTCAAATATTATGAATTAAAATTAAATTTTTGACTTTCCTCCACCCTTTTAAAAATTACATTCCACTTCTCACTTCCATATTTCCACTGAATTCGCATATTTCCTTTTATGTTACATCCTTATACCTGTTCATAATTCCACCTAAATACTCAAAAAATCCAACACTAGTTACTATTTATTATTATTTTTTTTAAATTCTTCCCTTTGAACATGCGAATATTTTAATAGTGGCAATGATTGGATTCAGGTTGCAACCATTTATTTTTTTAACCAACCAAAAATATTTTCACCTAATTATATTTACCAAACAAAAAACTACATTCCCTTACCTAAACCACTAACCTCAATTTACTTCTCAACCACCAATATTTCCATGAGCTTCATGAGTTGTCAAACTATATCCTCACTTCTTCTACAACTTCACGGTATGAGTTTGAACTGGAAAAATCAATGAACGGACAATCTGGATAATTGGTGGTTACCAATTTTTTGATGTTTTTTACAAGATTGTGGCTTAGGTATTCAAGATAGTCTAAGGTCAATAATGAACTCCACCTAGCTCCATTCTTTTCCTTTTCTCTCGATTCCATTGCATTTTCCTGTACACATTCCATAATTAAAAAATAATCTATAATTTATCCACCATCACCACTATACTTCGGTTTTCCTTCCCCTATTTATTTTTCAAAAATTCTTAATTTATTAAACTTTTTTTCCATGCACACGGGGTGATATACTTCCTCATGGAATTTTACTTGATATACCTATTACGTTTTCAACTTCTTTTTTTTCAGCCCTTATCCAAATTCTTAATTTACATACTTCGAAAAATGTATCGTATGGAAGTGAAAGACTGGTGAATGTAGATAGAACTGCCGCCTGCAAAATTATTTAAGAACCTTATCTTTGAGACCAGGGTGAGTTTCGATCTTGTAGTAGGATTGTCAACGTCTTCTGGCTTCGTGCCATGAGAGCACCTTTTAAGAACTTTTGATGGTGTTCGTCCTTATTTATCTAAATTTGCAAAAGTACTGGTTTTAAAGAAGGGATTTTTCCTTTTCGCCCATTCTGATGAACAGTCATCGTGGAGGCTCATCATGGTTGCATTACGGTTGAATCTTCAGTTGTGCTTTGGATTGCTAGTGCTAGATTGTGGCTAACCACATTCACCAACTGGATTAGGAACAGAACGGCATTCAGAAGCCTGTACATTGCTGGATTTCCTGCTGAAACGGAAAGCCTGTGATATGGAGAGTTGAGTGCAAATGTCTGGAGCTTGACAGGACAATATTTTTGAGCAAAGTTTTCCAAATTAGTATGTTGGGATAAGTTTCGGTAAATGGCATTTTCAAGATTCTCGGAAAGACCGGTGAAACATGTTGGACAGCAAGTTATATACATCTTGAGTCAGATAATTATGCCTTCAGCCTTCAGATCACCCGTATTACAGTTAGTGTTGTATGCAGTTACTTTTATAATTAATATATTAAGTACTCCAAATTAATTTAGTTAATTTAACTCATTAAAAGCTAGTTATCCAAGAGTGGTGTTAAGTCAGGGTGGCATATGGTAAAGAAGTATATGTTTTAAATACCCAAATCAAAACTAGAAGGATCAAGTAATCGTATTACAGCTGGAACCACTTGGGCTGCCATTATTGGGTTAGAAGTGACAGAATAGCAGAGCAGACTACATATTATTGAATACATCTTCATAGATTCAGTTGTTCTAATAGTCTTCCATTCCAACAGACATCTGCAAAAACAAAAAGAGGTGCTAATGAAATGAACATAACACTTCCTCATAAAATGAAATAACAATATTAATACCATTTGTAAAAACATTATATGGAGACATTTTAATATTAAGAAATAAAAACTCATTTGAATACCAAAACTCGAGGCGTATTCCAAAAGTAAGGGCCGTTTGGTCATAATAAAAAGCTTGTGAGAATAGGTTTTTATTGACAGTAATAGTTTACTACATATCTACTTTAAACGGTACTACATATATCCTAAAATTAAGTAGCCATCAAATTTCGACTCGAGTACGGAGATTGCATAAATTTCTTTTTGTTTGGGTGCTTGAATGATGTCACTGCATTGACTGTTATTTTGATTCTGCTTTGGTGTATGATATCCACGTCTCATCGCCCATAAAATGTGGGAAAACAAGTCATCTCCATCTTGTCGATAGCGATCCAAAAATTGTCGTCCACTGCACATTCTTTACTCTTTGTGCTGGTCAGTGACCATTTTCGGAACCCACCTTGATCACAATTTGTGATATCCAAGCTTTTCTGTGACAATCCTGTAAATAGAGGTTCGTACAATTTGTAGAAATTCATTAGCACAACGTAGTTTTTGGTTCACTTGATCAATGATGTCGTTGATTTGAATACTGGGCCTTTTTTTCATTTCGCTCTTCATCGTGCCATTTTGAAAATATCAACACAATTTTCAAACCTTTCCTTCGCTCATTATTGCAGATCCATATACTAGGCACAACTCACGATGGATTTCAGCAGCTGAAGATTCTTTTGCAAGAAAAAATCTAATCACACCGTGCACTTCATAACTAGCGGTAGAAATGTAGTCGCAGCCATTGAGATCTGCATTCAATGGCTGTCAAACAACTACTGAATCAAAACAACTACTGTAGTCACTTCGTAAGTAGTCAGTAGATGGCGCTACATGAAATCTACTACCAACATTGCAATCTGCGTTAAACGTCTACCAACATTTAAATATACGTTACAATACTTTTGGAATATGCCTCGTATCTCAGCACTTATAAAAAATATACATAGGCAAAATTGTGCTTGTTAATAAGCTCCAGGTACACTACAAAAATATTAAAAGACAAAAAAGCCTTTAAGAGAAGTCTTCAATTTGCTTGCCCAAATGAGAGCTGTGCTTCTTATAGACTTCAACATTTAAAAAAGTATTAAAAGACAAAAAAGCCTTTAAGAGAAGTCTTCAATTTGCTTGCCCAAATGAGAGCTGTGCTTCTTATACACTTCAACATTTAAAAAAGTATTAAAAGACAAAAAAGCCTTTAAGAGAAGTCTTCAATTTGCTTGCCCAAATGAGAGCTGTGCTTCTTATACACTTCAACATTTAAAAAAAGTATTAAAAGACAAAAAAGCCTTTAAGAGAAGTCTTCAATTTGCTTGCCCAAATGAGAGCTGTGCTTCTTATAGACTTCAACATTTAAAAAAGTATTAAAAGACAAAAAAGCCTTTAAGAGAAGTCTTCAATTTGCTTGCCCAAATGAGAGCTGTGCTTCTTATACACTTCAACATTTAAAAAAGTATTAAAAGACAAAAAAGCCTTTAAGAGAAGTCTTCAATTTGCTTGCCCAAATGAGAGCTGTGCTTCTTATACACTTCAACATTTAAAAAAGTATTAAAAGACAAAAAAGCATTTAAGAGAAGTCTTCAATTTGCTTGCCCAAATGAGAGCTGTGCTTCTTATACACTTCAACATTTAAAAAAGTATTAAAAGAAAAAAAAGCCTTTAAGAGAAGTCTTCAATTTGCTTGCCCAAATGAGAGCTGTGCTTCTTATACACTTCAACATTTAAAAAAGTATTAAAAGACAAAAAAGCCTTTAAGAGAATTCTTCAATTTGCTTGCCCAAATGAGAGCTGTGCTTCTTATACACTTCAACATTTAAAAAAGTATTAAAAGACAAAAAAGCCTTTAAGAGAAGTCTTCAATTTGCTTGCCCAAATGAGAGCTGTGCTTCTTATACACTTCAACATTTAAAAAAGTATTAAAAGACAAAAAAGCCTTTAAGAGAATTCTTCAATTTGCTTGCCCAAATGAGAGCTGTGCTTCTTATACACTTCAACATTTAAAAAAGTATTAAAAGACAAAAAAGCCTTTAAGAGAAGTCTTCAATTTGCTTGCCCAAATGAGAGCTGTGCTTCTTATACACTTCAACATTTAAAAAAGTATTAAAAGACAAAAAAGCCTTTAAGAGAAGTCTTCAATTTGCTTGCCCAAATGAGAGCTGTGCTTCTTATACACTTCAACATTTAAAAAAAGTATTAAAAGACAAAAAAGCCTTTAAGAGAAGTCTTCAATTTGCTTGCCCAAATGAGAGCTGTGCTTCTTATAGACTTCTACATTTAAAAAAGTATTAAAAGACAAAAAAGCCTTTAAGAGAAGTCTTCAATTTGCTTGCCCAAATGAGAGCTGTGCTTCTTATACACTTCAACATTAAAAAAAATATTAAAAGACAAAAAAGCCTTTAAGAGAAGTCTTCAACCATTTCAAGTTCTTTTTACTAAACAGAGGTCTAATTTAGCCATAAATTTGGAATGTGTTTTGTTGGAGCAGGTGCAAATGTAGTTTTGTTTAATTTAAATACTGTATTTTTATTATTCATTTCAATGTATTGAATAGAATGTAATGTACTGTTAATATGTTTGTTTGTTTTTTATTGAACCATAATTATTCCCAGCTATACAGTTTGAAAAATTTTCTCCAGCTAAAGTAAAAAATAAACAAGTGGTCATTTTTATGAGGCCCACATGATGAATTTCAATAAAGTAGGACGAGAATTGCTACTAGGAGAAAGTGTACTAAATTGTTTATCTAATTTATAGTATATATGGTTAACATTATGTTTCTAAGTGATGACACTATTTATTGCCGAAACAGTTAGTACTATCAATGGATAAAGAATATTTTATATTAATTATTATACTATAACCAGTTATTGTTAAGACATACTCAAAATTTGTGTAAACAAATATAAATTGTAATTATTTTTAAAAGTTGGAAGATAAGTTTTGAACCACTGAGCAATTGGCCATAGTAATATATATGCTGAGTTTCAATGAAATTGGGGGAACATGCAATGTTTAGCTCAGACTTGACAAAGGTACACCAGTTTGAGTCTAGTTGATGGTGTTGGGTTTTTCAATGTGCTACGCTCACTCCTTGTCCCCAGTTTAATTAATCGTAAAGGTAAAATGTTAAACAGAAACAACAAAATTAATTAAAATTCAATTTGTAGTTCTAAGAAAAAACTACAGGCAAGCAAATAGATGGATGGATAGACGCCGGATGGTTTCTTTTCGAGGGTTTGATTTGCTTAGATACAATTTCTTTTCCAAATTTGAAGTCAATGTTTAGTTTTTAATATAAATTTTCACAATTGACTAAAATTTGATGGAAATCAATTGTGCTGATTTCGATATTATTGAACTTTTACGATAGTTCCCCTTATCTTTCTAAAACGATGACTACTGTATCAGTAATTTTAGAGAGTTGGCGACCAATATATTTTATTGAAGTCTTGGAAGCAAAATTTGATCAAAATCATTAGGGTCAATTTTGAGTTTTAGCGTAATAGTAGCTACTGTTACATTTTATATTATGGAAAAAAGTTTTGACATATTAAATGGTCAAAATATCTTTCAAATCCACTTCTTTGGACTTAAGGGATCTCAGGAGATTCTAACCCAAATAATAAATTTAGATTTTTCCCAACATGTAACTTTTTCTATAGCATATATAATATGTGAATAAGTAAAAAATACAACATCTCTTAAATACACCATTGGTCCATTCAGAAATATATGGAGGAAAGGGATTTTATTTCTAATATTTCAGAAGTACAAATATTATTTTTAAATATAAAGATTATGAACCATTGTTGTTAATGATGGTCACTCACCTAAACAATGCCCCTTCTAATCCATCCTCATGAATACTGTGAAGAATTTGTTGTTTGTTCAAGGACATTAGATTGTTGATAAGCCAGCAGCCAGTAGTGATAAAACCAGGAGTTGTAGGAATCAATTCAAAATCTGATACTATACTTTCTGAAAACACACATTTTAAAGTTCATGTTCTCTCTCTCTCTCTCTCTCTCTCTCTCTCTCTCTCTCTCTCTCTCTCTCTCTCTCTCTCTCTCTCTCTCTCTCTCTCTCGAAAAATGTCGAATAATACCAGAGCTCGAAGTATTAAGGTATTATGAATATGCCAGAGTATATGTGTGCTATTATTATGAGTGAGGTCCCAAAATGTTAGGGATAAAATGTATTACAAAATAAAAAAGTGTAATACTATTTAAGATGTTTACCCACACCCCCTCAACAAAAATAATAACAATAAAATTTTAAAAATTGTTTTTGGGAGTCTTTTATAAAACAAATAAATAAGAATTTATCAGTGGGAAGCTATATTATTTCGTTCTAAATATCATATTCTGTATATATATAAAAAAAAAAAAATTGTATTTCTAAATCAAATATCAAACTTTTAATAACCTAATTGTATGCTACATGTTAAAAAAAAGGTAGGCCTAAAGTGAGATATGGCTTACCAAATAAATAAGAAAAAATTAAGTACTCAAAAATGTATATTGTGGTATATGTTTGTCTTTTGATATCAATTGTAATATTGTACATTTTTTAAAATCTATTTTCTGTAATCTTCTCTTCAATTGCATGCAACAAATTTTGATTTAGAAAATATAGTCACTTCATCACCTTTTTGCATCATTGATTAAAAATCGCACCTCTCCATATAATTGTATCATTCATTGTATTATCTCCATAAATATCACAAATTTTATAGTGAATTTTAGCCAGTTTAATGTTCCATTATTCCATAATTCATGAAAGAGATCAATCACAGACTGCATTTTACATATACAATACGGTTAAGTATCTCAATTCTCTTAAAGATATCATCACATGATGCATACACACAGCTCGAATATTTGAAAGTGATGACACTGCATTGCCAATGAATAATCTAACTTTATTGTGCAACAGTGGGAATATTTAGAAACACAACTTATATTCTGAATATTTCTTAAATATGGAAACTGTGAACAAATGAAAAAAACAACAAAAAAAGTTATAATAAAAGTCAGTCCTAGAACACTCTAATGTAGAAACATGTTGAATGTTACTTTCTACTGCGAAAATTAAACTGACATTAAGAATAAAATCTAATATTCTGTTATTACAGACAATATATTTTGATGTAATTTAAAATATTTTTCTAGCCTATAAAACAGCAAAGTAAAACTATTTGAAAAAATAAATAAAAAAGAACCTAAATGAAATAGATAATATTTTACCAAAGAGATGATTCAGGTTTGATTTGGATGGATATTCAATAATTTTTTATTCTCTCCTTTTCTTTAAGAAAATCATGTAAAAATGTTAAAATCATATAAAATGCTGAAATATCATCACTTCTGTTAGTGAGGGAAAAAAAGAAAAAGAAAAAAAAATGATAAAATTAATCGAGAAGGGAAGTTAATATGCACTTACAGCCTACAGCCTATGAAGTAATAATAATTAGGAAATCGATCTCCTCAACCTGCATGAAAAGAAAATTTTATATAGTAACCTCAAAGGAAAGCAAGTACAGCATTTTGTCTACAGAAAACCAAATGATACAATCCATTCCTTGCTGAACTCAGGAAAAATAATTCATAATTGACTGGATTGTATTCGTGAACTTCAAATAGCCTTCATTGGACCTTTTAATGTGAACAAACATAAACTTGGTAAAACTAATTTACCAACATATCAAATTATTAAAGTTTAAGGAAATAATGGTTACTACTTATTTTCAGTAGAGCCTAGACTGAAATCTACTTAATACAAAGCACACACAATAGTGACAAATATCTTACAATTCTGGCAAGAACCTTATCAACAAATAGTTAAAATCTGTTTTACATCTTCACTTTACACCGTTCTTTGTGGCTTTAGATTATTCAACAGTCTCACCAGGGATCAGTGACAACCAACTGATAATAAGTGACCGTCTCTGAAGAACTTATCCAACAGTCAACCACTGTCATAACAACGTTCACTTTCCATTTCCCAATAGTTAGGTCTCCCTTTTGTAAACACAACTCTTGTCCAACATATGAAGGCTCCCACCTTCTCTCCAGCTGCCTTTTAAAAGAAGCTCTTTACAGCAGGCTCTTCTAGATTCCCCAGCTTCAAGACTGTACCTGCTTGTTTACCAGGTAAAATCTAGTGTACAGATGAGCCAACCTTGAAGCAAATTTACTTTAAATAATATAAGAATTTCTTCAGACTTATCTTTTTAAGTTAACCCTACTCAAGACAACATAGTCCCCTCAAGGCCCTAGTAACAGCAAGTAATAAGCTCATGCCGGGTATATCCTCGAAGTAGAAAGTGTTGGCCCTGGACACTGGGACTAATCGGTTTATGTCAGTACACTTTCTGAAAGTAAACTTGCCCCGGGAGACTTGGAGCTTATAGGTGTTTCCTCCTCTGTACAACTCCTCTCCAAAACATATTTATCAAATCCACTACCTATTTCAAGACCACGAAGCTAAACAATTCACTCACCCTAAACCACGTTATATTCCCCTACTCTATATTCTCCGAGCTACACTTCTCTTGTAAATAGTGGCTCATAAAAGTCACTTTAGGTGAATGGGAGAGGGGATGGTGGAATAGTTACCTGCTTTATTAGAATAGTCAGCTATGTGAGAAACAACATCTAGATCTATCTTATCCTCTAGAGAAAGCTGAGTTACTGCAACTGCAAACTCTCTGCAAAGTCCTATCTCCAGAGCGGATGTAACACAAATCTGTATAACATTACCGAAATTGAAGTTTATAAATAACATCAATTTATACAAAAAGTAAATCAGAAAATAAGTATTCTTTGTTAAAGAAAGGAGGGTACCGGGTTACATCAATGTATTTTAAACACCAATGATGGATATAATAGAAACTATGTACACATTACATTGTTTTAAAATTTTTACTGCCTTTTGTATAGTTTTTTAGCAAATTCATGAAAATAAAATCAAATACGGTACTATAATACAAATTTCTTTTTAAATAATGAAAAAT
Source organism: Aphrophora alni (assembly GCA_963513935.1). Taxonomy (NCBI): domain Eukaryota; kingdom Metazoa; phylum Arthropoda; class Insecta; order Hemiptera; family Aphrophoridae; genus Aphrophora; species Aphrophora alni. Next base: position 54,333,446 of record OY740772.1, on the reverse strand, counting down.
ATTATAATTAAAATTGATAAGTAAACTCTGTGTCTCAGCAAATAAATAAAAGTTAGAAGGATCATTCTGGTACAACTTTTATATTATATTCTACTGGCGCTACTATGCAATTTAGGAATCATGGAATAGAGATACATATACATATGTGTAAAAATACCTCATTGCCGAGAAAACATGATTAAAATAAAAATCTTAAAATAAAAAAAAATTTCTTAATTTTCATAAACTGTCCAGCACTATAAAGATTAGTTTCTGAAATCTCGGCAGAAATGCTTTTCAGATTAATAATTGTTGTATTGTTCTGTAAATCATCGAGTAAAAATTACCATTTTAAATGGATAAAAAAGTCAGTTATTTTCTTTTAGGAGCTGGAAGTGGGAGGGGTTATAGGACCACATCTCCCCTTTTCTGGAGTCAATATAACAGACTGAGTATTAGGTTTAGGCACAATTTTTAATAACTTATGTATTGTGTTTTTATTCACCCAGGTTAGTGAGTAATTTCTGGATTTTTTGTGATCCTTTTAGTAACTATCCTAGTAAGTGAAATTGTAAAGTCTTGGTTAAATCTAGAACTTGTCCTACTAACTTCGAACTGTCATCTCTTAGGGTGTGAGCATTTCCAAGAGCAAACTGATGCCTGTTCTCCAGAGCCATTTCTTCAGACTCCTTACTTAGCCGGCAAATGGGATTCACATTGAATAGCCCGTTATTCCAATTAACATACTGTCTGTTGATTTTCTCTATATAATCTTTTTAGTAATATATCTAACTGAACATGACATTTTAATAAACATAAATTGAATACACTCATATAAAACTAACACAATATCAAACTCACAAATGTATCTATGGATAATAACAAAACATATATGAACAACAAGGGATTGGTATTCTAAAACACAAAAGTTTGAAAAAGAAAAAGAAAAAATCAACTCATTTCAAGTTTTATATACTTATAAGAAGCATACCAACAACCTGCTTGTCCTAAAACCCATTACACACAAACTTAAAAAACAAGTGCAAGCATATAATTATTTAATAGAAAAAAATATACTGAAGAAATTTAGACAGTTGCTCTGTTATACATCAATTGTTTAAGATTTTTTGTTAAAACAATTTAAAAAAACACATTTTGGGTTCAGTTGACCTCAAAATAGATATATACACGAAAATCATGTGATCAGTTTTTTGGAGCCATTATACAACTTAAATTTAAGTCAAATTATTTTCCAAAATTCAACTAGATATTAATCAGAAAAACGTTTAAAGGCATAGCATTAAATTTTTAGTACAAAATTTGTCTGGAAAATTACAAGAATGGTTTGCGCCATCTTGATGTAACTTCACCACCAACTAGATGGATATTTTCCGTGCATATGAGTACATCAAGGTTATGTTGATTTATTTAATTTATTTTTTTATTGTGAATATGTCCATTAAGAATAGTTTTCTCCAGGCCAACCAATTAATAATTAATAATAAGGAATATTATTTTTATAATCTTCAATAGCTAAGAAATGTAAGAAGAAAACAGATTTTTTTCCCCTTTTTTTTCTTTTTCTTTTTCTTTTCGTTCCTTAAGAGTTCTATAACTAGGAAATAATTTATGTTCCTTTCTAATGTCATGTAAGATCAAGATTAACTTGTATTCATAAGGAAGTTATTGCATTGGACAAAACAATAGTTTCCTATTCTCACATATGCAAGCAAAATCCATGAGAATGAGTTTTATACTGTATACATTATAATATTAGTTACCATACATTTTCTACATGACAGATTTTTCAATTGCACCAATGACAATTGACTGAAGCTATCACCAGTCAATGAATAAATTACATAAAGAGGAAAAAGGCTTCAAAAACGGAAGAAAGTCACCAAAGGAAGTAAAAACGCATGTTAAAAATATACAAAGAGCTTGCTGTTAAATAAGTGTTAACCTATAAGATAAGTGCCATCAAAGCCATCTAAATTACATTATAAAATCGATTTGTGCTGTTAATATTAAGTAATTTGAATATCCAGGCAACGCAATATATATTCGAGTTGTGTTTTCCATAGTGAAGTGGTAATTGTTTTATACTAACATAAAGGATTTATTAAATAAAAATAATATTATTAATAATAACATAAGAATAAAAAGGATATTTAAAAATATTGTAAATCAGTTTGTATTTATATATACAAGTAGGGTATTATTATAAATATTTCCCACGAGCATACATATATGAACCATATTTTAAGAATTAAAATACTGAAATGTTAAGTGTAGATTATATTTGTATTGTAAATTATATTAGAATACAATCTTTAGTTTTAAGTAGTGCTTAATATTAAATGGTATGATTGAAAGTTTTCAATAATTAAGTTGGTAAGAATTTTGTACAATAGAGTGAATTCGTTATGAATCAATTGTATAATCAATGTTGTATGAAATACGTATTATATATTAAAGACTAAAAAATATTGTTATGATAAAGTAGAGTTTGACTTATGTTAATTAAATCCTATCACAGCAAAGATGAGTAATGTAGTGCACTTATGCAGTTGGTGGAAAGCATCCATAAAATAATGATATAGATATTTTTAACTATACACACACACAAACCGTATACTTCCCAAAGCTAAAATCATGATTGAAAGACGAGAGATTTTAGATCATCAACAAAATTAAGAACATGGTATGGCAACTGATGCCGTTTTCAAAAGAGAACCTTGAAGGCTGTTTTAGTATGCAACGTGCTAAGGGAATTATTTTGGAATTACTAAGGGAATCATCTGCTATTGGGATTCTTTAACATGTTAATATTTACTGTAGGTATACTGATACTGATACTAGAGTTTACTTTACTTCAGCTACTATAATTATTGCTATTTTAAATAGTGGTCAGATTGGTCTAAAACTATATATATTTACAAGACATATCATGTCGATCCTATTGGCTCAACATTGTTACTTAGCAATGTCTTGTTGATTTATCTGCTGTATGGTAATAGAGATTTTGTAAAATATTTCGAAGCTATTACTTTTTTCTTACTCACAGAACATTTAACTGTATTATATCACTTAGATAAAGTAAAGTTATCTTTCCTAAAAAAATTGCTTACTACAGAGGTAAAATATAGTGACCAAATAAGAAGAAATTTTACCCTGATAGAAAAGGGGATCTTGAAGACCAGAGAATGGTACCATTTCTCGAAATTATATGGGTGAAAACATTATTGGCGTATAGCAGGCATAGATATTTGTGCTATATATGAAGTTGATCCATCTTGTGAAACCAAGCATTGTCAATAATTTGTGGAAACGTCTGTAGTTCTTTCGCAACACGTTTTCCATCAGGGCAACTTAGTAAACAGACATGTTAGTAGTCACAAGGCCAACTTATTTCAAAAAGTAAAAGCCAATTACACTTTATTAGAAGGGAAAAAAGTATGCCCCTTTTAATATTTGCCAATAGACTTGGATTAACTAAACAGGTATGATAAAAAAGGGTGTTTTATCACCGCTAAGGTAGACTCCATTTTTATTTGCATAAAACCAGTTATTCAGTACGAAAGTGAAGCAGTAGTAACGCCATCTACAGCTAAGCTCAATCAGTTAGAAAGTGACCAGACCAATGTCCTGAGACTAATAACCAGTACAGTCAAGACAATCTCAGATAGAACATTATAGACGTAAACTCAAAATAACCCAATTGTTGAAGAAATAAGACAACAAACCGGAAATTTCTTCCTAAAAATCAAATCTCTTCCAGACCTAACATTGCCCAGTAAATCTCTGTAGAATAAAAATTCAAAACACAGAAAGACAATCAATATAGAATTCCTATGCACATTTGTTAATTCTTCATATTATATTAACTGGATACTTTCTGAGCAGATTTCATATTATATTAAAAATAATGTTTACCTGTCCTTTAGTATTACTGGCGATGTTTGTACACAAGATGGCCGCTTGTTCTCTAACTAAACTTGCCTCCATATGATCTACCACAAACCTGAAATATAACAAAATTATTAAGCACAAAGCTAAGTGAATATCTGAATTATTTTACTATATATATATATATATATATATATATATATATATATATATATATATATATATAACTCTCTTAGTATACAACAACTAAATTGAGAATGAATATTAATTTTTTTGAGTATTATTTACTGGTATACATTTTGATACACAATTTTTATTTCTTTTATAAGTTAAGGTTCCATGCCAAATGTGAGAAAACATTTATTTGTTTATTATTCTCCAGTGTATATAAAGATCAAAAGATAATCTTTGTTCATTTTACTACCAGTTAATTTTCTGAATTGACCTTTATAATGTATAGGGCAAGAAAAATGTTTATCTAGATTGTAAAATTACATACTACATATTTATTTTTATTAAAATTTTGAATCCTAATGAAATCATAGACTTATGATAAAATGTCTATAAGTTTATATACCAAACAGTATTACATTCACTAACATTACATCACTGCATAAAGAAGATCTAAATTGAAAATTGTGTTATATATATTCAAATAAATTTAATATATTAAGGGTTGCTTTAATTAACTACAGTTAACCATCTAAAACATAAAATTCCCATTAAAAAAATAGTTATATTTCTTCAAATACTGAAAATTTAAAATAATTTTTTAAATGGAATACATGATTTTAGTGAAACAAAGCCATGTGACTTCAACCCGGCTAAGAAGTGTTTTTAATTAAAGTTCTATCCAAAATATCAATGCATGTCTGGTATAATATGCCTAAATCATTCTTCATATAAACTAAAATATATAATTAATTTGAAACTTGTGATATTTATTGAAATTTTAATAATGTATTTATAGAATTGTCTCATGTTATTTGTAAGCAGAGATGATATGTTATTCAAGTATAATTTTCTAAATCTTTTGTAAGTAAAAGATTTTCCTGGTTTAAAGTTATGATTTTGATGATTTTTATTAAAAAAAAGAAATAAAGTCTTTATGAAATTAATTATATAAAATAAAAAGAATATTAACTTCTCAATATATATAAAAATTTTAATTTGAAAGTAGGTTGCAACCATAAATAATATTAATAAATTAAATTTTAATGAACATAATTTTTTGACTAATTAAATATGTAAGATGTAATTATATCTTTTACAGGTGTTATTTGACTTATATGTATTCTGATGTTATATTATGTTTTTTCAATAATAAAATATACATTTCAGAATAAAAAGGATTCTGTACATAATTCAATATTCTACTAAGTACACTTTTTTCAAAAGAACTTACGACCTCAGAGATATTTAACATTCTCTTCAAGACTAATAAATGTTTTAATATTTTTTTGTAATAAAATATTACAAAATGGCGCCCAACTTAATCAAATAATCATTTCAAATCTCTTGTACCGAATTATTTTAATTGTTTCAATTGTCGCACCAACGTGTGGCATTTCAAAACACTTCTCCATAATAGAGGTAATGCTAATTGTTTCAAGCATTAAAAGTTTATTTGTAGTAAATACAAAAAGCAATGTAAATATTTAAATAGTACAGCAATAATAGATTCTTTATCATAATAATTATAAAAACTCAATGTTCCATATAAAATACTTAAATATTACAGCAGTAATAAACTATTCATTGATAAATATTATAACTCAATTTTTGTAAATAATACAGTAATAATAAGGATATTTCTTGTAAATATAAGAAATAAATTTTCGGTATAAAATACTCAAATAGTACAGCAGTAATAGGTTATTTGTTGTTAATATGAAAACTGAACGTAATGTATACAATACTCAAATAGTACAGCAGCAATAGGTTACATGTTGTATCAGCAGAAGTCAATGTAAGATATAAAATCCTTAAATGTTACAACAGTAATAAGTTGTTATTTGTAAATAAAAGAACTTATTGTTCGGTTAAATTCCTAAATAGTATAGAAGCAAGAGGTTATTGTTGTAAATATAACAACCCAATGTAAGTTCTAAAATACTTAAATAGTATAGCCGTAAATAGTTGTAAATATAAGAATTCAATGTTCGGTATAAAATATTTAATAAATAGGAATTTTGTTGTTAATATAAGACCCCAATGTTTGATATAAATCTTACAGCAGTACTGGGTTATTTGTTGTTGCATGTAATTGATGGTTTGATCATATGCTCAAAAAACCATGGATTTGTAAAGCACAGTGACCCCAGCATATGCCACCTCTGTGGTATAAAGAATGCAGAGTCTTCTCAATTTAATAATTACATAGGTATAAATATTAGGTATTTTATAATTACCAGTATCATGTTAGTTAGAAAAGTAAACATACATCTCCTTTGAAGGTAATATCTTCTTAATTGTTTCCAGTGGTTATTATCTTCATTATTACTAAAAATCAAACCTTAATGTTGAAAATGGAGACTTAAGGACTTTTTCCTTAAAACAGGGACTTTTAGAAACATTTTAATTTTAAGAGATGTTTAGGGATTTTAGGTACCAATTTTGATCACTGTTAAATGCCACAACACTTTGAATAACAATGTTAAATCTTCTTGATTCATAAATTAAATGATTTATTTACCGAAGTGCTTGATCCCAAATAGTGCTAATGCATTGGAGGATAGCTGCAGTTGCAGTCTTCGAAATACACATCCCTGCAAGTAATTGCAGAGTACTAGCTCGTATAATAACATCTCTACTTAACCACAGGGATTGTAACCATCGCAAGTTTTCTTCCTTGATCCAATGTATTTCCCAGACCTAAAAAAAAGAAAGAAATATTTTGTACATGACAACATAATTTTAGATTTTATATAAATGGGTCTAATGATTATAGCTCAATCCAAATGACTAATTCTGAGTAAAATAGTGCTGTATTCTTTACCTGGTTTGTAATTGTAGAAGCGAGAAGACTGTTCAAACAGTACAATATGTGCCTAGTGATGGACAGACCCATGCATGACTGTGGAGTATCACAATGAAAGGCTGAAAGGAGAATCCATAGAACAGAGGCATCTATTGAGTGAAGTGGCAACTGTTCTTGTAAACATCTCAGCTTATTGGCAAGTAAACCTAAAACATCATATATGGACTATGTCAACAGTTTCCTTGAAACATATTTATTTCTCACTTATTTATGATACAACTGAACTGATCACTATCTCAACAATTAATTTTATATCCTAAAGTATGTAATTTTAAACTATAATAATTTATGTTTGATTGTAAAATTTTAGATCTAACCTGAATTTGTTATTACGATATTTATTTTATTAATATTATTAAAGACAAACTCACTTATAATACCATATTATTATTAATAATACTATTGTTTGTATTGTTATTTATATAGATTTAGCTATTATGATAGTGGTTTAATAGAGATAGTGAGGACATTGTTTTCTATCCACAGTATTCGCGAACAACAATCACCCAATGAATATATATACTTCAGCAACAATGCTCTGAGTACATATCCGTCTTATAGATAAGACGAAACATTTAAAATGTATAACGTTGTGTTAATGTATTATTTATAATACAAAAACTTTGTATTGGACAATGAAATTTGCTTAAAGGCTCAACGTTAAAATCATTTTGAGAACAATTCTTACGGTTATGGAATAACAAGAAGGTGATCCATAAAGCCACCTATAATCTAACCAATTACTCATCGAAATCTAAAGAAAACTCATGTTATAGGTAGGAATTTATTTATATAGATCCACTTATTCATTCACAGAAAATACAAAATGTATATTGTCAAGATTACCTAATGATATGAATTATAAATTAAATAGAAGGTAAAATACTACTTTAAGCTTATAGCCAATTTTGATTATTTTTAGATATCTATTATACTGGAATTTTCTTTAAAATTTGACACTGCATACATCTAAACATAAACCTCTCAAAACTATGTTCTTAAGTACTTGCGATATTATAAGTACTATAGTATAACATGGAGTGACCATATCTTTCTGCTGTTTCTACCGTAAAAGCCTTGGAGTAAAATCATATGGTGGTTTTAGATGATAGGCTAAAGATCAATCTCACATGACACAGCAGATCCAAATATCAGATTTCATCTTTGAAAATGTTATTTTTATTATTACTCATAATTTATTCACCACATACTCACCAACCATTTTGATTTTTTTCCCAGTTATATGAGATAGAGATTATTTTAATTATGGTTAAGTCAATTCATTTCGGTGATAAAAATTTAACCACAATTGTAAAAAGATTATTCACCTCCGCATACTCCTATCAAGATTCAGGGTTTTGAACCCACCTTTGCTACTTTACCACTAACTGCTGACCTTAATATTGCTTAATTCATATGTTCTATGTAAAAAAAAGCCTGTTTTTATACCCATTAATTTTTTGACTTTAACCAGATTATCTATCCAATTGATATTTTTTTTAATATCAAAAGAACGGCACATGACTTCAATATAACTTCATAGCCAATATGTTGTTTTCCTTAATGGCTTTATATCATGCTTGTTGGACTAATGAAGATAGAGGGGAATAAATAATACACAGACAAACGCAATACAGTCAGCTTTAAAATACAGATCTTTACGCAATACAGGGCTCTAATATGCTTTGACGATTTACTAGTCCAAACTAAGATGAGATAAGTGTACGCTCAGCCAACTGAACTTTGTTAGTTCAGCCAATCAGAGAAGATATTAATACTCATGCATGAACAGTAACTACCACACTGAGTTTTTCAGTTGCCTGATAAACATTAGGTAAGAGTGTCTATTGTATGACTGTAACACAATGATTGAACAAATAGATCAGTGAATCTGTATAAAACATTCTTCCAAAGGAAAGTATTCATATGATTAGGAAAACCTTCAGTGATTATTCAACTAGTAATAATTAAATTGTGTTACAGATATTTCAAAAATAGCTAGAAATCTATTAAAAGTTACCCAAGGCCATCAACAGGCTGAATACTGAAGTAATATTATTAATGAAGAGGGAGTTACTTTAATAACAAATTGCCCAACAGTTGGTGCGACGATTTAAGTAATTTAATACAAAGGGGAATCTACTTTAATTTATTTTATAAAAAGAAAAGATGTTGCTAGTTTTTGGGCGCCAGGCAGCATTACGCTTACCAATTTAAAATAATGGAAATTTTAATTTTAATTAACCTTAAAACATACTCAGGGTCGTAGATTCTTTTAAAAGTGTACTTCCAATGGTATTAAGGTAAATTAGAAATCTTTTATATTTTTCTGAAACTGAACAAGTTTATTAGTGTCATTAAATTTTATATGTATACAAATTTATCCTTAAAAACTATCTTAAATTGAAAATTCTAACTTTTCATCATTTTTTCTTTGTCTTTAAGAGACTTAAAAATTTTGAAACAAAGACTCTATTTTGTTAAATTATTATTATATGAGCATCTTTAATCTCATTAACAAAATTATTTTGGATTAATGCATTTAAGTTGAATTTTAAATCTTTATAATAGACATCATTTGTGAAAAAGAAATATTTAGCTTCTTTTTCATGAAAATGTTAAAACATCTTATTGTTTAAAGATACACAATTTATTATATATATATATATATATATATATATATAAAGATATTGACTTAAGTTTATTACACAATTGTATTAGTATTGTCTTTGTACATATTACCACGTTGCGGCACGAATTCCTGCTCTCCCTCGCAAAGATGGTGTCCACAGGTTGATTAGCGAAAATCCGCAATTTTTTTATATGCTGAGCTAAGAATGATTGTTTCTTTTTTGAGTGTACTATTGATAGAATACCACATACTTTCTTTGTTTTTATAAAATAAGGTTGTTTAATGATAGCTTACTGTCCTTTTACTAGAAACACCTTTTACGAATAGTTCATACAAAGAAAGCATGTAGATCGTATCACGTGTTATCACTGGACTGTCCGTTTTGTCTTTTTTAAAGTTACTGTTCACACTTATAACATTTAAATTATTTTACAACACAACACATTGTCATTGATCGTTCATTCTACAAATACTTAGTTCATATTTCTTCACTTCATTACAAAAGTGTCTTTTATATAAAATACATTGTTCTATCAAAACTTGCATTACCGAGAACACGTCTGTCTTAAACACAGACTGTCTATCCACTGTTCAAACTAGCTTACAAATATTTATAGTCTATTTAACACTTCTCGATTCACTTTCAAAGCGTCTTTTTAACACATTCCAATGTTCTACTTAAAATTTCACATAACTGAGAACACGTCTGTCTCTCGTGACGACTGCTTAGGAACTTTCTCAACGACTGACTTAAGACTCATTCTTTGCACACTTGCTTGCGGTTTCTAACCAAGGGTTCACACATGTCCCTTCACGAAACATAGTCTCTACCCCATAATTACCGGGTAACTAACATTTTTACTTTACATAGACAAAATTTCATTCAAATACTAATTCTATATTAAATCTAGACACTATTATCTTTAAAAAACATACTTCTGGATACTTATTTTAATTTATTTTTTCATTTTAAAATATTGCCATTAAGTCTATATTCGATTGACATTACCCCTTTCCCACTTCTTTAGAACCAACCACCTTATCGCTTCTACTTTCATTCATCCAATTATGTCGTTTCTTCTATTATCGCTTTTCATTTTTAATATTCAAAAAGATGTGTATTACAATACCTGAGAATTTTGAAAGAGTGAGGGTTGCAATCTACATAAATTGGTAACTAACAGTCCAAAAATTAGATGAAGATTGTGGAGAGTCAAAAAGTTAGATGAAGATTGTGGAGAGTCCAAAAGATAGATGAAGATTGCAGAGAGTTGCAATCTTATAGAGGAGGATGTTTTTATGGAGGGTGCAGGTATAAACCATGCAACAGAAAAATTTGTTCTGTGGATTCTGTTTGAAGACAGAAGAAATTTCATATGTAGGTACTGCAGACTTTCTTTAAACCACTAACAATGATGACCTATTTCCATTAAACAGGTCATAACCAAATATTCTTCTTCAAAGTTGAGTGTTTTTTTTTTTTTAAATTATGAAGATGTTATCTATCACGAGGATACTACACCAGGGTAAACAATTATTAAGGAGAACTACATACATTTTCTTCACCAAAGGAGAGATAGTATAAGAAGAAAATTGCAGTTAAATTATGACATAACCTGCCCATAAATCGCAATTACATCTCTTACTAGAATGTTTTGGCAAAACATGAAATCACCCATGTACCCCTACAGTCCAGATTTAGCGCCATTCAGCTTCTGACTTTTCCCAACGCTAAAATCATCTTTTAAGGGAAAATATTTCAGACCATCAACTCATTTAAGAAGAACACGGGGAGGCATCTGATGATCATTCCAAAAGAGGACTTACAGACAGTTTTCAAATAGTAGAAAAGATACTGGGAATAATATATGAGATTCGAAGAGGATTACTTTGAAATAAAATAAGGAACCATTGCCCTATGAAAAAAAAAATTGATTAAATGGCTGAATACTTTCCAGACATACCTTGTACATTTGACATTGAATTTGAAAGTAAATACTTACCTAAACTATAAAAATTCTGAGTGTGGCTGTAATCTAAACTTTGTTTAATAACTTGAACTATGGTACTCCAGCCAGCATCTACGCCTTGTTTCATGCATATTTCACACAGATTCAGAATCTTCATGCAAATTTCTTCCCACTGGAAATCAAACACAATAATGTGAAGAAAATCACATGAAGAACAAGACAGGAATTCAACAATGTAGTGATACTTAATAGCTAAGTATTCAGTACACTTCAAGTATTTTCATAATTTGAAATAACAATAACACTCATCATAAATCAATTTAGTATCATCTCATTGATGATATCATAATTATTTATGATATAATAATATAATAATTTATATCATCTCATTGTTATAATTATATAAATGAGAACAATGAATATATATAACAATGAATTTTGAAGATTAATAGTCTGGAAATAAAGTAGAACCAAACTGGAAGAAGATTCACTTAAGTGGTATAACTTAAAGTTAGATCCAGAATGAAAGGAAAAACAAGAGTGTGGATCAAAGGACCTAACCAAGCTCTTAGTAAATCTTTAGGAAAAAAGTCTATCTTCCAAATGAGGATACATACAATAGATTAATAGAACATCCACAAAGATGTCAATGATGCAAAGATTTATATATTCTTGTGTCAAGGCTGGGAATATCTGCAAACCCAGTTGGCAAAACATATGGAAGATTACCTTGTTGTGGGTGCCTAGATAAAAGGGGATGAATATGGGAAGTGATGAAGCAGATCACCACACAAAAAAGGTGTAGAGACTAAACCATTTTCGGAAATACCCAGTAACTACTATACAAATATTTTAAAAGCCTGGGAACAGGATCAAATCCACTTATTAGTCATCCTAGATTCAGGTAATCCAATAGGTTGATGGCTTTGTCTCACAAAAACACAAGGGCTAAGTTGAGACTTATTTGTGTCACTTCTGCCGAGACTCCTATAATAAGAAGATCGCTGAACACTGGTTATACTCGAGTCTATAGGATACAAAAGACTGATAGAGCTTGGTAGTGACACTACATTATAGACTGAATATAAGTCAGTAATAGTAGTAAAAGGTCAGTAGTCAGTAATAGTTAAAAAAAGATCCACCTAAGTCATAGACAGAGAAGGCCTCTACACCCAAACAGAAATAAATTTCATGGTGTTTTCTTTATTCTCTTCGTTTTGTAATCTAGATGGGTACTAGGAAGCTCAGTTTTTACTTTCTCACATATATAGATTTAAAAAATTACATAATATATTTTGAGGTCTCATGAACCCAAACAGTCTTTTTGGATTCATCTTTTCCTGTTGTCTGTGCAGTACACATCAGCCCAATTAAATAGATGAATTTTAATCAAATTTAGTATGTGGGTATATTTTGGCTATATCTCAAAATGATTTTTAAGATAAATTTGTGGGTTCTTGCGATAAGCCAAAATTCAAACTTTGAGCTCTAACAATTCAGATAAAATTTTGCTAAATTGACAACATTGCGACAAGCAGGAATTATGGTGTTTTGGTTAAGCATAATTTAGATATGGGACTGTCAGATCACCGGGCCTTACTTGTTAACTTACCAGTGAACAATGAAACTTTATTGAAAAACAAACTCAGAAGTTCACAAAAAATAAGAAATTTCAGTGGTGTAAATATTACTGATTTTCTAAATACTGTGAGATTAGTGGTTTTGAATTTGATTTTTCATTAAATGAAAATGAAAATAATGATGTTTTTATGCGGGGTTTCTTGAGATGTTAAGATCAGTGTTTTCCTAAAAAGACAGTAAATAAATCATTGGAGTTTCAAAAATCCAAAATCAAGCTAAATTGGGTAACAAAGGGTATAGTGGTTTCAAGTAAGAGAAAGAGTATGCTATAAAATAAAGTTAAATTTAATAGAGAACAGCATTTTGTCGAATATGTGAAACAATATAAATAAAATTTTAATAAGGTAAAAAATTAGCAAACTGCAAGCTTGAAAATGCAGAAAATAAATGAAGGGCTACGTAGAAAATTGTAAAAGAGGAAATTGGGTGAAAAAAATATAATTTAAATAGAAATACAGTATAACATGACAATATGGTGAATTCTTTAGTTATAGCTAATCCAAAGATTGTGCATTTATCAAGCAACATTGTTTTGAAACTTTGAACAATGTAGTAGTTGAATCACTAGAAAAGTTAGATTCTTGGTTTACAGAAAATGGGCTTCTTCTGAATCCAGACGAAACCGAAATAATACATTTTAAAACAAACAGTAAGAGAAAAAACACTGGAAACAAAATTCTGTAAATTGTCATAAGTTTTTGGGTATATATAAATAGATGAGGGTTTTAACATGGAAATATCATTTAGAAAAAAATAAGGGAAGGTCAATGGTTTACGTTATCTCGGTTTTAAGAAATGGGGTTTCCTTGAAGGCTTGTTTAGTGGTTTCCCATGCATATATTGAATCTGTGTTGAGGTAAGGTATTGTGGTGTGGGGAAGTGCTGCTGGTGTACAGAAGGTATTTATACTTCAGAAAAAATTCTAAGAACTCTTTCTGGTATAGTCAGAGAAAGAAGTTGTAGGGTCCTTTTTAGAGATTATAACATACTTACGTTTCCAGGACTTTATATTTATGAAACTTTAGTCTGAGCCTACATAAATAAAGCAGGCTTTGTAAAATACGGTTTTAAGCATGGATAAGCTAGAGCTAATGAAAATTACAGATTTCCATGCCATTGTCTAAAGCTGTTCGAAACTTTAAGGAAAAAAGGAGCAAATTTATAACAATTTTAAAACAAGCAAGACTAAGTCTTATACATTTGCGGCAAATAGTTATGCAATTTTACTCCCACATACTGTGGACTATTTCGAACTATTGTTGTAAAGGAGCAAATTGTAAAAAAGGTTATTATAGTACAGATGAGTACTTTAATAATCCTCTCTGAAATGTGAAGAATGAATTTTATAATTTATTAGTATTAATCAATTAGTTATAGTGACGTTAATGACTCTGCACCTGTTCTTTTTGAATGTATTTTGTGCAACAAAAATGATATGATATAATATGATATGATATGATATACTTACAATATCAGCGTGATCGATTCTCTCTTCAACAGTTATATTGCTAATAGATAGGAATTTTAAGAGAGGTTGAGGGGTTGATTGTAGGCCCAAAGCTATCCATTTCATTTCTTCTTTTATTAGACCTGTAAACACAAAATCATGTTTATAAGTCAAATTTACTATTTTTACTTTCTCACATTTAGAGAAAGTTATATGATGGGTCAAAAATCAACGTAAAATTTCTTGTGGATATATCTGTTTTGAGGTCCAAAAAAATTATGGTTTTGGAATGATGTCGGTTTATTGTCTGCATGGCATTTGTCTGTGGTATGTACAGCCCAAATGCATGGACCAATTTTAATGAAATATATGTGTATGTGGGCTTAGTTAGTGGCCTTAGGTAAGAGCATTTAAGGAAGGGCTAAAGAACATCTAGCAATGCATAAAAATATTAATATAAAATGTAAGTACGCAGAACATTTAATTGATCTTAAGCACTCATATATGAATATTGATAACAATGTGACACCTTTAGATATATGTAAAAAGGACATATTATGAGTGCATTAGAAGAACATGAAATTTATAAAGCATATTTTAAACAGAAACCAGATGAAATAATTAATGAACAACTTTCTTTTCACTCAAGTTCCCTTTATGAGACAGCCATGTAATGACAAAGATTGAAGTTCAAGTGATAACAGAAATAGGATCATCAGACAATTTTTAGTAGATCATAATCTCCTTAAACGTGTACATGTATTTTAGAGATTATCATCTAAATTTTACTTTGTGATATATTTATTGATCTTTTGTGTGTTTATTTGCGTGAAATTATGTTTTTTGGTTTTATTATTATAATATGACGAATTCTGTGAATAATACTGATGATGGGATCACGATCCCGAAATGTGTCTAAGGAAGACGAACAAATAAGTCAGTGACGGAAAACAGGTAATATAATTACATTACTTTTAATATTTTATTAAGTGACTTGGATACCTTTAAAATGAATGTTAATATCAAGTTTGAACATTACTTCAATGAAATAAATTATTACTTTAATCAATCTTAGATAACTTACCCACAAGAAATATCAAAAACTCTAGTACTGCCAATAGAAGTTGATAGTCTTCAGAACAAGATGGTGTTGTTATAAGAAACCGATGGAATGTTTCTTGCCAAGGTAAGTGTGTTAGTTTATGATTCTCAACCAACCATTCTAATTCTAAATAGCTATAACAATCAAGATAGCAACAATTACTTACTAATGGGAACACTTTTAAAAAGTAGTTAATTACAATTAAAAAGTTTTTAAATCTAGCTACAAATTAAAGTACAGAAGAGAAATTTGAGTTTATTATTTTTTTTTGTGTTATATTTTTAAAACATATTAAAGGAAACTTGTAGGTTTCAGTTAATTATTTTTAACAGTTTTGAATACTTACATTACTTACAAATCGTAATGCACCAACAAACCGATATTACGTGTACAATACTATTTTTATTTTTGATATTTTCAAAACTTCTATTTCCTCTAAATATCTATTTTTGTTATGAATCCTTGACCTTGTAGAATGGAATACTGTGGTATGACCTGACCTTCTTCGCAGGCTTTGTCAATACAACGTGAGCTAAGCGAAGTGAGTGATTACCATGAAAGAAGAAGAAATGTAAAATGTAGCGTATAAGATCATGGTGTAAGTTAGGTCAAGCTTGTAAAGAAAACGTTTTAGTATGTGTTTCTTGTAAAACGTGAACGTCAGACACTCGTTGGGAATGTTTAACTCCATCTAACTCAATGACCTCGTATATTTATGGACAGATATTAAAATTTGGTGTTCAGTCCTAAAAACAATTTTTCTGAATCATACTTATTTTCATCAAATTTTTTTGGAGAAGAGTTAAATTTGTGAATAGTTCATCTCCTTCTAATTGAAGTTTGGTTTAAAAGTGGAGTTTCATACAAAACAAAAGGGAATATTGAGGATTCTTGTTACTGTTTATTATTTTTTTTATATTTGTGAAAACGTTCATAAACTGAAATCACATGTAATATGAAACTTTATGGGTGACCATTTGAATATAATATAAAACATTACCTAACCTGTTCGTTACGTTAAACCAGATTTCATAATTTACAGCATCACAGCATTTATAAAATGACTACTGCGTAGTATGTCAAAACGCCAGCAATAGAGAGTTTAAATATGCACGGATTCTACAAATTAGTGTAAATTGGTACCATTTACGGTTCACGCGGACTTATAATTAGTCAAAGCTCTATTCGTCGCAATTTTGATTCCATATTTCTAAATATACAGCTGATTTTACACAACTTATAAATCCGAATAATTCCCAGACAGAACACAAGAAGACCCAATTTCCCTAGTAATTTTTAATTAAGTCATACAACTCCCAATACAATCCATAAAGACGAATTCGGGCGGAATGACTTAGTGCCTTGCATATACGAATGATTGCTTTAATATCACTACGTGAAGTATTGGAGGAGTTGGAGAGTCTTGGTCTTAAGTAAGGAAAAACCAAATATATATGAAGACCTCCAGGAACCAGGGTACAGGAAAAGGACAATCAGTTCATCTTGGAACGTATTCTTACCCAAACTGTAAAGTTTTCAAGTACTTGGCTGCATTAGTGACGGCAGCAGATAAGACAGTATATGAGTGAGAACAATGGCAGGTAATAGATGTCTTTTTGTAATGCAGAAGACTGTAAGCTAGAAAGGATGGATCCTAGTCGTGCGCCAAGGAGACATAGATACAGGATGGAGACTACGTCTGGGATGGCTACAAGATATGGTAAAGGACTTAAAAGTGTTAGACCGAGAAGATGGCGGTAGCTGTGATGGACCGTGTTAAACTGAAAAATATATCTGAGGATGTTATTTCCAAACCAGTTATTCTCAAACCAGATCTTCCTAAACAAGTTATTCCTATACCAGTTATTGCAAAACAAGTTATTCCTCAACCAATTATTCCTAAACCTAAATTTTCTTTTAGTTAAGATTTGGTAAACTGGTTTGGGCAAACATTGTATTTCACCAAAATTTGAGCGATGCCTTTAAAGCCAAAAAGATTTTTAACAATAACTCGAGAACCGGCATATTTAGGGAGACGATGAACAGTATGTTTTGTTTGGACAGTTAGAGGCTATAGTTTATCAAAATTGCTCTAATGATTTTGATAAAATCAAAATATCTCATGACAAGAAACTTTGAGTTATTGAAAAAACTGAAAAGAACTTTCTAAGATATGGACAAATTATATCCACACACCGAATTTCCTTATAATTCATCTACTTGTTTAGGCTGCAGATCACTCACAGATGACAGACAGATATCATTCCCAAAATCACTTTTTGAAGACTTCAAAATGGATATTTCTACTAAAAATTCGACATTAGTTTTTGACCCAACACATAATTTTCTTTATACTATATACAGAGTGTCCCAGAAGGAAACTGACAGCTTCACAGGTGTACTCCTAGATCAAAATAATGAAAAAAACATTCATGTATGGAAACGCTTTGACGTCCGTATGCCGGCCATTTTATATTTTTCAAAAATAATAACTAAAAATTATTAAAATTTTGAGTAAAAAATTGATATACATACAAAGTCTATTGTAAGCAATGTTTTATCAGTATAAAAAGAATAAAAATAAAAATTAAAAAAATTCAAAATAGTGGCCATTTATTTATTTTTTGTGTATTTAATGATTTTAAAAATAAACAATATTGAAAATTTCAAACGTCCGCCATTTTGACAATTTATTATATAAAATTTTTATTCTTTATACATAGGTAAAACGTAGTATAAAAATATATATACACTAAATTTGGACTTGATATCTTAATAATTGTTAAAAATACCATTACTTTTTGAAAAAAAAACAACATAAAATGACCGACAGACGGATAACAAACGTTTTCAGACATATGTGAATTGTCATTTGTTTATAAGTATTTTAGCCCAAGAAATATATCTGTGAAGTATGTCGGTTTCCTTCTGCATGTGAGAACGTAATATTTAAAGAGTTTTTTTCATTTCCTTTTACTACCCTACTTTTTTTCTCAAATTATTACTAAACCGTAATTATTTTTGCAATTTCTTTTTTTTATTCCAAGCTTTTATTCATTTTTATCAAACTTAAAATGACAGCAAAAAAGTCCCTTAAATCTAATTTCTACATAATTGGCCTAAAGGTAATTTAAAGTAATGTGGGACGGACAGTACTGAGGTTAATTCACGGACATATAATCTGTATACAGTAACTTAGCGTCTGGACCTGGACCGTCCCCCCTCGCTCCCTTCCTCACCCAGCTGTTTCAGTGATGAGTCACCTACTAGCGTTAACACTGTACTGTTTAACTTTTCTATGGGAGACACAATTTTAAATTTTTTTCAGCATAGTTAAAATGTTGAGGAAAATATAAGCAAATTAATACCAAACACGACACAAATGTATGTAACTAGTACTTAAACATGTAAATAATAAGTATGTGATTATGTAAATAGTAGCTGTGTAAAGAGCTTTCTACTGGCGGCTTTTACAAACGGAATAGTGTCGTGTTTGGTATCAATTTGCTTATATTTCCCTAAACATTTTAACTATGCTGAAAAAAATTTAAAATTGTGTCTCCCATAAAAAAGTTAAACAGTGCAATGTTAACGCTAGTAGGTGACTCATCACTGAAACAGCTGCATTAGAAAGGGAGCAACGGGGGGGACAGTTCCGGCCGCTCGCAAGTAGCCAAGGGTTCAGACGCCAAGTTACTGTATACAGACTATAGGTCAAAGGATACAAATAAACAAATCTCCATATTTGAGGAAATAGACTATAATCCTCATACTAAATTGAAATTCCGTTTAAGAACACCTCTCCTATACCACTATTAAATTCACTCCTATACCACTCGTTCCCCAATTCAGTGTTAATTACGAGGTTAAATTGACAAACATTTAGGCAACCACAATTAATATGTTGAAGGTTGAACGATTCAGTATTTTTGATTACACATTTTGTCACCTTAACACGTTAGCTGCCACCGGCCTATTTTCGAATGTTCGGCGTAATGCCAACTTTTACTGTTAATTATTTTTTGATATTTTTACTTTAATTGTGTTTATAATACACTAATACAACAAGATATACGTTAAACTGTTAAAATAAATTGTTTAAAAATTTGTTACCTATCGGGTCGGCCGCGATTTTTTTCACCGAAAATTGATTGACAAAAAAACTTGTCGACCCGATTGGTCGCACGTTCATACTGGCGTATATTTTGTTTTAGAGGTTGGGGTCAACTCTCAAAGTAAGAATAAGCATCTCTACTCCATTACGACCTTCAGGGAAAAGATTGTGTACGCACTACTAAGGTTGCAAAACAGACAAATCGTCTCTACTCCATTACGACCTTCAGGGAAAAGATTGTGTACGCACTACTAAGGTTGCAAAACGGACAAATAGAGCCAGTAAAACATGTTGGACATCACCACTTGTCTGAAACGGCGGTATTTTTAGGCGAGGGTAAAAAACAAAAGGAGAGCACGGAAGAACTATAAAGTGTACTATACAAGAGCTTCACGAACTGGAGACCGAAAAACAACTAAGAACCTCAAAACGATCACTACATTTTGTGAAACGTGTCCTGGAAAACCATTTCTTTGCAAAGATTGTTTTAAGAACTTACATAAATAGGCAAGATCCTTGTGAACTCTGGTAGTTTTTCTGTAAGGTTGTATTTTTTCCACATTGTGTGCTTTATTTTCTCCGATGTGACTTGAAATTTTCTTTCATATTTAAGATGTGTAGTACTCATGTTTGTATACGCGCATTTTAATGACAAAACACCTGTTACTGCTTTTTGTAGCAAATAATGTAATGTTAACTGTTCATATATAACTTCATTTCATTTGAAAGTATAATTTAGCATAGGCATATAACGTGTTGCCAAATTAAAAAAATATTTTGACAATATACGGTTTTATATTTATTACATTCCTAACAAAAACATTACAAATAGATTCAAGTTTTATTCATATTTCAGCACTAAAAATAAAGTAAAACTTTAAAATAAAATGTGCCGACCCGATCGGTCGGCAAAATATCGTCTATTAGCAGACGATATATAACTGAAATAAAAAAAATGTGTTGACAAAATTAACATTCAATAACATTTTTAGTATTGTGTTCTCAACTCTTTAAAAAGTTCCCAAAGACCACTGTTAAACGTCACGGATCGATTTACTTAAGCCCTATAAAATCCCGCAGCCGACCCGATCGGGTCGGCCGATGTTTCTAACAAGATGAGCTGTGCCGACCCGATCGGGTCGGTATGGCAGCTAACGTGTTAACTAGTGTAATCACCAATCTAATATTAACGACTCACGAGAAAGCGAATATATGTGTAACAAAAATATGTCTAACAAAAATATATCTAACGAAAATATGTTTAATAAAAATACATCTAACAAAAATATGTCTAACGAAAATATGTGTAACGAAAATATGTGTAACAAAAATACTTCTAACAAAAATATGTCTACCGAAAACATGTCTAACGAAAATATGTCTAACAAAAATATGTCTAACGAAACTACGTCTAACAGAAAGTAGTTAGACGTAGTAGTTACTTTCTATATGTAATGAAAGTATGTCTAACAAAAATATGTTTAACGAAAATATGTGTAACAAAAATATGCCTAGCGAAAATATATGTAACGAAATTACGTCTAATAAAAATATATCTAACGAAAATATGTCTAATGAAAATAAATCTAACGAAAATAAGTCTAACGAAAATATGTCAAACAAAAATATGCCTAACAAAAATATGTGTAAATAAAATATGTCAAACAAAAATATGTGTAACGAAAATATGGCTAACAAATATATGTCTCACAAAAATATGTCTAACGAAAATAAGTCTAACAATAAAATGTGTAAAAAAAATATGTGTGACGAAAATATGTCTAAAAAATTATGTTTAACAAAAATGTCTAAGGAAAATATGTATAACAAAAATATGCCTAACGGAAATATGTCTAACATAAATATGTCTCTAACGAAAATATGTTCAAGGAAAATATGTCTAACAAAAATATGTCTTTGACGAAAATAAGTCTTATGAAAATATGTCTTAACGATAATATGTCTAACGAAAATATGTCTAACAAAAATATGTCTAGCACATATACTGTATGTCTAACGAAAAAATGTCTAACAAAAATATGTCTAACAAAAATATGTTTCATGAAAATATGTCTAACAAAAATAGGTCTTAAGAAAATATCCTAACGAAAAAATGTCTTAACAAAAAAGTCTAACAACAATACATCTAACAAAAATATGTATAACAGAAATATATGTAACATACATATGTGTAACAAAAATACGTATAACTACATATATACGCATATACAAAAATACGTAAAATACATATAACGAAAATATGTTAACAAAAATATGTCTAACAAAAATATGTCAAACAAAAATATGTATAACGAAAATATGTAACAAAAATATATGTAACGAAAATATGTCTAACTAAAATATGTCTTACAATAATATGTCTAACAAATATACGTCTAACGAAAATATGTCTAACAAAAATATGTCTAACAAAAATATGTGTAACGAACTTATGTATAACAAAAATATGTACATATAACGAAAATAT
Source organism: Aphrophora alni (assembly GCA_963513935.1). Taxonomy (NCBI): domain Eukaryota; kingdom Metazoa; phylum Arthropoda; class Insecta; order Hemiptera; family Aphrophoridae; genus Aphrophora; species Aphrophora alni. Next base: position 54,311,124 of record OY740772.1, on the reverse strand, counting down.
GTTAACAAAAATATGTATAACAAAAATATGTCTAATGAAAATATGTGTAACAAAAATATGTCTAATGAAAATATGTGTAACAAAAATATGTCTCTAACAAAAATATAAGTGTTATGAAAATATGTCTACGAAAATACGTTTAACGAAAATATGTCTAACAAAAATATGTCTCTAACGAAAATATAAGTGTTATGAAAATATGTCTAATGAAAATATGTCAAACAAAAATATGTATAACAAAAATATGTGTAACGAAAATATGTCTACAAAAATATGTGTAATGAAAATATGTCTAACAAAAATATGTCAAACAAAAATATGTGTAACAAAAATATGTATAACGAAAATATGTAACAAAAATATATGTAACGAAAATATGTCTAACTAAAATATGTCTTACAATAATATGTCTAACAAATATACGTCTAACGAAAATATGTCTAACAAAAATATGTCTAACAAAAATATGTGTAACGAACTTATGTATAACAAAAATATGTACATATAACGAAAATATGTTAACAAAAATATGTATAACAAAAATATGTCTAATGAAAATATGTGTAACAAAAATATGTCTAATGAAAATATGTGTAACAAAAATATGTCTCTAACAAAAATATAAGTGTTATGAAAATATGTCTACGAAAATACGTTTAACGAAAATATGTCTAACAAAAATATGTCTCTAACGAAAATATAAGTGTTATGAAAATATGTCTAATGAAAATATGTCAAACAAAAATATGTATAACAAAAATATGTGTAACGAAAATATGTCTACAAAAATATGTGTAATGAAAATATGTCTAACAAAAATATGTCAAACAAAAATATGTGTAACAAAAATATGTATAACGAAAATATGTAACAAAAATATATGTAACGAAAATATGTCTAACTAAAATATGTTTAACAATAATATGTCTAACGAATATACGTCTAACGAAAATATGTCTAATGAAAATATAGCTAACATAAATACATTTAACGATAATATGTGTAACGAAAATACGTCTAACAAAAATATGTGTAACGAAAATACGTCTAACAAAAATACGTCTAGTGAAAATATGTGTAACGAAAATATGTCTAACATAAATATGTATAACAAAATATCTGTAACGAAAATATGTGTAGCAAAATTATGTCTAACAAAAATATGTCTATGAAAACAAAACCGTTAAATTTTTTTAAACAAGTTTGTTTTTTAAAACCCCCTATTTCGTCCAATTGCTATTGTAGAAAAAATAAACAATAAAATTATAAATAACTTGAGTTGATTAAATAATTCGAAAGAATTAATTGAGGTTTTCTGTCCAGTTGGTTCAGACGATATTTATGGGATATTTCATGGAGATGACCGTTTTAAATTTCCCACATATACGTATGAAGTAGGTATAGAAAAAGTTATGTGATGGGTCAATAATCGATCTTGAGTTTTTTGAGGATATATCTGTTTTTAGGTTCTTGACTCCAAAAAAGTAGTTTTTTAGAATATCCTATAGTTTTCCGGATGTCCTGTATATATCCAGTGCTCTACAGCCAAAACTTGTGGACCAATTTAATCAAATTTAATATGTGGGGATATTTTGATCATATCTTGAAAATATTTCATTATTTTGATGTCAAAATTTCGGGGTAAAGCCATAAAAAAACACAAAATTATTATTTTGAACACATGTTGCGTAAGGACACAAACAAAAAGTATATTATTGGATGCCATTGATAATTATCTGTAAGACCCAAAATAATGGAATTAAGCTGTTATAAAACGCATAATTTCTCAAAATCGACTCCACTGATTTTATTCAAATTTTAAATATGAAGATTTAATTTCTCCTTCAGTAACAGGTCGATTTTAACCAAATCCGATTTACGTTGACGAGGTGTTCTTGGTACAACTACCCAATGACATTTTTGGTGACGATTAGTTTTTGTTTGGTTTTGGGGATGGGTGAATAAATTTGTGTAACATATATTTGCACAGTTCATTTTATATATAATATGCTAAATCTTGATACTATCTTCCCAATACTAATTATTAGAAAAGCTGCACAAAATGAGTTGAAATGTTTAATGTTTAATGTTTGATTAAAAATTATTCTCAAAAGTTTTTTCAAAATTTAAAAGACGATCACCATTTTGAAATTTACTAACCAAGTTTTTGTTGGCAAAGTTGTTCAATAGTTCGTAAAACCAAGTCTTCAGAGCGAATTTTATCTAAATTTACTACCTATAAATGTAGTTTTTAATAGTAACAATATAATATTAATATAAAAATATTCCCTATTGCTATCAGATAAACACATTAAATAATTTATCACTATTCGTTTTATATTATAAACTGCATGTCATCACCAATGACTTGTCAAAAATTTAATGGGTTTTCCAATCAAACTTGAAGTCCATTGTAGATAACAAATATGATGTAATCAACCAAACATTTTCAACAAATCATATTTCAAAATAGAAGGTGCAAACATATTTACCTTCCTTTAACACCCATTTACAAAAAAAAACAAAAAACAAATATTTCTTTCGCCAAATGTCTTACTACTTATAACTGAAAATATAGTTTTATTTATAATGTATTTCTGAGTTTTTATCGATGTATTTTGTATTGAATATAAACCGACGTAGATATGGATATTAACCACATTTTTGTCCATCTATTTACTTTTTAATATAAACTGACGTTGTTTAGGATATTATCAACTTTTTGTCCATTTATTTTGTATGGAACATAATTTGGCGTAGATTAGTATCAACGTTTTAAACAGCCACCATTTTGAAATGTACAAAATTAAGTCTTGGCTTTTAGTATAGTGGTAAAATGTTGCATACAAAATGTTTATAACAAATATGGACTCAATATCTCATCCATTAAAAAAATTATAAATTTGTTTAGAAAAAATACAGATACAAAAATTAATTGTTTTCAAGAACTTTATTTTATTGCGCTGGATATATATCTAAAACATTGCACATCCATAATAACTCACTCTATATAATTTAGAATATATTTATTCTTATGTATAATTACTTTTTATAATGAATTAAAATTGATTTATTATATCTATCATTTATTTTGTATTATAGTTTAGTATTTGTATTAACTTGTTTTTATCACACATTATTATTATTATATTAATATTGCTTAACTGTTGTTGGTTATAAGTAATTAATAATGCTTTATTGATTAATTCACTTGGCTCAGTCTCTCGTCATGTCGCATGAAACACAGTTCTCTACTGAAGAGTTCACCATATATGTTTGTAAACATGTATAATTATGTGAGTTACTATTGAAAAAAAAACTAAATAACTAAATCTAAATTACCATCTTAACTGAAGTATAGCTTCAGTAGCATTTTTGTGAGTTGTAGCATTCTGAATATTGTATAACAGTTTTTGACAGTTGTATGAGATTGCTGACTTTTGAATATGACGCAATGATTGTAGAGAAATACAAAGGTCTGTAGGGAGATCACCAGGCAAGTGACTCCATTCCAATACTTTATCCATGTCACCTTCCTTTGTCATTGCCCAATGAATAGCAAGTAAAGTTTGACTCAACTTATTTCCAACAAGTTCCCCTAAATATAAAAAAATAAGTTTATAAGTATAAATACGATAAATAAGAACTATTAAATCCAATACAAATTTTGAAAACTAAAAGTTCACCTTATATCTGATGGTTAAATGAAAAGAAGACCTCTTCACTCCTTGAATACATCAATAAATCGTTCTTGTGAACCCAATGAGCCACACAATGTGACACAACAATATTTACAAAACAAGAAGTAATAGTAAAAAATACATAACAATTGTACACTTGAATAAATGTATTAATCAAAGTTAAATACTTTATAAGTGTAACTTTAAGCTCTTTGCATTGTAAGTGTGATTTACCATTCACTGTGATCACAGTGGTAATGCCATACCTATCGATGAATATAAATCCTTGAATGATGACAGCCTGAATCTGATTACCATTTAGACTTAGTTGTAATAAATACCTTGTTACTGAGTTTGTGTAATTCCAATTATGTAAAAAACACTACAACACTGTATCATCATACTTAACCAGCTTCATCAGATGTAACCTTATCACTTAATTCGAACCAATGTGTACAAAAAGCAGTGTTAGTGATTAAGTCTTAAAAGATAAATGTACACCTGATGAAATGTATGTATGCAAAATAGCACTATATAGTGTTTTCACACTATAATAATCAAACATCCTATAACTTAGAAGCCTATCAGTAAACCTAAATTCATAATGTAAACAAACTAATTCAAAATTAGGCCAACAACCTAACCTTCACTATAAGTTACCAAAAGAGCCTAGGTTAAAAAAGTATAGAAATTAACAACTTGTAGAAATTAACCTTGTCAAATAACCACTAAACCATTTATGTATTAGGATCAATACAAAATGAATAATGTAAACTTAGATAGACTTGGATAACTAACCTGCAGTTTATGTATTTAGAATCAGGCATAGTTGGACACAAAACGCACTTAACCTAGACAAAACTTATCATGTAACTATAATCCTAATAACTGCACAAATTCCAATTAGATATATCATGTATTTATTGAATCATCTTTATTTTAATGTAAGAGCTAACTCAGCAATCCGTCTATTGTTTTATAGAAAATTACAATTTAGGATTAATTTTCAATAAAAATTCATTATTATTATTATTATTATTAATAATAATATTAATAATTGTTGATAATAAATCAAATTTATTAATATTTATATATTATAGATGGTGGGCTTCTTGGCTGGGCCACATAAGCATCAGTTGAATTTTTCCAAGTGTAAATTAATTCCAACTTCAAAGGCAATCGCCAAAACAAAATATACCTAAACAAGCCAGCTATCTTTGCCTTTAGCAAAGATATGAGATTAGCAATGTTGATAAGATACTAGTCAGATGTTGCAAATATATTTATTAAAATTCAATCGTAGACACTGGACTACAACAGAAATTTGTTTATCATAATTAAATAATCAGTAAATCAAAATTATTTCATGTCAAAGATATTAGTAAGTAATTATTAAAAATCAATGTTAGAATTAAGTAATAGATGATAAAATTTGACCACCATTTCAAAATTCTTCAACCCAAAAGAGTTATTCCATAATTTCGGTAATTAAAAAATTCTTTAAGTAAACAATATTTTAGCGTCTGACAAATCGGTGTAAAGAAACCAAAATTTACATATCAAATAATTATTGTTTAACACAAAATGTATTAATAATGAAAATGTTATAAAACTTTAGCAGGCTTTTGACAACAGTGAACCTGTCATATATCCAACCAATAGGAATGCAAGACCACTATGACATAGCCAGACTAACCAAGAGGTAGTAGAACCCGAAGCAGCTAATTCAACTTGGAGCAAAGAGTTCGCATTAACACTGTACCATACCGACGTTTGAAGAGTATAGTCGATGAAATATTACTCCATTTTTAAAGTATGTTACAAGTGAATAAATGTATTAAATTCAGTGACAATTATACAGACCTTGGTATACTTTGTTAATATTACCAATATAAATGCAGTGAACAGTGACAATAACCCATTTTTAATAAGACATAAAACTTTGAATAATTCTTAGAGCCGAAACCAACTTTGCCAATCTTAACTTCAATTTCTTCAATTTAAAATCATGAATGTGTCACAAATAAGTTTGTTCATGACCAGCCGATTACCTACCCTGAGATATTAAACAAATTTATTATATCATTATAATAAATAAAAGCATTAAATTTAGGAACTTGTGCTGAAACTATATTCAATAAATTGAGCTATATCAAAGGCCTATTTGAACTTTCAAATCAATATTAATCAAATAATCAACAATCAATTCAATACCTACTTTAAAAAAGGTGTAAATATTGTGTTGTAAATTAAATTACTATATGTGTTAAATTAAATGAAGTATTCTTGTAATCTATTTTATTTATTTCAAATTTGAAGCAAAGTATCCTTCAGATACAAATCATTTCATTTGCAAGGCTAATAGATATTTAAATTTAAAATTTATAAAGGAGAATTTTACTTTATAGTACAGACTCAAAATCAGTATTTATTATAACTGATTATCCTGTAATTAATAAACAAGCAAATTTGTATAAATTAATATACAGATTGTGTAAATTGGTTAACAAAAATATTTAAGTCTTATTTTTAAATTATTTGCTTAAATTAAGTTTAAGTTACAATTGAATCTCATAGTAAAATATTGTCTTTACGTCATCACTAGCTGTAGTACAGTTCATTTTTACTTTAACATAACATATTAAAACAAATTCTTAAAAAAATTATTTCAAAAACATTAATTAAAAAAGAAAAACTATGTGGGTGATTTGTGGTGAAAAGATGGGGTGATGTGTGGATGACTTTACATTTTTACTATATAGATATGAACTTATATTTAGGTTATTAATTTTATAAGCTATGGGAATCTTTATGATTTGAGTCTGTAGATTTAAGTATTTATACAAAGGGGTCAAAAGGTTGATAGGTTTTAATCTTTTGATGGTTACAGATTCTGATGTGTATAGAATATAGATCATTGGCAGATATTTGTGGATGGATAATGAAAATTGTCGCACACCAAGTTTTGAAGGTAGATACATTTTGACTACCAAATATTTATGATACCAAGTTCTGTAAATTGATGATGACCAAAGTCTCGAATAAATATGTTATGATTGTAGTCAGAAGCTGGTTATTAAGATTTAATCATTAAAAAAAATTATCCCTAAAACTAGATTGCCAAAATTTCAATCTGATTACCTTGAGAGCTGGTTATAATTCTCCTCCAAGCCTTCTAAAATTTAAAAATCCTTTAATCATTTCTTGTTTTATTTTACATCTGTGGCCATCACCCGCTTTTTGGCGGCAAAAAACCCCTTGCTGAAAAATCAGAAGTTCTCTGCTGGCTGGAGACTGGATCCATGTTGGCCATAATCTGTCCACGGATGCCAACGAGGATGCGATTTCAGCCGATAAATTAATCAATGCAGCGCAAGCTTAATGTTAAATAAACTTTGTATTAAAAAAAAAAAAAAAAAAGATTAAATAAAATTTAAGTAACATGTTAATTTTAGAGTTTTAAATTGGTGACAATAGTGTTAGTTCACAAATTTATATAATTTCAAATTTCCCTGCAGAAAAAGACATGACGGTTAATTTATCATTTTATATGCCGAAAGTGGACCAACCTCGCGGAGCAGACAATTCACCAACAGTACTCGAAGCGGACTGACTCAAAACCACTCCATGTCTGTCCTCTTCACTCCCTTCTTAGTGGTCTCTCTAACTCAGCAATCTGCTTATTACTTTATAGAAAATTACTATTTAGGATCCCTTTTCAATAAATATCAATTATTAATTATATATTATAAATGATGGGTTCCTTGGTTGGGCCACATTACTATGCAACCTTTTGATGAATGGTTAGTTATTGTACTTGTTATATTATATGAAGATTACAATTTAATATGATTGTTATTTAAACTAATGTTAGAGGTGGGATATTAATGAAAATATATGTGTGGTGGTTAATGAATTCTGTTAAATAAAGTGAGGGTCAGTTGATTTATATAATGTTGCTCTGTTATGATGTTATATATGTATTTACAAATAAATTTCAGTATTTTATTATTTTTTTTTGTTTTAAAACAAAATTAAATTGTACTGTAATTTATTGATACATATATACAAGTTACATGAAAGTTATGTTCAATTGTATCCAGTTTCCATGTAATCAATACAATTTTTGGCTTGCTTGGAAAGTTCTGAACACCAAACTTATTCCGAAAGGTGCTTTGAGTAGCAACCAATGAGTTTGTAATCTGGTAGGTTTTAACAATAAAAACAATACAATCAAGAGCATACTGAATGCTTATTAATCACCAGTATTATCAGAACTTTAAACAAATAAATAACATATATCCTCATAGCACCTACAACAATAATATATAGTGCTATCTGTTTTGAATGTCCCAGATTTTTTCTATACGATTTAAGTAATACAGTATGTGTGCTTAATTTTAATATACAATTTACAGAGTTAATAATAACTTTATATACAGTTTATAGTAATGTAACTTTAGTTATTATTATTATTTGAAGCTTCACAAGGCTCTTAGCTATCCAACAAATAACAAATTGCCAATAAGCTCTATTTCATTTGCCAAAGTGATATTTTTAATTAAGAGATAGTATTTTACTTTTTAACTAATTAAGTGAAAGTAGTAGCTAGCTTCTATTAGGATCTTTATTCAGATATTAATTTCCTGCTACTTAATTTTTAGAGGCTATAATACATCCAAGGTAATAAACATTTTAAACCTAACCTAACCACCAATCACAATTCCATTTTGTTATTTGATACAATCAAATCATTTGTTTTATTTGTATTTATCTCAAGACAAGTTCCAAGTAAAGCATTACTAAAATGCAAGGTGAAAGAAAATGTGTCTCGGTCACTATTCCCAATAAGAATTATATTGTCTTTATAGAACACAATATTTATATTGTTCTATAACTTTGTGCCACAATTCAACAAACCAATTTTATTGAAGTAAAACTTCTTATGACACAAGGGAGTAAAACATTTCTAGAGGAGTGTGGAAAAATAAAGCAATAGATTCGGCCTCCACATGGGCCGGCTGCTCTTTGTTTTTCCTACTTTCAAATTCTTTCTCTGATGCAGGCAGCTGTGTGAATAGAGAGAAGTGTGGGATTATAGGACAGTTATTATATGTTAGTGTACATTATTGGAATTGTAATAAAAATATTAAATATATTTTATTAGTAAAGCTCTCAATCTCATTTTACAATTTATAAGAAATGTTAATATGTTAAAATAAAAGTTATTAATTTTATAACAGTTATTAAATTACTTTGTAATTACTATTTGGTTTCGTTATCTTGTTTTATAAATACTGTACAATTATTTAAAATTAAATATTAAAAATATTTTTATGATCATATTTAAATATTTTCTATCATTACATATTCTATCAATATAATATAAAACCTAAGTGATCATGAAAACCTCTGAAATAAAACATACATTTATTAAAAGTTCTATTTATATTTGAAACGTACAAAATCTAGTCAAGCCGTTTTGCTTAACTATCTCTGAAATACGTACATTGAATAACATAACAAATTATTAAACATTAGTGTCATAAATATTAAACATTAGTTCATGTTACAAGTATTCTTAACCATCAAATTCAAAATCAAAGTTCACACAATTCAGTTAACTATTAAACCAATGTGTTTCATTACGTTACGACACCATTATTTAAACTGGATTGCCTTTATTTTCTTAAGATATAAATTACCAATTATAATGTTCTTTTTACGCTATACCAAGGTGTAACTTTACAGTGAATTTAGTTTTAGATTCAAAGTTAAATGACAGTATCAAACCATGGAATATGCACTAATTGTTGCTCTAGATGTTCAGGCGATCAGCCTAGATGTTGATCGAATAGCTTGAGTGACGCACTGTTAATGGTGTTGTCCCTCTTTCACCATATTTTTAGTTCCTTTGTTCTTGAATGCTTGTGCATTCCCCCACTACTTCGATCTACCTTTTGATTGGTCTATACTGCACACTCCATTTCTGACAACTTTATTCTCATTACTTCATAAAATATAATTTTCTCTTAATTTTATTAAACATACCAATTTAGTTAATTTTGTTATAATTATTTTAATTACAAAATTCTAAACTAATAATTTTTTTATAAATTTTCCAAATAACACACACATACTTAGTTCTATAAATTTAACCATTCTGAAATCCTGTCTGTTTGTCTACATTCAACTTTTTATTATTGTTCTTTGAATGCAAATAATCCATGCAATAAAACCTTTTACAATTTTATTACATTTATGGATTACTCACGTTACCTGTAATTAATTTAATTTCTCTCAATCAAATGTATCTTAACATAAAGATATCAAAATTGTGTACGTTACAAACCTTTGCAGTCATCTTCGTCTTTATCAACATTATAGATCTATATATGTGTTAAAATGTATTTCAGGTGATTTCAAGTGATAATGATTTTTTGTGAACCATTAAATAAAAAATTAAGTAAATTATTAACTTTAATATACATGAATTTATGATTGATGTTTAGGATATCAAACGGATACATACATAAATATGACACATGTGTATGTATTAGTACGCATAGGTGTATATTTGTGGACATATATACACACATTAGCATATGTGTATGTTAGAGTAAATGGACACTATCAAGTATGTATATCTAAAATTTATTTTCATATTATTATACTGAAAAGTGTAGATGACAACACCTTGCTTAACACTTGTGTTTACTTTAAACCATTTACCCACAAAAAGAAAATGATGAAATGACAAATTTATGATACAACTTTTCAAGAACATAATAATTTAACAACATAAGAAGTTGTAAAGAATTAGACGAGCCTTATATTTAAAATGGATTCTCAGCAGAATAAATATTTATCCTAAAACAGCTTTATAATCAATGAAAGGTAGTGTGTTTGTTCTAAACCATATGTTTTAAACATAGAATATGGAGAACTCTGAACAGAAGAAAATGTATTACCATTATTACATTCACTAAATCCATTATAATTTGATAAATTTCCACGAGATGTTAAATACCTTTATTAGTAGGTTGTGAATATGGACTGACAGTCCAATGTGTACTGCAAACAAAAGGCAAGATGTAATTCTCCACTGCCAGTTGTGGGAAAGATATGTTTTCTGTAGTAGTGATGAGGAAGTCTGCAAATACTAATAAAGCAAGAAGTTGTGTTGCATCTCTTTGTAGTCTCCATTCTTTTAGAAGAAATAGTCCTGGAATATTAAATATAGATTAGGGTTAAGAAATCAACACTATCTAATTAAATAACATAACAGAATATTGATTGACAATAATTATAAGTTTTGACAAAAAGACAATATGCTGCTTTAATAAATTTTAAAATGTAATTATATTAAGAACAAATAAAGCAACATTTGTATGTGTGTCACTTCATTTACTCTGGATTGCACAACACAATTTCTTAACACAAAATAGATTTGAACTACTGGCTACTAATGACGTTATTAAAAACACAAATATTTCGAATTCTTCCCATTCCTCTTCTCTTCCAGTATGTAAAACAAAAAAAACGGTCTGCATCGGACCAGACGGTGGAAGTTATACTTCTTTGGCCATTCACTTGTTATTTTATGCAACCGTTACTATATTATAACCTTATAGTGTAATATTAATTTACAACAATGTCAGTAGGCCATAAATCAGGCGGGCAGTAAAAATCTTAATCAACTTTGTCTAGCCTAGTTTTGAATAAACTAAACTAGTATCAGTCTATAGCATTTCATGATAACACAAAAATGTATAATTGTGCTGTTATAATATTCAAGATTTTTCTTACAATCAATAACAATATACTAAAACACATGGTAAGTATTATTTACTCGGTTTTGCCTCGGCTGATACGAACACCTGTGTCTCTTTGTAGCAGATGGGAATCACCCGAGCGTTCACGACTGCCGCCGAGTCTACCCGAACGCTAGTTCTTAAAAATTTGTTCTTACTTTTCAGCGTGACGCGGTTTCTCGACCAACATCCCATCCCAAAGTGTCTAACGGGCGCAAAGTTTTATGCAACCGTTACTATATTATAACCTTATAGTGTAATATTAATTTACAACAATGTCAGTAGGCCATAAATCAGGCGGGCAGTAAAAATCTTAATCAACTTTGTCTAGCCTAGTTTTGAATAAACTAAACTAGTATCAGTCTATAGCATTTCATGATAACACAAAAATGTATAATTGTGCTGTTATAATATTCAAGATTTTTCTTACAATCAATAACAATATACTAAAACACATGGTAAGTATTATTTACTCGGTTTTGCCTCGGCTGATACGAACACCTGTGTCTCTTTGTAGCAGATGGGAATCACCCGAGCGTTCACGACTGCCGCCGAGTCTACCCGAACGCTAGTTCTTAAAAATTTGTTCTTACTTTTCAGCGTGACGCGGTTTCTCGACCAACATCCCATCCCAAAGTGTCTAACGGGCGCAAAGAAGTATAACTTCAAAAATCTAGAGTGAATGTTGTAAGCAAAGTTTCTAAGGACACAAAAATAGGTATCAGTACTAATAAAACAAATTTAAGGAAAGGAAAGTAATAATGGTTGGGGACAGCCATGTTAGGAAATAGCTATTAAACTACAGATCTTAGTAAAGCAAGCCTAAAAGGTTATGGTATATATCTACCCAGGCGCCTCAATATTCTATATTCCGGAAAGAGCACAAGAAGTCGCCAAGGATCAAAATCAGAATGATTTTCTTGTCTGTTTGGAGGAACAAATGATGTCAAACCAGGTAGAAACAGTTATTGAGGAGCCGCTGGACAGAATTCTTCCAATCTCTTTTTAAAACAAATTTAGTAATTAATACAATTCCAAGCCCTCTAAAACAGTATGATAAAGAAGTACTTAGTTAACAATGTTAACCAGGGTATACATAGGTACATAAACTCAAGTGGTAACAAAGTCATTCAGAATATCAGTGTAAATTTCCTAAATGATAGAATCTTGCCATCCCATTTTACTCAAAGTGGATATTTAAATCAACATAAAAAGTCAATGGTCTGTGAAAGATTGGCTTACAGACCCACATAACCCACTTACAGAGCTTATTACATATAAGACAGTAATTGAAAAAAAAAAACCGCTATATATGGGGAAATGGTTGGATATAGCAAAGGACCAGGAGACAAGGCAAAGGGACGCGGAATGTGGAAAGGTAACAAGAACAGCGCTTGACAGGTGGCTTCTTAGTGGAAGTTTAAGAAAGACAAACATTGCTACTGAGTCCAACAGAGATAATAATCCTTTAGATTTAAGTATAAAAGTAAATTTTAGATAAAGTAAGTTTTTTTAGAAAAAAGATAAGTGTGAACGAGGCATAATTTTGTTCAGACTGCTAACCCAGGTTTTAAAATCCCCCATCTAAATCCACAGTCAGCCAGAAATAAAATTGATGAAATTTCGTATTGATTTTAACATACCATGCATACAGGCAGAATGAAGTAGACTTATTTAATATTCCTAATATTAAACATGGAAATGTATTCTGCAGAACTATGTACAAAGGTGGAGGACTAATAATATTTTTTTAAAGCAATATTTTGTATAAAACTTTGACATTAGAAAGTATGACCTTTGTAAAGAAAAAGACTTTCAAATAACATTCATTACATTTTACGGAAAGTAAAATGTCTTTAGCAGTGATAGGATTATATCGGTCTCCAAGTAGAGATATTAACTTACTTTTTCTAGTCTAGAAAATATTTTGGGTCAGCTTTCAAAAGATAACAAAATTTTATTATCATGGGAGATTTCAATATAAATGTGATGGACACAAACACATGAATACACGAAGATTTAGAGATTTGTTGTCGGGATATGGTCTGAAGTGGCTCATGGATTCACGCACACAAGTTACGGCAACATCAATGACTTCTTTAGTTAACGTATTAACAAATTTTAGCCCAGAGGAGGTTTAGTTGAGAGTATGGAGACTGGCATTTCGGATTATTTTGCGATTGACGTTGTTCTCAGTAATGTTATTCACAAAGGGGATGCGGTTTCTGATAAATGGAAAAGGCTTCTGAAGCCTAATAACATTGAATTTCTGGGATCTTTGCTCTCGTGTGATGCTTGGTTTGATTAGGAGAGCGTGGATAGTATGAACCAAAAGTGGGATTCTTTCTTAGACATTTTTTTTTTTACATTATCTGGATCTTTCAAGTCACTGGATTAGAATTAGTAGAAAAAGTTGTAATGCTGAGTCAAATACATGGCTTACCAAGCGGATCTTGAAGTCAAGGGAAAAGATAAAGTTGTTAAGCTACCAAAATAAGTATACAAATGACAAAAAATTTAAACAATTTTAAAAAAATTATAAAACAAATTTATAAAAGCAAATTAAGTGGCTAAGGCTTATGAAATCAATATAAAAAATAACCCTCTCAGATGACACATCAAAAACAAAATGGGAAATCGTCAATGGTTAAAGAAGCACAAAGCAGGGTCCTTCTCGGGTTGAGCTAAAGTTTAATGAGGAAAACTACTCGCAGTCTTTTGCAGTAGCTGAAATTTTTAATAACTTTTTTTTGCAAACATAAAAAAGCCAATATGTTTAATAAAAGATAGTAAAAATTTGTCCAATAGAAATAGTACAATGATGTTTTTTCCCGTAAGTGAACTTGAAATAAAAAGAACAATAAGAAGTTTCAAAGCAAAAACTTCACCCGATTCGTATGGTATCTCAATGTGGCTAATTAAACATTGTGTAAACGAATTAGTGAGACCATTATCTGCTCTGATCAATGCCTCTTTTAGGGATGCCAAATCCCCACAGGTATTAAAAATAGTAAAGATTGTTAAGCTATTTAAGAAAAGAGAATCCAGGGATGTAAATAACTATTGCCCAATCTCACTACAGCCAATATTGGGCAAAGTGGTAGAAAAGGTATTCTTGCTTTTTTTGAACAAGTATACATTTTTTTCTTATTGCCAATACGGGTTTTAGGCAAGATAGATCAACAGTACAAGGGTGATCAGGCACTCATTGTTTTTTTAGACCTCACCAAAGCTTTTGATAGTGTAAATTTTGTAATAAACAGATTTTGAAATTTTTGTAAATGAAATGGAAACTTGCGATAAAATAGATAAATGCTGTCATTGGTTAAAATGAAAATGGAAGTTGGTAACTGTTTTTAGAATAATGAAGTAAATCAAAATAAATTTCCAAAAATTAATTTATAACAATGTTTAGTCTTAAGATAAATTTAATATTTGAGTGAAATAGTGTTTAAATGAAGCAGATTTGTTTGTTGTCATGTAGTTTTGGGTTTGAGGCTATAATCACGTGATAGGTGTGTGATATATCCGGAACTGCAAGCGTGCGTGGAGTCAGTTACAGGAGAGTGTTCAAATTGGACACACGTATTTTTGATTGGTGAAGGAGTTGATTTGTAGACAATGAAATTTGTATAAAAGTGATTTTTGCAGAGCGAACAATGTAAAATACCAATAGTTTAAAGTCATTTAATCGTGGAGTTAGTTGGAGAGGAACGTCTGAGATGGACAGACGTGGTTTTGTTTGGTGAAGGAGTTAATTTGTAGACAATGAAATCTATATTAAAGTGATTTTTTCTGGAATAGACAATGTAAACTAAAGTCATTAACATTAGACTCAAGTTTGAAGGTGATGTGGGAAATGGACAGATGTGGTTTTGATTGTGAAGTAATTTTGTCTTGTGAGCGTTAACACGGAGCATGTGGCGTGAATTGAACTTTATTCGGAATACAGACAATTTGAGTGGAATTGTGATCAGAAAGACTCTGAATACTAATATGAACTGTGTTTTATTAGTAAAGACAAAATGTGCGATAATTATGAATCATAAATTGAAACCTGAGACAATCATCTTAGGCACTACGTTAGAAATGGCGAACCTCAGTCAGCAGGAAGGTGGTTTCATGTTGCAAGGAAAATCTACCTTGGAGAATACTACAAAGTGGTAACATAAATAATAGACAATCTTACTTTATCTTTTTTTTGTAAAAAAGGACTCAAGATGAAATATTAAATATGTTAAAATTTGTTTGATGAATAAATTAAAATGTAATAAGTATTTTTAAGAATATCTAAACTAAAACTTTAATAGAAAATTTCTAACTTTTTTAATATGAGACAAAGATGCTCACATAAAAAAATTTAATTAATTCAAGTTGCAACTAATTTTAAAAGTAAAGTCATTTACAAGAAGCTTCAAGACAAAATATATATATATATATATATATATATATATATTTTTTTTTTTTTTTTAACATGAAATGATTTCAAATAAACTTATGTATGTGTATTGATAATGTATACTTTAATAAATTATATGTTCAGTTTCAGAAACACAAAAAAGGACTTCTTATTTGCCATATAACCACTGGAAAGTACACTTTTAAGAAAACACGATCCTGAGAACTTTTTAATTAAACTTTTTTAATTTTTTCAAAATTGGTAAGCGTAAGTTTCCTGGCACCCTTAATGTGAGCAAATTTTCTTTTTAAAAATAAATAAAATTCAAAACACCTTAATATTTTTTATATCAATTTTGAAACTCTTTTTAATAAATTTGAATACATTGGTATAAGAGGACTACCTTTATGATGGATTAAATCATATATGACGGAAAGAACACAGCAAGTAGTGATTGCTGGTGAGCAGTCCAACAAAGTAGAGCTCAAGTATGGGGTCCCTCAGGGATCATTTCTCGGCCTGGTTATGTTTTTATTGTAAATCAATGATTTGTCTACATCTGTAAATATTGATAACGTGGTTCAATATGCATATGATGCAACGGTCACTTTCAGTGGTAAAACTTTAGATGAAATAGAGTTTAGATGTTTAGAGCAAATTAGTGTAGCTGGTCAGTTCTTTAATGATGTGAATTTACAAATTAACTCCAAAAAGACAAATATCATGCACTTTGGTCTCAGTGCAGAGGCTAAAACTTCAGGTGCCAATATATTTTGGGATGAAGAGCAACTAGAAGAGGTCAGATCAGTTAAGTTTTTAGGTCTAAATGTAGACAAAAGATGGTCAGACCATATCAATAGCATTTGCAGTAAAATAGCTTCAGGTAATTTTATTCTTCAAAGCTTAGCTAAATATGGCTGTAGCAAGCATATCCTGAAAACCATGTATGATGGCTTAATATATTCTCATCTAAATAAAATTGTGGTGTTATATTGTGGGGAAATCAGCTAAAAGGCAAATACAAAGACTATTTGTCATGCAGAAAAGAGCCATATGTGTAATTTCAAATTTGAAGAATGGCCAGTCATGTAGGGGTGTGTTTAAAACAGAAAACTGCTTAACACTTCCCTGTATTTATATAATGGAATTAATATTGATTTGTTATTTTAAGGCACAAAATAGCCACTGCCACACTTATTTCACAAGAAAAGTGGGTGACTTAAGATTGATAAAACACAGACTAAATGTTCTAATAAACTACTTGCACAAGCTGGAATAGTTATATTCAACAGGCTCCCAGATTCTACCAAGAAAATAAAAAACCATAAAACTTTGAATAAGCACTTGAGGGATATATTACTAAGAGGTGGATATTACTACATTACTCCAATAGGTGAGTTTATGAAATAGGTTTAAAAGTCTGGGAAAACTATTTGCGAATTCTTGTTGGTTGTTTTGGGTCTTTGTTGTGTTTAATTGTCGGGTATGCCAGTTACATTTTATTGTATTGTAGAATCTATTCGTTGATTTTTTTTTCTCTTTATTTGTTATTGTGTTCTCTGATATTTTGTACACTGCTGACAGGAATACGTATTCCATTTTATAACTTATTGTCAATATAAGTTTGTGGTTTTATTTTTTGTTTGCTATTGTGAGTCACTAGTGGTTGTTGGTGTGATTGATTGTTGAGTAATTTTATGTTATCAGATGTATTGTGAAATGTCAACAATTTTTATTTTATGTATTTATTATTATTTTTTTTTTTTTTTTTTTTGTATACGATGACCAAGGCTATACAATTGTAATATTTTGTCAACAGCTGAATAAAAAAAATTAAAATGATATGAAAAAACATATCACAAGAGACAACTGTGTCGATTGTGGAGCCTTGACGAAAGAAATCCACAAGCAAAACTCCTCGTCTGTCCCAAAATGCTGTTCATTCTTTCGAGTGGAAAATGACTGTTTCAATTTTATCTTTGATGATGAAGTATGCCTTCATTCCATAAAATGTAATTTCAATAGAAGAGTTGCGTGCGACATCCATGTCTCATCTTCAATGATTATATATAGCTCAAGAAGTTGTCTCGTTACTCTTTGTAACATGACAAAATGCACCATACTGCCATTCCTTATAATGTTGCTTCATAAACACCTTTACCACTCAGTTTTCACAAAATTTCCAATCTTACAGTGTCTTAGACACATTTCTGTGAAGAAATGAGCATGAAATTTGTTGAAAATGTATGGAATAGGTCCTCTTTATGAATCTGTCCTCTTTAATATTCTCTTCAACTACACGCACCAAATATTCATTCAACAAAGACTGTTATCACATCCGTATGGCTTTTTGTAATCTTCATTAAAAAGTTATACCCATATCTGTACCATTAAATCATTCCATTGGATGTTCCCCATAAATGTCACGTAGCTCCATAACAGTGAATTTCAGTTGGTTTAAAGTTCCTTGTATTAAAGAAATACATCATAAACTGCATTTCACATGTTGTGGGGATCTGAATTTACTAATTATTATAAACATACACCATGATGCAAAAGCATTTTGCTCATGTTTGAAAATTGTACTAGCGCATTTCACATTGCAACATCGTGTCTGTAGCAACAATTTTTATAAACTGGGACTTACTTTCTGTTATTAACATCTTTGTTATTTATGGGTCAATTTTGATAAAAATTGGTGTGCTGCTGTATTTGGACATAATTTATTTTCATAGCACCACCATTAGGGTTGTGTTAATAAAATTATTTCTTTATAAAACTATCTCAACTATTTCCAGGTGAAACTGGAGCCATCAGCTAGTAAAATAAATAAATAAATTACCTTTAAGAATACAGAAATAGAAACTGACATTTTGTGACAGCTGTAGCCTGACTTTGGAGTTATATCTAGCCAAGTTCTTCATTACTGTTACTATAGGAATCACATAGTCCTTAACATCTGCTTGCCATTCATCCTAAAAAACACACTGTATTAGAAATTTCAGCTATCATGGTATCAAGTCCGCAATCATGAATCATTACAGTAATTAAATTTGTTTTCTATGCATTTTTACAATTCTTATTTATATGAAATCAGTCTGGAAAATATCCAGCTATTTTAAATATCACGAGAATGGCTTACATCCAATCAGAAGATATATTTGTGAATAGCCATTAAGCTATTGGACCATCCACTTGGCTGCCGGATCACTGTCT
This sequence comes from Aphrophora alni, assembly GCA_963513935.1. NCBI lineage: Eukaryota > Metazoa > Arthropoda > Insecta > Hemiptera > Aphrophoridae > Aphrophora > Aphrophora alni. The sequence continues at coordinate 54,292,015 of OY740772.1, read as the reverse complement.
TGAGTGTTTGAGTAAGCACTGTTGTGTAAGTGTACTATGTAACCCTTAAATTCACAAACTATTCAAAATTTGAATTTTAAAATGTTTAACACTAGAAGTGATATGATACTGTATTATGGTGTCTATAAACCTTCCTTAAATGAACACACTGAGAAATGTTGTCTACAGGCAAAATGAAGAAGTTGGTTTCAAATGGAGAGTTTTTATTTTTGTTTACCCTGTGCACATTGCCTTTTTGAAAATAGTTCACAATGCACTTACACATTGTTTTGTGGTAAACTGAACTGTGTTACTATTTTCTTGAGGTTGGTTTTTATTTTCATATTAAACAACTCTAGTCGTTTAAAGTAAATCTTATAAAAACTTTTTATATATTGAATTTTGTTGTCTATATGTCCATTATACTAATGGTCACAGAAAAACACAATGTCATCAACTGTCTCAACACTGCATAACCTGTGACAGTTTACTAGTATAACTGCAGCAAGATAAGTGTGTGCTCCGCCAAATAAGCTACAGTGTTCCCCTTTAAAAATTACAACTATTATTAATATAAAAATTTTGGAGAGGGAAAAAAACACAATATTGTAATATTTTATTAGCAGTCAAAGTCAATGAACAATTTAAAGAAAAGAATATTTATATGTTCATCAAGAAAACTCATCAAACAACAACAAAAGCTTATTACATAAAATTTTCTGAATAAAATGATATAAAATAAGTTCTACTTAAGACTGTTTTAAAAATACATTTACAAATAGTCAAAAAAGCGGTCACTTTTTTATATTAAACATATCACGTTTAGGGTTAAATATAGGTTAAAAAATATAAATAAGATGAAATATTATCGAAAATATTTTTGCTGGGACGTTTTGCTTATTTAGACGACCATAATTGATTTGATCTTCAAAAATATAGATTACTATCTAAACAAATTATTGATGTGTCATTTTAAAATCATAATGGAGTATAATTTTTTACCATATTTTATTTCTAACTAAAAATTAAACCACGTTCCCCATTTAAAATATTTTGTACTTTCAAAGATTTCAGAGATATCAATGGTGGTCCACTTAAAAAACACTGAATGGTAGAAGAAATCACTGGTAACAATATGTAACTTACCACATTAGACTGCAATATAAAAAGCAAAGTTGCCATGCCTTCTTGCTCAAAGAAGACATTATGAAGACGAGTGTCTTCAGTCATTACACTCAGTTGTACAAGAGCAGACTGTCGGACTCTAGCCTCGACACAAGGTCCTGTTAGAACTTCTAGCACTCTGACTACACTGCCAACCTGACATTAACAAACACATTATGGATGATTATTTCTCTATAGTTCAAAGAGATTTCGCACTGTGATTTACTGATTTATATTAATTAGTATTTGTAATAACTCCCAAAAATAATACTTAGTAGATTGTTCTACATACACTTGCCCATCGTTTAGTGGAATGCTTGTGCCAATGAGCAAAATGTACATTCCATCCAATGTTAATGAATGCTTCTATTTTTTTACTTACTAAATGTAAATTACCTTAGTTTTGTTAAAAACAGACATTTCAGTTTTTAGCCTCTACCAGAGAGTATGTAATAAATTTAAAAAAGAAGGTGAAGTTAATTATTTATTTCATTAATTCATTAATTTATTTATTGATTTGCTCGACTTAAGGGCGCCAGATGTGTTAACATCAATTTTGAAAAGGAAAAATGAATTTAAATATAAAAAAAAAATCTCTGGGGTCGCAAATTCTTTTATCAGTGTACTTACAGTGGATTTTGGTTTCAAATGAGAACACTTTAACTGAAATGTTAACAAAGAAAATTTATTAAATAAAAAACACAATTATTTCTATACAGTGACATAGACATATCCTGAAAACAAACATGAATATTATTTTCCTGGTTAAAAAATCTTTTATCTGAATTTACTTCTTTAAATTTAAATCAAAAAGTTAAGTTTTATGAATTTCATACTTTGCATTTTAGTGTTGCAACAACAGAATTTAAATCATTAAAAAATTAATGTTCTGTGTCTCTAAAGAAGACTTAAATATGTATAAAAAAATTAATTATTTTGCATTTATCCTAAACAAAAATATAAAAACAAGCATACATCTAGCAAAATCACACTCTATTCATAATATATATCTTTAACATGATAAATTGTTTATGATGTCTATACCACGACATCTACACATAAAAAAAAATCCGTTGCGATGAATCCTGATGTCCTGTGATTCCAAAGAAGGCTTCAAACTGCAGTTCTTCCAGTGCTCAAAGCTCGTGTAGTCTCCAACCTTCCGATACACAATGATATAAAAATCCTTTATAAGGATTTAACAAACTGTTCATTATTTTAAATAGTTCTGCCTTATCTAGAAAGTATTAAAACACCGGGACATGACATATCCCTAAATTGTTCTAAAGAAATAATTCCTATTGACTCACACGACAGTCTTATTTATTTCAAACGTTCTTTGTCCAATAGGATTAATGTGTAAGAGCAAGAATATATATTTTAAAATGTTTGTACACTTAGTTTTATCACCAAACACATGTTCAAATTGTCACTTTCATCGGTCTACCAAATTTCTCATAAAAAATACGTCTCATATTAACACTACATTAAACACAACTTGTCCATTCAAGCGGTGGACTCCTACTAACTTGTTGCCATGAGGCAAATCTCACTTCTGAAAAGCGTTCCTTCCGGTTACATTCACTGCCATAGTTATTTTACATACATCATCACGTAAAATCAAAATTCACATATAAAGTAATTAAACATTCGCAAATGTTTGTGTTGTACTAATACTAAACATGTTTATTTATTTTTAGCCTTGAAAATCTATTTTTTCTTTATAAATGAGTTTACTAGTTTTAAATTATTATTTGAATCTTTTATCTCTATGGATTAACCGCGTCTTTTAAATGAGTCTATATTAAGATCTGACTTTTCACACTGTCACAAAACCCCACAAGGTTTGTATTACAATACAAGTATTGTAACACAAATCTTTCTATATATATAAATTTCAAATCGAGAAAGGAAAAAAAAATATAATTTTTCAATAGATTTTCAAGATTCCTTATTTCAGCAGTTAAGGACCTCATAAAAGAAAATAAGTATCACTAGTATACTTAATTTAAGAAAGATTCTCTTTTCTACATGAAAATAAAAATCTATTTGCTAAAAATCCTATTTCATTATTTTAACTATTTATTCAGTTATCATAACTCATCAAAACTATATATAATTCCATTAGCGCTAAACCTTATCTCTATTGATACAATAAACCCATCATCAGTTTCTTTTTCAACAGCAGTCGACTGAAACTTTCCCATCAACATTTTTTGTTGACCGGAACCTGTCACTCAAAATCTTATCTTCCAGACAGCCGTCTGTATATTTTCCTGCCATCTAGCATTTCCTTTCCCACACTTTTCTTTTCTGCCAAGACGAAATTTCTACATCTTTTATACAATCTACATCCATCTCATACTATTCATCTAAATCATTTTTTAACTTAACACAATTTAAATTTTAAAACCTCTCATTTTTAATCAACATTATTACAAGATTATTCATTTATTACTCAAAATTGCTTCAATTTACTTTAAAACTTTTCAATTATCATCTTACATTATTATTTATTTTAGTTTAAATCCAATAATTATTTATTCTTTATCAATTCTCAATTACTCTTTGTCTCGCTGGGATAACATGTTAACTACTGATTTTACAATTACAAAAAACTCTTTTCTTCAATTAAAATTCAAAAATATAACATCATTATTATCAAAAAAATAAAATTACTTACAAAACTCATCTATTTATTTCAAAATTACCTCTTTACAATTATTTTATCTCTCAGTATCCTATCTTAAAATTATTTCCATCTTATCTTTCATATTTTAATAATCAAAGTTGCACTAATCCTCAAAAAACCTCTTTATTATCCATATATGTGTAGCCCACACAGGTTATCTACATCATTTGTATAAATAATCTCTTTATCTCAACGTAGCTTCCTTTAAAAAATCATAATAATCGTCGTTTATTCGCAGAATTCCTTAAATCTCCTCTTGTTTCATTAAAATCGCCGTATTCCTCTTTATATATCATCGCAGTACTCAAAAAACCTCTTAAAACTTCTTAAAAACTCAAAAATTACCATTAATGCAACCTAACTACCTTTCTTATAAAAGTTTATTAACAGAACAACTTCATTTTAAATACCACTTTACTCAACAATTCTGTAAAGTCATCATCTTCACATAAAAAACTCAAAAATTCTCTCATTTAAATTACTTCATTAAAATCTCCTTAATCATCAATTACTTAAATACAAAAAAAAAACTTCAAAAAATAATAAAATTTACATTGCTTTCCCAGCTAACACCATATTTCATCAAAATCTTTAGACACCTTTATCAAATAACTTCTCACAATCATCTATTGTTTTAAATTCAATTATTATTTATTTAAAAAAAAAAACGTTACTTATTTATCTTATTCTATTAATTTCATTAAAATTTCTCCAATTATTATTAGTTTACCACCTTTCCTTTAAAAATCAAGACTTAACCTCCTTTATTCATTATTTAACATCAAAAAACTTAAAAAACTTTATTACTATCTGTCTTGGCAAAACTCACATAAATTCTCAAACTTTTTTACCAATTAATTTTCTCAAACCATTAGTCACTTAAAACTAACAATCTTATGATATCAAATTACTAACTAATCCTTATTATTTACTAACATTTAACATTCAAATTATTATTTTACAAACTAACATCCAGCTATTTATCTTAATCAACTAACATATTTACAATTTTACGAAATTTTCCGCCTTGTTTCCTAAGTACTCCTTATTCTCGTCACGTCCGGTGTTATTCCTAAGTTTTGTTTTCAACAAAATCCCCTCTTTTCATCATGAAAGGATTGTCCTATTGTCCCTTGACTACTTCCCTCAACATCTGTTTCTACTTGTTAGAATAGACCCAAAAAAAAACTTTTCCTATATCTATGAAAGTTTATGACACTTACAAACATAAGTCATTGTTTATGTTTTTTGCCCAAAATTACATGTGACAGAACTTTAAACAACTACGTTGGATTTTTTGATAGGTTTTCCAATTAACCCTAAATCACTACCTTCTAGAAATGATATCTTAGGCCCTGATCATATCACTTCTCGAACATAGCTACATACTGCCTCGAAAGACAGTTCGCCTACCAAACTTTATATTTTACAATATAATCAAGAACTCTAGGTTCTCTCTTGAATTTCTTCTACTAAATTTCTGTATTTCTCAATACAATCTAAGAACTCTTTGTTCTTTAAACTTCTCAAAATTGTCAAATTTTTAACTATTTTTCATTTACATGAGTCGTATGACAATTTTTTGTTTTTGTTTTTTGTAATTTTTTATTTTATTTTTCAAAACTCGGCCGGGGTTTATAATCGTTACAGCATTTGAATAACACTCCTCCATACCGATTATAAAGCCCTGCCGAACATCGATCAATAAAACCCTCCAACGTTCCATTTTTATTTTATTTTTATTATTATACCTTTTTTATTTATTTTTTATGAATTTTTTGTTTATTTTATGCATTTTTCTTCCTAACCTCTCCTACAAAGGTTCTTCTAACCGTCTACTTTATACCGTGCATACTTCTAATTGCTCTTTAGACTCTTACACAGAGTAACATGTTGTGACGTTGAAATGTGCAATGGTTGAATGCAATATCTCTACTAAATTCAAGATAAAGCCCAGAACACATCCCTATTCCACAACACGCCCTCCATGCAGTCTCAGAATGCCTTATCCTGACGAATAAAACATTCCATTTTGACTAACACAAACTCCTACCTCCTCCCAAAAAATGTTCATGTACTCCTTAAATGCATTTACACGAAGAAAATTTTAAAATTCATAAAAAATTTCATTCAAATCGTATCATCCGAAGTTGAAATAATGTTTATTTTTACCAATCTTATTACTAGCATCGTCGATTTTCTGTTTATGTAATCCTTTCTAGATGTTATTATTCAAATTCAAAAAGAAAATTTTATTTTTTAAAATTTATTCTAAGTTCTTTACTTAGAAATTTTACATTTAATACTATTAAAGTTCTTCAAGTGATCCACCTTTACTCCATTTACCCTATTTAAAACCAATCATCCTTCATTTAAGTAATTTTTATTTGAAAACGCAAGTTAAATTAGAATTATAAACCAAAAGTTTTCTATTTTCCAGCACAGTAATTTTGTAACATGCTGTATCTCGTCTCAATGTCATGCAAAGGAATTTTAGGCTTAGTTGTTAGACGTAAACAACTCTCCCCTTCTGTCTACCACTGATAAGAAGTGAAAACCTTTTAGCTCCAACTAGATTCAATCTCTCTCGTCATTATTGAATATTCAACATTGAATCCACCTACTTAATATTGAATATTATTTCTTCAACACTACACTGAATCCTTGCTTCGAACTAACTATCTTATCTATGTCACGTAATCTCAATATTTATGTTGGAATAAACAACACTCGGTTATTTACTGATATAAACCTTAGCGTCTTTCACTTAGCAAATACCTAAACGTTTTCTAAAACTAAAACTTCTTAATCATACTAGCTTGGCTTATATTATTATTTATTCTGATTCTGTCTTAGCTTACAAAATTTATTAGTACACACAAATTATTAATATTCATAACTCTTAATTATTCATTATCAAACTTAAACTTATTTATTAACAAAATTCTTATTCTATTAATTACTTTTCAAAATCAAGTCCTTGTGTCATTATAAAAATGTCTTTACATTATTATTTATTCATTCCAAATCCAATCTATTACAACAATTATGAATTATCTATTTTTTGCGATGGTTTCCCGATTGGTGAAAGATTTTAAAGTACATGATTAAATTTTTTAACACACTTTTAATGTTAAATACTTCTGTCCACACGGACAGTTTGTCTAGCCTAGTCATCATAACAGACCCTTTCCTAACAAAAGATCGCCCTTTGTTATTGTCTCGGAGTATTGACAAAACAACTTTTCCTTTCTCTCTTACGGACATACCTACATCTCTCTTTCTCTCAAACATCTTAGAATCTACTGACCTAAATTTGTTAGCTGTCAGTTTCGAATTTATCACCCCACTAGACCTGTATCCTATTATAAAATCTTCTCTTGCACACATGTTTTCATACTTATTTTCAAAGCTACTCATTTCACAAAAACTTTTAATTTCTTGCTCTTGTATTTTAAAAACATTTCTAAATTCTAACATCGTGTATTTTTCAAAATCTACAGTCTCATGGTACACTCGTTTTTTAAGATAAACAGCTGATACCTTTGTTATTAGATTATTTACTTTTACTTTATTTTTTGAATTAATTATACCACGCTTCACCCCACCAGACTTGTTTACTTCAACATTATTTGTTGTTTCTAGATTTACCTTGTTACCTAACCCATTATTCATTATTTTAGAAATTGCTTGAACACAATCATTCACACAATTGTCCTCTTTATATATCAAATCATCTAACATGTTATTTATTTCATTAAAACTGTTAATTTCTACTTCAGCTACTGCTTGATCTAAATTGTTATCCAAATTATTAATATTTTCTATCAAAGTACCTTCTACATTATTTATCCATTCAAATTCTACTTTTTTCTCACAATAGCTCACTTCAATTTCTACTTTATTATTAGTTTCCATTACATTAATTTCCATTTGTTTAATTCCCAATTTAAGATTCTGTTCTAATTTTACATAATTTGGTTTTAGTTCAACCCTCATTTCTTCAAATTTTTTACACATTGCTTCTTTTAAATCTAAATTATCTTGTCTTAGCTCTAATTTACTCTGTTTCAAGTCATTATCTATCTTATCCAATTTAACATTATTCTGTTCAAGTTTAATATTAAAATTCTCTAGTTTTTCATTAATTTCTAGCTTATTCTGATCAAATTTATTACTTATTTCTAATCTACTTTGTTTAATATCATTACTTATACATTCAAATTTTTTATCATTGTCTTTCCTAAATTCTAAGTTATCTTTTTTCATTTCAATTAGCATTTCTATCATTAACGCCTCATTTTTAGATTTTTTACTCTCATCTAACCTATTTGGTTCCATTATCCTAACCTGCTCAATTACTCTAACTTCTTCATCTCCTAATTCCTTATCTGAATTTTCTTCTACAATTTCTACCCCTAGTGTTTCTACTAATTTTTTATTCATATTTTCACACTGTCCTTTACTATTTAGAATCCCATCACTGCTATATCCCTTAAAATCCGAACCTGAACTACTAATTTTACTCATACTTGAACGTCTACTATTACTATTACTACTTATTTCTTGATCTAAAAAATCTTGTGCGAATTGTTCATCTAATTCTTCATTACTTTTTGTTATTTGTATTGGTAGTTGCCCTATGTTCCCAAAAATACCCTCTGTATACTCCATTGGTTCTAAATTGTTTAAAGAATTATGATTTTCTAACCCTATCTGTTCATTACTATTAACATTTATAATATCTGATTCCATTTTTATCTTATATTTAACACAACAAAATCTATTATTTAACCAACACAAAAGTTTAAGAGAATCTTTCTTATTATTAATAATAGAGTCCTTACCTTGATTTTAAGTGTTCGCATTACCAAAATCACTGTTTATTTCGACTTAAAACGCCCCATTGTTGGAAGCCAATTGTAATAAATTTAAAAAAGAAGGTGAAGTTAATTATTTATTTCATTAATTCATTAATTTATTTATTGATTTGCTCGACTTAAGGGCGCCAGATGTGTTAACATCAATTTTGAAAAGGAAAAATGAATTTAAATATAAAAAAAAAATCTCTGGGGTCGCAAATTCTTTTATCAGTGTACTTACAGTGGATTTTGGTTTCAAATGAGAACACTTTAACTGAAATGTTAACAAAGAAAATTTATTAAATAAAAAACACAATTATTTCTATACAGTGACATAGACATATCCTGAAAACAAACATGAATATTATTTTCCTGGTTAAAAAATCTTTTATCTGAATTTACTTCTTTAAATTTAAATCAAAAAGTTAAGTTTTATGAATTTCATACTTTGCATTTTAGTGTTGCAACAACAGAATTTAAATCATTAAAAAATTAATGTTCTGTGTCTCTAAAGAAGACTTAAATATGTATAAAAAAATTAATTATTTTGCATTTATCCTAAACAAAAATATAAAAACAAGCATACATCTAGCAAAATCACACTCTATTCATAATATATATCTTTAACATGATAAATTGTTTATGATGTCTATACCACGACATCTACACATAAAAAAAAATCCGTTGCGATGAATCCTGATGTCCTGTGATTCCAAAGAAGGCTTCAAACTGCAGTTCTTCCAGTGCTCAAAGCTCGTGTAGTCTCCAACCTTCCGATACACAATGATATAAAAATCCTTTATAAGGATTTAACAAACTGTTCATTATTTTAAATAGTTCTGCCTTATCTAGAAAGTATTAAAACACCGGGACATGACATATCCCTAAATTGTTCTAAAGAAAATAATTCCTATTGACTCACACGACAGTCTTATTTATTTCAAACGTTCTTTGTCCAATAGGATTAATGTGTAAGAGCAAGAATATATATTTTAAAATGTTTGTACACTTAGTTTTATCACCAAACACATGTTCAAATTGTCACTTTCATCGGTCTACCAAATTTCTCATAAAAAATACGTCTCATATTAACACTACATTAAACACAACTTGTCCATTCAAGCGGTGGACTCCTACTAACTTGTTGCCATGAGGCAAATCTCACTTCTGAAAAGCGTTCCTTCCGGTTACATTCACTGCCATAGTTATTTTACATACATCATCACATAAAATCAAAATTCACATATAAAGTAATTAAACATTCGCAAATGTTTGTGTTGTACTAATACTAAACATGTTTATTTATTTTTAGCCTTGAAAATCTATTTTTTCTTTATAAATGAGTTTACTAGTTTTAAATTATTATTTGAATCTTTTATCTCTATGGATTAACCGCGTCTTTTAAATGAGTCTATATTAAGATCTGACTTTTCACACTGTCACAAGTATGGCTTAACATAACTTCACAAACTAAGAATTATTACTACAAAATAACTGGACAGATTAAAAAAAAAATTAATCAACAAAATACTCATTGGAAATGTTATTCCCTTCAATGCATTACCCACCTCGATCCCTACAATGTTCCACGCGAATCTTCAACTGTTGGAAGCAAAGATAGAATTCACCTTTCTGATCTTGCCTTTATCAGCTTCATTGCTTTTACCTTCTCTGTATCTACAGGCTCAAAATGAATACTTTATAAAGTAGACTTTGTAACATTTCACATTTTTTAATCTCAAATTAGTGTTAGCACTCCAGCCAAGGAGCCCACCATTTATAATATTATAATTAATAATTGACGATTAATAAAAATGGATCGTAAATTATAATAATAATAATGTAATATAAAGAGCACACAACATTAGTAGACAGATTTTGTTAAGTTAGCGTGAGATCACTAAGAAGTGGAGGAAGAAAATGGATGTGGAATGGCTTGGTTAGAGTCCGCTTCGAGAGCTGTTGGCGAGCTTTCCGCTCCATGAGGGAACAAAGTTGGTCCACTTTCGGCAAATGTGATTCTAAATTAATCGTCACATCTTTTTGGCAAGGAAAGTTTTCAATTATATAGGTTTAACTAATATCAATATGTAAAACTAAAATAATTAACTAACCATCCTGACAGATTTCGGCAACATGGATATAGTCTCCAGATAACGGAAAAATATTTTAGCAGGTGTTTCTGGCTGCCAAAAAGCGGGCGAAGGCATATATATGATGTAAGAGACTTGCATTGTATCTCATAATATGATTGTATATTAAGATCCTGTATGGACAGACAGTCTTGCGAAATTGGTTAATGTTATAGAACCATGTGTAAATGAGTTATATGAATCGAATTTCTTAAATAATTGAATATTTATGAAAGTTAAGACATAATTGTAAACTTTTTGCAAACTTTGTTCCTTTTTATAAAATATTAGAATTAAGAAGAGTAGTAAATCCCAAAATATGCATATTAAATTCAGTGCAGTGTTGTGCGCCAATATATTCATCAGTTCACCCTAATTGGCCTAAAAATTCCACCCATAACAACATTTTGAAACCAAGCTCGAAGAGAGTACTTCTTGGGAGCACAAGTACATCTACTTCGGCGAGAGTAGTCCGGTTTCTGACACTCTTTCCATCACAAGATCTTCTCATTTAACCAAAACAGTTCTGCAGAATTTACAAGAGCTACGCTTCAAATTACACAACAGTTTTAAATTGAACTATACTTAAAGTCAGTGTTAGTGCCCTTGCATAGATGCTTACGTTAAGAGTCATTTAGTTATATTACAATTATTACATACCTTGGACAAAAGACTAAAATTTAATTATAAAACATTTTGTGGAACATATGTAGAATAATAATTAATCACTTGAATAAATCAGAAACATTTCTAGTGATTCTTATTTTAAACACAAGTTGAAAGAGAATTAAAAACACTTATGTGTTGTTCCAATGGAAATTGCAATCAATTTCAACTCAATTATTAACTAAGAACATTATTAGCTATTGATACTTTAGGAAAAGACTTTGGACACTTAGAATACTATTCATGAATATATTTATGTCTATCTCTATTTTACAATTGTACTATGTCATGTTAGATTAATAAGAATCAATATTTACATTTGTGTTTCTTTTTAGGACCGCCTCCATTATATTAAATTCAATTTGTTATGTATGTGATATTATAAGGATAAATATAAATGTATGTCTTCAAAGAAGTTGCAGAATAACCTAACAGTATTGAAAGTATATTATTTCCAAAATCTGTAGTTGTTTGTGATTATAAGTACATTTTCTTTAAAGAGTCCACGACCCCGGAAATTTAATTAAGTGTGTGGTTATCACTGAATGGCACCAAATAATTTTAAATGAGATATATTAAAAAAATTCAGTAAATTCAATAATCATAAAATATAAAAATTAAATTCACCAATTAGCGAAAAGTTACAGTTGGATTGGCAACGTGGACCAAGGTTGAAATAAATTAAAATAATAATCAAAACTGAAAAAAAAGAAGAAAAAAAACACAAATGAATTACAGATAAAAAGATAGGTGGTTGTGTTTATTATGTGTTATTTTATATGTTTGTAAATTTGTATTAGAAATGAATAAGTATTGATTTAAACTGATAGTTTGATAACCACTATAAATAAATTAATTAAAATAGAAGGGGTTAAAATAGAGATGAAGTATAATCAGATTTAAGTATTAGGGATTTAATGGAGTTTTTTAAGAAAAAGTTTAATCAAATTTAGGATTCCAATAAACAAGTTAGGATAGTTATAACAATAAATGGCGAAATTAAAATTTGAAATGGGTAGGACTACACAATTAAATCACCAGTTAAAGTAAAGTTTAACCATAAAGTTAAATCAAATAAAAGAAGAGTTTTGCAAACAGTTCTTAATGATACAGCTCATTAATATGCCAGCGATATGTCTTTGTGAAGAAGCAATGAGTCATTCTTCAATATTTCAAGACTTTTCTTCTCGCCCATCAGGAAGTTCTTTCAAAATAATTGAGATTTGATGACCAATTTGACCTTCAGATACCCGATCTACATAAATAATCCTTCACATATCTTCAAACACATTTTTTTATTTGTTAAATGTTTTGTGTAAACGAGCTCTTTATCAATATTGACTAATTTAGCAACTGTTAAAATGCTCATGCAATAATTTTTTGAAGAAATCACTGACTTTTTTAATGTTGACATCAGTTGTTGATGTATAAGGATGATCTAGTGCAAGCTGTCTCCAATCAATTCCTTTGCATATTTAAATTTTTTTAAACCAATAGAAAACCTGAATACATGGGTACTCATCAAGACACTTCTATCAGCAACTGTACTGTGGGGGGGGGGGATAAGTTATAGAAAAAATTTCACATTAACATGAAATTCTCCTGATAGCTCTTAACATTATTTTGATATAGCTAAGATAGTATGGTTGATTTAAAGTCGAAAGAAAGAGTATGTTAGTTGATCATACTTCAAAATTAAATGGTACATGGAGAGGAGAGCAGAGGATGGGAGATTATCCTGATTTATGTTGTAGAGGTCACAGGGAAGAAATTAAATATTCAATTCGATTATTTTATAGCCACACCTCATATATATGAAAAGAATTTCTGTTAATACGATTTTTCTTTTTTTCTAGAAAGACAATATTAACAAATAAACAGTCCCAAAAATATTGCACAAACTTTTACACCCTTATATTAATACTAAACCAATTTTTTTTAAATCAGTACTTGTCACTATAGCTCTGAAGTATCTATGTTAGATGAAAAAGTGAAAGTGCATAGGGTCTTATAATATTCAATCAAATATTATTCGAATATAAATGTTTATAGCATAAGCCAATAAAGGGGAAAATTACCAAAATCATTAAAAAAAGGAAATAATTTTGTAACAGGTTTATATATAAATCATATTACTTTTAATTTGAGCCAAATACCTTGAGCCAGTTTTGAGATTTCAGATTTTTTAAGACAGTGTCTAAAATTTCAGTTTATGGGAGATAGCAATCAATATAATTTGAGTAGGGCGATTTTTACTCTCTTTAGCCTAATCTGATTGAAATTTTTACGTTTCAGTCATATGATAGGTACTTTTAAATTTGTTTTTATTAAAAAAAAATATATAAAGAATGTCTAGAGATTTTGGTAAAATATACCCACAGAACAATTTGATCATAATCAAGTGGTGGATTTTGACCACCCACTTTAGCCAGAATCCACCGTACAGTTAGAGATATAACACAGACATAATTCCAAAATGCAATTTTTAATCTCATTTAAAACTCATATATCAGATACGAAAATTTAACATTGATATTAACCCCTCACATAACTTTTTCTATACTATATTAATACACTACTAAGAAAGAAATGAACTATTGAACTAATACCTCATAGAGTCCTGATGCTGGAGGTTTACTGACTATAGCTTTCTCAATAATACAGATATCTTGCAGATTTCTGCTAACTGGTCTTGAGAATTTCAGCAGCCATAATATCCTAGCACACCCTTCTTCTCTACAGAGAGAATCTTTATGAAGGAGGAGACGTATGTTACCACTAACAACCTAAACAAACATCAAACTTAAACAATTTATTTGTAATAATACAGGACGACTGATAAATAAATACTGGAAAAGCATCTGGGAAAACATGAATCAAGATATAAAATAAATCAGTATGTGTGGGTAACAAAATACAATATCAATAGAATGTTGGTAAATGAATTGATGACTAAATTTATTAACTTCGACATTAGAGGATTTTCTTTCCATTTGGAACTAAAATTTTATACTGTTAACAACAGCTTGATAGGATCAGATTGTGGTTAAGTGAAAACTGATCAAGTCCATTCAATAAAATATTTAGACATAGTTGTTAATGAAAAAAAAGACAATTTTTCTTATAAATATTTTAAAAGTCACAAAGGTTCCTGGTTAGTTCAGTGGTGGAGAGGAAGCAGAATCCACAACTATCCCCCAGGACAGAAAAGTAATTGGTGCCGGCCATGCTAATAGTAAATTTTATAAACAAAGTAAATAGTTATTGATGTTGGAAGAAAACTAAAAGTACATACTATTAAGTGCATGTTATTTAAAAAGCCAAAAGAAATACACTTGTTATCACATAGTATTTGTAAACTACATACAAACTGAAAATTTTAAGTTCTTTTTACAAGGATAAATAAAGCAAAAGCTTAAAGTTTCAAATATTTTAATAGTATGAATGAGCTACAATTGTTTCGCCTTGCGGCATCATCGGGCAACTGATAATTTACAAGTATAGACAACTATATAAACATAAGTAACAGGAAACTGAAATACAATAGAGAAATCGGGGAAGGTAGGGGGATGACCTAGCAGGTAGGTAAAGGTTAATGAACTATGTTACGGATGGGTTTTAGAAGAGGTGACGAATTTAATACAATGTGGTCATTTAAGTTGAGAATAGGCCTAAGTGAAATAGATCTATTTATTTCTAAACATTCTAAATTATTTAATCTATTGCTTTTATTTTCTATATGTAAGAGATTAACATTCGATTTCGGATCAAAACTATGACCCGAGTCCAAAAGGTGGTTAGCAAAGTTAGAGTTTCTATAGCCATGTTTCCAGCTATTTACATGTTCTTTAATTCTAACTTTTATAGATCTACCTGATTGACCTATGTACTCAGAGTCACAATCTTGACAAGATATTTTATAAACTCCACTATTTTCTAACATATCTTTTTTATCTTTATTATTCACCAACATTTTCCCTAGATTTTTATTACAATAAAAGGCAACTTTACGATTACATTTAGTAGAAATAAGGTTACTGATTTTATAACTAGTTCTGTTGATATAAGATAATTTACAATATCTAACTATTTCAATGCTCTCGTTATGGGAAGAGTAAACTAAATTTTCAGCTTTACGCTTTAACTTTTTTCTTAAAATATTATCTATTAAACTAACATCATACTTATTATTAACAGCAATTTGTTTAACGACATTCAGTTCATCATGAAAGTCATTAGGTGAAAGAGGTATACTAATAAGTCTATGTACCATGCTGTGAAAAGCAGCATGTTTATGGCTGATAGGATGGTTAGAATCAGCAGGTATAACTGTATCTGTATAAGTAGGTTTTCTGAAAATGTTAAATTTATGATAACTATCACTGATATTAATGTTAAGGTCCAAGAAATTAATGCTGTTATAGTTACCTACTTCCATAGTGAACTGAATGTTGCTATTTACAGAATTTATGGTTTTAAGGAGAGAGTCTAACTGAGAGTCTTTTTACAAGGTTCATTTTTAAGTAAGGACAGTTTTATTAAAGATCACATAAAAATTTATTCATGAACAAAATTTGAACTGCCGATACAAACTACAACATTTTTTAAGTTTTCTACATAATCTCCAAAGAACTTGTTGAAACTTTTCATTCCTTCATCATAGAAGTCTGCTATCTATCCATTCAAACCATTCATAATTGGTTTTTTAAATTCATCGTTATTTGTCATTCACTTTCCTCCAACAAAATACTTCAATTTGTAAATGATAAGAGGTGCAGGATCGAAACTATAGGAGGTAATCCAAACTTATCATGTAATGACAAAGTGTGGTGTATGGTAGAGGGTTGATTTGAAGGAGACAGTCTCTGCTTGTGAGTAGGCTGTGCCAGTGCTTTTGGATTGCTCGGTTGAGCTTTGTCAATATTGTGCAATATACATTGCACTTATCACCCGATAAGAGAAAAATTCAATCAAAAGGACACATTTTCTATCCCAAAAAACCATAGGCATGATTTTTTTTTAGGAGTTTGCTTGAATACTTTTGGTTTAGTTGAAAATTTCTACTTCGTCTATGATGTGTAATGAGAAATTCGAGTTTCATCTCCATTCATGATATAGTTAAAAAATCACTACCAAAAATACATAGCACTCCAAAAATGATTGAACCACATGCTTTTTATTTTATTCTTCTGTAAGAAATCTTGAAACCTATCTGGCACAAATCTTCTTGTTCCGGGTATTTAAGAAAATTACAATAGTAAAACTTGAAGAAAACCCTCATGAAATAATGAAGCTTCTGTTTTCATGAAAACTCTCAGTCCGCCTTTTCAACACTAAATGTTGATAAGAGATGCAGGATGTCGGTTATCGAGACAAAAACACGGTTTTTGGAATTCAACATTTCGCCCACTTAGGATCATCCTACCACAATAAATTTAATACCGTTGTAAAGCTAACGTTCCAACGATGCATATATATGTAAAAATAATATCATAAAACATTATAAATAATATTTATTTAATTGGTAAAGTTCATGTATTTCACTGCAAACAAGTAACTGAACAACTGCATAGTTGTGAAACACAAATTTACATAATTATTTGTCTAATTTTCACAAATCCATATTTCTGTCTAACATATCTACAGTAACACTGTTCTATACAACGATTCTTCATCTTTCGATCGGTGCTTTCCAAATCATTGTTTCATTTTTGGTAGCCTAACTGGTTTTTTGATAAAATTTTATACTTGTTTAAACAGTTTGTTAGCTTCAGCAAGAATATTTTTTTCAAATATTTTCCCGAACGCTGGTAATATGGCTATGGGCCTATAATTACTCATTTCTTTCCTGTTCCCCTTTTTATATATGGGAATTATCTTAGCCACTTTCAATTGATCAGGGAATACTCCTTCTGACAGTGATGAATTTATGACAGCCCCAAGTAAACACCATTTCAAAATTCAAACAGAGATTCCTTCTATATCAGTAGTTTTTTTATTTAAAGCTTTTTATTACTTTAGCTATGTCGACTTCACTCACTGGAGCTAGCATTAGAGAGTGTTGGATACTTTTATTTTTTTTCTGTTTATTACTGTTTAAAAAAGGTTCCCCAATTGAAGCAAAAAGTATTGAAAACATCCGTAATTTGGGGAAGATTGGTTATAAGTTTTTCATTCTCTTCTAGTTTGTGTTGTGTAATGTGGTTTTCCACCTTCACCACTTTTTATGAATTTCCATGCTGTATTTGTTATATTATCTGATTTTCGGATTTATTTATTAAAATCATGAGCTTTTGCTGCTCTTATGACTTTTCTATAGTTCTTTTATAACTTCTATATAAATTCCTAAATCCAAGGATTTCTGTTCTCTTGTAAATTTCAAAGTATAATTTTAGCTTCTGTCTTAAAACCAAAATTCCTTGGTTACCCAGTGAGTCCTCTTTTTATTTTAGTTTTCTTCTTCAGACAACACACATCCAAGCAAAAATTAAAAACACTTGTTAGATATTCAAATTTTGTTTCTATGTCTTAAAATGAATTTTGTTTCTATGTTTTATAGGGGCAAAATATCACAATTTTCATTTTTTTAATATTAATTTTAGAAGTTTGATATTATTATCATCAATCATTCTTAAATATTTGTATATAGTTTTTGGTGGAACAGGGGAGAAGTCTAACAGAGTTATTCCCTGTGTATAATGATCTAAGAAACCGGTTTAAATTATCTCTAGGGAAATTTTTTAAAGAATATATTTGTTATAATATTATCAATGGCTGTTGCAGAGGTCGGAGATACTCCTGTAGGGGACTTTATAAGCCAACTTAAATTGTATAGTACTAATAGATCTTACTTGTGAAACCAGAATGTATTTATTAAAACATTTATGTTTCTAAACTCCTGCTATTATATACGTTTTGTTCTTTGAATTTAAAGGTTTGCAGTAAGGAATCCAGTTTTTCGAAAAATATACCTATGTTGCTTTGTAGCGCCTAATATATCCTAAGCAAATGATATGTTTATCAAATTTAATCCGTGCTATTTCTAAATTTGTTTATGAACAGATGTTTCCTATAAAATTTATATTTTTAGCTGACAACTATTATTCACGAAAATTACATCTCCTCCTTTACGCTAGGATCTACATGATGATAGCCTGACAAACTAAAATATTTAATTATTCCAGGAGAGAAAGCATGTTCTGTTATCACTAACACTTCCATGCTTTTTTCCAATACAGAGTAGATTCAAATCTTCTATTTTATTGGTTGCATATTGGGCATTTTGATGAATAACCAAAAAATTGGATTTTGTGTGGTTACTCATATACTCACCAGTTATGGCTTTTGTATTTTTTCCGTGTTTTCTATTTCTTTTGAATCACCTTTAATTGTTTCTATTCGAATTATGCCGGTCTTACCGACAGTATCCTCAAGGTAGGAATGTGTCTGGGGTGAAGAGGAAAAGAGGGGCCTCTACACTTTGTTTGTTGCTTTTACTTTCAGCGGTATAACCCCAATAAAAAAGTATAGACCTCAAATGCTTGTGTAAAAATGTACCCTACTTTCGTTTCTTTTATCAGTGTAAATAAGAATAAAACGTTTACAAAAATCTGTCACGAATTTGTAATTTAAGGAATTAAATGTAGCTAAGCAGTAATTTGTGTACCTAGTTTTCTTGGAATGGGTTGTACCGTCAAGTCAGG
Organism: Aphrophora alni; assembly: GCA_963513935.1. NCBI lineage: Eukaryota > Metazoa > Arthropoda > Insecta > Hemiptera > Aphrophoridae > Aphrophora > Aphrophora alni. Next base: position 54,272,817 of record OY740772.1, on the reverse strand, counting down.
CTAGAGAAGCAAGTAGAAGGGAGGACACGCTCCTTACACCAGAAACAATCTTAGTCTGAGACTACTGTATTTTGCAATTTGTATTCCCATGTGTTCTGTAAAAAACGTTCATAATGTTGCAGCTTTACAGTGTCAGGAGTTAAGAAACCCAAAAAATTATTGCTAGCAAAAGATGAGAACATTTCCAATTGTGCAATCTTATCACTAACAGGTCTTATACTACATTTTGACACATATGGAGAATTTCTTAGTGAAAAGAATGTTTTATCCAATGTTTTTTAAATCACAAATTTATCCAATGTTTGCCCCTTTAGCTAATGAACAACAAACACACACACTATTTTCTGTCTTCTGTTTTATTTGATACATGTTGAAGGCAACAAGATGAATGAAGCAAATCTATTTCTTGCCAATTACAGATATCTCTTCTTCTAAAGGTCTGTCTTGTTTATGTAACTTGTAAAGAAGAAAATTATTAATACAATAAAGCAGAGTTTAATCTAAAGCTGAGATAGTTCTGTCTCTGATCTTCCCATAATTTTTGGAGATTTTTATTTTAACTGACAATAATCAAAGCCTTTTTTAAAATATAAGACTACCCACAGTTACATTACCCTAAGCTATATGCTCAGATTTTTATAAAGTGTAAAATATTAAAGCAAAGTATAGATAAGACGTTTGGTTTCTAGTTTGACAATCCTCGATCATTTTCGATTTCAAATAAAAAATTACACCAATTTGAAAATAATAGTTTTTCAGTTTTTTTAGTAATTTGGCTAGTTTTTTACAAAAATGATCAAACTATTATATCAGAATTAATTGTACTATTATTAAAGTCAGATGTAAACCGTACTTTCTCCTACTATATTAGTCAGTAAAATATGTGTATACAGGAAGTTTTCTCTCTTGTGGCACATAGACTTAATAACAAATAAATACAAACACCCGTTCAAGGTGAACTAGTTCTCCCATCTCATTTCTACTAGTCATTATAATAACACTATGTTAATTATGTTATTAAATACTTAAATTTTGCGTAAAATAGTTAACCGAAATTTGTAGTTTCACAGTACCTATCAGCGTCTATTGTGGACCCAGCAGGTATAAAGTCCACCAACACACAGTTACCATGACTTTACTGGCAAACTATTTGTTTCAATTTTCACAGTTTGTACAAAGAGGGATGCCGCCTATCGCGTGATTGTTGTTTGGTCTCAAGTGTAAAAATGGAATGCCAAGGTTTCGTCACCCATGACAATCGAGAGTCCATAAAGCTGTCCTTTTCATTTGCATAGCAACAAAAAAAAATTGCAGGAAGAATCAACTCATTGTAATCTTCCGTCAGCATTCGGGTACCCATCTTGTGCACACCTTCCAATACTTCACCTATCTGTTAAAATCCTGTGAATAGTGCTTCGGGAAACCTTAGGAACCAAAACGCAGAGATCATCCAGAGTGATCTGCCGATCTTCACGTATGTTTACCTCAACCTTTGTGACTATTTCGTCTGAAATTGACTGTCTAATGCTCCTTTGTTTGTCATGAATTTTAGTACGACCAGTTGTATACTCTCTACACCACTTGACATCTATGCACGACTCTTCATACACTTCCCAGCAATTGGTGATAAATTTCAATCGGCTCAACGTCTTTTACAAAAACTGAATAACTGCACAAAATTCGCACTTGGCGCTAGCATCCAACGGAAGTTCTATTCTCAACGGCTACCAAACCAAGACTGCTGAGCATCCCAGCAAGGCGCGCACATGCTTATTTGGGAGTGGGAGAAGCAACAATCACAACAGTGTGGCCAATAGCCACACAAACAGTTTCTTTTCGTCCCAAACCCTTTGGATTACCCTAGTATGTTTACATATGGGCCTACATTAAAAAAATATATTGAATCAAAATGATGGAATCAAGAACAGAAAATTAGAATTATAAAAATCAGAATCAACACTTCTCTTGTACAAAGCAATTCAAAATACAAAAAATACCTGAAGTTTAGGCAGACTAGTGGCTTTAGCTACATCAGGATCAGTCATATTAAGTACACAACGGCCAAAAGAACTATCTTTACTTGCATGAGATTGTAGTAGTGGCAAAACTGGTAATATTTGTTCCAAAACATGTTCCCAAGATGACTGAGGTATCAATAAGCGACATTTTACAATATGCATTAATATGTCCTGGGCCGCTTCCTTAATCTGTAAAAATACAAAGTTTTGCTACAACTATCATGAAGGAAGAGTACTCATTACTCAAAGTGTGGTAACCACTTGATTTTTAAATTAAGAGTTGGGATCTCTAAGGTTTGAATTGTAAGATATGGTTTAGTTTGAAAACTTCAAAAATAAACTGTGAAGTATGAAGAGGTTGGTTCACATGTCTAAAAACAAATATTCGCACGTCTAAAAATGAATATTTTTTGTAAGTGTAGGTTTAATAAAATAATGTGTACCAACCAATTCAATATCTTATCAAATATTACCCCTACATATATGAATGTACGCTTACAATTTAATCATAAGAGCATATTTATTTTAGAAAATGTCTACACAAATGTAAATTAATATTTTTTAAATAATAATCTGTATTGGTCCTTAAAGATATAGAAAGAAATTATTATATTAAAACATACACTGTTAACAATTTTGATTATAACATTTACTTTCTCAGATACGTGTAGTATGTGACGGATCAAAAAATCGATTTTAAGTTTTTTGGAGATATATTTCCGTTTTAAGATTACATGAGTTCAAAAAAGTGGTTTTAAAATGATATCTGTCTGACGTATTTGCATTGCTCATATGCGCCATATTTTGGCCATATCTTGGGATTCATTTTTGTAACTTTTGGAAAATTGGGGGTAGCAGCCATATGAAAAATATAAAATTACGATTTTCTCAAAATGAACGGAATGTTTTTGCTCAATTGTAAAGACCTAAATAAAACATATTGGTTGTCATCTCTCCAAAAATACCGGTTCAACAAATGAGTTATAAGTAAAAAAAAAAAAAAAAAAACAAAAATCACATGAGGGACTATTATGACATAACGATTTCATTCAAATTTTAATGAAAAGTAAAATTAATGCTCTGAACTCGTATGCAAAATCGGATGTAATAAAATATTAAGGTTCAAGAATAATTGGCAATCAAAAAAATAATAAACCTTGATCACTGTCATTAAAAAATCAATTACGATTTATTCTGGGGAATAGTTTATGGCAAAAGCAAAGTAAGTTTAGGTACTTTTTGATTGATAACTACTGAACTACTGTAATATTTTTGGTTAAGATTTATTAGGTTATGGAAATGTGTGGAGTGAGTAATTTATGTAATGTTTTTCCACTGTTTATTCAATAACAAATACACCTCTTATCATATTTTTCAATATTTTATTTGTTTGTATCTTCCCAAGTATGATTAAAAAAGTATAGTAGTAGCATCAGGAAACTCAAAATTATACTAAAAATAGTATAGTAGTTACAAAAGTCACTCAATATTACGTCTAGTCAGTTTATTAATACAGATAAAAACCAATAAGTACTAAAGTTAATGCTTATTAATGCTAAAACAACAAGAGATTCCCTATTTCCTCCGCATAAATAATATTATTTGTTTCCTAATAGGCAAATAGCTTTCACACCAAGAGAATATTATATCATACCCAATTAAGTCAAATATATTTTAAAATTGTTGTCTGTCTACCAAATCAAAACCCCCAAAAAACTATTCGACTAATTTTATTGATGTTTATTGCTTGTTAATAGTTTTTTTTAACGCACATTATACATTTAGTTTTTTTAATAATTTTGCCTAAAAGCACTCTGTCAACAGATCTTAACAATTTCTTTGGTTCAATTACAAAATTTAAATTGAGTTTGGTTTGTTTTTAAAATTAAAGATTTGTACACTCAAGTAGAAAGGATTGTAACAAATTATACCTGTAAATTATTATTAGTCATTCCATGGCAAATAATCTCTGACAGTAGGGAAGAGTTGAGAATAAATGACACAGACTGAATAGGGTCGTTACTTCTAGCAGCTTGGTTAGGGCCTAAAAGTGTTATAACTTTTTCCTGACAAATTCTATACATTTCTGAAGTTATGTCTACATCTGTATGTGCAAGCAGAGATCGGGCAATACAAGAAGCCTTTGTTTGATCATCATCTCTTAACTTCCATCTGTAAACAATTACAAAACTTATATTAAACTAACAGATAATACCTACATCATACTTAAATTGATATTTCCATTATACTGTATAGTAATTTATTAATGCAGATGCCTTAAAATACGGAGTCCTTAACCCTCTGAGTGTTCACTATATAATTAGTAGTTCCGCGCTGTTTTTAGGCCAAACGCAAGGTTTAATTTAAAAATTCACTAAAATTTGACATTTAGGTCTAGACACATATATGATACATCAAATTATTCAGAACAAAAGAGAGAATATGATAAAAAATGGTTCTATACATACTTTTATAGGAATTTTTGTGTGTTATTGCCCAAAGGTAGAAAATGTTTCACAAAAAATTATGTTAAAATTAGACCAATCTTCTAAAAACTGCTGTTTGTCCAATATAAAAAATCTGAAATAGCCATTTTCTTCCAAATTTTATATTCAAAAAATATAAAATTCATTCTCATTCCAAACATCTCTTATCAGACAGACTGCATCGGTTGGAGTTTTTCGAAAAGTGACTTTTGCCTTGACTCTCTCCATTGCACAAATTTCCTACTTTTTCTATCAACCATGACATCATTTGGATTTCAAAAAGGTTTTTAGCTTACCCAGAAATAATTATTTATTATTAATAATAAATAATTAATTATTAATAAAAATAATTAATTAATTATAATTATAATTAATTATTATAATTTTAATTAATAATTAATTTTTATAATTTTAATTAATAATTAATTTTTATAATTTTAATTAATAATTAATTTTTATTATTAATAAAAATAATAATTAATAATAATTAATTATCATAATTATTTCAAACCCAGAAATAATATAAAGGGTTTGATCTGAACAGTGTTGGCAGATCTCTTTTCTATGATTCGAACTAACATGATTGTCATATAGACCATTATTATTCGTTCTATCATTAAAACTTTTAAACCTAAAATGTTCTTTTAATTATATACAAGTTTCTCATGATTTTATATAGAAATAATCTACTATGTGAATATATATTATAACGAAATCAATAAGCTTTCCAGTAATGGTCTAATATTTTAAAAAGAATATAGAAATAAATACATTTGTTGGACACATGTTAAACTTTTAGTGATCGCCGACAAAGGTGAAACGTTAGGGGGATATGTTATAAATCAGTCAGAACACCATTCACAACTTTAAAGAAAAAAAAGAGAAAAACACTTAAATTAGACCCAGAATCATTGTAGGCAATTAAGTCATAAATAACTATAATATTAGAAACTTAAGGACAATCACACACAAAACTCATAAAATGTAACGGGACAACAGTTTTCTAAACGGTCACAATTTTGAAACATTAAAATTTGATTGGCTGACAAAAAGTAGCTGCTTACGTTCATTGGTTAAAGTAAATTAAGAGAGAGGGAATAAGTATTATTTAGCATTGACAAAGTAAAAATTATATAGGGAGTCTTGGGGAAAAACTCACACCATAGGGGTCGGCGAAGTAAAGCCAAAAGTATTCCTAATGTAGAATTACATTAGTAATGTAGAATTAGTATTTCCTATAAGTTATAATTCCAGTTTAGTAATAGTAAAGTAATAATTGTTTTTTAACACGTATGTTTTAACCGTGTTTGTTTTTACAAAGTAAAAGTATTTAACACCTTAGTAATCTTCGTTGCAGTACTAAAGAGGTACATCTACAAAGTGTTAAATGCATCTTCATGGTAATTTAAAGTGAATCATTTTATTGATAAATCACGTAGTACAGTGTAGTGTTTGGTGAACATCATTAACAAGTAATAAAGTGAAAGTTCTTCACTCAACTATCAGCACTGGATTACTTACATAGGAATACAACAAAAGTGGATTTGGTATTGTACTAATTATAGACTTTAATTGGAAACTAAATTGTTAAAATTGCAATTCTCTGTATTATTAAAATTTCACTCACTGTATTAGTTGTTCATTAAAGAGCTCCCCCTGAGCAAATAGTGTAAAATAAAAAACAAAACAAAAGTAATTGGAAATTAAATTCAAATAAAATTAGATATTTCAGAGCTAATGTTTAAGAGTATATTTGGACTTCATCATTAATAACTTTCCTTATGTGTTGACAATCCAAGGTATGACTAAATAATTCATAATTTTGATTTATATAATATTTCTGAAATTATAATAAAATAATTATCGTTAGAATATATATATATATATATATATATATATATATATATATATATATATATATATCACATCTTGTCTTGAATTGTCATCAATCCAATCTTTCCAATATTTCACTGATAAGGTGATGTAACAGCAGATATACTGTTAACATTTCTTAATCGTTACCAGGATTATTTACTGATGATAATCAGCAATTATCAGACGATTTCTATTATACTTTAATGAATTAAACTTTGAAAACGATAAGCACAAAAACATGAAACATCAAATATGAATATCAAAGTTTAGTAATCCTTCCTTGGCATTCAATGGATTCACATTAGAGTGAGAGTAGAATGTGACGACTGTGAATATAGTCCTTTTAATAACATTAATATTGTGTATATTAGATATTTGAATAGTTTAAACATATATAATAGTAATAATATCAAAATCAGCTAAAACTACTTTGAAAACATGTGATGGTTCTCTACTTACTCCTCTGTGCACAGCTGTATAAACAATGAAATAAGACTAAACTCTTTATGAAAAGGTAGGCTTAGCAAGGAAGTCTCCAGTAAATTCAAAGCTTCCGAAATCATTAGATTTGAAGCACTTCTAGAGAACTCCATTGAAGCTGTCATAGAATCCTTCACTCGCTTAGTGTTAAGAAACAGCTTTTCTCCATTTGTCTATGTAAGGTGTAAACATTATCACATGATATAATAAGCTTTCAGACAGTTTGAAACATACAAACAAAATATATAGAAACAAATAATTATTTCATAAAAACATCAGCTAACCAGCTGTTTAGCTGTGTTCATTTTCTATTACCAAATTTCTAACATAGAAATTCTATGTATTATGATCACTCATAAAAATGCTGAACATGAAATGTCTACCAAAATGCCAACCTTTTGGAGAACATTTGCACAATTTTAGAGTATTACTTTTGGAGTATTAAAGGTTACAATTTTGGTCCTATTATACTTATATTTGGTATGTAGACTTCGTATTTGAAACATTGGACAAATATATTAACAAAAAGGTCAGTAAATTTCAAAAAATGTTGTGAACAAATTTGTTTCTGACCATAAATTGTCAGCCATATTGTTTGGATATCAGGTCATTAAACTGCCTGAGTTCTTTATCTTTAATATCATCGAATGGTTCAGTACTAAATTAACTTTTATTAACAATAATAACTATCTCCTATCTTATTACAATGCTACGATCATCGTCTTATTATTATTATTAATCCGGAATGACTCTAATTGTTGAGACTCACAGATCTGATTCTAAATTATACTTTAATTCTCTGAAATAATTACAAGTTTCTTAATACACGAAGTTTGCTCACCCTGTTGCAATTCTCAAGTCTCAATTTTCCCAGGAATCTCTTACTCGCCAAATAAGTCTGGCTATCATCAATAATTTCTGCAGCACCTTACATTGATCAATCTTGGCCCACTGACCAAGTTTCCTCCCACTCAGGGGTTTATATATCATTGTAGCATCAATGATATCCGCCTTGTTTGCAAGGTAAGCAATTTCGTCAGTTTTTCAGGTCCGTCACAATAACTGTTGTCATTCTGGCTTCTTAAAAATAATTTAGACTACATTTCTAACTAAAACTATCAAAATTCCTAACAATATGCAGTATAACATACCACAACAGCTCATTTTGCATCACTTTAAAATCTCATTCAGATGCCCAAACATATATTCTACAATTGAAAAAAAGAAAGTTATTACTAAGAAACAAAAACAAAACCTCAAAATTAGAACAAATCAGTAATAACAGCTCATATAATTAGAAATTAATAATTTTAAATTGGTTTTACTTTTCGTTTAATGTTGATCTCAAAATTGTGAATATTTAAAATAGTTCTTGAAAGTTCCTGTTGCTGCTTATACTCTACATAATCCCATATATATAATACACAAAATAAATTGGGATTGTATTAGTCAGCATGCCGAAAACAAGTATTGTATTTTTTATTTCAAGTAAACACTTTTTCGACATTAGAAGAAAAGATTTAGAAAAGAAATTTAGAGAGATGAACTCTCGAACTAGAGTAATCATAATTTACATTAAAAATAGTAAATGGGAACATCTATTCTACTTTTAATCTGTTCTTGATGTGTTGATCATTTACATAAAAAATAATAAACAGGAATATCGATTTCATATTTAAAGTGTTTTTGAAATAATAAAAAAAACTAATTATTGATATATAAATTTTATTGGCCAATTCACATCTTTAAATTGTTAGTTGAACCAAATTTCATTATTCAATGCTTATTTGATAAAAAATATAAAGTTTTAACCATTAAAGTGGTATAACAACACACCCGTGTCAAAAGGGAGCGTTTTCCTACCCTGGAAGTGGGAACGACACGCAAAACCACTTTAACGACATATAAAAAGTCTTACTAAAAATTCAATATTGCACCCACTAAACATCATCTAATCGCAATAAATTTGGCATAAATGGAAAGCTAAAGATCCGAACTTGCATTTTCGTGTAACTAAAAGTGTAAAATATGTAAAATTTAATGTTATATGATTAAATTTCGATGATGTTAGTGTTACACGCCGCTCTACTTGATCACTGCTGGCGAGTCAACATTTTGTCTCAAACATATGTCACTTTTGTTGATTTATTACAAGTCCATATTTTTCTTTAGTCTACTAAACCTTGACACTATTTTATACATAAATTCTTACTCTTTCCTTATATGTTTTTTAAAATCTTGTAGCATTTATGAATAGTGAGATATAGATCGTTGTCTATGAAACCACATTTACCGAACATTTTTCCGAATAACTTTTTATTTTGTCAACTTACCGCCAGCAATTTTGGATTACCTTCCAAAACTCTTTCATTGGCATATTACCTACACTTCCTGTTACCATGGTTTTTCACTTAAATGTCTCAGATTTTAGTAATTATATGTATGGAAGATAATAAAGGATTGTTTTTTATTACTCACTTTAAATGCTTTAACATATTTCAAAAGAAGTTTATGCACTTGTGGGTACATCAATGAAATGGCTGGATCTAGAAGACATCGTGTGAGATGTTCTTGCAATTGTGAAGGTACTGAAGTAGCTGCAATTGCAGTAGGCACCAAAGACTTCAATATTTGAATAGCCATTATGATCATGTGAAGACGTTCTATAGGTTCCTTAACACTGACAATAAACAAATTATTGTTATTATTATTATTTTTTTTTACATTATACCTCTATTTTATGTTATTCAACATTTGTTAATTATACAAGATATTAAGATTTATTTAACTTAAACTGTCATCTAATAACATATATGAAAACGAGACATATTTCTTAGTCAGTTTTTATATATGTTACAAATTAATAATTATTTATACAGAAAAGATAAACACCTTTAAGAACTAAAGTTTTCATTTACAGAATAAATTAATGAAATGTTGATTAACTTTCAGAAAGTGGAGTAATTTACTACTACTTAATATCAATTCAGTTGGACCACTGACAACTCGATTTGCACATTGTTTGAGAGTAAATGACTTAAAATGAGAAGAAAAAAGAAAAGAAAAAAAACCTTGGCCATCATCATCAAGTACTAGATGTTATAAAAAAAAACCCATTATAATTAATATATTTCCTTGAGATAGTTGGTGTAAGAAGGTTTTGTATTTAAAAAAACGGGAAAAAAACCATAATAATAGACCAGTTTGTGACATAACAGCAATAATATTATTATTCTAGTTGGTTAATATCAAATTAATTTTATGGTTATTTTAATGAATTATCTGTTAGTTTCTATAGTTTTTGCGCAGTTGAAATTTCTGGTTAATCAGAACTTTTGACAAAAGTAAAAAAATGGAAAATCTGGTTTGGTCACAACGTATTGTTGAGTTATTAGGTGCAATAAATCACGATCATGGGTCATATAGTTTTCGAGATCCGAAATTGTCAAAGGAGCTTCACTATAATAAAACATTTCTTTATATGGTAAAACAGTTTCCATCCACCATTACTGATTGCAACTACCAAGTTCATGCTAACCTCAGATGTAATATCTTGTTCCACCGCATTATAAAAGCAATTGAGGACCTCTTGGTAGTAGTCTTTGATAATGTCTTAACATGGTTACTTGTGACACAGCTTTCCAAGAAAGTAAATAAAACAGTATAAATTACTCTGATGTAGTTACACACTGGCAGTGATTTTTATGGTCTTAAAAAAGTAAAGTATTTCCAGTATGATGACTGAGCCTTAGTTTTCTGGGCTGTATCCCTAAGCTCATGACACAACAGTGATCATGGTATTCAGTAAGTTTTGTACAACTCACAGAAGGAGTTGCTACTATTCTGTTAGCAGCTCCAGCACAAATTTTGTAAACACTATCTCTTGTAAGATAAAATTCTCACTCTAAATGGTATGTACTGAACCAGTACTTATCCCCAACTCAACTGCAAGTTGTCAGAAGATGATGCAATGGTCTTGCATAACAAAAGTTCATAATTGGTCAATGACTTCATCATTTCGGCTTGCTAAAAGTCGACTGGAATATAAGTTGTTCTCCACCAACGTGCGGCCATCTTTAAAATGGTTGTACTACTCCTTAATTTGTATAATGCCCATGAAATTATCGCTGGACACCTGCTGAACCATCCTAACTGTTTCCACATCAGTATCACCAAGCATAATACAAAATCCAAAGCAATACCACTGATCAAGTTGTTCTACTATTTTAAAGAAAATGGAAATTCAAGAACCTGACAAGTACTCTCTCACTGACAGGTTAACTGCTCACAACCAACGGTCTCTGCATGTTGGAAAAAAATTCACGGTTGGGCATGAAGGTACTTTTCACCTTTCCATTGTTCCTGCAGGAAAAATTCAGTGCAGATACTTTGTAATTAAATATAAAAACCATAGATATATAAAAGCTTTCCCTTTTATTACTGCCAAAGGTTTTCAATACTTAGTTAAAATTCACAATATTAATTTTATTGGTAAAATTTGTAATAGAAATCTATCTATTTCGAACTCCCTCATGAAAACCAGAGACCATGAAATGTCTACTTATCCTACCCATGTAACATGTATTTTCTTTGTAATATGCAAATCATTCATCCACTCTTATCATGTAAATCATTCATACTTCATTTCGATCAAAGGGTTCTATTGGTTCATCATTATAACGGGTACTTTACATCCAGAGGATCTTTTGGAAATTCAATAATCCTACACTTTTTTTCTTTCTTTCATAAAAAATTTTCTTGAGCAAATTTATTAAAGATAATACATTATTATGAGATAATTTACACAAGATTTTTAATAAATTTAAAAAACTTATACTTAACAATTTATTTTTACAAAATTTAATAGACTGTGATCTATTAGTTATCTACAGCAAAAGTCACTTATTACATCATCTATAATTTCCATCATCAACTATTTCCTAGCACACATTAAAAAATCAATTTAATAGTGTCTTTATTTCATTAAGTTTCTACCAATTTCTTAATTCTTACTAAGTTTGAACATACACTTCACTTTAATGATATGACTAACTGTTGCGCAATGTGGTCTCCGAACATTTCTTGATTGATAACACTTGCAATGCACGAAACTCAAGTCTCTCTTCTAACAATCACTGAATAAAGAGAACTTGTTCAGACATCTACTCAAGTTTTTCTTCTAACAATCACTGAATAAAGAGAACTTGTTCAGACATCTACTCAAGTTTTTCTTCTAACAATCACTGAATAAAGAGAACTTGTAAATATTGCCAAAAAACGTATTTCCTTTGTGAGGGTGATAATAAATCCACAAAATGGCAGAAGATAAATTATGTGGGTTAAGCTAGTTATAAATTGGGAAAACTATTAGAAAAGAAGAAATCTTGTAAACCAACATTTTATGTTGATAATAATTTAGGTAAAATATTAATTAATAGACAAAATAAAATATCAAAAATGAAGAAATGTGGAGGTTATCAATTATGTTGTAAAATTTGTAATGCTACAGGTAAAACTGTTAGAAATTTTAAAATTAGATTAGGGGAACATGATAGAAGTTGGAGGCTAGGTCATGAAGACTCTAGTTTTGCTAATCACTTAAAAACATGTTATGTTCCAGATTTTCATTCTAACATAAATTTTGATAACATAAATCTAAAAAATTAAATCTCGAATCATTAGAAATTAATAGAATATTTAAGGATATGTGTTAGTTTTAAATGAACAATTAGAATTAAATAACTTCCCTCCTCAAACCTTTAGCCAGGTGTAATCCCTAAAATTGTAACTTTAACTTGGATACCAAAGAAATGGTTGTATTAGGATTTGAAATATGAAAATAAACCGGTAGATTTATAATTGGTCTATAGAGAAGACCACGTGAGTCAAATGAATGACTGAAAATAAATATTATAACAAGGGTAATAAAAATTCAATATAATTTCCAAAATATTAATTTGATGTATAAAATGTTAGTTGTAAGTTGTAATAAATATTTAAGTGATAGTTGTGTTGTGATAACAGACAGAACAGGTTGTCATATAAATGATTTGAGCAGTGTCCATGGTGCAAAGTATGTGAACAGTTTTTAGCTGACTTTGTACATTGGAAAGGATGCTTATTTTGTGGGATCTAGAAAGGAAAGCATGCGGTTAGTAGAGTCTTACTGTGGCATCTGACTTGGTTAGACGTGTTTTCTGTTTAAAGAAATTTTTAGAACAATGTAGTGTAAAAGTTTAGAGACGGCATCTGACGTGGTCAGACGTATTATTTTTGTTTAAAGAAATATTAGAACATTCTAGTGTAAATGTTTTAACAAGTTTAGAGATGGCATCTGACGTTGTAAGACGTATTTTTGTTCGAGGAGATTTACGGACAATAGTTTGCAGGAGAGTGATGAACACTGTGAGTAATACTATGAATTTGAAAAGACAATTTGACATTGTCGGCGGGCTGATTGTGTCTACAAGGAAATTGCCTTTTAGGATGAGGGCAGCTTACCACAAAGGACTTTCACCATGGAAATGACCACATGCGGTAACACAAAATGATAGACAGTTTTACATAATTTTTTTTATATAAAAGAACAATTGATAAAAAATATGTTAAAATTTGTTTAAATGAATAAGTAGTTGTATTGTAAGCAGTAATTTTGAAAGATTTAATTTATCTTCTAAATAAAAATAATATAAAAATAATATACATGAGAATAAAGAAGCTCATAATTAATATCATTATTAAAAGTTGAAACTGATTAACGTAGATTCATTAAAAAGGATTTTGGTCTCTTCAAGACTGGATAATTTAAAATTTACAATAAATAATTTCAGATAATATACTAAAGATGTACCATGAATATATACGTGTATGAATAATGTCAATAAATAACCATGTTCAGTTTCAGCAGAAAAAATAAGGATTCTTATTTATCAAACCACCACTTTCAAAAGAAATCACGACCCTGAGATTATTTCAATTCAAAGTAAGTTTGTATTTTTTTCAAAATTGATGAGTTAATTCCATCTGGCGCCCATAAGCTGAGCAATTTTTCTTTAAATAAATACTTAATGTTAACCAGTGCCAATTTAAGATTTAATACAGATCAATATTATTTTTATAAACTCAAACCTTTTTATTTTAATATTTATACAGGTCATAGTCCTTTGTCCCCCACTTTCTATATTCCAATTTACATTACAATGGGGAATAGCCAGCTATTGTTTGTAATGTGTACTATACCTTTTTCCTTATTCTTATAACATACCTTGCCAATGCTATAACTAGCAAAGCCATGGTCAGCAAGTTTCATTAAATTTGTGGTTATACTAAAAAAAAAAGTGTTTTATTTATTAGAACTAGTTCAGATACCTTTTAAAAAATTACTTTCAACTGCCTGAAAGAAACCAATGTCTCGTACACCTGCATAGTCAAACATAGATTTTGGTTCAAGTCGGACCTAAATATCTATTATTTCGTGAAGCCGTTGATTTCATTACTAGATAATTGATATTTTTGTAACATTATTGCCTTCTATCCAGAGATCACATATAGAAGATTTTTCATTAAACTGTCAACACTCCAAATATTTTTTAACCATCAAATCGTCTAGTTCTGTTTACACAACTCAAATATCGTATTAATTAAAATTGATCAAGTCCTTCATTTCAAGCTAAGTTTCTATACACAATATGACATCAAAGTCATATAATAATTTTACATTAAACATTAAGATTTTACATTACAACAAACCAATAATATTTAACTTTAATCTAACCTTTTAGTGATGCTTCTAATGTTGCCAACATTACATAGCTTACACCCATACAAGAAATTGACAACTTTTTGGCTCACTGTATACGAGTTTTAAAACATTAAAATACAAGAAGTCACAATTTTAGTCTGATCTTGCTCAAATTTGGTATGTACACTCATATTATAGAAAACAGCTTTTTGAAAAGACTTTTTTTACACAAATTTTATGCAACGTCCCATAATCGCTTATTTTTATAGCATTAATATTTGTATTACATGATACCCAATAAGTTTTCTTTCTACTATAAAAATTAGAAGGGTATTACTAAAAATTAAAATTGTTAAAACTATAACTTCAAAATTAGACCTAATCGGGAATTCCTCCTTATATAGAACCTATATATCTTATGAGCCTGTAGTAACTCATTTTAAGTAATTTGGTTATCTGGATGGCAAGTGAAAAATATGTTGCAAAAACATTGTACAAACTTTGTCACTCACCTATCCCTAACCCAAAAAAAAATATTATATTTAAATAGGGCCTAAACTACAATAATTGCAATATAGCTCAGATATATGGGGAGTAATAGTTTCTTACACAAGTCAATTACGAGACTCTTACACTACTCTAGAATTTAACATTATTTATTTTCTAGCCAAATCTATGATACTATAGGCAAGTTTTTTTAAATTTTAGAATACAGAAAAGTTTTTAATATGTGTTTTTAGTTTTAGTATTTTAAATGTAAAAAAAAAAAAAAAAAAAAAAAAAAAAAAAAAAAAACTAAGAAAAAGACATACACACTAACAATAATTCCAATAGAAAAACCATTCAAATTGGTTTAGAATAAACTAATAAACTAGAGAAACCATAACTAGTTTGTTTATCTGATACTTTATACAGATTGATTCATAATATTTCAAGAATGGGTTCGGAAAATCACAAAAAAAGAAAAATCCATTAACATGTCTTAAAATGTTACATAGTCATTTGTATGTTTCTAAACAATTTTTTTTTAACACAAACATTTATTATAATTATTATTTATACACATAAAATATATAATTGGAAATAATGAAACAATATTTCAATTCTACAAAAGAGGTAACGGCTCAATAAAACTTTGTTGTGGAATTAAATAATTGTTTCATTATTTCCATTAATATAGAATTCCACCAAGGACTGACTGTTGTCACATTAAACTATAAATAACAAATTTATGTAAATAAAACCATTTAACTAAATCGTTGTTACAAGATCATTTGTATACTATACTTTTAGATAATTTCATCCAAAAAATTGTATAAAATTGAAAATTTGAATAAGAGTTTAATTGAATAAAAAAATTGTGTACAAGTGATAATGATTATCTGAATGTTATAAAAATAAAAGCTCATGTCAACTGAAGGCAATTAAATACAGTCATACAAATATCAGAAGGGCTACTTATTAAGTAATTGTCCACATTTAACCTTAACTTACAAGCTGTTTTGAACAGTCGAAGCCAGTATGACCAAAGCAAAGTGCATGTGATGATTGAGATCTCTCACAACTGGATGAGACGAAGACCAAACTAACTTCTTATTTACCAGACATTTGGAAAACAGATGTAACAATCTCGGCAGTAGCGGTGAACTAACACCTGAACATGAGCCAATCAGCTCGATCACATTAATTAGAGTCATTACGCAGTACTGAGGTACACTAAGTTGTGTCAATGGCAGCTGATCAACATCATATGAGTAAGTCTATAATAAAAGTAAGTACATAGTGTAAGCTATGCTTGTAACATGTAATTTTATGGATAGGTTTTAAAGTATGATTGGTATTGAATAAAAAGCTTCTATTTTACAATGACGTAGTTATTTTTAATCACTCTTAATTATATTATCGATTTAGAAAACAAACTAGCATGAATTATTTACCTCTTTAAGTTTGGTTCTACAATCTTATAATAAAGCTTCTGTTAAGTTATCAAGTAGATAACTACAGACAAATCCAGCTGGCAAGTTCTGTTCTACACCGGTAAGAATATTATCAAACCAGTAACAAACAGCAACTTTGTAGCAATTTAACACTTTAACATGTGTATGTTGGTGCGAATTGCAAGGTTTTGATTGGTAAAAAACCAACTGGGAATGCCCATGGTAACTGAAGAACTAACTAAATTGAAAATAGTTCAAAAAGTACTTTACAATTTTAAGTTATTAAGCTTACATTACAAAGAATGACTTGTGCTAGAAAGAGAGGAAATGATTGAAGACGAAAAACTCCCCCCCCCCACTCCATCACTCAGTCTGGCTGTTAGTATCTGTCACAGCTGTCTAGCAAATTTCTACAAGTATAACAATTTTACACTGCACTATGACTGTAGCATTTTTTTAAAACACTTTACAGTGCTACTAGTCTCGTTTTACTTTGTGTTTTTTGTTTTCTTCTATATTTTTTACAATACGGAGGGTTTTTTTTCTCTTTTTTTTTCGGTTACTTGAGGAAAGAAACTCCACACCCAGGTCCATGTAATAATTTGGCACGATAGTGATTTAATGGCAAATAAAGCCAAAAATGGAAATCAACACATATTGAACAAATTCTGGAAAGAACGGCAACTGCTTATTGTGTGTCATCGAGAGGGGACAGTTGTTAAAATATGTTAAAAGTATGCACAAAAAAAAGTGTATGGATTCTTCCGTAGAAAATCAATGTTCATTTTTGAGTCTTCAAAATAAATCACGGTTGACTGAACTTGACGACTTTGACAAGTGTGTTGTTCAGAGAACAGTGTACAACTTTTACAAAACTGATATCTCTTTCCTCACACTGAATATTTAAAAAATAAACTATTGGAATCAATAAAATTTTAAAGGAGTATGTCTAGCCTGCGGCAAATTTAGATGTCACTTGAATTTCGCTGGGGAAAAAAAATTGGAAAATATTGATTGAAAGAAGTGACATTTACGTGGAGCAGATAGACTATTTGAAGAAAATGAAACAGGCAAAAAAATATAATTAAGCAAGAAAATTGGACCAATCCTAGATATCCACATGTCACTCAAAAAGACTGGTGTGATAAAAGCTTGGATGGTTACAAAAAAAAAAGATAAACAAAGTAGGAAGGACTATAATAGTATATGCTGGTGGTGAAATGGGGTTTATTACTAACGCTGGCCTAATATAATTTTTTTGGTTTTTTTATTAGTGATTTTAAGGTGAAAAACCATTGCGGTCATTATCGCCTTCACAACACTGAGCATTAAAAAACACTCCAAATTAAAAACAACCACAAACAACTAAAAACTAAAAACAACTTATAAAATTTTAAAAAACAAAAATAATAAGACACTAAAACTAGTTATCAACCATAAATAAACAAACACATAAAATGTTACAATGCTGTAAAAGGGCCCAGCAACAAGTTAACAACTATATACTATGGTAAATATAGTTAATAACAATTAAAAACAAATAGTGGAGGACTGTAAAAGGGGCCGTGCAATGAGTTACCAAGGATAAATTTTAACAAAAAATTAAATAGACAACTAAATGTAATATTACAGAGCTCTAAAATGATTGCAATAACTGACTAGAAAAATCTTAAAATTTGTCAAAAATTTTCAGGTGATCCAAAAGGGACAATACCCGACCGAGGATCTGAGCATTATCCCCTAATTTCGCCAGAATAGAATATGATAGGGCAAATGTCCTATGCACACCTGCTAAAGCAACACGGTCAATAAGAATGTCTTAATAGAGAATACAGCTTGACAAAATGGTCATTGTAGTGGATTCCCATGTTCCATCAGAAATCCATGAGTAATCATGGAATGACCAATAAGAACACAAGTAACCACCAAACCACCACTTCCTCTCAACAACTGACACGTATCGATGAATGCCATCGACGGATAGTATCTTTTACTTACTCAGCTTATAGCTTATTGGACCCTGTATTTGTCCAGTCTTCTTTCTCCCTATGAAAAATAATTTTAACTCTTGATACAACGTCAGATACCAAAACACGATGAAGCTTCCTTTGCCCTTCATCAGCTTTTGTGTATCCTGAAATTCCGCAATGCCCAGGTACCCCGCAAAATGATATTCCAATGTCCCGTAGCTGAAGTCTGTGTATGGAACACAGAATATCTTCAACCAAGGGATTCTTAGAATACATATCCTGGATAGCCTGTAAAATAATTTTGGAATCGGAACACAAAAGAGATAGTGAAGGAAACCAGATGGAAGCCGCTATTAAGGGCTTTCAAAATAGCAAAGAGTTCGGCAGAAAATATACTATAAGCTGAGGGTAATCCATACATATACATCCGATCGGATGAGTAATATGTGCAACCGACTTTATTGTCCAGTTTAGAACCATCTGTGAAAATAATTTCACTAGATGGGTGTTCATCAAGTATATAGTGAAACGGACGATACGGTTTGAGCACAAACTACTAATATATTCTACTTGTAGTTGTTGTCTTCTTTGAGAAAGAGATGGTTCACCAGTCTCGGCGAGTAAACTAGAGACTAGACTCGAACGAAATGCTCCAAAAATAATACAAAGTGCAGAATTATGTACGGCATCAAGTTTATTAATGGCTGATGGTCTTGTGGATGAATAGACTATGGAGCCATAATCAAACCACGATCAAATAGCAGCACAGTAAAATTGCAACATACAACTCCTATCACCGAGAACTGCTAAGAACACATAACATTTCAAATGTTTTATTACTTAGAGTTTTTAGGTCAGATAAATATGGAATCCAAGGGAGTCTTGGATCAAATTATAGGCTTCAAAATTTAGCAGATACATCAGTTAGAATTTGTGTTTCTCTGAGAAATAATAAAAGCTGATGGTTTAGTCTACAGCAACTAAAAGCAATACATTGGGTTTTTGAAGCAGAGAACTTAAATCCTAAACAAAACAGTCTTGGCCAAGATTGCAATATATTAAAATAAGCTGAAGGGCTCCTTCGGCAGTTGCCATACCTCGAGAAACCATATGTATAGCAAAATTCTCAACAAATAGAGAATAGCAAACAGAGCATTAGCAGTAATGCTGTTGATTGCCACAGCAAACAGGGTCACACTCAGCACACTACCCTGAGGGACACTATTCTTTATATGATAACGATCAGGCAACTTAGTTCCAACACACACTCTGAAATATCTGTTGATAAGGAAGTTTTTTTTTTATAAAAACAAGAACATTGCCATTTATATCACAGGATTTTATACCCTAAGGGACACTATTCTCTAAATGATAACGATCAGACAACTTAGTTCCAACACACACTCTGAAATATTTGTTGCTAAGGAAGTTTTTATAAAAGTAAGAACATTGCCATTTATACCCCATGATTTTAAAGTATTCAGAATTCCTCTTCATCAAGCCATATAATAGGCCTTTTCTAGGTTAAAAAACACTATAACCAGTGTCTGACAAAATAAAAAGGCATTTTGTAAGGCAGACTTTAGAGAAACCAACTGATCAGCTAATAATCAACCCTGCCTAAAACCACATTGGTCATTACTAAGCAGACTGTTACTCTCGAGGTACCAAACAAGACGCCGATTGACTATTTTCTCCACCAGCTTGCAAAGCACACTAGTGAGAGAAATGGGAAGGTAATTTCTGGTTTCAGATTTTTCTTTACCCGGTTTGAGAAGATGAATCACTGTAGCCTCCAAAGCATAGGGAAAACATTGCTCCTCATATATATAGGATAAACTATGTTGTCAGGGTCTGGAGCGACATGAAATCCCGTCCTGACGACATAGCAGATTATAATTCCTGTAAGGAAAATGGTATATTTAATGGCGATTAATTTCGACAGACTTACTGTGAAAAGTATTGCCTCTTGAGACCTTTTATACACACGAAAGGCGTTGCTGTAAACAGTAGTTGAAGAAAAGTTAGCAAATGATGACCACATAAAATAACAATTTCACAGTTCTGTTATTTATAGTATGAACTCCATCCTTCTGCTTAAATCCGCATAAGGGAACAGAGGGAGGAGGGCCACAAACTGAACATAACTTTTTCCACACTGTTGATGTAGATGTGGTTCTTGATATCGTGCCAAACGTGTACTGGGCTCATGATTCTTTCCTACTCTGTCTAAAAACTTGACGTGTGTTGGCTCATAAAATTTTATATCTTTCAAGATTTTCACAAGAAACCTTCCTTAGGGCTTACGGCATAGACAGAAAGTTTTACTACATCCTTCGTTCCACCAAGAAACTGGTGGAAGTACTGGTCTCTTCGACGATTTCGGAACGTTGTTGTCCGCTACTGTAATGTTTGCTGTTGTAAACGAATGTACCGTTTTATTTATAGGAACATTATTATTGTAAATAAGTGATACAAATTCATGAGAGAAGTCAGAGAAAATAAACATCACAGGAGCGTGATCACTTCTGTATGTGTCGATAGAACGGACCACTCATATTTAGTAGCTATACAAGGGCTACAAAATGACAAATTGACGGTTGTTTAACCATGTGTAGAAGCTGCCAGATGAGTTGATGAAACAGTCATTGAGCAGAATCAAATCCAAATTGGATCGAATCCTGTCAATACTATTGAATCCCTCTAGGGCTTCCATGTAGGGCTTCCATGATTTCCATGTATAGTGGTGAACATTAAAATCTTCCACCAAAAGAAATGGACCAGGCAACTGCTTAATAAGGTTGATTAGTTCCACTTCCACAGACTAATTAGGTAGAATGTACAAAAAATTGTCATATTATAAGGTGTAGTAATCGTTATTGCTATTGATTGCAATGAAGTCCTAAGGTTCACAGACATACCACAAATGGAGTTGTGGGCAAGTATTCCTACTACACCCTTAGATCTGTCTGCAGTGACATATTCACTTCAAAAAACTGAAAACACCCTCACAATAAAGGAGTTGATGAAGATGAGTCTTTAGAAGGCAAATGACTAAAAGAGATGTATCACATACAAGAACCTTAAGATCTTCAATGTGACTTCTCACGCCTTTGATGTTCCATTGCAATGATTGCATCCACTATTTAATTTTTTAATTTCTGGCTCTATATATGAACAAGTAATAATAAAATAATGAATTCGATAACAATTAAAATGGATCTGGACTTGCATTATTGTTATCACCTGTCTAACTTAAAACAGCATCAAGTGGTTTAATTTTAGTTTTAGTTTTTGAAGTCTCAGAGGTAAGCTCCACTGCAAATTCAACAACTAAAAACACCAGATGTTGAAGGCTTCGGGGACTCCTGAGGTGATTTTAGAAGGGGTTTAGAGGAGCCTGCCCCTCCCTTATTTTTGGTTTATAGACTTACTTGTTACACACAGTGGTCTAATAGGCTTGGCTACAGTATTTTTATGTTGAACTTTATCAAAAGACTAAGATTTTGAAAGAACAATTACTGATTGAAATTTTTGTTTAATTAGCTGCCCAGTTGGCAGTGGCAATTTAAGGTTTTTGTGGCGAAGGCACAGATTTAGCTTTGGACGCAATAGGTTTTGTAGACTTAGTATGAATGACAACTTTAGAACTAAATGGGACATTAACAGATGAACAGCTTTATACTGCAATTAATTGTTTAATTTGATCTGCAAGTACATGAACGATCTCACCCAGTTCTTTACATAATGAACATGATCTCAGGGCTGTGGCAGATGTTGTGGGGCATTTGCATTCAATTTACCTATGGTTGGAGATAGAGCAGGTCTTTGTTTGTATACTTTCCTAGTTTCGGGAAAAGAAAGTTTTTCTTTAACAATTATTTCTAAAATTCCCTTCCCAACTTTATATTTTGGGGATTTCGGTGAATATGCAGGATGGTTGCCATCACAATTTTCACACTTTGCCTCAATATAACACTCTTCACTTTTGTGGCCTTTAATGGCGCACTGTCTACTCACTTCCTCTTTAGAGCAAGTGTTGCTAACATGTCCAAATCCTTGGAAACAACATCTTGGATTTGGAATGAAGGTCTAACAGTTAGACTGTAGAAACCAGCATACACTAGCTACGGACGATTTAGAGTACCAAACGTTAGAATAGTAGATTTGACCCCTCAGTAATATGATGGGCAATAAGAAATGTGGGAGTAGGTCCCTGGATCCATATGTCCAAACTAGTTTTTGTTTGTTTTCGAAAACAGACTCTTCAAACGATGTCGATAATTATCTCTTATAATAACCTGGGTTGATGTTATTTATAGTAGAGGCCATGCATGAGTTAACCAGCACATCTTGTTGGACGGTTGCAGATGAGACTCTGGGAAGGAGTATATCCTTGGATCATTTTCAAAACCCCAGAACTCTGGAGCCCAGAGTAGTCCTCTTTAACCAGACTAGATGGGCATCAGCCCAGACACATAACTGGACAGGGAAGGTCCAACACCTTCCCTATCGCAAAGACGTCTTGACCAAGGACGGAGGTGGCTGGCTACTGAACAGAAACTGTGCATACGTCTTCGGCAGAGGAAGCTTACATCAGCTTACCAGATTCAAAGGTTGTCACACTTTGCTCTGATAAACACTCCCAAACGTGCTACTGCTCTGCACGTTCAAAAGCTAATCCCTGTATGTACGAATGTAGAGTGTTTACGTATCCCTAGTAATTCATGTAGTGTAACAGCCTCTACAAAATGTAAAAAAATATACGAATATTATATGTGTGTGTATTTTCGGAAAGATGTTTTATTGTTCCACCCCTGTATAGGTCGGGTTCCGCGAGGGACGCTAAACCCCTCTGAATAGGTGTAGATATCCTACACCCCGTGTAATAAGAACCCTAAGTAAAGGTGAAAGTAATAAACTGTATATTGGTGAACTGGGTGTATATCTATGTGGATAATAGTTTATTTGTTGTGATTGTTTAAATGGGGACCGTGAGGGATGCCAAACCCCTCTTATTAGGTGGAGCTAGTCTGCACCCCCTCTGCAGAGGTCTATATGAATGGGAGATACTTCAGAGAGTGACTACTACAACCAAATGGAAAGTAAAAACTGTATGACTTGAACAAGAGACAAACTGGTAACAATTTTCCGCCTCAATTGTTTGTTGTTGATAATGAATTTTACCAGAAAATTCTTGTTGAAAAAAAAACTTAACTCAAATACCTCAAAAGCTGAGGTTGAGTGGCTTCAAAATAAAAGAATCACATGTGATGGAAGAATGGTCTTTACGCTTCATACAGAAACACAAAGAAAAGTATAAGCTACATCAATTTGAGAAGATTTTGGAAAAAACATGGCTAAGAAGTACTTTGGCTGCCTGGCCGAACATTCCAATTTAAATATGATCAAGTTTGTTGGGGAATGGTGAAATATAATGTATCCCAAAAAATGTCACAAAAAAAAAAAAAAATGAATCACACCATACAAATATGCAAAGTGAAGATTGAAGTGCATTACAATGAAAAAGTGGATAAAAGTCTGCAATAAGGTTAAATTTATTGAGGAAGAGTATTACGAAAAGGAACATTTCATTAATGAAAGGATAGCAAGGATCATCATAACACTCAAGATATCATCAGATGAAAGTGAAACTTGAGATGATGAAGGGAAGCAGACAGCGAAGGTTTATGAAGAGAGGCCTGACAGTCTACTCTAATAAAGCAACTTCAATAGACTAACATTTCTTTTCAATAAACACAAATTGTATATTCGTTCATGTTGCATTAAATAATGTTTAATCTATTATATTATTACAACTGCTATCATTTAAACACACAAGCAAACCTTAGCTAAAACTATATTTGGAACAAGATCTTGATGCTATGAACACTTGGTTTAATAGGAATTGTTTACTGTTAAATATAACGAAAACACATCTTTTACAGTTTCACACCAATTACAAAAGCAATGCAATGATGAAAGCTATCTTTACAGTATTAAAAAACCCTCGATCATTGTTGTTTTTTTTTTTTTTTTTTTTTTTTTTTTTTTTTTTTTTTTTTAATTAAAGTGGAAAACACACTGATACTGAGGCAGCATACAATGGATCAGATTTATAAAACAAATAAATAAAACATTTTATATTATTCTACCTATAAAAAGAGTGATTTAATTAAGTACTATTATGATGGTGTACTATGCCTACATATATTCACAATTAACATATGGCATTATTTTTGGGGTAATTCAGCAAATAGTAAGCAGGTCTTTAGTACACAGAAAAAACTTATCAGGGCTATCTTCAAACTGAATTATTATGAATTGTGTAAACCAATCTTCTAAAAACATAATATATTGCCTTTATGATGTATATAATTATTCAGAATACTATATTCTGTTAAAACTAATTTTATAAAATTTATAAGTCTAAAATGTGATTACAGGTATCCTATATGGAGTAAGAAATTATTTATTTAACTATCCTCATAGAACAACCATGTTTGAGATCTCTCCTTATTATAGTGGCATTAGACTGTATAACAAACTATCAGATTATATTAGGACATTTTAGCCTGTCCAAAAATTTGTAGAAAGGATCTTCTGAAGGAAAACTCTTTTAATTCTATAGATGAATATATGCTCTTTATAATTAGTATAGGTTTAAAAATTGTTATTTGTTAAGTTGATGTGTTTGAATATATTCTAGATTAGACTTGAATATTGCGACTCTCCACCTGGCATGGGAAATTAATTCTAATTGAGTCCTGTTATGTAAAGATAATAACCAAATAAATCATGTGTATTATTTCTTAATTTTTTGTCATATATTAAATATAATCAGACATCTCAAAATGTAGAAAATATTATGGATAACCTAAATAGGAAGCTATTATTTTGAAATTTATTTGATATTCTTCTAGGACAATATATATATCAAACCAATGCTAATAGGAAAAATAAACTAGGTTTGAGTAAAAAGATATTTTTTAACACCAAAGTGAGATTATTATGAAAAAAAAAAAGTATTACATGCCAAAATAACTAAAAATTGTTTATACTTATAATGTCAAGTACAAGTCAAGCGACACATTCGATGTATAGGCTGGCATATGGACAGACCCTCATGACCAATAATACTGTATATTTTCAGCAATGCTAGTACATGAGAGCCACTGCCTTTGCCAAAATGCAAAGTTAAAATAATTTATCTGTATAATTATACCTTATTAAGAGAATCTTCATGATGCAGAGAACTATTGGGGCTACTGAATAAAGATTGCATATCTGGTCTGCTTTCTGTTTTAATGGCGTCTTCAAAATTCTGTAAACAAAATTAATATACACCATTTCTACAGTCTTTGTTTTTAAAATATAACAAATTACTTTATCTATTTATTTATGTTATCAAGAAATAAATAAACTATACAATTACTAACTCATATCACATTACTAACCACCAATCACATAAATTGGAGCTTGTTCTTAATTATTTGTTTACATCAGTTTAACTTATTGAGCTAATATGATTGTTATAATTGGACTTCTCTCCTATACGTGTGGCTATAAAATTATATGGTACTTTAACTTATTGAGCTGATATGATTGTTATAATTACTCATTCAATATAAGGGTATCAAATCCATAGAGGAGATCTAAGTTTTATGGATAATTTCAGTGATACATTTTATCACTGTTAATGTTTAAAATTATTATGAAGGAGCTCGAATTATACGGTCGCTTCAAAGGAAGACTACAGGCAATCTGTTGGTTGTATGTGCTTGGAAATTTATTGGTACATGAAGAGGAGAACAGAGAAGGGGAAATCATCCTGTTCACTGTTGTTAAGATCATAGGAAGGAAACAAACAAAAAATCAATCCTGTTATTTTATGACCACACCTGAGATATATCATTCAAAAGGTATTCAATCAAAATGTCCATTACACTTATACACCTTCACAATAAATTCTAAAATGCAAAGATAGTTACACAAACCTCAAGTATGAAGAATGTCATTGAAGGATCATATTAATTCTGCTCCAGAGAGTAAGCAAAAGAAAAATGAATCCTGTTATTTTATGAACACATCTGAGATATATCATTCTTAATGTATTCAATCTAAACGACCATTACACATTATACACCTTAACAATAAATTCTAAAATGCAAAGATAATTACACAAACCTCAAGTTTGAAGGTTGACATTGAAGGGTCATATAGATTATTAAGTCTTTCATGAAGCGACTGGGTGAAATGACTCAAACAAACTGCAGCAGCTGAGTTCAATGGGAATGGTTTCTTCAACAGATCTACTATACCCTTCAACATTGAAATTTCAAAATATTCATTATAGATTATAGATTATTAGTATAATGACTATATGTAACAACCAAGTATAAATGGCATGGATAATGAAACTTCATCTTATTTCAAATACTAATAATAAATCACTGCTATATTATGCTGACTATAATAATTATAAGAAAACTATGCTTGTTCATACTGAGAAGCATAAGTGATCTGCTGAGATTGACTATGGTCATGTTCTTTGCACTCTTTCAACCTGTTGGTCAGTATGGTATTCAGGTTCTCCTAATCTTAAAAGAGATAATTTAATTTTTAAAAACAATATGAATATTAACTAATTTAGGACCTTTAAAAACATATAGACCATCTAGGACTCACACATACTGAGTCTAGATGTGTTGTACCTGAGGACATAGCTGGATCTACACCTTTTTCATGTAGTCGTAGCTTAATCTTCCCTCTCTTTAATCTTTCTATCAAGTATCTCTTGACCAATTTCTGTTCTCTTCCGACCTGACGCTATTAAAATATTCGAGGGCTAGGTATCTTTATTTTATGTTCTATTCTTCTTTTTTTTTAAATAAGGCAATTAAAACCGAAAGGTACAAAAAACATATAAAATTCCTTTAATAAAATAATTAAATAGTAACCTGCTGACACATTAAAACACACTGACATATACCCATTATATCTTTAAAAGCAACAATACATCTCGTCATCACACAACTCTTATAATTATGAACATGGATATAACTATTCAAGTATTAAGCTGTTTAATAGATTTCTTTGAGCATTAAATACTTGTTATAACTTTAAAGATTTTAAACAAATGGTTTACTCTGTTGGCGAGTTTCTCCTGCTCTAACACAACATATTTGTATACCTAATGTATGTATGGTAGGTTTTAATTATAGTCAATTTATGTGTTTATTATGATTTTACATGTACATTTATTTGTGGTGATTCCATGGGATTATGGGGAATGACGTTATGATATGTGATGTGCGCTCATCATAGGCTAGACCGCGTATTGTAGGAAGACCCCACAGTGGATCACCATTGAGCCTAAGAAGCAGACGTGAGTTGCGCGTTGTATTTTAACCTTTTGGTAATAAACCTAAATGGCTGCCTAAACCGTTAATTGCGGGGTCTGATCGACCCCCAGGTGTTACGTCATTAGTAGGTCATCCGACTAAATTCAGTAAGAATTATTATGACCTAAAAGGATTACGTAATTCTCCCATCACGCCTTTCCCTAACCGTAAGTTGTAACCGATAAGTTATCCAAGTTGTAGTTGTCCAAGTTATCCAAGTTGTAGTAACTAATAAGTTAGTTTAATTAGTAAATTATAACTTATCATAAGCTGGCTGTGAACATAGTGATTAGTTGGGTTTGAGACTAAGCGTTAATTAACGTTCCAATATATTTAATAGTTAAGTCGTAGCATGTTTACTAAACCCTCCGCCAGGAATCGTAAGCGGTGCAAAAATTTGGTCATATCAAATACCCAGGGCCGACGTTTGCCGCATATTAGTTGTTTAAGGTCAACTAATCACATTAGTTAACCTTAGTTAGTTATTAGGCATGTTGCCTTTATATTTTGACATGCTTGATACGTTACAAGATCAAATAAATAAAGATTACTATTAATAACTTATTTATGATATTACTTTTAGGATCCCAGGCCTTTGAAGGAAGACTTCTGGTGAGAAATCCTGCAAGACAACATTAACAAAAAACTGACATGACTGCAGTGCATTGTCATCATCATGTAGAGAATCTTCGACTGCTGACAGAACATGAGTATCTGAATGTACTAACGGCACCCACGGCAGAGACCAGACACGAAAGCAAGAGATTAGGTCATTTTGTGAAGGAAAACTGCAATCAAAAGTACAAAAAAAAGAAATTAAAATTAAACATAGTAAACAATGCTAAAACATTGCTCTAACTTTCTTACACACCTGTTTACAAAACCAAATACTAACCACAAATAATATTCATCGTGATCTGTTTTAAATGTTTTTATACTTGTGGGAAAAAAAAAATAATAATAATAATTTTCTCTGTAACTGAGTTCCCATGTATAGGAGATAAGTTAATATAAAAAAAAGTCCCCGCCTGTATAAGTTTTTTGTGAAATCTCGGTTTTTAATATATTTTAATCCTACTGTGCTTGTGGGATAAACTTGTTTTAAACGTAAAACATATTTTATTGAAATCAAGTATTTTTCATGACGAGAGCAAAGATTCATTTTAATTTTGTCAATTATTCCTGAACTGTATTTGTCTTTAATTTGTGATTTGGGCATCTGATTTGGGTCATTCATTTTTACAATTCATCAAAGTTTAAACAAAATCGAAATAGAGATTAGATTTTTATAACATCATCATGTATAAATAAATGTTGAGCTTGACTTGTAAGATAATATTAGATAGAATAAAACTCGAACACAAGTTCTCACAAAAATTATGTTTACTTAATCAAAAGTGTTTCAACGACGAAGATACAGTGTCGCCATCCTCAGTGATAGAGGAGCTACAATATCTAAACTATAACTAACCTAGCACTGTGCCAAACCCCGTATTTATTCAAAACTAAAGAGGCGTGACTTAAACCTACTTCTTAATATTAAGGCGTTAACAATTGCCTCGCGTCATTCTAAATAACTTAAGAATTAACATCTAATACTATATTCTGAAATAATCTTATATCTAATAATACAATTTATATTTTACATTAATAAAGAACTTTGTAAAGATTAGGGCTTATATAAAGTTCTATATTAATGTAAAATATAAATTGTATTGTTAGATATAAGATTAGTTCAAAATATGGTAGTAGATGTTAACTCTTGAGTTATTTATAATGACACGAGGCAATTGTTAACACCTTAATTTTAGAAAGTAGGATTAGTTTTGTATAAATACAGGGGTTGGCACAGTGCTAGGTTAGTTATAGTTTAGTTATTGTAGCTCCTGTATCACTGAGGATGGCGACATTATCATTGAAACACGTTTGATTAAGTAAACGTAATTTTTGTGAGAACTTGTGTTCGAGTTTTATTCTATCATGTATGATTTTTTTTTTTTCCCCCAACCCAATAACTCCTGGATCGGCAATTTTGGGAGGGCAAAAAATACATTGTGTTCAAAATTGGTCTACTTGTTTGGATTGTATGTAGAATACAGACCGATATCATTCCAAAAACACTTTCTTTATATTCAGAGAACCTTAAAATGGATTTGTCCATAAAAAACTCAATATTATTGTTTACCTCTAAATAACAATGCAAAAAGACAATATACTCGTAAGTTATTTCTATAGATTTAAATCACTGTACATTAAGGTGATTTTATGTAGTTAATTTTTTAGGTTAAAATAATTGTGAACATCTCAACAACTATTTTTGTATAATTTTCGACAAACTTTGTTCAGAAAACTACAATTTTAAAAATATCATTTTCACAAAGCCTACAAGATAACACGAAATGATATTTTCTTGGAAATCTATAGCGTTTAAATAACAATAATTTTTACAATCCGATTTTAAAAAAACAAACAGATTTTAATCTGACCTAGTCCATGAGTGTATAATATATGAAATTTTTTATTTTTTTTCATAGCATAGTCTAGAGAATGTTGCCTTTCTATTTAGAAATGTATGTCACCATATGAGTTAGTTTTTTTATATTAACAGAATTAAAACATTTAACCTAAACTCACCTTGAAGGTAATTTAACATCCCTCTCTGCAGGTTCTTTGTACACAAACTCCATGGTCGGTTTTGTACTTTCAAGAACATGAGGAGGTTGGTAGCGGGCAGTATTGCATTCATTTGTAACCATCTTGATAATATCTTGTACAATAATATCATGATCATGAAATGATCGTAGGCGTGCCAATCCAGGATCTGCTTGTAGTAATAAAACTCCTCCTTCCCCATTTCCTGCCTTATATTACATAACAATCAATTTGCTTAAGAAAACAATAACTTACACATCATATTACAGTTAGATTTGTATTTAAAAAATCTGACATAGAAAATACCACAAACAATTTGCTTTAGAAGACAATAGCTTGCATTTCATATCACATTTAGATGCACACCTGTTCATAAAAATACATTGCCTTATGTCAATGTTTGAAGGTTGAGTTGTTTTAGAAGGTGTTATTAACATGAGGGTGAGAGCAAAATGGTATAACCAACTACCTAAGCCAAGTACAGCTCTACTGCTTGAGACTACCAAATTGCACAGGTTTCAGCCCAGTTGATTTAGGCTTTTTACATGTTCGGCTACTCCCCCCCCCCTCTCTCTCTCTCTCTCTCTCTCTCTCTCTCTCTCTCTCTCTCTCTCTCTTCATTATTCTACAGGGGAGATTGAAACGTAAAGACAATAAACAAAAATAATATTACAGAGGGTTGTTCTGAATACCGTCAGTAAATTTTCCAACTTGGTCATAAGTATTTGAATCAATTTATAACCTGATTTCTGAATAACCTTCATTAACAGCCACTTTGAAAAATATACATTTAGCTTAGCCGTTTTTGGTACTAATTAAGTTAGCTAATGCTGTAAAACTATCTCACATGCCCTCTTGTAAATCCTTTTAGTCATTCTGATAGCTAAGAGTAAAAACCCCATTATAACTTTATTGTAATTACATAATAATAAACCCTTCCTTAACAAAATCATTGTTTCAATAAAATTATTTTAAAATGGTCAAATTTAATTTGATTATTAAATATTAGGCTATAAATTAAAGAATAAGAAAACAAAAATATCCAAATAACTATTACTCACCTTCACAAGCTGCAAGATGAGTTTGAGAACTTTTTCTTTTTCTGGAACAGTTCCAAACTCAAACCAATTTAACAACTTTGCAAACATGCCATCTTGGTCTATAAGTTCACTTTCTACCAACAATCCACAATCCAATTTGGTTACAAGATTATTTAAAGCACGAAGACGAATTTCTTCTAAAGAATGACCTGTTAATGACAAAATACTTTATAGAACTAAAAAACTACTAAGAACATTTAGTTATTAGATAGACTAAAACTCGAACCTAATATCTTACAAAAATCATGTTTACTTAATCAAACACGTTTTAGCGACATAGTCCTCAGTGTACTTTTTATGAGATCTTGTGTTCAAGTTTTAGTCTATTTAATATTATCTCACAAGTGAAGCTCAATATATATTTATTTGTTGGTTAAGGTGTCATTTAGGCTTATGTCTATTATAGGTTGTCATTTAGGCTTTAAGCCTATTATGGGTAATACAAGTTTACTTGAAAGACCAAAACTTCAATTATTATCAACTGAAAGAAAATACAATTTTCTACAATAAAAACTTTATTTGTTTCTATAACTGTCATCATCTTCAGTAGTAATATGTAAACAAACCTTGAGAAGTATCTAAAGGGTTTGTATACATCTTATATTGTATTGATGACTTAGATATTGTAAAGTTGTTTTAAGATAAATAGAGTGTTTATTGAAAAAAGTTGTATTTTTTATCATTTGGTAATTGTGAAAGTTAATACGAAGTATTTAACATAACAATATGTTAAAAAATACTACATTCTATAACTTAATATAAACAGTTCTATGGGTTAATCCTCTATGAAAGATTGGTAAACAACACTTATTTGAAATGTCCAGTAGCCTTTGTATGTGTGCGACAATATGTGAACAAGCTTTGTTATGAAAAAAAAAAAAAAAAAAAAAAAAACAAACTAAAACTCAACATTCCACACTGTTCTGTATTATATCTTCTTAACTTCCTTATGTATCACAGTAAACTCCGGAATTTATAGTAACTAGATCCATAAAATTCATCAGGAGTGTATTGTTCACGAATTTAATATAATTTGGTCATTTAAGTTGAGAATAGGCCTAAGTGAAATAGATCTAGCCTATTTATTTCTAAACATTCTAAATTATTTAATCTATTGTTTTTATTTTCTATATATGTATGAGTTTAACATTTAATTTCGGATCAAAACTATGACCTGAGTCCAAAAGGTGGTTACCAAAGTTAGAGTTTGCCTATTTCACTTAGGCCTATTCTCAACTTAAATGACCAAATTGTATTAAATTCGTCACCCCTTCTAAAACCCATCCATAACATAGTTCATTAACCTTTATCTACCTGCTAGGTCATCCCCCTACCTTTCCCGATTTCTCTATTGTATTTCAGTTTCCTGTTACTTGTGTATGTTTAAATAGTTGTCTATACCTTTTAATTATTAGTTGCCCGATGATGCCGCAAGGCGAAACAATTGTAGCTCATTTATATTATTAAAATATTTTGAAACTTTAAGCTTTTGCTTTATTTTATCCTTGAATATGGAGTTTCAACAAGAAATATCTGCTATTACATTAAAGTTAATTTCCTGTAGCTTACAGACTATGCCTATTGACACCAAAAGTATAATTTTTACAGATTAATTTATAAAGCAAAAGTTTGTTGTTTTCAACAGAATAGATTGTCATTTTAATAGATATTTAGTAGGCTATCTTGGCTCCTTTTCATTTCTGAAAAAAATAGAAAGATTATCATTCACAGAACGTGAAGTATAAAAGACCCTAATAACATAGTCAAAATTATACAATCACTGCTTTTGTTTCATTATTATTAAATTTTTTCTCACCATAGCCTTGAAACCAATTGTTTATCCCAGAGAAGGATAAGCTTATACTAAAAGAATTCCACAAAGAACACTTGTTATCACAAAACATCTATTATCATAATGGTAAATATGGATTGTGAATGTAATAAAATTTTGTTATGAAAAATTATTAAATCGTTAACTATTTACCTTGTATCAAACAATCAGATCATATTTGTTGACGGAAGACACTTTTCAAGTCATAAAAATCATTTATTTAGTAGAAAATAATAAATATATAGGACAATGTCTAGCTTAGGTTACTACTGCTTACATTAATATTAATAGGCCTAACTATGTTTGTCAAATCAGTGGATGTATGATCGCTTATTACAATAGGTCTGACTAGGTGACTATATATATCATGCATGGGTGATACAGATTAATATTATTACATTGTATGATTGAAGATAAAATATGTGCAAGAAGAAAGAATGCACAATTTCTTCCTAGCACCTGTAAAACTATATCCACCAACATAGTATAAGGTAAAAAAAATATAATCAATATTGCCCATTTTGTAATAAACAAATGAATTTTTTGACTATATATTGTTATGTAGTGATAAATATTAACATAGGCATTTGTAATCAGAGCTGGATTTGCAATATTTTCGTTACTAGGCCTACTAAACTAACCAGACCTATATTTAACCTAACAACAGCTGGATTCCCTAATGTATTGTTTGAATACAAGGTATTTAAATAGATATTTTAATTACATGTACAATCACTATTTAGCATCATAACCTTGTGATGGACAATAATTTAGTCTGCTACATGAAATTAAACTTCCAAACAGAATTAATAAAAGCATATAGAAGTAAACATAAAAACTGTAGGCTAAATCTAAAAGAATGATTTTAGTCTATATAAATAAATTGGTCAAATGTTACTTATTTTTATTATTAAAAGCCTATGGGAAAGTAGCCACATTTAGGTTGAACATTTCATTTCAAAATCATAGTTGCATGTTTGAGGTTAAATTTTTGTCAAAATAAATTAGGAAAAATAAATAAAACTCTTAGATTAGGCTACAAAATACCAAACACTTACTCACGTTTGTCGTGTACAAACTAAATAAATCATATTATGTTATCAAATATGCTTACCTAACTTATCTATGATAACATACAAATTACTCATATTATATTGTATATCAGGTTTGTAAACAACATAATCCACAATAACTCTGAAATATTAACATAATTAATGCACAATGAACACTATTTAAATAATGCAATTTTTAAAAGTGGTTTAATGAATGTGTATAAACTTCTTTATTCTTTACACTACACAATGTACATACACATAACATCGTAATTAAACGTTAAACTTCGAACTTCGAACTAGGCCTAATGTAATTGTAATAAATAGGTTTAAAATAGAGGGATCCCGCCCAATGATAACATAACTTTTATCAGCTGATATTTTATAAACAGACAGCCAACTGACTGTTTCACGAATTCATGAATTCTCCGTATATTTTAACACTGACATCATAAACCATAGCCAGTTAATAAGAGGTCATTAATCAAAAATAGGAACAATCTTCTTAGAATGATAACAATTTCTACAAATTTAGGGGTTTCACAGATATTTTCATCAATTTTTTTATTGAATTTAAAAGTTGTATACTGCGTCATTTTTAGAGGTTAATTGTCGACATTTCAACAATATTTCAATGGTCTTTCTCTAGGTTTACTAGGAGTCCAGAGACTACCATTACAAACAGAGATAACATACACCAAGTACAAACTTTAGTCATATAAAATAAAAGACAACTTATATATATTTGAAATGTCGCAAACTAACTAAAAAACCAATGAAGCCTTTAACTCAGGAATCTAATGTTAATATTGACAACAGTTTAATTAAACCATTGGTTTTATGCAAACACATTAACATATTATTCTACATAACCGTTAATTTATCTTCTAAGATTGAAATAACTGGACTAATACAAATTCAACCATTTATGAAATTTGTACATATTTATTTTTTAATGGCCTCTTTGTGTATATTTACCGAAGGTTATAAACACCAAAACTGGACGATTCAATTTTCCCGCTATCTATAAACCATCGACCGTCCTTGATCTGCGTCTTCTTTACGGAAGGAGCAGTCCGGAGTCTTAAGTTATTGTAGCTTCAAAGTGTGCGTATTTAACCGAACACTTCTAACTGTGAGTATTAAATTCTACTATAGCTATGTAAAAGAGTCATTTTAAATATATCCAAACATTTGTGCAATTTGTTTAATATGCTTTAAAATCAATCAGACGCAATTCTTAGCACATGGCATCCATTTTGTCTTTGTCAATATGTAGGCTTTAAAATTGTGTAACATTCGAAACACTTCTTGCATATAAATAAACTTAAATGTTTGGAAATTTGTATTATAATTTTTAATTTAAATCTTTCTAATTTCAAACTAGTTGTATGTATGTCGAAATTGCCAGCAATTTGGTCTGCACCTTATTTCTGAAGTGTAGGCTAGGTAAGCCCAATGAAACAGCCTTGAGATTGTTTATGGTGTAGACTATCTACCAAAAATATAGAATCCCTTCAGTCATTTTTATATTCAGAATTTCGTGTTAATATAATTATGTTGTATTAAATTAGGTAAATATGCATGTTGAATATTTGCTTATATTTTGTGAAATCGTAATACTGACCTTATTATCTACAATGTTATGTATAGTTTTTAGATTGTGATTTTTCAGTGAAAAATAGTGATCTGCGCAAGGAAAACATTATTTATTCCTCAGAAGTAAGGTATGTAGTAGACGTTAAAAAGAACAAATCTGGAAAATAAGGCGCCACCTTTAAGTAAACAATTACTGGTTTGGTTAAAGCAAAATATAAATAGGATTAAACCAATGTGTAGGGGTAGGAAAGCTATTTACATACAAGTTAGGTCAGGTAAGGTGTGTATTATACATTACATTACCTGGCCTAGTAAATCAAAATATTCCAACATCAAGATGAAGGGCTCACAAATTCAGGAGGTCATGCAGAGGTAATAGTTTATTGATGTCATCACTTGTATTAACATAACCAAAGCAGAATTCCTTTATTTAAAAATTGTTATTTTCTTACATAAATATGTGGGATATTTGGTGTTTGTGCAAATGCTATAATCAATTTGATGTGAATTGTACATTATAAGGTACATATTTAATGATTTCATAAAATATAAGCAAATATTCAACACATAGTATAACATTATTAACATTGCATATTACTGTAAATTATTCTGTATGTCATGAATGTTGATCTAATTGATTAGGGGTATGCTTAAGGTATACAAGTTTAAACAATTTTCACCCAATTATGTTAATTCTAGTAGTAAAAAAAGAGAGTCCATTTGAGTAGGCTATAGCCCCTTAATTTTGAAGTTTGAAAATAGGCTAATAAAGTTTATGCCTACAATTAAGGACTCTTGTAATATCCTGCTCATTATAACTCCCACCAAAAATAGACTAAGTAGGCCTACTGTTCTGTTTTTGCAAGAGGTTTTATAGGCTATTATTTGACTAGAATGTGTGTGATCAAGTATTTAACATATCTAACTTTGTACATTTTAAAACATCAAACTATATCTAGGTCTATATACAATCCATAAATTTTGTAACATACACTTTTTTTTTCTCTGTTTCTGAATTGATATTTTATTTCTGGAACTCAGAAACATTCTTTTTTTGTTGTAAATGAATGTAAAAACTATTAACTATGAATGTTCTAAAAATTTAATTTAAAGTTAATTAACAGTGATATCAAATAATCGCTGTTCATTAGGTCCATCACAAGAGTTTTATAAATTGCCATACTAAATTGTCTCTAAAGCCCAGATTGATATTATTCCACATGGAGCCTATTAACAATATTCCATCTTCAGTTGTAATATATTACTTTGTACAGAAACTTTAATATTTATGAATTACTTATGCAAATTATTGTTTGTGCACGCTTTTGACCAAATTAAAAAGGTAAGTATGCAGAATAGCTGTCATTGAGATTTAATATTGAAAATTAAGCTAATTGTGTTGTAGGCCTACATACCTCCTATTGTGACCATTTGATCACCCGGTAATTATGCATTGAAACCTCACCCAAGTTTTTAATCGTTAATAACGATGCATGCTTAAAACTATTTACCTTATTTGTCATATTAACAATTTTAAAGTCTCATTTTGTAAACATAGACTTGTAATGCAGTCACAAACTTGACTCACGTTATCAGTGTTCACATTTGTAATAACCCAAATAAGCCTTAATTTCTTGTTCAAGGATACAATAAAGCTTAAAATTTCAAAATATTTTAATAATATAAAAGAGTTACAATTGTTTCGTATTGCGGCATCATCGGGAAACTGATTATTAACAGGTATTGACAACTGTTTATACATACACAAGTAACAGGAAACTGAAATACAATAGAGAAATCTAGAAGGGTAGGGTGAATGACCTAGCAAGTAGATGAAGGTTGATGAACTATGTTAAAAATTTATTGCTTTATTTTATCCTTGAATATGGAGTTTCAACAAGAAATATCTGCTGTTAGATTTTTAAAATAAACTTAATTCCTTGTGTCAAAAAGTGTCAAGTTTCTTTAATATTAATGGATTTTTACACTTAAAAATTGTTTCTCGTTAAAAAATATCTGAATTATGACAAAGAAGGTAAATAGTTTGTTTGTATGATTTTTAGCAACTAAAATCTAGAGTGAGCTTCAATGCGTAATTACAGATCATGCTAACAATCTATAAATGTGTTTGAATTACCCAAATCTATTATTTCTATCTTAATAAGCTGTTAATAAGTTCAAATTCCTGGCCGTGTGAGGTTATCGTATTGTTGGATTGGTTAATATCACTAGCCTATGCTGTAATGATACGAACTAGGTCTCTGCAGGTTACTAGGTATATATACACGTATATTGACCTAACCAGACTTCGTAAATGAACTGGCATATTTATAGAATATATAGTTACCTCCCTAGACCTGTACAGTTCCTTTACTAAGTTTCATCGAGCGATGTGAGATTCAGTTTCACCAAATAAAGACTAAAGTCTAGAGACAATGGAACAAGTATACAAACATATATATTATGTTTTAGAGGAGTACAAGCAATAAAATATATCTAAATATGACAAAAGAGTTAGAAGGGAAATCTAGCCAGTCTAGTCTTTATTGTTAATTACGAGTCATAAAACAACATAGGGCAAACGAACATAGTATAGTTAATTACCTTAAAGGTTGTCCTCAGTCCGTATTATAGTTATGGCTACATCGCTGTTTCGCCGAACACTGTCGGCTTCGTCAGGCCCGCACTAACACATAAACGCTTAACACAACACTAACACATATAAAATCAGAGTATGACTCGTTGTACATAAATAATAAAATTGTTTGTGGCCACATATCATATACTGCCAGTACCATACCTGCAGCTGGACAAGTAAGACCTTATAATGTGGCCACAAACAATTTTATTATTTATGTACAACGAGTCATACTTTGATTTAATATGTGTTAGTGTTGTGTTGTGTAAGTGTTAGTGTGGGCCTGACGAAGCCGACAGTGTTCGGTGAAACAGCGCTGTAGCCATAACTATAATACGTACTGAGGACAACCTCTAAGGTAATTAACTATATTATATATTAAACAGTCCAAGGCAACACATTATACTTTATAAAACAAACATAGGGCGTAGTAGGTAGGTACGCCAATAAACATGGCTTTGCTCTATGGAACGATAGTTTTTGCGAAGCTGTTTTTTTGAAGAATAATTCCAGTCAAAGAAATGTTCTGAAATTGTAGTTCTGTTGTTTTCGGTACATCATCTAGATTCAATAGATTGACTAACGTTGTTATATGTTTTTAATGTAGGCAGTTGGTTGTCTTATCCTCATACGGCCAAGAATTCGTATGTTTAACCTCTTCTTTTTTTCTGAAATAAAGGATTTTTGTAATTCAAATGGGTTTACAGATTGAAAGGGTGATCTAATGGTCATAATAGGAGGTATGTATAACACGATTTGCATAATTTTCACTACTAAATCACAACAACATGTATACTGTATATTTACTATTAAAGAAAAAAGACTTCTAAAAAGAAAAATATATATAAGATTTTTCGTGATCGTCTTACACCACAGTAGTATTCCACCAGCACAACTCTTTCTTACATGGATGAGATGTAAAAAATGAAGAACACTAAGTACAAACTAATGAACAATTCTTTCTCCTTATGTAGCCTACACTTTCTCCCCAACATTGTCAAGTTCTGTAGCAGCAAAATTTTCAAAAGACTAGTCAGGAAGTTGTATACAGTAGGCTATGTTTAATGGTAATTGTGTTGTCATGAGTCCTTAGAACATGGAAGTATGGAATTTAAAATTATATTTACACAACAGATATTCGTAACATCTTTCACCATAGGCCTAGGCAATCTACCATTTTATTTGTCATTAAAAAAGAAACATTTTTGCCTTTTGTAAATTTTTTGTAAAGTTTGGTTCTTTTAAGATGATTTTATTTAAATATTGATTTTCATGATAAAGCTTGTATTTAGGCTAGTATTTCAGTCATATCAAGAGGTTTAATTCTAATTAGGTGTCAATATTGTGATAATAAAACTAAGCTAACATAACTTGCACACATACCAAATATTTAATGTTTAGATTATACACTCCATAATGCCATATTCAAAAGAGTTACATCACAAAGAATGCCAATGACACCCACTGTATCTCTTGACCACTCTTATAATATGAGTGTGATTGAGCATGCTAAAATTGTGAACCACGGTTTTCTTCTGATTCTTGTCCAGGAGGTACTATTGATCAAGAAAAATGCATGTTGCCACTCGAGAAAGTGGTAGGTTTGGGGTGGGGGTGGTTGTCGCTGTGCAGAGCTCATGGTCGATTCTCTGTAACTCTATTATTGACGGTTGTAGACTCTAATTTGGTTTCAAATTGTTCGTATTTCAATGCTGAGAAATTTTTGTTATATTAAATAATGTTTTACATAAATAATTTATTTCAATTTGAAAGTTTAAATTAAGTTTTATTTATTTTTAAAATGTTCAATTTTTATTTAAATTTAAATAAAAATTATAATAAAATTGAACTGTTTGAGCACCTTCATCTATGATTTTTATTTAAAAACTATTTTGCAATTAAAAAACATATCCCACATAGAAATAAAAAATGAGCATTTTTATGGTCATACTACCTATTTGTAATTATAGATTTTCTGTTAAATTGTTACATAATAGGTTATTTGTTGAAAATTTCTAATTCTTCACCCTTGCAGAGGGTTAAGTTATTCTTCTTGCAATTGCAGGACATTATTCAGCTTTTAGTTTTTGCATGGTTCAGTCATTATCTGTGGAATAGATTTGTTTATGTTGTCAGTTTAGGGGGAAGGTGATTAATATTTTGAATTCCCAGCCAAATTTCAGATCCATTTGATCGATCATGGGTGACCACAAAAGGTTCCATATATAGAAACCTGAGCCTTCACCTTTTGACATGTAGGTACAGCGCATCAGAAATGCAAATCACTTTCTAAAGATTCACCTCGAATCAAATATTTTTAGATAAATATTTGAAACACAAATTGTCTTTTGATTTAAAACCAGATAAGTACAAATTTTGTCAGTGATTTGAAACTCCTATTCATTCAAGATGCTACTATCCATTACTTCTAGAGCCTACTGTACGAAATCTAAAAATGCTATGGATAATGCCTGATATTCAATCCCGATGCGACTGGAAATATCAAAACCCATTAATGCATGAAGCGCTGGCAGTAGGGCCTATGATATTTATATTTGGACCTAGAGATTTGGCTGCCAAATGACATGCTAAAAAGCTGTTCTTCTTTAGGAACTCTTGGAACCACAAATCCTGGTAACCTATTTTTGCAAGTGAACTCCATAAATAAATTCCTAAAACGAATGCATCCGTATCTTTGTTTAGAATGACAATTTCAGAAGGTAGAAATTTCGTAAAATGGAAAATATAACTAAACATTCTCGAGTCTACTTCCAGGTGGTTGGACTTTAAATCAACTACTGTGAAACTAATACACTGTAATTTAAAGCATTTTTGGTATCCACCGCATATACCGGGTGTTTCAACATGAATAGCAGGGTTTTAACGCCTTATAACTTTTATTGCACTACAATTACAGCTATAAATGACACATCAAATGAAACAGCAACTCAAGCAGTTTTGTTTGTTGGCACCAGTACGCATGTGAACACAATGTTTTCGCCTCCATCAGTTAGAAAGCACTAGTGGCAAAGATGGCGACTAGTAAACAGAAAGCTTTTTGTGTTTTACAGTTTGCAAAGACGGAATCTGTAGTTACTGTGCAACGTGTGTTCCATATTAAGTTCGGTTGTGATCCTCCAGGTGATAATAACATCCGTAGATGGTATCATCAGTTTGAAGATACCGGTTGCCTTTGTAAGGAGAAGAGTACGGGACGACCAAGAGTTAGTGAAGAGAGCGTTGAGAGAGTGCGACAGTCGTTCACGCGTAGCCCACAGAAATCCGTTTGGAAGGCTAGTCGTGAATTAGCAATTCCTGTAACGACTGTTTGGAGAGTTTTACGTAGACGCTTACAACTACGTCCTTATCGTTTGCAGTTGTTACAGGCTCACGAATTGTAATTATATTTCTAGAGCTGATAAAAAAGTCTTTGTAGTCAAGTGGGTATTTTACTAATGGGAAGTGATATGATTATGTGTGTTGGATCAATACTTTTGCACCATAATATTCATTCTATGAGCTTGATGGAAAACTCATCATGGAGGTATAATACAATGTCAATCCGCTTTACGATTGCTTCAGAAAATAGCACTGTAATTCTGGCAAAAATCCTTCAAAATAAAAAAAATGCTTCAATGAAATCACCGGACGTTTTGGTACTTTTCAGTATAATCTGATATATATCAGTGCTATGCCATCATCAATCTAAACTTTCGGATTGTCGGTAGATAACACCTCTCATGATTTTCCCACATTTATGTTTGCTCTCTATTTTGGAGGCCAGGACTGATTTTGGTGATTTCTGAATAACCCGTCATTATCAAAAAGATAATTTTGGCTATCGAGCATTTCATGAGAAGGAAAAAATTTAAGGTCAAATCTACATTGAGTAGCCTGTATATTTATTTATATTCATTTGATTGTTGTACTAATGTTAAATCTTTTGTCCCTCATAACTTATTATTGAGACTTTGGCCAGATTAAGTAGCAGAGTAGGAGAGAAAACTTGTAAATGGCATTTTTTAATACTGTCAAAAACACTTGATGACCATTTCAAGTTCAACCTTTCTCTTTCAATTTCTTCAAGGATTTACCAGACTACTTAATCTTAACTATGCATTGAGACGTAGCATTATTAGATAGCGTGTCACTGTATATATTGCATACGCAGCTACTGTATATTCACCGACAGTGAATGGGTTATGGTTGCTCAAAGTCGATGGATAGTAATCGTTGAATGTCCTTTTTTGTCTTTGGATATTTTAGGATATGACCACACTTTATAAAAATTAGAATCAAAATCACAACTTGTGTCTATTTCCGTATATAAATAAGATGTGAAAGAATATAGAAATCTTGAATGGGTAGAGAAGAATCCACTACTGCTTAGTTATCTTGTTTTGTGTAACACTGATCAACCTGCTGGTTATGATGGAGGACCGATTTTGCGACTTCAAGTGCTAAATCACAACTCACAGAATTAAATTTTTTTCCCTGGATCCTTTAACTGAAAAGATTTATTTATGAAACTTGTCCATTACTTTTGTAGACAACTGTAACATACCCTGAAAATATAGATAGAGTAACTCCTCGAATGTAATTGGTATGATTCATCGAAAAAAAGTAAGGCAGCATTTATCTTTTATTTAGGTAAAATAATATTAATAAAATAACAAAAAGTGTTCAGAATTGAAATATGAACAATTTGAGACCAAATTCGAGTCTCTACAACAGTCGATTGTTGAGTTATAAGGAGTAGACCATGAGAGCTGCATAAGGACACCTCCACATTATCCAGCCCAAACCTACCACTTCTGGAGGTGGCAACATGCATTTTCCTGATCAGAACATGCATTTCCTTGACAAAAATCAGAAAAGAAACTGCTGTTCACAATTTTTACATACTTACCAACTGGTCTATTAACATTATTTTCCACACATTTTGCTTAAAAAATTCTCATCTTTAAGTCAATAATTGTAGGAGACAGTAGAATGGTTGAGAAAATTAAATTGTTGTCTTTATATATTTTTTGTTTAGAATTATAAGTTTCAAATAAATGCCTCTTTAGTTTTTCATTAATTTTTTTCTTTCTTTAGTTTTTCATTAAATTTTTTTCTTTCTTTTTTTTTTTCCCCTTATTTTTTTCTTCGTATTTTACTAAGTGTAGAAAAGAATAACCCTTGAATTTTGGAGGTCAAGATTCATTCCCTTAATTTTATTCCCACCCCCATAATCATGGATGAATCCTCAGGGTTTTAGGTTTAGGAGAATACTTTGAATGTGTTTTTGAGGCTCAGTACAGACTACTAAGAAAGCACATTGTAAGTGAATTGTAATGGTCAATTTTAAGATATAATTAGAAAACCAAGATAACCAAATATCTTTTGTCTAGTTCTTTTTTTAATATGTAAATATAACAACTAATCTAACCTGTATTAGACCCTAAATATTGGTCTTAGAGATTTAGTGTTTTATTAATTTATTACTATACCCCTGCTGAGATCTGCACATATATTTTAGAGCAATGGATTATACATAAGGTCAAAGATAATAAAAAATAACTTGGCCTAATTATAATCTTGTTATGCTATTTTGTTACCATAGCCCTAAATATTATTATAGTATCTAGTCTAAAATGCTGTTCTATGTTATTTAGTTTAGTTTAATTTAATTTAATTATCATATGTAATATTGTTATTAACTTGTGATTTATTTTTTATATACATTGTTAAAGCAATGTTTTAATCTGAACTCTTCAAGTTGTTAAGTTGTTTGAATTATAATAGATTTGGAAGTCTTGTAAAGTTTAATTATATTTATTACAAACAAATTCCCTCCCCCTTTTTTACTTATAATGTGTTTAAAAGATCATTAATCAGTTACAATAAATATATCAAATCAAAA
The DNA here is from genome assembly GCA_963513935.1 of Aphrophora alni. Classification (NCBI taxonomy): domain Eukaryota; kingdom Metazoa; phylum Arthropoda; class Insecta; order Hemiptera; family Aphrophoridae; genus Aphrophora; species Aphrophora alni. Next base: position 54,228,129 of record OY740772.1, on the reverse strand, counting down.
CAAAACTTGATATTTTAATAATTGATTTTAAACAAAATTCTAAATAGGACTTAATAATTTTGGATTTTTGGTGAAATTCTAAACATATCTGCTCTGGATTATTCTTAAATCCTTAAAACAGCAGTTGGAGAAATAATGTATTTGATGATAGGATCAAGACCAGATTTGGCTTACAGTGTTGTGTTAGCTTTCTTTCGAGAACACTTGAGTCACCTACAGAAGAAGACGTTATACGCCTAAAAAGAGTACTGAGATATGTCAAAGGAACTATAAACTTAGGCATCATCAACCATCCAAATTCAAGAAGTGGTGTTTTGGAGTTACAGTGATGCTGATTTTTTAGGTTGTAACAAAACTGGTCAATCAACATCAGGAGTTGTTATAAAATATGGTGGTGGAGCAATTTCTTGGATTAGTCAAAGGCAGCCAATTACAGCAACATCAACAACAGAAGCTAAAGTCATAGCTGCAACAGAAGCAACAAAAGAAATAATTTGGTTGAAGAAACTTTTTCAAGGAATGATTAAACTTGAAGATCCTGTTCTATAAGTAAACAATCAAGCAACAGTGAAACTAGTTCACAATCCTGAGTTTCATAAAAGAACGAAACACATAAGGATTAAGTACTTTTTTGTTCGAGAACGAGTTATGGAGCTAAGAGTGGAGTACATTTCTATTGAGAATCAGTTAGCGGATATGATGACAACAAAATTTCTAGCTAAAACAAGACTGCTAACTCTATGTCAAAAAATGGGGATTTTATGATGGATTGTTGTGAAGAATTTTGGCTTGTATAAAATTAAACAAGAAAGTGTTATAATATCTAGTCTAAAATACTGTCCTATGTTTGTTTAATTTAGTTATCATATATGTAATATTGTTATTATCATATGATTTATTTTGTATATACATTGTAAGCAATGTTTTAATCTTAACTCTTTAAGTTGTTTGAAATATAATAGATTTGGAAGTCTTGTAATTAAAATTTAATTGTATTTATTACAAACAAATCGTTTTTTTTCTTTCTTTTTTTCTTCTTTTTTCTTCTCCTTTTTACTTATAATGTGTTTAAAAGATCATTAATCGGTTACAATAAATATATCAAATCAAATCAAAACAAAACTTGATATTTTAATAATTGATTTTAAAGAAAATTAGGACTAAATAGGACTTAGTAATTTTGGATTTTTTGGTGAAATTCTAAACCTATCTGGTCTAGATTATCCTTAAATATTCATTAATTTTTCTCGGTTATTCATTTCTCTGATTTCTTATAAAAATATCTTAAACTGTAATAGAAAATTTTAACATATAATTCAATTAATAAAAGAGAGAGACTACATGTTACAGCATTTTAAAATTGGTCTATTAAAAGTCCGGAAATAAATATCAAGAAAATATATTAATATTTTAAATTATACATATTCTTTTCCTTTTATAGTAATAATGGAAACTATGGAAGTTACACCTGTGGAAAATGGTGTCATCCCCACAACCAAAATAATAGTTGATTCAAATAAAGCGTTCAAGAAAGATGAAAATGTGAATGTAGATGAGATGACTTCAAGGGACTATTATTTTGATTCTTATGCACATTTTGGTATACACGAAGAAATGTTGAAAGACGAAGTTCGTACACTAACATATAGGAATTCCATGTATCACAATAAACATCTATTTAAAGTAAGTGTACAGAGTGAATTCTTTATTAATAATCAGTAATATAGGCCTATATTAGTATTGGATAACTATATTGTTAGTAGGAGGTACCTTTATAATTATATAATCATTCATTTGTTTATAAGTTATAGTCCTCAATAAATAAGGATTGCTATGTCTGTGGACTTATGAAACAAACTGATCATGTTTTTATCTAGCTCCGTCATATAAACCCAACTTTTATACATGTTTACTTCGTTGTGGATGGAGATTAGGCATACGGTATAATCAATTGCAAAAAAAAGAGTTTATTGTGTTTCTAAGTAAATTAGAATCAAGATTTTACAAACTAATTACAAATGCGTTTATCTTTTAATGCATTAATAGACTAAAATTACTACAACAGATTTAGAACCAAGATTGAACAAATTAGTTTGAAAAATGTGTTTTCTTTTAATTACATCAATTAATTGGAAAAATCTGATAGTCAATTAAATTACAACCAATATTACCAATCTAATTGAAAATGTATTTATGTTTTTTACATTAGTTGATTTTAATCTAGGTACGAATAAAATTAGAACCCAGATTTATTTATTTATTTTTTTAAACTGAATACTTTCATGAATATATAACATAACCTAATATATTCGCAGATTTTTTGGTAAACAAAAATATGTGTCCTAGAATATATTATTAGTGGTAACAAGAATCACCACAACTAGGTAAGGGTAGATTATTTTATATAAAATTTTATAACTAAAATCGGAAAATATAACATTAATGTAGGCTATACGTAATCGACAAGAGGAAAAAAAAACCACTGCACATTCGCAATACTATGTTTGTTTATTGTTCCGGTAATTACATAGAGTAGCTGGAGAATTTTTTAAAGAAAACTGCATACCTTATTTCTTAAGAATAAGTTATTTTCCAATGTGAAATTCACTTTTTCACCGAAAAGTCAAAATTAAAAAACTACGAAATCCACATATGTAGATATAGAAATGGGAATCGCATATGAATTGATGCATGTGTAGAAGGTTTGGTGAAATCAATAATTTTGCTTATCTTAATATGTAGGGCGATATAATTTTGCAGCTGCTAGGAAGAAATGTTGCAGGAATGACAGCATTTCATATTACCTGTGATCACAGATATAAACATTGCAATGTCATTCCTAACATACGAGACGTGAATGTGAAGAATTGCCATTATCTCTAACCTATAAATAAAGGAATTAAAAAAAAAAATTATCAACATTAACTGTACCAGCTACTCTATATAATTAGCATTGTTCCAATTTATTTTGTCGAAATATTGTTATGTACAAATAACAGGTCATCAAGCAGTCGGGGGCATTAATGTTTTCATGGTAGCAAGTTGACCTTGAAATAAAATTGTCTTAAACAGTATGTAATTTATCAACATGATGAATTACTGTTGATAGAGATGTAATATGTATGACCAATGTAACTTTATTTGCTCATCTGTAGATATTCGTAATTGAGGTTATAAACCTCAATTATTTGGAATGTTGAAACTTAAAATTAGACAATGTGTGAAACCTTAACACATGCTCATTACTTAATTTGTTTGAACTTAACTAAATATATGTTTAACAGATCATATAAAATGAAGTGGGAATAATAATCCTTATAATTCAGTATAGAAAGTTGATACAATAAGATGGAAATTGACGGTCTGCATCTAAATTACATGGTAAAAGAGAATTGTAATAATTTATTTTTAAAGATGTTTACAATTTTTCTGCCAATTGTTTCTGTTGGGTATATTAAGTTTAGGTATTAGAGATTTCAAAAAGTTGTCAAGTAGGCATATAGTTGATGACACGATATAAAATGACTTCATTATTTTTCATTTTAGATTTAATTTTAAATAGCCAATATAAATTTTGAATTTACTCCGAAACTTGATTAATTCTTGAACGTAAAAGAGAAAAACATCAACATGGCCCTATGCTATGTTTGTGTTTTTTCTTTTTATGCTTTAGTTGTACGCTTGATAGCGAGTGTTGATTTATAATCTCGAAACATTGTGTATTAGATTTTATATAGGGTATATTATAATTGTTAATCTTGTTTGCCAAGTGTCAATATATTAATTTTGTTCATCCTCCTGTTGACTCTATTTGAAACTCTGTTATAATATTTAATATAGCCTAATTTTAAATATAATCTTTTTGATGTTCTATGTTTAAAATAAAATGTATGTAACTCAAAGTATTATCAATAATTTCTCCACAATAGCTTTTCTAACAATAGCATTTCATATATTTACGTTCATGAACCGTGAATTATGGATTGTTCTAGCATTACTAATGTTTACCGGTACATTGTTTTTAGTTATTACCTAAATCAATTACTATTATGATATGCTACAATTATAAAAGTCTAGCTGTTTTAGCTGATGTTGCTCGAATTATTGAGGCTTATGTTAGAGATTATGTTTTTAGGCATTTGTATGGGTAACCTATATATAAGCAAAACCTAGTACCTATCTCCATAGGTCTAATAGAATTTATGAAACAAATTGCAACATTTTGTAAATTAAAAATAAAATAATCATTTAGAATATTAGTCATTCCACATAGAAGCAGTTTTCAAATGAATCTAGTTTACTGCAACACCTAGTGGTCACTCTGAGCAACACTAATCTAACATGTCAGTCAGAGTAGAAATATCCCGATTTAGATAAGAAATTTATAAATTAAAAGTATTTCCCTATAATTTAGACCAGTATAAATCATATCAATTGTTCCAAATTATTCATTCTCTACAGAAAATTATTAGACATGGCACAGCTATACAAATAAATATTTTAACTTTCAAATGCCCACCATCCTCAATTCTAGGCGCCTAACTGTATAATTTACAGTACTACGAGAAAATTTAGTCTCGGGGGGAAATAAATAAATAATATTATTGTAAAAGCAGAATATTTTACATCTAGAAGGTTGTCAAGAAAAGACTAAGTGTGTACAAATAATTTTCTATAAATCGAAAACTAATCTGAAATCATTAGGAAATATTTTCCTAAACGCAAGACTGTTACCTTTTCAAAGAAAATGCCCATGAAGAATACTCGCCTGCTGATTGGATAACAAATTCCATTGAGTTAAAACAAATCCTCTATGATCTTTCTGCTATTTTAGATATGCAGATTAGTTGCCTGAGAAGTTATATCCTTTATTGCTCTTAATAGCTATCCTCATGAAAACTGTTATTTAAAAAACTAAACACTAACAATTTGACAAAAGGGAAATAAATAAATCATGTTATTTCTTACCAAACACACACACACATGCACACGCACACATACACACATGCACACACACACAGACACAACAATAGTGACGGGATATAGGAGGCGGCAAATTTAAAAATCTTAAGTGACGCCAGTTTATAAAAAACTTTAGAAGGAAAGGACGCCTTACAAAGATTGAAGCCTTTTATATATCTAAATAAATCAGTTCAAACTTACAATCATAAGTGATAAATTATAACTCAAGAATTTTGAAATAATGCAACATAATTCAATCACATAACTGAAAGCCGATCATAACTGAAGAAGGATGAAACGGAGGGGGGGGGGAATGCTCAACCAATTTGGTGTGATCAATCTAATTGTAGATAGCCATTACAAATCACGTTTAAACAAAAAAAAAAAAAAATGTAATCTACATACAGTAGAACCTCTCTTAAACCGGTCTAGTCGGGACTGACACCCGGGCCGGTTAATCCGAGGTTCCCGTTAAACTTGTCACAAAGCTTTTTTACAGATTCCCCTCTGTCAAGTATTTTTAACACATATAACCACGTCTCAAACGAAACCAACACACGCTTCCGTTTTCGTAACTCGCTTATTTTTATTTTCTGTATATACTGTACGAAGATCATAACCAGTCAAAGACAAGAAGAAAACTGAAAAGAAATGTTATATTTTCCATAATGTATACTAAATTGATTCGTGGGGAAAAAAAGCGGCTCATCAAACGTTTTTACTAGTGTGTGTCTGCTATACCGACGGGTGCCAATGCCACAGTGTTTTTATGCCGCCGACAATGGGATACCGCTATTGGCTTTTTTTTCCATAAGGTGAAACTATATATCTGTATCCATTACCGCTATTGACATAGTCGTTTGACTCGCCGCCGCTTTGGTGTTTCAATTACAATTTATTTTCGGAAACTCTCATCGAACCAGTACACCACGAAATAGGCCGGTTAATCTGAGGACCGGTTGATCCGAGACCAGTTAACAGAGGTTCTACTGTATTTGAACATTAGCTAAAGATACTACAATTTAAACTGTACAACATTTGAAGTGTTTAGAGACATTTAACGAACTAATATGAAATCGTAACATTCAGCATTCATACAATTACACCTCATTCCATCCATCCATGAAATATTTTTATTTTTTTTTAGATTTTATGTTTATTATTTGGAAACTTTGTCCAAACGTTTTAATACAGTAAAATTTGGTTATTACGGCCTCAGCTCTTTCATCAACACAAATGTAATGTCATTTGTTAACATGTCGTGGCCAACTGTAGTCATTAATATTATAAAACACCTGGTTGTATTGTCAATAAATATGGACTCCTTGGTTATAACAGCATTTAAAAACTTTAATTGATTTACTCTTGATGTTGTTATAAAATGTATTTAACTTGTGTTATGCACTGTGGACCACATACAAGCTGTAGGAAAGTAGAAAGCAATCGACACAACTACGAGGTATTGTTTCGTGAATCATAAAACAGCTATAAAGTATTTTTGGAATGGATGTGTCACCTCGCCCCATCTCTTCTACCCCTCCTAACAAGCAGGTCAGGTGTCAGCTGCAAGTCTAGGTAGTGACATTTGCAACACCACAGTACAATCACATCTTAGTACGAGTAGGTACGCTTGGCTGTCGTTCCGTTTCTGTTTTTGTCTAAGTGTACAGTAATGTTTTTTGGTGAGTTATAGTGTAAGAAGAAAGGTTCTGCCTATTAAAGACAAAGTGCAAATAATAAGAGTATGTGAGAGTGGACGTAAAGTAGAAGACGTGTGCTGTGAGTTTGGGCTAGTGAATTAAACTGTTGGTTCAATTTAAAAAAAAAACAAGGACAAAATTCTTAAAGCTTTTAAGGAAGATGGAGAAAACGTTAAAAAAATTAAGTAATGTGTTCGGACTGATGTGGATGCAGCATTGCTGAAATGGTTCAAACAATGTCACAGTTCCGATATTCCTGTGAGTGGGGACCGTTTCTAAAAGAGAAAGCAACAGAGTTTGGAAAATTGTTTGGTGTTGACTTTACATGCCCCAATGGCTGGTTAGGTAGATTTAATGCTTAACACTCGATTTCCTTTGCAATAATATGCAGTGAGGCGAAGACCGTAGATGAGAATGTATGTTACTCGTCATTGAGTACAGAACACAGGGCCAGTTCTGAGACAGTCATAAAGATGAAGACATTTTTAATGGGAATGAAACTGGACTTTTTTATAAACTAATACCAGATAAGACCCTCTATTTAAAAAATGAAAAATGTGTTGGCGGGAAGCTTTGGAAACAAAGACTTATTGCTTTTGTTTGTGCAAATATGATTTTATTTTCATTCTATCAACTATTTACTTCTAAAAAAAAAAAAAAATGAAAATAGTGAATACAAACATACATTTGCAAGTTATATAACATATAAGGGAAAAATCGGGAAACTACCAACATCACTTATCGAGTTGTGATTAGTTTTTAATTTATAATATTATAATGGGACATGGATAATAATAACAACTAGTAATTTCCAGTTAAGTCAACAGTTTTGATTAAGTACATTTGTGTGATTATTTCATTGGAAGCACTGCACGATCCAGATGACTAACCATCATTACTGAGAAATTAACCAAAGTAATAAGCATATTCATGTAAATAGGTACTTCACTAACGTGAACTACTTAGAGCTTTTTCTCAAGTTTTACCATCTGTAACATTGCTTCTGTTAATCTCCAGTACTCGAAGATTTGTGCCAGATAGGTTCTTACAATGTTTGAAAAGGAATATAAGAATTAGCATAATGGGCATTGCTCTGTAGTTTTGATCCACTATGATTGAAATGATGATACATTTTTTAACCATATTATGACAGGAGATGAAACTTTGATATCTCATTACACATCTGATACAAAGCTTAATCCAAAGAATTTCAAATCTGCCAAATTAAATATTTTAAACATCCATCAACTCAAAAAAATCATGGTTATAGTTTATTTGTGGAAAAGGAAAATCCTCAGTTATTCAATTGAATGTTTGTCTTGTGTTTTGTTCTCTATTGAAGTCCCCCTCTAATATACCCCAGATTTTGCGCCTCCAGACTTCCATATTTTTCTAAAGGAGGAATTTTGTGGGAGGAAAGAGAATGACTATGATGAAAAGATCAATAAACTTCTACAAACTCTCAAGCTCTTAAACATCCACAGAGGGTAATAGAAAACATGTAATGTAAAGCATACCAGTTGAATATTGTTCATTAATTAACTTTTCTTTGATCTGTTACAAAACTACTTTTACTTAAAAAATTATCTTCGTATACAGTGATCCAAAATTGGTGCCAAATTATTCTAATGAGTGGAATTGGTGAAGATTAGAAAATCTAGAATTTCTGTTTTAGAAGTTCGCAAGCTAGTAATTTATCTTTGTCATTTGACCTATATTATACAGAATGAATATGAAACTAACTATTAACAAGTAAAAATTGTAACATTTAGTGATTCTTTCTGTGTTATTTATTTTCAGGGCAAAGTTGTACTTGATATAGGATGTGGTACAGGAATTCTGTCTATGTTTGCTGCAAAGGCTGGTGCTACACGCGTCATCGGTATTGAGTGTTCTAATATCGTTGAATATGCTCAGAAAATTATCGATGCCAATCATCTTGGTGATGTAATTACAATAATTAAAGGAAAAGTTGAGGAAATATCACTACCTGATGGACTCGAAGGAGTTGATATAATTATTTCTGAATGGATGGGGTAAGGTACTAGAGATAGGGAAAGCACGTTACAATTTTATAGAATGTCTTCTTAAGTCCTAAACTATCTGTCTGTGTGTAATTCAACAATGATTTCTTAGAAATTGTCTAATCATTTTTTTTATAAAAGTGGTATCTAAAAAGATAAATATAATTTGAATTAAAAAAAAAAAAAAAAAAAAAAAAAATGTAGAATTTCAAAATTTAAGGAGAATATACAATAAAAAAAAATCAAATTGGATTTATTTTACAATCGACTCTTAACAGTTTTACTAAATATACCTGCAAATAAAATATAAAGTAGAGGGAAAGTGGATTTTTGTTTTGTTTTAACAAGTAACATACTTGTTACTACAAGTACAAGTAACATACTTAAAAGTAAACAAGTAGAAAAATGTTTATAATATCCCCTGAATATTTTGAGAAACTATTTTAGTAAATGCATTTTGTGTGCATTATCGGATATTTTTTAAAAAAATGTCTTTGGATTTATTAGCTATAAATAACTTTGTAAAAAATCATCTAATTTGGTATTAATTAAATTATCTACAAAACTATACCAGGTGTTCCATAAGTATGAGACCCCTTCCGTAACTTTTAGACAACGGAAAGTAGAAAGACGAAACTTTGGGAATATTGTGGGATAGTTAGGAACTACTTTTAGAAATTTTCAACACCCCCATCCCTCCCCCTGGAGGGGAAAAATGCAAAATTTTTATGTAAACATAGGGTTTGTGATACAAAATTATTTTTGTCCCTAAACCACAAACATTTTGATACCAAGGAAAGTACGATAAACAACCCTATCCAAAATGGCGGCAGAAAAACTTTTTTCCCAAAAAATACTGGACCCTTCCCGTAAATTTTGAACAGTTTAAAATGGAAAGATGAATCTTTTGGATATGTCTTTCCATTTTAAACTGTTCCAAAATTGAGGGAGTCCAGTATTTTTTGGAAAAAAAGTTTATCGATTGTCATTTTGGATAGGATTGTTGTTTATCTACCTTTTCTTAGTATCAAAATGTTTGTGGTTTAAGGAGGGGGGAGGGGTAAAAAAGGAAAAAGTGTTAAGCCCTATGTTTACATTTTCAAATTTTGAGTTGCCCCCCCCCACAGGGCCCCCTCCTGGGTGGAGGGGGGGGGGTTAGTGTTGAAAGTTTGTAAAAGTAGTTACAAAGACATTTCCAAAGTTTCATCTTTTTACTTTCCATTGTTTAGAAGTTACGGAAAGGGTCCCATACTTTTGGAACATCTGATATATATATAGGTGATAAAGGTACAATAAATAACAGTTTACTTTGCAGTTACCATGGAGAATTTCACACAATTTGGGTTAAAGTTTATATGCGGATAGTGTTTGTAATAAAACTGAAAACCCGCATGAGAAAACTCAAGTCTCTTGTACTCAATTTAATAACAATCTACTATGTATGGCTAGGATAAGTCTATGACATGAGTAAAACAAGTAAAACTCAAAAGTTGATTTATTGGCTACTCTCAAAAAGTTGTGTATTAGTTTTTATATACAGAAGCAAATGCCTGATTAAACAATCTTAATAACATTAATATTTTTATCAAGTCTAATAAAAACAGTATTTTCATGCTAATTATAGATAAAAGAACTCTTTATAAATTAATTCAGTATGAAAAGAAATTAGTTTCGGTTCACATAGGTTTGTAACTAGGCCAATATACAAGCACTTGGGTATATATTCAGAGCGAAAAGTCACAGAACGTATCTAGAAACAACCAATCACTTTAATTCTTGTGTTCTATATTTAGTCACTTGTCAAGGTTTTCCAGTTACAAACATCTTTTGTTTACAAGTAACAACTCGGCTATGAATATTTGTTTATATTTAGGAAGATCGAAACTAAACAAAAAACATTAATGTTTGCACAAATTTTCTCCCATACACACAGTGTTGAAAACTGACTTTTGTTGGTTTCAACTTTTTTTTTTAATGTTCATCCACACTTATAGATCATGTAAATCAAAGAAACAAAACAGAACCTCCCACCAAAAGTAAATATATACAAACTATAATTATTATAATACCTTAACAAACTGAAATAATAGTAATCTTACATTTACATTTATATTTAACCTAAGCCTATTAACAATCACACAGTCATTTACACATAACAAGAAGAGTTTAATACGGATATAAACAATTCACAAAAATAAAAGTTTTACCGAGCCTACTTTATTTAAAATGCATATTAATACATAAATTCAAAACACTCCATAAATCTCCTTTCATTCTCACCCACAAGAACGCATACACACATGGACCCACACACATATACACACAAACACGGATAATGAAATAAAACCTATGTAATTATGTTTCTTATAAGGTACTACATTTACATTTTTATCCTACAGTCACATATACCTTACACTCGAAATTTTTTTAAAGGTATGTCATTACATTTTCTCTCCAACATATTAAAATCAAAAAAATCAATATTAATTTAGAACTTTGCATTATCAAAGCAGTTCTCCGAGTATGCAGGAAAAAATAATAAATAAACAAAAATGGGCATTTCCTTAGGCAAAACCTGTGTTGCCTGGCTTCTTGTGCTTGAAAATAGAACAAAAGCCAAGACAAACGAATGGACAATACACATGTTGGTTGAATAAAAAATATTCCCAAAATTTATAATTTCACGCCAAGAATGTAAAACAGAAAAAAATTGGTGTTAATTAAAAAAAAAAAGAAAGAATTTGAACTTTAAACTTGAAATTAAAAATTCAATAGGCAATATCATCCAATCCAAATAAAAATTCTTTTAAATGTTAATGGAACCAAATAAAAATTCTTTTAAATGTTAATGGAACCAAATAATATATGTTGAATTTTGTACAATATTTGGTAAATTGTTAAATAATTTTGGAGCCAGAAAAACAAACATTTTAATGAAAAATGTAGATCTAGATTTTGGAATTAAAATGTGTCGAGCGTTTCGTAGTTTGCTTGTATATTCGTTTCTAAAAACATTTTTGCGATAAAATAATTTCTAAACTTTATAAATGTATAAACATCTTAGGGTAAAATTTGCAAAGTTATAAACAAATGGTGTAAATGTTCCTTTCTATTTTTCTTCATAATTATTCTTACAAATTGCTTTTGTCTGGTTGTAATTGAATTTAGATTGGATAAATACTCTCCCCCAACATAAAATTCCATATTCCATTCTATTATGACCGAAAGCGAAATAAAGATAACCAATTAATAAATTAATTACCTTAAAACTACAAATATTTTAATGAAATATATGATCCTTAATACACAATTTAATTTATTTTTTATCCAAATGAATTCCTAAATTCATTAGAAATTCCATATTCCATTCTATTATGACCTAAAGCGAAATAAAGATAACCAATTAATAAATTAATTACCTTAAAACTACAAATATTTTAATGAAATATATGATCCTTAATACGCAATTTAATTTTTAATTTTGGTATATTATATATTTTCCAATTAAATTTTTTATCCAAATGAATTCCTAAATATTTAATACTTCTTTTTATTTCATTATTTCAATACTTTCTTCATCGCATTCATTTTCTTTGCTCAAATAATTTAAATACTTGTATTTGTTTTCTCCCCTAAATGGTTAATTTTAAATGGTTTTTCCCCTTAGACAGAAATTTATAAATTTTGTTTTATCAGGACTCTAACTGTAGGGTTATCTGTAAACTACCAGCAGAGAACTAACAAGTTGGACCTCAAGACCTCCATGTTATCACTACACTTTTTTCCTACATAATCGAAAGCGGTGTCATTGGCAAAGATACAATGTCATCCTGAAATTGATCTTTGCATATCATTTATATAAGTATATTATACAAGAAACAGTATTGGTCCCAGCACTGATCCTTGTGGAACTCTATGGAAAATCTCCCCCTTGCAATTAAATATGCCATTTATTTTAACTCATTGCTTTCTTTGAGAGAGGTAACTGTGAAACCAATCAATTATTAATCCACTGATATTAGTAACCAAACTAACTTCTGAAATAGTACAATTTAGTGATTCACAGTGTCAAAAGCCTTTGTAATATCAAGAAAAAAATCCAGTAACTCATTTCCCTCCATTTTACAATCCTCCACAAAAATTAACAAACTTTACAAGAGCCAATTCAGTACTTAAGCCCTCCTTGAAACTGTATTGCTTGTTACTAAAAAACACTTGGCCACAGTTTCAATTTAACACAAAATTTTATTTTGTTTAATTCATATCTACTTTTTGAAATTAAGCTTCAAAGTTAGGATTAAAATTTGTTATAAGCAATTGAAGCATTATGTTGATTTAGAACATCGGTTCGGTCTGTTTTATGACAAGCAGTTTGTTTAATTGATCATAGTTAACATGATAGAATGACAGTCTTAATGTAGGCCTACTAACCCATTAAAAACTTTCCGCAGGCACCGCCAGGCCCACCATACAATGGTCCGTAATTTGACTGTCTATATTACAGCTGCTATAACATCGATATTTTCTTTATTTTCTATAATAACTAATACAATGTCAAGGCACGATTCAGAACATTTACTAATTTGTGTTGGTTGATTTATGAGAGATTCAAGGCCAAAACTTGCCATCATTATTCTATTATTATCTAATGCGTTATCTTCTAATATATTAATAATATATACCTAATATATTAATAATAATAATATATTAATAATAATAATATATTAATAATAATAATATATTAATAATAATAATATATTAATAATATATACTAATATACCACCTATAATAAAGAAATATTTATGGACAACATTACTAGAAAATTTTGAAAACTAATGATTTGTTTCATTAATAAAAAAATCAATAGTATATGTGTGCCATCTATAAATTGAAATGATTATAAAGTCTGTTTTAAAGCAGTGAATTTAATTTGAAAAGCATCAGCAGTTTTTATAGATAAAGATGTAAATTCAACATTGTCAAAAGATTTCTTAACATAAACAGCTATACCCCCAGCTCTATAATCTTCATTGCATTTCTTAAAAACAATGTAAAATTCGGTACTTTATATAACCTTTTGTCATTTTCACCCATCTAAAATTCCGTTAAAATTATAATATCAGGTATTTTTCGACAGTCCGAGATTTAATTTAGAAAATTGTCATTTTTCCTTAACAGTTCCTTAAGGAAAAAACAATTTTCCTTAAAATCCAAATGTATTGATGGATTATAACAAAGCTTGCATTAATATCGTAGAATTCTTCATACAAAACTAAATTAAATTCTGAAAGTTACAATTTTTATTTAAATTCAAAAACAATACAACTATCTATCTTATCAAGAAATAAAATATAATAGTAAAATCAAAAACAGACTGACAGATACTCTACAACTTCGGTCAGCCTGACAAGCAATTACATGAACAGGAGCATACTCTTTTTCATCATGAAAATCTTTTCTCCTCGTATCCATAAGAATTTATACTGCCGACCCTGCTTAGCTTGTCTAGCCAAGGGGAATATCCTCCCAGCAGGAGACAAGAGACTTGTTAACCTTTTAAGTACTAGGTTTTAGAAATCCAAACTAGGTTTATAGCCTGAGTTTTTTCTAATTGTTTCAGTTTTCTTTTCTATTTGTTATATCTATTAATCACTTTGATTTATCTTATATGCAGATGTTTTTTATTCATTTTATAACCAAATGTTTTATACCCAAAAATAGTATATACACATAAAAAAATACCCCCCAAAAATTGTTTACAGAGTTGAAGAAGCGGATGGATAGGGGTGGGTTTTTATTGCAGAATTGCAGGAAAATAATAAATTTATTTGTATGCAAAATTGAATAATATATAGAACACTTGCCTTATTCTGTATACTATCTGCAAAAATAAATATGTACACATTATAGTATATAACCACAAATGAGAAAATAAAAGGTTTTTTTAGAAATCCAGGAATGTATGATACTCCTAATAAACATGGATAAACACATGAACCTATATCACACTCTTTACATATGAACCTAGTGTCTTTTTTTTTTGTTTTTTGTATGTTTGCATACATGACACTGCATTGACTTCTTGATCCTGTGCCTGCAGTTTGTGGTACTGGTTGTGGAAAATGGTGCTGTGTTAGTCGGAGGGGATTTTCTTGAGAAGAGAAACGGCCTCCTCTAGGTCTAGTCTTAGACTGTCAAAATTTCTCAAACATCTGCTTCAGCATTTGAAGCCTAAAATCTAACATTTGTGGTTTTCATTCGGTTCTTGTTTAATAGATACAGTAAGAATTCATTACATAATTATCAATTAGATGCATAAAGAATGTTATATACCATTTCATTGATTTTCTGGCACACTCTAGGGAACTAATCTGCATATCGGATTTATCAACGGTTCCCATTTTCTTAGTATATTCTATTGTTGTAGTGTGTTTTTAGATAGGTTGTCCTGTTTCTCTGTCAATTTTATCGGAATTCTCGATTTTATTTTTGTGGATAGGCGATACGATATGAACCATTCTTTTATCAGTAAATATTATTGTTACCAAATATATCTGTATTTCTTGTTGCATGGTCTCCTCTATTCATCTGAGGGGGGGTGGATCTTTTGGCATTCCTACTGTATGTGGCGGAACGCTACCACAATCACCAGTTTTATTATTTTTTTGCAAGTATTCAAAAAGTTTGACTTGTATACCAGTTATCTTGCAAAATAAACTATATCCCTTTTTCAAATACGGTGACAATAGAGTTGCCACAACAGAACCGGAAATTCCCAAAATTTCAATGTGTCATATTTCAGTTTCACTTCCTGTATATACTATAAAATCTAATATATACTCGGTTTCAACATCACAGAATAAATAATTTTACATCAAAACTGTGATATTTACTTGGGATGTATTGTTTTAATACTAATCGCTCCTTCCATAACATCAAAGACTCATCTATGCACAAGTCTTTGAATGGAGTAAACATAAATTTTAATTTATCACGCAAATGGTCAACTACAAATCTTATTTTGTACATTCGGAGCATTAGCCGAATCACTGAAATGTAATGTTCTCAAAATAATTATAAATCTATCTCTTGCCATAATTTTTCCGAAAAATGGGTTTCTATTATCTGTTAGTTTTTTTTTTTTTTTTTTTTTTTTTTTTTTTTTTTTTTTTTTTTTTTTTTTTTTTTTTTTACGTGTGCCATCAAACAGTAAAGCCCTAAGAAAGTGAACATTTCAACTAAAGTGGTGATTTGCCATTTTTTTATTATGTTTTATCTGTTAAGAATTTGTTAGGAATAATTGTAAAAACTATCAAATCTAATTTTAATTCTAAGTCTCAAGACAACACACTCAAGGTAGCCTATTGTTGTGAAATATGTCAAAAAGTGTTATAATAGCTGACTCTAGACAAAATGCTTAATTTGTTAACCTGGCAAGGCATATAAATCCACCATGACCAAGGGTGTTGGTCAGTCATCATTGAACGGTGTTAGCCGGAGCCCCTGCTCGTGGATTAACCAAGGGTCCTAACTACCTATGGGATTTGTCAGAATCAGCTACTAGAGCATTATGGTCAAGAACACTACTGTCAGTACTTGCAGAGATAGAGATGAGGAAACTGACAGTATTTTTAAATGAATTTAATTAGAGAAGACTCATTTGAATTTTATTATATTTCACAATAATAGGCTCCCTTCTATGTATTGTCTTCAGACTTAGAATTAAAATTATATGTGATTGTTTTTACAATTATTCCTATCAACTATTCCTAACATGACTAGAAATAATTTCATGTTCTACAAGATATTTGATGTACTATAAATTGCATCAGCGTTGCAAAAAATAATGCATTTCAGGAGAATTTTTGTCTATTTGTATGGATGGATTTAGACCAGAATCACTATCACTTAAATTATACAATATTGGTTGAAAATTAAGATAATTATTCCAGTCATATTCTGTTGGTTTACTTGTTCTTTTACGTTTTATAGAGTTACTTACGGTAGTACGGGGGGGTCGGGGGGGTCATGTAAAACAATATCATTGTTAGTATCCGATTCCGAAAGATCGCTATCTTGTGCACAATACAAACTGACTTTCCAATTTATCTTCAATGTCCGATTCAGCATTTGTAAATAATTGTTAGATTTCATTATCATTCATTACACGACAAATACCAAAATTAGTCATTACATGTGTAAACAGAATCAAAAACAAAGTCACAAATGAGGTTAACTATAGAGACGCACACCAAACTAAACTGCATGATGGAAGTCGTGGATTTTTGTAAACAATAGCTTGTTACATTTTGTTTTTGTTTAAAAATACTGCTTCTTTACAAAAAATAACAGATAGGGTTACTATATTAATTTACAGCGTTTAATTTAGTGTTTTAAAAATAATGCCTCTTTAAAAAATAACAGATAGCGACGCTAGTATTAACTTAGAAAAGAACTGACATTTACGGACGTAGTACTTCGAACAGAAAAATACAAAACGTACCCAAACATACGTAGTCTGTTACTGAGGTTTAGCGGCAAACATCCCCGTACGTTTGTAGTTCTTAAAAGGTTAATATACATTGGAAGATCAGAATTCAAGCCCAAAGGACGAGTTGACAGGTTGTGTTTCACACCCCTCTTTTTCAATATCTCTTTTTTTATACAACTGCTGAACTAGCTACATAATAATCCCTGGAGGACCCTTTGTTTTATTCCTTCGATCCAACCTATGCAAGTGTCTTATCATCTGTTAGGTGATATAAAGTCCAGTGGCTTCCCCCCGCCTTCTTCACCACCTTGATAACATCCTCGTCAGGATACCCTGGATCTCGAGACAGTTAAATACTTTTTTATTGTTTGTATATCTATCTCTTGTTGTAATAATGCAACAAATATTTACATAATTTAAAATCTGAAATTAGATCTTTACCACCCCTATACATTCAATAACATGACATTATAAAACAATACAAAATTTACATAATCAAATTTTATGTTTAAAAAAAACCGAATACTTGATCTAACAAAAACATCTAAAGATTCAATATATGATATTATGTCCAATACTGTATCCGATGATGCGGAATGTAACGGTTCAGAATGCTCAATAGTCTGGCACATCAGATTTCAGAAATACAGTTTTTATGATATCGTACCATAATTTTTTTTCGGTAGTTTCCCATGCCATGTGAAACCCAGTATGGGACTTTTTTGTACGTATAATATCTTAATATATAATTTTATACAAAGTATGTTATATTTAATATATCTCAAAATATTTTTCCAAATCAATTAAAGTATCATGATTTAGTATGCAAAAAGATTATAAATAATTGTAAATTCCCATTAATTGAACAGGAATATAAAATAAAATATTTAGGTTTATTTGTAGATTTTGGATTAATTTGGAAGGGACACACTAATTATCTAAAGAATAAACTAATAATATAAGTTAGAACATATTATTTGTATGAAGATTGCAAATTTTAAAATCAATTTCCTATGCCTTAATAATTTAATGTGGTTATACGTGCACCAAATCTAACTAATTTTAGGGAATATTTTTTCATATCTCGCTCCAAAGTTTTTAAATTGAATTCCAGAATATATAAAACAATGGAAAACTGAAACTAAGTTTTGTAGATTCATTAGAAAAATGTTGACTGACCAAGTAGATGTTGACTTCTATTTCAATATAATAATAAGATAAATTTAGAAACATAGTTCACTAGTTAGAGAGAAAGACTAAGGGAGGGAGAGTTTGTATGTGTCTTACTTTTATTTTACCTTACCAACCAATTTTATGAATTACACCCAGTTTATTCTTTAGTAACAGACATACTAATTTCCAAAGATCGTGTGAATTATTATTAGACCACCTGGAAAATAGAACATAACATAACATAACATGTAATATTTCATTTAGGTATTTTATGTTTTCTTGGCTTTTGAGTTCGAATTCTATACATATTTTTACTAACTAATATATATATTATTAGTAATATATGTATATATATTTAATCCCACATAGCATTTGTCATAAAGAGGTAAAGAAATGCAATCAGATTTGAACCAACAGGAGTATTTCTAGGCTCGCATTATTTACTGTAAATTGAGATGCTATATCCTCTTGTTCTGGAGGATATACCCTTACTCACGAAGCCACCGGTGTTTTGTGTTACCCTGTCTTTTTGTTCGTGTTGTATGAGCAGATGTAGTGTGTGATGGTCCAGATAGACCGGTATCAATTTGTGTTAGTGTACATGGTTGTTCTACATTTTCTGGCAGATTAAAGTCGAGAAAGTCTTCTTCGTCATCCGAGCCTACGAAATTAGTAATGTGGGTGACATCATCCTCAAAAGGCATGTCATGAGATGTGGTCGAACTTTCTTCATTTCTTCAGAATCATTGTGATCAGGGAAGTCTTCCCCTGACAGGTCATCTTCGAAAGTAACAGCCCTCATTATATGATAAGGCCTTGGAGGAGAAGTACAAATGTCCACATCTAGATCGTCAATGTCTGACAACTCAGGGTCTAAAGCAAGATCCCTGATGTATAAATCCATTACTAAATTTTGTCTGGATGTCATTATTATTATTTATTATAATAAGAAAAATTATAACATGATCACGTGTAGGCCTGTAAAAAAAAAAACACTGTAATTATTAAAATTCACTTTAAAAATACACTCTAGAAACAGTAACACATTTATTATAACTTTTGTAATCAAATTATAATAAATATATCACTTATACAAGTATAACTTCACAATATTCAATAAAAAATAGAACGTATAAGCTAACTACTTGCAACACGACAACGCACTTGCATATAATGGAGGGAAATTATTAGTAACAATTAAATTACCTTTAATGGTTTCCGCCATTATTCCGAAATTATTAGTTTTCACTTGTTTTTGGTTGTTCCATTGCCAATGTAATTTTGCGCCAGTAGATTAGATTTTTATACCAAATTATAGATTAAACATTCCTCCTTACGGTAGTACAAAATAACTAAAAGATTATATAAAAATTAATATAAAAATCATTGATTAAGCACACATAATAGCTAATCGGAGAAGTAACTTTTGGAGTACTTTGTAGAATCGATATATCTCGTAAACTATATTACTTACATTAATTTTGAATTCTTTGTTCGAAAGAGAAAGAAAAATACTATATATTATTGCCAACTTGTGGCATTTGGATAAGAATTACTATTTTGAAAAATTATATGATCATAGAGTACACATTTATATATAAACACATAAACACTGCGTCAGTTAAGGCGTTCTAGCGGAATGGTAATCAACTTTAATTCTTGAAGGAGAATTGTGTGTAATGATTATGAAAGATATACCTTTACAATGATATATTATATATTTCGATAAAATAATATATACTAGGATAAAAGTTGAATTGAAAAAAAATATGATTTTTTTAGCGTGTAAAAATGTGTTAAAATTCTTGATTTTGTTTAATTTTTATATAATAAAAACTATAACCGATAGAAAGATTTGGAAAGCACTGATCGAAAGAAGAAGATGTGATCTATAGAACAGTGTTATTGGTAGATTTGTATTGACAGAAATATCGATTTGGTAAAAAATTTTTAAAAATGGCATCATTTCTGTATTCAACCTCTCAGTTCAAATCTTTGATGTTATCCATCAAAATATGCTACCTTTAGCAATTTAAAAAATATTATTTATAACTTTTTTTTGTGTAATTATGCATCTCGGAACATTACCTTTCCAGCGGTATTTTATTTATTGCGATAGGATCATTGTATGTGGGCAAAATGTTGAATTGCAAAATACGTATTTTAGGGTCGATAAACTAAACCATGCGTCATTCATTGACCCGCTATCAGGTCGGTTGGCAGGGCTATGGTTAGAACAGAACAACTCTTCTTGGAGACTTATTTGATTGTTATGCTAGTAATCTGTATTTTTTGATATCTAGGATTTTGCATTTCCCCACTACACACTTTCTCTGTTTTCTGATTGGTTAACACTGCACTCTGATTTCTGACAAACCACCTTCAATCATTTTACAAAATATAATTTTTTCTCAATTTCATTAGATATACCAAAATTACTTAATTTTATTATAATTATTAGAATTATGAAATCTTAAACTAACATTTGTTATAAGTTTTCTAATTGTTTTTTTAAATCACAGACATACATAATTCTGCAAGTTCAACAACTTTGAAATATCGTCTGTCTGTCTACATTTATAATTATAATTATAATTTATAAACTAAATTATAATTTTTTATCTTTGATATGCCATTAATCCATGTATTAAAATCTTTTATAATTTTATTACATTTATTGATTAATTGTTACTTGCAACTATTAAATTTTTCCAATCAAATATATCTTGATATAAAGATCTCAAAATTGTGAACATTACATAATATGACAGGCTAAGTTAGGGAAATAGAAATACTGTATTCACAAATTTACTAACAATACATCTGGTATATTTTGGTAATCAGACATTGTCTAAGTCCTGAAAGTACAAGATTATCAGAATTTTATTGTATCCTGTAAAGCATTGTTGTTATAAACAATTTTAAGTATAAGCTACAATTTGAAGTTATTTATAATAACTAAATAATTGATTATAATTTGTTTTTAGGTATTGCTTATTTTATGAATCCATGCTGGACACTGTACTTTATGCACGTGATAAATGGCTGAAACCTGATGGTATGCTGTTTCCTGACCGAGCTACTCTATTTGTGACTGGTATAGAAGATAGACAATACAAAGATGAGAAAATCAACTGGTGGGATGATGTATATGGATTTGACATGAGTGCTATTCGCAAAGTTGCCATTAGTGAACCTCTTGTGGATGTTGTTGATCCGAAACAGGTATATTTGAAGATTTTATAACAATGTAGCAAGTTCAAATATAAAACTACTTTCTTGGGTTTGTAAAATGTTGCTAGGGAACTCTGTGTTTCTTTTGTTTGTTTAAAGTGATATATCAAGTAATATAAAGTCAATATATGACCTTAGGTAAAGGCATATAATTTTAAGATGTTATAACCTACTTTAAGTTTTCTTTAGGTTCATAAGATTTATTTTAAAGATTCATTTTATTGAAACAGACACATGTAGTTATTTTAGTGGTATACTAAAAACTACCAAAAAAATTACCTACTTAATCCGGTAGCCAGTGTGCCAAGTCTCACAGACCCGGAGCAGGGAAATTTCGTTGACACGGTAGGTAGGAGTGTGTCTAGCTGTCTATTTTGATGTCTTAGTCAGTGTCGTAGTGTCATCACTGTCTCTTTTGCACGTATTTACGATTCGGGTCTGACAGACTGCACCTCGGCTCGTGTTACGGTGATTTGGGTCTGACAGACTAGGCGCCCCGGTTCGTGTTAGTAAATTTAGTTAATTTAAAACCTGTTTTTTACTTTTTTTAGTGTTTATGAATAATTTTCTCGTTTTGTAAGTGTGAATAGTTTATAGGCTATATGGAATAAGTTTGTATTCACTCCTAAATCAATGGCTATTGTTTCTCAAGAATACATTATTAACCCTAGAACTGGCAAAACATAGCAATGTTAATTTTCTTCATTTGTTTAAAAATTAATAAAATATATTATTTTTACACAAAACCTAAGTTATAGGATATCATTTTTCTCAGAAAGATGCGTAGAATTTATCTATGTAATATATATATATATATATACAGTAGAGTCCCGCAAACTCAGCATAATGTGGACCGGAAGTGTGCCGAGTTTGTGAAATGCCGGGTTATCCGGGAATAAGGGAAAAAAATTAATTTAAATTGAAACACCAAAGCGGCGGCGATATCAAACGACTATGTCGATAGCGGTATCCCATTGTCGGCAGTATAAAAACACCGCGGCACCAAAGCGGCGGCGATATCAAACGACTTTGTCGATAGCGGTAACACATTGTCGGCAGTGTAAAAACACCGTGGCACCAAAGCGGCGGCGATATCAAACGACTTTGTCGATAGCGGTATCCCGTTGTCGGCGGCATAATAACACCGCGGCTTTGGCAAAGCGTTTGTTGGTTTCGATTGAGACGCGGTTAAATGTGTTAAAAAGACTTGACAGAGGGGAATCTGTAAAAAAGCTTTGAGACGAGTTTAACGTGGGAAAAGTACCATCAACGATTCCAGCAATCGAAGTAAATGCCCGCTTTGGGATCTGCCGAACTTTTACAAACATCGCTGTTTTTAGCAATGTATTTTTTCCCGTCAGGGTCGCCGAGTAATCCGGACTGCCGGGTTATCGAGTGCCGAGTTTGCGAGACTCTACTGTATATATATATATATATATATATATATGTGTGTGTGAAACGGTTTTGGAGTAAGTATGTTAGATGTCAAAAAATGATGTTAACATTTTTCAGAAAAACCTGTTTCATCCAAAATCAATAGCTTACCACCTTTTATCAATATATATACAAAAGTTTTGTATAATATTTGTGAATATATTTAGGGGGGGGGGAATTGTTACATTTTCAAAATTTAAAAAATTGTTTTACGAAAAAAGAGAAATTGGTCAGCTTATTTTCAAAAATTTACCAAAAATTGTAATATTTATGGAAAACCAACTTCTATATATTATTATATTCAGAAAGGTTCATAGAATTTAGTAGTGTAATGAAATAAAGTTTGAAAAATAATTTTGGAGTCAGTATGGCAAAGAACAAAAAAAAAACACACACACAAAAATCAAAGGCTAAAATTCACTTCAAAGTCCAATTGAGCATAGAAAATTTTGTTTTACATTTTTTTCCAAGTATTACAAATGTTTTGTAGTATAAATGTGAATAACAATAGGTTAAAAAAAAAAAAAAAAATCAAATTCTAATATTTTCAAAATAATAATACCACTTTCCCGTAAAAAGTGGTAATCCACCAATGTAACTAGGCCTAAGCTAGTAACTTGTAACTATGTAAGCCTAGGCCCTAAAACAAAACCACTAGATTTGACTAACACAATATACTAAAACAATAAACTCTACAAAGAATAACACACATATACACTTATATAATACACTTATACACTTGTATAATCAAATAAAACACTCCATATATCACAAGGAAAGACTCATAAATCATAAAACGCCATTATTGCAACAGTTTTCAATGGTAAAACGTGATTTTGTGGCAGCTGTTATTTTAGGAATGTAAGCCTACTACATGACCGACTATGACGTATTGGTTTATAGCTTTGCAAAGGTCGGATTTTCCTCTATACAAAGAGAGAAAAATCTATGAGCATAGATAGATATAACTAATTGATATTTCATGTCTAGTGGACTGATTCCAGAGTTTTGGTTACTGGTGTATAAAATATAATATAACTCAAAAACTATAAAAGCTAGGATATTTTTGAATACGTTGGAATAAAAGCTGGCACTTACCCCAAACCCTAGATAAGACTTGTGTTTAATATACTACTACTATATTCGTCTATGTAAATATAATTACTCTAATAGCCAATTGAACAAATAGGACGGCATATCTCAGAAACTGTTATAGTGATTCTTATGAAACTTTCAATTGATTTTCTCATTTTGTTTTGTTAGGAATGAATTCTGTTGTATTTATCAATTCTAGTGTGTATAAATATAATTTATAGATTTTGATAAGGTCAAACAAATGAACTCTTAGTCAAACTCTGATTCGACAGAGTGGAATGAAATAAGAACTATTCTTTAAAATTTATGTGTCATTAATTAATATGTCTTAGTTTTTATTAATATTGTTAATAAACCTAGCAAATAGTTTCATTGTATATTTGTGTAATTTCTTTTGTCAGGAGAACTGAATTTATATTTTTTTAATACAAAATATCAAAGTGATACCTATAAAATCTTAAATTAACAATGTTAAAGTAGAATTTATACTATAATATTTAAATGCGTCTCAATGTAATAGTTTCATATAAAGTAATATTTGCAACCCTAAATACCAACCTTTGGTTACATAAATATTGATAAAAAATATATAAATATCAAAGTATTTTTTAACATAGCAATTTGGCGCACCAACGTATGGCAAATATTTGAAAAAAGAGATATTTAAAATTAAATTTTAAATATTTATAATAAAATGTCTTAAGTATTTTTAACATAGAAAGTTTTGATTTCTTAATGTCCAGATTCATAAAATACAAAATCATGTGTCTGTTGTGCATATTACTCAATCAGAACAGACATTTATGTATGGCTAAGCTCCAGCTTCCTGTGTTTTTACTACAAAACACTTTATTTTAATAATGTTTTATTTGGTTTCCACCATTATCCACCATTCCCATCTGTGATATCAAAATTTTAAAATATTAAACATAAAAATAAATATATGTTTATATGTAAATAAATATCTGTTGCAGGTTGTTACAAATTCGTGTTTAATTAAAGAAGTGGATTTATACACAGTAACAAAGGATGACTTAAATTTTTCTGCTCCTTTTCATCTTCAAGTTCGGCGTAATGATTATATCCAAGCCCTTGTAACTTTCTTCACAATAGAGTTCACAAAATGTCACAAACGCATTGGATTTAGTACGGCACCAGAAGCTCCCTATACACATTGGAAACAAACTGTGTTTTATTTAGATGACTACATGACAGTCAAGAAGAACGAAGAAATTTATGGTGTTTTCTCTATGAAACCAAATCAACGTAACAATAGGGACCTTGATTTTTCTGTGGACATTGATTTCAAAGGAGAACTGTGTGAAATTCACGAAACAAACAACTATAGAATGCGTTGAGGTGGTTTCATTCCAAGTTACCAGTGTTATAATATTATTTTTTCGGAGTTAAATTGGAAAATTTTTATTTTATTTTCTGTCGACTCCAATAAATTTTATTGTAATATATCTTATCCCCTCAGTGATTTTTTTGCCTTGCATCCCCCCTTTTTTTACTCCCGTGGATTTGATTAAATTTAACTTTTATATTTACGCAAGCAGCATCAGGTTTTGTAATATTTAACAGTAAATCAATAAATAGGTTTATGCTTACAAATTAGGACAAGAGTATTGAAAATATGTTTTTGTATTAATGTTTATGTGTATTGTACTGTAACTGAATTTGTATTTCTTGAGAAAGTTATTTCTAATACAAGTAACACTCAGTTCCTAATATAAATATACTCTTTTACCACCCATTGTAGTACATTAATGATTTTTAACTATTCATATTTATTTAAACATCTTAATTATTTAATACCTCTTAATTTTGGTGCTTTTTTTTTTTAGGCTTATACTTGTATTTCAGAAGTATTTACAATTCTGATGACATTATTTTCTCCCATCCTCAATCAAGAAGCTCTGTTCATCTCAAGCAGCTAAAGGGTAGTGTTGCGCTACAATAATTACCAAGCAAGATATTAATGCATTATATTTTAACTTTCTGGAATTTGAGTTTATAAACCTGAGATAGTAATAATTTATACACTAAAACACAGCTTATCCGAAATAATGGAGGGAGAGTTGTTTCGGATAATAAATTATTTTGGTTAATCCATGGTTACTGAATTTGAGCCGGTTTTTGGTTAAATAAAACGATGACATATAAAGTTGTATTAAATGTTTTATGACTAATTTTTGTACATTATAATAGAGCTATACATAATTACAATACAACATCTAAGTTGACTTTAAATAATTAAAAAATAGATATTTTAGTTTGTCCAGTATAACGTTTCAGAGCAGCTTTATCTTGCCACCTCTTCATTAATAACAACAGCAGGAGTAATAAATTAATCAGCATCAGCTGATTGCTCCACAAATCGAAGGGCAACCTTAAACAATGCTTCTTACTCTAACTTATTATTGTAACAAGAAAACCAAATCAAAAACTTTGTAGGATACATTGTCAAATTGTATTTATACAGTACTTGTAAAAATTAAAACTAGAGGATTAAAATCGGCTGATAAAAGTTTAACGAAAATCTTACCTCAAGTGCATTGAATGCATCATCAGCTGTTGCTCAGCTGGAATCATCATGATTCATCTTTGAATCCATGTTGTCTGTTCCCTCAGGCGCTGCTGGCTCCTTGATAAAATTCACAATTTCTTGATCTGTCAGTTCAAATTCAGAATTGTCTGCTTGCAACCAACTGAAAACTTGTTTTCTTCAATGCTTTCACAACCTAACGCTTTATTTAATGGCTCTGACAAGTTCTCGAAATCCTCATCGTCCCATTTGTCAATTGAAAATATTGAGAGGCAATCAAATATTTTATTCCGTGCTTTTTTTAGTATGCTAGGTGTAATGTTATCCCAGGTTTTTGTTCACACCAATACACAATTTCTTTTACACTATTATATAGGTCTCATCTGTGAATATTATTTGCCGAACTTCTCTATAAAGCGTTATTGGCGTTTATAATGGTTCATTTGGCGTTTGTTTTTAAAAACTGTATATCATGTCTTTTAATTATAGCTGCCTATTGTCTTTCAGTTTTTTCCATCGAATAAAAAAGTTCTTTATTTTATTGTTCAGAGATCTAGGAGTCATATTAATGTTGGTGTCATTTTTAGTTTTTCTAGACTTTTTTGTTCAGTTGGACTTTGTTGGTTTTGTGATAATTATGAATTATTCTACAAACTACACAAATCGTCTAATTGACATTTGGTCACACTTTTTTGCTTCAAGTTGAAAAATATTCTTTTTCATCTGATTGTATTTTTTGGACTCTAAGCATATTATAAACTGTCCTTCTTCCTACACCAGCTGCATCTGAAATGGTGTAATTATAAATTTCCACTATCACAATCACCACAAAGGTTTTTTTTTCTTTTTTTTCCCCTTCGTATAGTTGTAAAATTGAACATAATCTCCTGAGCTTGACTATTCAAAGGTCTACCACTGCCAAGTTTTGTTTTTGGAGGTGCCATTTTACAAATTATAACCGACAAAACGCAAAATTAATCCAACACAACAGAACATCACCAAGCAATGCTCAAGTCAGTTATAGAACTGTGGTTGTTTCTACACAAACAACAATATATAAGTGAAAGGGTAAATGTTTTTAAAAAGGTAGTAGCATGCTCAACTTGTGTGCAGGCTGTTCAGATTGGGGTCTGCACAGTGCATTCTCTTTTTTCTGACTATCACTCTGAACCCCTGGTCTGCCACATCTGTGAATTACCTTAGCAGACTACCTCTGTTCGCCAACTGTTGTTATTCTAGTGGTAATATTACCACCAAATCTTTCCTGCCATCCTTTCTCATTATTTTCCCCCTATGTGTTGTTCAATGTAGATTTATATTACTTGTTGGCCATTTTTGACCAACTGAAGTTTTGAAATTAAACAATTCCTAAAGGATGATGATTATTTTAGTGCGGAAATTGTTTGAAAATAGTAAGTTATTCAGAAGAAGATAAAGCTAGACATAGTGTTCAACATCATTCTGCTGAAAAATGGTTGTGGAAGAATACATTTAATAATGTAAATACTATTTTCTTGTACAGCTAAAGAAGCAATTGATCCTAATGTAAGTCAGTGTATAAATAAGGATTTACAGAATGGGACATTTTACCTTCTGTTTGTGTCAAATGAGTTAAGGTAACTGTTTACAAATGAAACTAATTTGTATGAAAATTGTATTATCAATGATCCAGAAAAAAAGGTGTACCACCCCAAATTAAATAAAAGCCTATTTTGCTTTGTGTATACATGGGGCAATATAAACAATCTAATATAATATAATATTGGACGAAAAGACGTATGCTGTAAAGTCCCATATTTCCTGAAACCCATGACTATAACATTTCAAATTGATAACTGGTTATTTAGATTTCTATTTTCTATACAGTAAATCTTAATCAGAATAACAAGCTGAATAAAAATCGCCCAATTTTAGAATGCTTACAAAACAAATCCTGTTTATATGCCAGGACAAAATATTTAAATTGATGAAAGTCTTGTCTTTTAGAGGTCACCTTTAGTATATCGAATTTAGTCCAATTAAGAGGGCTACATTTGGGATAAAAATCCGTAAGGTATGTTGTTCACAATCAGGTTATTTGCATGAAACTAAAAATTTACTCTAGGCGAGATAATAGCTTAGACAATAGCCCCCATAAGAAATAGAATTGTCATGTAGTTAATGATGATTTTTTTTTGAATCTCTACAAAATGTGACAATGTCTGACCGTTCATTGCAAGAAAGGGAGGCTGCTTTTCAAATATAATTTCATCATACGACTTGAGTGGGACACTTCCTTGAACACATGTTGCCTACTAATAAATCCCCCTACAAAAGATACACTCTACTATGATAAAAACATCAACTCTGAGACACCATTCCAGTGAAAGAAATATTTAGATCCCCTCTACATACATAGCTGTTTCACATGAGAACCAATTTTATGTATAGGAAAATGTTCATTCAGTGTGGCTATCAAATATAACCTATATATAATTTTTTGGTTATATACATATATTTTCTAAAATTTTATTACTTTTTCTATGTTTTCATTATAAAGTATATTCATTAAAAAATAACAGTAAAATCAATACCTATGTAAGAATTCCAGGAAAACTAACCTAACCTATAATTACATAAATAAATTAGTTTTACTTGAAATGTATTAGTTTTTCCTATGTTTGGTGTTATTATATGTATATAATTATACACTTTCAAATAAATAAATATTGAGCTTGACTTGTATGATGATAAACTTGATAGAATAAAACTTGAATACAAATAATATGTTTATCTATTCAAACACATTTTAAGGACCATGTCACCATCTTCAGTGATCCACGAGCAACTCTACTAACTGCATGCTACTATGTTGTTGAAACGCATTTGAATAAATAAATGTGTTATTTGTATTCAAGTTTTTTATTCTATTAACTTTCAAGTAAAAAGAATCACTACAACAATGGGTTAATACAATTTTGCTGATAGGTAGTTCTTAAGGACAAAAAAATATATTGGTCATTCTAAAAATTCTGATTTCATGAGTTAACTATAATCGGCTACAGAGCTGCTATACAATGTTTGTTTACTCAAAATCGGCTATACCAATTTTATTGAAATGGAATATTTATAACTTAAACCAGTGAGCATGGCTGCAAGTAAAAGAAAATTACAATTTAAAAATGATTTTTTTAAATAACACCACAGTAATTTAAACATAATTTCATCTAGTTTGATTTAGTGTCCGTCAAGTTTATGACACAAGGTATGTTTACAATCTATTTGAACACGTACAAAAATTTTATAAATGTAAAATGACTTTCAGGTTCATTAAAATTTGTTGAGCGTTAGCTACTGAACTGTATTTGTCAATTAATAGTTTTCTAGATGAGTTTGTGAGAAAGTGAGCAATGGTTCAGCATTGTGTATTGTAAATACTTTTTGCAATATTGATCCAATTATAGGAATCTAACCAGTGTTTACCAAGTATAATGTGCGAAAACCTTTATTAGATGCCTTCACAGGTGAAGTTGCTTTCCTCATATTGGTTAGGTTGACTTCTCAGGCTTTATAATTAGTTATATTTTAAGTTGATCGAGTATCTTATAGTTAGGATGTTTTCTAAACTTCAGGAGCTTAATTCTTACATCAAAACCAATGAAAAAATTATGATAAACAGTTCCTAAAATTTTTAATTTCCTATCTTAGCCACTATTTTGTGTTTTTAACCAAAATATTTGTTTCTTTTTTGTATCAGTAAATGATATGGAGTTGAAATTTTGCATACCACTTAGATTTCTATAACTCATTTCAAAATGGCATATTTAAACTTTTTATTAAAAAAACCGTTAGCTTTACAAAATATTTTCCTTTTTTAACAACAATTTTTTTTTTCCATTATTTATGAGCTTAAACGATAACTGAGTAACAACAAAAAACTGAAAACATTACTTCTTGATAATTATTTATACACCCAAAATTTTTGTTCGAATTTTGCAAATTTTTACCTCCAAATCTTCCTATAGCTTAAAGTACTATTCCTAGTTAGTTTATTGCTATTGATCATTGTGAATAAGTGGAATCAAAATGTAGTTAAAAATTTGATTTTTTTTTTTTTTCGTTTAGTTATATAAGCCTTGACATAAAATAATAATCATGTATTTTCAAACTCAGAAATGGCGGATTTGCATTTAATGATGGAAATTGCATTTAGTTCCATCAAGCACCGATATTAAAGAATTTTGTGATGTACATGTTGTTATATTAAAGAAATCCATTTCATGTACGGTATCACGCTCTACAGCAGTTTTAAAGCTAAAAGCTTTCCTAATTAAGTGCTACCTGTTTCTCCCTATTATTGGGTGTATAGATAACTCAGTTGTCCTTTAAGCTACAGGTAGATTTGGAGGAAAAAATTTGCAGAATTCTCAAAATAATTTTCTTCTAGAGTGTTTAAAACTATGAATATTGTTTTCAGCTTTTCTTGCCCTAACTCAGTTATTCTTTAAACTACAGAAAGAATAGAAATAAAAAATGTTGTAAAAAGAGAAATATTTTGTAAATTTAAAATTTTAAGATATTTGAAGTTCAAAGTTTAAATAGCCGCCATTTTGAAATGAGGTAAAGAAATCAGTTTATTGGTTTTTATAACACTAAGTAGCATGTAAAATTCAGCTCTATATCATTTACCATTAAAAAGATACAAATATTTTCACTAAAACATAAAATGATGGCTAGATAAAAAATAAACATTTTATGATATAGGTTTATATAAAGTTCATTGGTTTTGATGTGACGAATAACCTCCTGAACTTTTGAGACACAATTTTCTCACTATAAACTTAAACTGTCTATTAACTTTATTTAGGAAAGTTAGCCAGGTTTTTTTTTTTTTTTTTTTTTTAATAGATTCTTTGACAAATTTTTTTAAATCCACTCAAGACATGCTATCGAAAAGAATGATTAAAATTGACCCAGTAGAACTCTAGAAATTGGTGTTACAGCCTAAATTTTCTTTCAAAAACAAATATAATTTTGATTTTTGCACTTACTACAGTTTATTTTGAACAATATCTAAAATAAATATTTTTAACAAATGAAAGCTTAATAAATGATTTTAAAATTAATCCTAGACCAGAGTGAAACATTTTGGAAACCATGTTAGATACCTTGTCTTGACAGATATATCATGTAGGCCTATAGTAACTATTTTTCATCTATAAATAACAAATTACCACCATATATTATTAAATTTATCATAATTATTTCATTTAATATATAAGTACATTAATATTTTTTTCTTAAATGGGTTTGTTTTTGTTCTCGAAGTGTAAACATTTTTAGTCTTCAATAACGCGAACCGTTTCTAGAGTTCTTATATTATTTAAACTAATTTAGTTAATAATTTAAGTATCCTTGGAAAGAGACTTGCATTATGTTTTATTTTAAAATTTTATCATTTCTATGAAACAGTCCACAGTATCAATCATATTAATTTTTCTAAAATGCTTTTGTATTTACTTATTATTTTAATTGGTTTTTGTGTTTTTGTATTATTAAACTTTCACTTTTCTCTTTAACAACATTGTTGTATGTTATGACCCTTCCAACAGTTAAACAAATCAGTCTTGATGGCAATTGTTGTTTGTTTCGAAGTGTTTCTCTCTGTATGTAAAACTGTTAATTTCTCATTTTCTCTGAACATTTGATAAATTATGTTGATGGTGGGGTGAATGTATTTCTGTTTTTGGATTCTAGATTCAGGACACTATGATATTACTTTTTAGAACAATAATGACATTCCAGGGCATGAAGTTTGTTCCGTTTGGTGTCCTGGTAGTCCTAAAAAACAGAAAAAGAAAAATCACTCCAGCCTATGTGACTCCATTAGTGTAAAGACCGGGTGAACGGACACAGAGATAAATAATCTAAAATATGAGAACGATCCCAAAATCTTCTAAAAATTATATCTTATTTTTTTGAGATTAATGAAGATGTGCAAAGGGTCTTAGCTTCTCCTGCTGGGTCTCCTGGTTGTCCAAAGAAACTGAGAAAACGACAAACCAATTCCAAATATCATGAATTGCAAGAATGTAATGATAAGGTGTAAAAGCACAGAGGTAACAAATAATTGACCAACGAACTCCTTTAAAAGCATAAAACAATTATAGATAACATTTTGAAACATGGTACATGATACCCCATGTATTATTGAAAATATTCGAAAACACTTACTAGCAATCTTAACCACATTGTGACCTTTGTACAGTGAAACATTTTCCCTGAGAGAGACCTCCTGATAAAATTTTATCTAAATGTTGTAACTCATTGAACAGCTCATGAAATACAAACATTATTACTCGCAAAACTTATGGTCAATTATAGTTCTATTGCATTTACATCAGAAAGGGCATTGACCATAATATTGTTTTAGAATTAATGGGACAATTTATCATCTTGCGAGAGTATTACATCTTGAAATTTTGTTCTAGTTTGAATATTGAAATGATCTAATAGTATTTAAAAATCTTTTATTTTTTATCTTTGTTATTTAAAAATTTTGTTCTAGTTTGGATATTAACCTTGATCTAATAGTATTTAAAGAACTCTTATTTCATAAATCTTAAAATATAATAAAATCTTTGTTATTTATTTCAAAATTTTAGTTTCTGACTTGTTATATTGGAATTAATTTCACATTAATGCTTTTTGAAATTGAAGATATAACTATTTTTCTTTTTTCGGAAATGTGTAATTTTTAGTAAATTTAATTATCTTGCATTGAGGAGTTACAGCTAGTTAACGTTTGAAAAATGAAAAAATCAGTACTATGTTATCGTAAATTCAATAGGTATTATTATTTTATATAGTTTACAGTTGTATCAAATACTCACCTGCATGATAAAAGCTGCTGGTTGTATCCAATGCATAATAGAAATGATTGTAAGAATTGGATAATGAATAATGGTTGGTGAAGATTTTTAAAATGTATGGTATCAACAAAGTGGCGTACCTGCTCTATGTGGTCAAGCAGTGCGACCATTTTTGAATGGGGTGTTTCTTGAAAGGTGGGTTGGAAGAAGTACCATAGAATGGCCAGCAAGATCTCAGATCTGACCCCTGGATTTTTTCTTCTGGCATTACACAAAATGCAAAATTTATATAACAAAACCTACAGATTTAGTCGAATTGTGGAATAAAATAACAGAAGCTTCTACCAGTAGAAATGCTCCATCAAGTAAATGGTATCTACCATCCTCTTGCACACTGCACAGCCCTAGGTAGGAAACTTTTCAAGCATTTTTTAAAAATTGTATGATTTTTAAATAAGAAATTTTTTATTGTGAATTACCATTAATTTATTTCATTAAGAGTATTGTTTTATTAAATTGGGATTTTTAAAAACCTTATTTGTAATGTATGGCAACTCATTCATTAACCAATGTCATTTCTGTTGTGAGTAATACTACCAGCAGTTCTGATCATGGTATCATAAAGTTGTGCAATAATTAATGAGACTGTAAAGTAAAAAAATTAAAAAAAGATTTCAAACAGTTGAATTTGCAATAACATACAACTGATTTTGTTCATTTTCAAACTTTAACGGGCTGTAACTCCTCAATCAAAGAATTTATAAATTGCCTGAAATTAATAATTTGTAGCCTGGTATTTGTTTTTGTTATATATTATTGGTGTATTGTTGTTAATTTTCAGTTGTTTCGTACCAGATATTTATTGCTAAGAAAAATATTTAAAAAATGTATAAAATAAAAAAGATAATAATATATAAAGTTAAAGAGGTAACTTGTATATTTTCCATAACAATGGAAAAAATGTAATCACCAAAGTTATTCAGAAATTGAAATATTCCATCTGGGACAGTGTTTTGTTGTTGTTTATTTTTCTGATGAAGATTATATCGAAATATTAAAACACTCATTATATTTCAAGTTTGTTTTTAATTACTTATCTATACAGTTTATTATTTAATCTACTTAAGTAAAAGATAACACCTCTCTGCCTATATCTGTTTCTAAGTTTATAAACAGATATTTTTGATTTTTTCCCTACATAGTGCCACGCTGCCTCTCTCGGTCCGTTAGTGGGTTCGAGTAGGGTTCTTCTTGCCCCACGTTGGAACGCCACTAGCCACGCTTCGCCTCTTTCTGACTTCACGAATTTAAGATTCTTGTTCCCTTTTTTGGAACACTATTATCACGAACTCTTAAACTTGCTGTACGATCACCACCGACTGGGCGAACCACCTTTCTTTTCAGAGCAAGCGCGGGCAAGGCCAAGGTGCTCACTTTTACTTTTTTAAATCAAAGATTTTGCAACTCTTGGCTCTAATAAGTATGAGCTTGTCCTCATAAACTTACCAAATTTTAATTAACGCAAAATTCCCTGAATTTTATCTCAATGCTCGATTATTTAAATCTTTTAAGATTAACTATCTCTCTCTCCAAGGTTGTGCCTTTTGGGAGAAATCGGCTCTTAAGTTCTGATGATAACTTTTTAAATTTTCAAATTATATTACCAGAGCACATATATAAAATTTATGTTAAAACAAGGTTAATAGCATACACAGAATGGATATATATTAAAAACACAACAAAATTTAGAAATGAATTATTTGTATATTATTTCCTCTTTTGCACAGAAAAATTTTATATTCAAAACCTTTTTAATCTCACAAAACAATTTAATTGAACAATAACACAACTATTTATTTATTTAACAACATTAATTAATGTAATATTATCTATATATTAAAAAAAAATAAAAGCGCTTGACTTTCCAGACAGAACCACAAACAGTTTTTCCTGTACTGAAAAAGTCGTATTTAAATTATTAATTATTATCAACACCAAAGCAGAGGTTTAAAATGAATTTAATTTGTAATAATTCCCCTAATGACGTTATATTTGAAAAGAAGTTAATATTTGCGAATTATTCCTTAAGTATAAGATACCTTCACACTTTAATAGAAGTTCTAGTTGGATTTGGAATTTGTTGTATTATTAGGATGATAGTGATGTGATGTTTTCTATCCAGAGTCTGTAAGCTGCTATGTAGTTGAATGCTGGTCTCGAATTCTTCTAAGTCGCCTTGAAGATCGATTAAAGTTGAAATTATTCTAAGTCCAATTAGTAGAGTGACAGTTGAATCTTCCTCTCAGCTCAGAGTCGGTTGCAGAAGAAACGTCCTTTAAGCGTCGATTCCAAATCAAAAGTAATCGTCTTTCGACGGTTAAATCTCGGTCTCCCTGTCAGTGGGAATTAATCCACTTTTCTGGAGCCAATTTTCCTCCCTTTTTGGGAAAAAGGTATTTTCCATATATTATGTGTTTTCAGGCCCTTTTGGTCTGAAATATTTACACTATTTGTTTTACTAGTCCTATTTTTTGACTAATGAATAGTTTTCTTCCTTAATTATTAATTAAAACACCTTTTAATTAATAATTTATAGTATTTTATTTTTAACGTTATCTTTGATCCATGTTGGCAACATGATGATTCTGACTTTAGACTCTGCTTGAAGATGCGCGCGCAACTGTTCATGTTTTTGCATGAAAATCTCTACTTTTGACGTTTTTTCGTTCAACTCGCTATAACTTTCGAACGCTCGAACCGATTTTAAAGTTCCTTTCGGATTCTTCTTCCTTTCCATCTTGTGGGTCTTGTGGAACTTGATTCATCGCTCTACTACGCTTCGTTCGCGAGTTATCGCCCTTTTCCTGAAATTTGATTTTTCCCCTTTTCAAATTTTGAGATAAGTCCTTTCTCAAAATTCTTTTGACGAAATCTTGTTCCTCTTCTACTACGATGAAAAACTATGTTTGTACTTTTCCCATAACTCGTTTGGTTGTTGAGTTATTCGCCTTTGAAGTCCTTAAGTTTGTGTCGTATGAGTTTATGTTCATAAAAACCCCCCCATTATATATTATTACTTCTGCTTTGGTGTGTTACCATTTTACATACTAAATACATATAATTATCATGTTACTTTACCCCTTTAACGTTTATTTTACCCGCTTTTGGGCTTTGAAGTTTTACGTTTTGTAATTATTATATCTCCCTTATTTTATTTTCAAATTTGATTCTAAGTACATATTATTGTGCCCTATTGTGGTCTCTACAATAGTACTTATTATTATTTTTTAAATGATCCCCCCTTCAACTCAAAAATTCCAAAAAACTCCCCAAGAATGACTTTCTAAGTCCATTCTCACCTGTTAATTATTATTAATTCATATTTTTTATTTGTGATTATTGTTACTTCCCCACTTGGTTATGACTCTACGATTTTTGAATTTTGAATTTATTCTTTTTGCAAATTTTAGGTTTTTGAGCCCTTCTAAAAACTTGAATAACTTTTTTGTTTTATGTGATTTCAAATTTATTTGTTGATATTATTGGTCGGTTGACTCTACTGAATATTTATTTATATTAATAATTTAGTTTCTTAATAAAATAGGAACTAAGGCAGTTTGACTTTTCACGTCCGAACAAGCAAGTTTGCTCTCGAACTGGCGTGACGTCATCGCTCCACCTCGTCCCCACTCTACAAGGTTTAGCGCGGCAATTTAACTTGTTTTAAATGGACTTTGAGACGTTTGGCTTTTTCCAAACCGTCGCAAAATCCCCCCTTTGAACTAAAATTTTCGGTTAAAATGAAAAATTCCTATTTTTCATTTTTTAAAAAACTAAAATTTTAGTATTAAACCCCTTTTTCAACATATCACATTCCATATTAACTATTTATTTATCATCTCTATTAATCATCAACATAAAGTTTGACATATTAACCTAACAACTTATATAAACACATTTATTTATATCTAAAAAACATCTCCTCCATCATTTCATATATTGATATACTCAAAACACATTTTATTCATTATAGTATAATATTTATATATTCAAAACACATTTTATTTATTATGGTATACATACAAATTTGCTTAAGCGTTCTTATAGTCCATTACAGCCGTTTCATCTAAACGTCCTTGCTGTAAATAAACACATTATCACACACAAAACATATTACATTTATATAAGAAATAATTATATTTATCTGCTTTGGTTGAATTTAAAACTATGCCTACATATATATAAAGTACTTGGTAACTACAACGATTATTATCCTAATTGCAGTTAAAAAGAAAAAATTATTTATTTTATTCGGAATCTCTCATTAATAAAAAACAAAACAGTACACATTTAAACATCCATTCATTTCCATCACCCCTCTGCTAATTTGCTTGACAGGTTGTCGTTCAATATTTGTTTATTAATATCCTGTTCTCCCCTTCACCTCCTCGTCTATACTTTGTTTATTCAGGTGCGGCTTGCAGATGCGTGTTACCGCTACGCTCCTGACCTTGTACACTTAGGAATTTATTCGGGACTTGTCCTGTTATTCACTGACCTAGGCTACATTCTTTTAATTCAGCTGACAGTCCGTTATTTCCCTTTTACCTCACTCGCTTCTACCCTTTACATATTACAACTTTTAAACATTACAATTTATACATTTTATTTATGAAATTTCTTACGTTCTATTAATATCTCCTTAGTCCTTCACATTTAAATATTACTTTCCCTTCGGGCCTCCATTCTTTCATCTTACACTTCGTAGAATTTTTGAATTTAACTTTCTTCTTTCGATACCTTAAATTTCGTCCATTTTGTCTTTCCGGATCCGCCATTTGTATTATAGCTCTCCAATCACTCCCGTCTCTGGCGTCGAATCTGTCTTGTGTAAGTTCCGAATCGTTTTCAGAGTTATTTTGCAAATTTTCGTCGTATTTTATTATTTTATTATTTTCGTCGATTATTGCCTTTGGCACATTTTTATTTCCTTTATTCTCCGCTCCTTTCAGCCCTTCATCTTTATTAATTACTTGGTTACCTTTATCCCACGCTTTTAACAGCACTTCATCATTGTTAAAATTTGCATTTTTCCTCTTCGCCGATTCCTTCCTTGCACTTAACTTGCTTCCTCGCTTTTGACCACTTTCTGATTTGTCACTACTCGGTCTAGACACGTCCTTTGCTTTTGGTTTTATGTCTACCGGCGTTTTGGTAGACAACGTATAAGCCCCTGATACTCGCTTATACGAATTTGAGCCTCCTTTATTTGCAGCTGACGACTCTACCATTTTACCGGTTTCGCCGCCATTTTGATGTTCGGTCTGCGCGTTTTTATTGCTCAATCTTAATCTCCTATTCTCCGCTTTTCTAAGCACTACTTTATCATTAATTTTTTCAAAAAACTGGCTCACTCTATTCGTACCCTCTTTGTCACCTCCGGTATAGTCACATTTCAGTCTAGACACGTCCTTTGCTTTTGGTTTTATGTCTACCGGCATTTTGGTAGACAACGTATAAGCCCCTGATACTCGCTTATATGAATTTGAGCCTCCTTTATTTGCAGCTGACGACTCTACCATTTTACCGGTATCGCCGCCATTTTGATGTTCGGTCTGCGCGTCGCTTTTGCTCAATCTTAATTTCCTATTCTCTTTAAGAAAATCTACAACAATAAATTCATTTTCCTTTACCAGTTGTAGGAAACCCTTTTCCATATTAATTCGACTTCGATATTTGCACATTAAATCACAACCCATTATTATTTTGCTTTCCAGCTTTGGTACCACCATAAATACCCCTCTTATTGATTGGTTATTTATTCTAATCTCCAATAATGCCTGTAATTTAATCTTCTGTCGCTGGCTTTTTATCGCTGTCACCATTTCCGTATTTACAACTGGTAATTCCATGATTTTATCGTTCCTACTTTTAAGCACATGTTTATAAAAATCCTCTTGAACACAGGACATCTGAGCTCCGGTGTCAATGGACATATTTACTTTTATATTTTCGATTTCTATCCCTATTTCCGGACATTTTTCGTAAACTTCGCTATTTAAAATTTTATTATCTCTTTCCTCCATTAAATCTTTCTTAATTTCTGTGTTTAAAATCCCCAATTTAATTTTATTTATTTTCAGATCCCCCCTTTTATGTTTGCTAAATTTGGTTTTATCGTCGATCTCAATTCCGTTTGTATTATCCTTTTTCTGCCAAAAATTTTGCCTTGAGATCTCGTATTTTAGTTTTTTGTGACCTTGGGCGGGAATTTTTGGTTTGAAGGACCAGGGTTTTGAGGTATCTGTGGTTGAGGTTTATTCTGGGTTTGACCATAGGATCGTGGGTTAGGGTTTTGGGATGGTTTTGAGTAGTCTTGATTCCTTTGCCTGAAATTTTGATCTCTTTGTGGTCCGTCCCTCCTTTCGAAACTATCTGGTCGGCGAACTTCTCTCGTCATTCCGTCTACGTTTTCAATGGTCCTCAAAAACTTGATAGCGTCCTCCAAATGCTCACTAGCCCTACCAATACACGCTAATTGAACTTTCTGGTCGAAATGCCTCATTAGTTGGTATATAAGGAACTCTTCCGGAATTTTGGGTTCCAAATATTCGGCCTTTCGCACCATTTTACAAAAATAATCAACCCTGCTCATATTTCCGTTAGGATTATATCTATGGTTTTCTATCTGATTCCTAACTACTTGTTGCGTTTGATAACCCCAATAATGCTCTAAAAATAACAATTTAAACTGGCTATATTCTTCTGTATCTCGCTTGATTATTTCCCACCATTCCATGGCAGCTCCTTTCAATTTTTTCTCCACTACTTTCAATTTATCACTTTCTTCCATAACCGGATTTATTTCTTGGAATACCTCCTCAATTTGTTTCAAAAATTGCACAGGATTATCTCTTGAATTTCCCCAAAATTCTATAGTTTTTGATTCTAAATTTGCCCTATCTAAATAAATTATATTTTTAGCATTTCCACCGGTTTCTTTAATTTTGGCGACTTCCCTAATTTTAACTTCTAATTTTTTAACTTTCTCCCCAATTTCTATAGTCGACTTTCCCTGTTCCTTTAAACTGTCCGTCATTTTTTTAATTTCCCCTACGCACTCTTCCACTTTTTCTTCACAATTTTCTATTCGCCTCGTATTTTCGGCCATATTACTATCTATAGATTCCTTAATTTCCTCCATATATTTCCCTATTTCCTGTTTTCGGGCGTCTTCCCTTTGGATACGTTTCGTTTCCATTTCTTCCTCTCTCTTCATCCTCTCTTCTCTCTCCTGCTTCCATCTTGCTTCCATTTCTTCTCTCTCCTGCTTCCGTTTGTTTTCTGCTTCCTCATCTCTCTTGCTCCATTTGGCATCCAAATCTTCTTTTTCCTTCTTCCGTAATTCCTCCATCTGGATCCACTTGGTCTCCATCTCCTCCTTCTCTTGCTTCCTTTTGGCCTCCGCTTCTTCCTTCTCCTGGTTTCTCTCGATTCTTTCTTCTAATCTTCTTAATTTGTCCTCGTCTTCCTTCTCCTTTTCTTTTCTCTGTTGTTCTGCTTTGTCCTGTTCTCTCTCTTGCTTTCTTCTATCCTCCATTTGGTTCAGATACCTCACCATTTTCTGCATTTCCGTCTCCTGTTCCTTTGAACCCTCCTGTTTTGCTGGATCTTTCGCTGGTCCCATTTTCACTTCACTTATTCACTTGGTTTATTTAATTAAAAAAAATTTAAATTTCAGTTTAATTTGGACTCTACTTTTAATTATTATTATTTTTGCAATTTAGTATATTTGTCGTTGTAATTACCAGCACAACTTATTACTAACACACATGTACATATAAATTATATCAGAACTTAAGATATTCTCGTTCGTATGAAACACTGAAAAATTCAAAATTTTGAAAATTTGTTCCAAAACTTTGCTTTTTCGTGCTCCACGCTATTGGGCGCCACTTGCCACGCTACGCTCCCTCCGTTCGTTAGTGGGTTCGAGTAGGGTTCTTCTTGCCCCACGTTGGAACGCCACTAGCCACGCTTCGCCTCTTTCTGACTTCACGAATTTAAGATTCTTGTTCCCTTTTTTGGAACACTATTATCACGAACTCTTAAACTTGCTGTACGATCACCACCGACTGGGCGAACCACCTTTCTTTTCAGAGCAAGCGCGGGCAAGGCCAAGGTGCTCACTTTTACTTTTATAAATCAAAGATTTTGCAACTCTTGGCTCTAATAAGTATGAGCTTGTCCTCATAAACTTACCAAATTTTAATTAACGCAAAATTCCCTGAATTTTATCTCAATGCTCGATTATTTAAATCTTTTAAGATTAACTCTCTCTCTCTCCAAGGTTGTGCCTTTTGGGAGAAATCGGCTCTTAAGTTCTGATGATAACTTTTTAAATTTTCAAATTATATTACCAGAGCACATATATAAAATTTATGTTAAAACAAGGTTAATAGCATACACAGAATGGATATATATTAAAAACACAACAAAATTTAGAAATGAATTATTTGTATATTATTTCCTCTTTTGCACAGAAAAATTTTATATTCAAAACCTTTTTAATCTCACAAAACAATTTAATTGAACAATAACACAACTATTTATTTATTTAACAACATTAATTAATGTAATATTATCTATATATTAAAAAAAAATAAAAGCGCTTGACTTTCCAGACAGAACCACAAACAGTTTTTCCTGTACTGAAAAAGTCGTATTTAAATTATTAATTATTATCAACACCAAAGCAGAGGTTTAAAATGAATTTAATTTGTAATAATTCCCCTAATGACGTTATATTTGAAAAGAAGTTAATATTTGCGAATTATTCCTTAAGTATAAGATACCTTCACACTTTAATAGAAGTTCTAGTTGGATTTGGAATTTGTTGTATTATTAGGATGATAGTGATGTGATGTTTTCTATCCAGAGTCTGTAAGCTGCTATGTAGTTGAATGCTGGTCTCGAATTCTTCTAAGTCGCCTTGAAGATCGATTAAAGTTGAAATTATTCTAAGTCCAATTAGTAGAGTGACAGTTGAATCTTCCTCTCAGCTCAGAGTCGGTTGCAGAAGAAACGTCCTTTAAGCGTCGATTCCAAATCAAAAGTAATCGTCTTTCGACGGTTAAATCTCGGTCTCCCTGTCAGTGGGAATTAATCCACTTTTCTGGAGCCAATTTTCCTCCCTTTTTGGGAAAAAGGTATTTTCCATATATTATGTGTTTTCAGGCCCTTTTGGTCTGAAATATTTACACTATTTGTTTTACTAGTCCTATTTTTTGACTAATGAATAGTTTTCTTCCTTAATTATTAATTAAAACACCTTTTAATTAATAATTTATAGTATTTTATTTTTAACGTTATCTTTGATCCATGTTGGCAACATGATGATTCTGACTTTAGACTCTGCTTGAAGATGCGCGCGCAACTGTTCATGTTTTTGCATGAAAATCTCTACTTTTGACGTTTTTTCGTTCAACTCGCTATAACTTTCGAACGCTCGAACCGATTTTAAAGTTCCTTTCGGATTCTTCTTCCTTTCCATCTTGTGGGTCTTGTGGAACTTGATTCATCGCTCTACTACGCTTCGTTCGCGAGTTATCGCCCTTTTCCTGAAATTTGATTTTTCCCCTTTTCAAATTTTGAGATAAGTCCTTTCTCAAAATTCTTTTGACGAAATCTTGTTCCTCTTCTACTACGATGAAAAACTATGTTTGTACTTTTCCCATAACTCGTTTGGTTGTTGAGTTATTCGCCTTTGAAGTCCTTAAGTTTGTGTCGTATGAGTTTATGTTCATAAAAACCCCCCCATTATATATTATTACTTCTGCTTTGGTGTGTTACCATTTTACATACTAAATACATATAATTATCATGTTACTTTACCCCTTTAACGTTTATTTTACCCGCTTTTGGGCTTTGAAGTTTTACGTTTTGTAATTATTATATCTCCCTTATTTTATTTTCAAATTTGATTCTAAGTACATATTATTGTGCCCTATTGTGGTCTCTACAATAGTACTTATTATTATTTTTTAAATGATCCCCCCTTCAACTCAAAAATTCCAAAAAACTCCCCAAGAATGACTTTCTAAGTCCATTCTCACCTGTTAATTATTATTAATTCATATTTTTTATTTGTGATTATTGTTACTTCCCCACTTGGTTATGACTCTACGATTTTTGAATTTTGAATTTATTCTTTTTGCAAATTTTAGGTTTTTGAGCCCTTCTAAAAACTTGAATAACTTTTTTGTTTTATGTGATTTCAAATTTATTTGTTGATATTATTGGTCGGTTGACTCTACTGAATATTTATTTATATTAATAATTTAGTTTCTTAATAAAATAGGAACTAAGGCAGTTTGACTTTTCACGTCCGAACAAGCAAGTTTGCTCTCGAACTGGCGTGACGTCATCGCTCCACCTCGTCCCCACTCTACAAGGTTTAGCGCGGCAATTTAACTTGTTTTAAATGGACTTGAGACGTTTGGCTTTTTCCAAACCGTCGCAATAGGTACAATATCTGGTCAAGTTATACTCTTTATTTCATTTGAATTGATCCAGCAGTTACCAAGTTCTAACATGTGTGTGTAGGTAATAAAGAAACCAAAAATTTCTATCTATGTTACACACTTTTGAACATTTTCAATAATGAGATATATTT
The DNA here is from genome assembly GCA_963513935.1 of Aphrophora alni. Classification (NCBI taxonomy): domain Eukaryota; kingdom Metazoa; phylum Arthropoda; class Insecta; order Hemiptera; family Aphrophoridae; genus Aphrophora; species Aphrophora alni. Next base: position 54,183,942 of record OY740772.1, on the reverse strand, counting down.
TCTCAGTAAAAAGTTGGTAGGTACATGTTTTGAAGACTAATTGGAGCTGAAAATTTGTTTGAAATTAATTGTTTCCAAATTATAACCATGTGCTGAAAAATAAGAAATACAGATTTTGTAATGATTTTTGGGTATTTTATTAAAACTTTTGTGACAGCATATGTTTTGTTGGTGACAGTTCGTATATTGCTAATTGGAACTGAAAATATTTTTAAAATCATGGCAGAAGTTCTCAAGTTTGCTAGCGATTAAGAGGAAACCCATTATGTATTATTTATAAAAAAACAACACCTTTTTATTAACAACAATGTTGGTACATAATCAAAAAGTAATCAATTTAAAATTCAAAGAATTTAAAAAATTTTCTTCAAAGTTATAGTTTAATTTCATGACTATGTTTCAACAATTCCCTGTTTTAAAAATAAATTTTAAAAGAGAAAAATTATTTGTAAATCAGGTAAACCTAACACATACTCAAAGACAAAAACAAAATAAATCCATCATTTTGATTTTGGTATAATAAAGTGAATGGTATTTAATGGCAGAAAAGCTTAAGCCTAAGTCATAATTAAAGTGTTGGAAATATGATATACATTTCATTCAAAGTATGTAGGAGTTAAAAATTTTTAACAAAATTAGGATTTCGTGAAAAAATATTTAATACAGTATTATAAAAATTGTACCAATGAAAATTCAGACCAGATTCAAAATCCAAACATGACGAGACTTAGTTGAAAACTAATCTAGCTAAAAAGGTTAAATCGAACATCAATTCTATGTTCTGTCCAAGAATGAAAAATTAAATAACACAAATCAGGTAGTCTATGCTGGTGGAGTCCAGGATAGTTAAAGATATGCACATGAAGCCCAATTTCATCACTGGCACATCTAGGTTACACATTAATCTATTTCATCCAAAAAGTTAATACTTTCTATAATTTACTGAACTTTGCATAATAATAAGGTAAATACATTATAACTCACATTTTATTGGAATCAAGTGAACTAAATGAAGATAAATAAAACAGTAATTCTTAATAATTTTTAACAAAGTAAATTCTGTAATAACATGTGTGTTATAATTTCTGAAAACAAATACACAGTTTTCTAAAGGGTATATATAATTTAATAACTTTTGTATATTGAAGCAACTAATTAATCCCTTATAAATTATGGATGTATTAATACTGTCAATAAACATTATTAAACATGAATAGATAATTGGCAGAAGAGGGAGAGGACTATTTTACTTGGCAAATTGAATGCAATCGCGTCTTGAGTAACCCTTTAAGAGATCTATACAAGCAGAAAATGTATTCATGAATGTTGGAGGGAGAGAGAGATATAATGTATTCGTGGTCGTCTTAACTGAACATCTGTTCTTAATTACATTGTGGAATTTAAGATGTCCAGTTACAAGAGTTGGAAAGAGAGAGGGAGATACACTTCTGGAGAATAGCGTAGAAGTAATTGTAATTGCATGGCCATTCCAGATTTTTAATCTGTTAATAAAACGGTAGCCATTTTTTGTTGTTTCCACTTTTAAGGTTTTATATAGGGGTAATCTTTTTAAGAATATTAATTTATAAGATGTTTTAAAATAATTTGCTTATACAATTACTTGCAATTTTTTTATAAAATGAATAAATTCCTTTATTTCAAAGCTTATTGTCTTATTAGATTTAAATATAAGTTTACAAATATGAATTGTAACCAACAACCTTGGATATTATTATGTGCGTTTTGTTTTAGTAAGGTGGTACACAAGTTTAACATGAATTGTGTTGATGGTACATCAAACAAAAATTTTAGGTCTGTTAAAAGAGTGTTCCTGAAAAACATTGAAGAGATTTTGTAGTAGATTACCTGGATAAAAAAAAATGAAATATCTTCCTATAAACAAATATCTGAAAATACTTTGCTTTCCATATGTCGGTCTGTTTGTGTTTTTTATTAAGAAATTTATAACTTCCAAAATAGATAAGTCTGGGGATTTAGTACTTTTTATGTAACTCTTAACCACTATAGAAAAAGTAAATATTTTTTGAAAATTGAAACTTTGAAAATTGCTAACGTTTAGTGAAAAATCATTAATTTTACAAAAAATTTGCAATAGTTAAAATATCTTTTTCAAAACATTTAGCCTACAATCAAGTTATAAAGTAGAAGCTTTTCAAGAAGGCAACTAACTCAATCACTGTCAGTTGAAGAAATCTGCTAGCAAGTTTAGAACAGGTGATCCTTCGGGTTGAAAAAGAAATTATATATATATATATATATATATAATTATATATATATATATATATATATATATATATATATATATATATTCCTATAAGGCAGGCTATTTGATTCCTTGATGGTTGACATCAGCAGTTCTTTACATGTAACATAGAACATATTTTTAGTCAGAATGACATGGCTAACCAGCCTTGACAAAGCCCTAAACAATAAATTCTACTGTACCAGGAGATGATGGTATACATAACTCTACTCTATAAAATCCTTCATTAAAATATAAAATAGTATAGCCTACTTAATTTATACATGAGCTAGTGAGGAATTGCCAACAAAATTGTGCAAATTATTCCCATTTTGTAATATGTACTTTTTGAATTTTTGAATATGAGATGGAAAGTCGCGGTAAAAAAGATAAATGCTGTCATTGGTTAAAATGAAAACGGAAAATCTAATATGGTCAAGCGAAAATGGTCTTTATTGCTGTTTTAGAATGACAAGATGGATTAAAATAGATTTCCAAAAATGTATTTATAATAATGTGTAGTCTTAAGATTGGCTTGGTATTTGAGTGAAATAGTGTGTAAATGAAGTAAATTTGCTTGTTGTCATGTGGTTAGGGGTTTGAGGCTATAATCACGTGATAGGTATGTGATATCCGGAACTGCGGAGTCAGTCTAGGATCAGTGGTTGAACGAGTAAGAGTCGTCTTGTAAAAGTTGGAAAAGAACGTCTGAAAGAGACAGTCGTACTTGTAAATGTAATAAGTATTTTTTGAGAACAATGTAGTTATATAAAAATGTCTCTTTAATGCATCATCAATGCAGATAGGGAATAGTTTAAAAAACAAAGTGAATAAACTATAGAGTCTAGAAGTGATCATCATCAGAGACAGGCGTGTTTTCTTTTGTAATGCGGAAAATGTGCTTTGTGCTAAAAGACGTTAAAAGGGTGAAAACGAGTAATGACAAAGAAAGACAATTATAAAAACAGTTGTAGTTGTTTGTAGAAAGTGGGATCAGAGATGGACAGACATATTTTTGATTGTGAAGCAATTAGTCATTTGAAAGTGCACACGGAGTACATGGCGTAAATTGAACTTTGTTAATTATATAGACAATTTTAAACGATATTGTAATTTGAAAGACTCTGAATGTTAAAACATGAACTTTGTTTTATTAGTAGAGACAAAAATGTGCGAAAATCATGAAAATTATATTGAAATCTGAGATAACTTAGATGCTACGTGGACCATGTAGAACCTCAACCTTCAGGACGAGAACTGCACGTTACAACCAAAGTCTACTTTGGGAAATACTGCAATGTGGTAACACAGATAACAGACAATATTATTTTGTTTTCTTTGTATAAAATTATTAATGATAAAACTTTTAAATGTGATTGAGATAGATTATGATTTTGTTAAACAAGTAAATTTAAATGTTGTAAGTATTTTAAGAATATCTAAACTAAAATTTTAGTAGAAATTTTCTAACTTAATGATGCATTATAATTTTCAATATGAGACAAAGATGCTCACATAAAAAATTGATTAATTAAAGTTGCAACTAATTTTAAAGTAGAATCATTTATTAAAAAACTTTGTCTCTTCAAGACAAAATAATTCTTTTCATATTTTAACATGATATAATTACAAATAATAAAATAATGTATGTGTATTAATAATATATACTTGAATAAATATTATGTTCAGTTTCAGAAAAACAATAAGGACTTCTTATTTACCATTATACTATTTGAGAGTACAATTTTAAAAGTATCTACGACCCAGAGAATTTTTTAGTAAATGATAATCAATTTTTTTTTAACTTTTCAAAATTGGTAAGCTAACTCTTCCTGGCTCCCATAATGCTGTGCAAATCATTTTATTTAAAATTAAATTTAATAAAGTAACTTCACCTCGTTTTTTATATAATTACAATTTTCAAAACAAAACAAGACCTATCAGAAGCCTCTTCCTATCTCGCAATATCTTTGTTATCATCTCAAGCCTTCTATGACCAAATATTGGGTTCAGAGGTTTTTTCAGCATAAAGTACACTTTCTATCATTGTAGCACTTGTTGATTGTGTCATATTGATCAGAGATAAAATTATTTTGTTTGATTCTAGATCAGTATTACAAACAATTAAGAATATACAACTATATTTGATTTATTCTTCTGCTCAGACGAAATTTACAACACTCTAGAAAAACATAGGTTTTCAATAGATTCCTAGCCATATGGAATTCCGGGTTATAAAGAGCAGATCATTTGGGTGGTCCAGCAAGAGAACTGAAATCTGCACTCTAGAATCAAATTATCCTCGATGGATGTTTGAAAGTGGTTAAGTAAAACTTAAAAGAGATCTAGATTGACCAAAGGAGAAATGGACCTTTGAGGCATTCACTCTTTAATATTCAGTCCACATTCATTGAGACATTCTTCTATTGAGGATTTCTATGTATGAGCTGATTCCACTTTTGATATATGTGCAAAAACTGGACATATTATTACACAGTTATATCTGAAGAGATTGTGTGAGTGTGTGTGTGTCAAACATCTGACAAAGAACAAAGAAGAGGAAACAATTGAACATATTCTCCTCTACTGTAACTTGCAAAATACTACTTCCGATAGGCGAGCTAAAACATTTAGCCATCAGAGAGATTTTGAGCAATAGGACGGTTTGGACATTGGTGGTGTTAACCGGAGACACCGAGCCATAAAAAAAACCACATTCTGGAAGCTCATCATGAGAATTAAGTAAAATAATTTGTGCTTTTATGAAAAAGACGATGATATCTTCATTTCTATTGTAGGTCAAAGGATAACTCAATTAAAGATAAAGCAATTAAAATAATATCATGGTAATTAACTACAATATTCTGTGATACCAGTTAATTCTGATTATTGTTATTTAGTGAATGGATGTTACACTTTAGAAAAAAATCTAAAATCATATACATTTCTAGATGTTGTTGTCAATTACCATGTAACTATTTTTGTCGGGTTATCCTTTGACCTACATAGCATGTACAAAAAGTAAACTTCGTTTTGTAATGCGAAATTTACTTCAATTAAAAAATAAATAAATTACAAGAAAGGGTATACCATAACCTCAAAGAACTTCTTTACATAATTACCACAATTCTTAAGACACTTGTCATATTGGGTGACTAGCTTTTCCATACCCTCTTCATTGAATAATATCACCTTCAAAGAAGAAGAAACAAATTTTAAAATAAAATATATACAGTTATCAAAAAATTATTTTAATCAATTATTTAAATTTAATTAACAATAACATAATTTATTCATACTTAAAAAAGTAGTGTGCATTAAAAGTTCTTTGAATTTTATAATTTTTTTGTAATTAATTCTGCCACATCTAAGCTCAGGTAGACGCTATTAGTTCATGTAATTTAAAGTTCTCTATTATATACACATAATAACCTCCAAGAGGGGCACTCGTGCTGCCTTATGGATTTTAAATGTTTTCACAAACTTTAATTTATTTTGGAATATATAAAAAAGTCTTGAATTGATTAAATTAAATTTATAGCTAGATATGATTCATCATTGCTTAAATTTATTAAAGAAAATTATTTGTTTAATTTAGGCTTTTAATTTCTTTAATTGTCCAATATTAATTCATAGAATGAAATAATGTATATTTTAGATGTCTTTTACCAATCTGATGAAGAAGAATGTTCAATATTTTAAATTTCAATAACTGGTTTTAACAAAGAACCCGCACAAACTTGATACGTCTTTTCTGTTCTGAAGGTAGTTTCACTGAAAATACGCAGTCACTTCCAACTTCCCCGTTTACTCTGTGTGAATTTGTGATATTCAGCCATGTTCTGCTTTCCATTGGTCTATGTTTGCTTTCGTAATGTATTATTCCACGATCTGTGCTGTGATTGGTAGTTTCTTATCTTCTGCCTTCTGGGTTGAAGATACGATTAATCACAGTTCATTTTTATATTAATTTATTGTTTCATTTATGTAATATGTGGTACTCAAATTTCACTTTTGGATTAATTAATTGTATTTTGATAAAGTTTGATTCTTTATTTTAATTTAATAGATATTTTATATAAAATGTATTGCCGCGGTATAACTCTTGTTTTGAGATTATGACTAACTATCATCTGTTCAACTTCCTACATATTCCTTATATTTACTCTTGTGAGAAGAACCGTTTGGTTTGAAAGTCTGCTACACACTAACTTAACTAGGTTCTGTAACAAGTACAATAGAAAAGATGAATCAGCTTAAAAACTACTGGGATCATCATTTAAACTACAAACTATACATTATTTATTTACATAACTTATATATATATATATATATATATATATATATATATATATATATATATATATAATTGTACAATTATTATCAATTTTTTGTTCATAATTAAAAATAAATTTTTAATTTCATTTCAGCTCGACTGGGCTCTTGTAGGCAGTAAGAGCTCTTACAATTTAAAGTTTAATAGTCTTTAAATACAAAAATCTAGGGGAGGAGCACTCGTGCTGGCTCATGAATTTCAAATATTATAAGTTAAATTTGGAATATTTCTAATTAAAAAGCCCCAAATAGATTCAGTTAAATTTGCAAAAGAATGAAATTCAGTCCAGTTTATAACCCACTAGATTATCTAATATATTATTATGATTCTACTCTTTTAAAAATTTCAATATTAAATTATTAAGTTCAGATAATTTGTAATCAGAAGTCTTTTACCAACTTGTTGAAGAGAATTGTTCCATATTTTAACTTTCAACACTGAATTTTCCCAAAAAGGACGCGCACAAACTTAACGCATCTTGCCTCTTCTGAGATCGTAGAGTCACTCTCAAACCCGACACGGTTACATTTTTAAGCTTCTCAGTCTCCAGTGTTTCAGACAGCAGTATCAGTCATGTGGTCTGCTCCCACAAAAGTATTCCTCCGCCATCCATGCTGGTATTTGTTGTTTCTTAGCGCCCATAACTCACTTTTATATTAATACCCGTATATTATTTTATTTAAGTTATGTGTACTATTCAAATTTGAATTTTGAATTAAATAATTGTATTTTGAAATATTTTGTTCCTTTATTTTAATTTAATAGATATTGTATACAAAAGGGATTAGTCTACCAATTCCAAACTCTGGCTTCTGGGTTTGAGATTATGTTATTAAAATATCATCTGTTAAATTGACAACAAATATGGCTACTTTGGTATTTCAGTGTAATCTTTATTATTTTTATGTTAACTCTAGTGAAATGTGATGTTCTATGCTAAATCCATTCTAGTTTTACAAATATTTTCTTTGAGACTATTTGATTCAAAGGCTACTTGATAATTATTACAGACCTACTGTGAAAGGTATTGCTTCTTGAGATATTTTACACAAGAGTTATATTTATACTGTAAGCAGTATTTGAAGAAAAGTTAGTGAATGATGAGCTCAAAACATTAGCAATTTCATAGTTATTTGTAGTCAAAGCTCCACCCCCTGCTTAAGTCCCAATAAGTAAGCAGAGGGAGGAGGACTACAAACAGAACGTAACGTTTACTACACCGTTGATGTAGGTGTGGTTCTTAATATTGTGCCAATGTACTGAGCCCATGATTCCCTCCTACTCTGCCTAAACACTCGACATGCTTTGGCTCATAGAAAGTTGTCTTTTTTCACTTCCCGGGGTGATATTTATAATTGTAGAGGCCATAAAAGAGTTAACCAGCCCACCGTGTTGGGCGTTTGCAGATGAGACTCTGGGAGCGGGTATACCCTTGGAACACTCTTGATCATTTCCATACCCCAGAACTCTGGGGCCCAGAGTATCCTATTTAACCAGACTGGATGGGCATCAGTCCAGACCCGCACCTAGAGAGGGAGGATCCGACACCTCCCCCATCGCGAACATTTCCTGACCAAGGACCGAAGTGGCTTCGGTAGAGCAAGTTCACATCAGCTTACCAGATTCAAAGGTTGTCACGCTTTGGTCTGGTAAACACTCCCAGACGCACTACGGCTCTGCACGGTTAAAAAAAAAAAACTAATCCCTAGATATGAATATAGTGTGTTTTTGTATACCATGTAAATCGTGAAGAGTAACAGCCTCTGCGAATTGTAAAATATGTATGAGTGTTGTATGGATGTGTATATTCGGAGAAGATGTTTTATTGTACCACCCCTGTATAGCTCGGGTTCCTCGAGGGACGCTAAACCCCTCTCAATAGGTGTAGATAGTCTGCACCCCCCTGCGATAAAACCCTAAGTAAAGGTGAAAGTAAAAATATTTATATATGTGAACTAGGTGTATGTTTATATAGATGATAGTCTAAGTGTTGTGAGTGGTTGACTGGGGACCGCGAAGGACGCCAACCCCCCCCTCTTATTAGGGACGGCAATTAGAGTCATTCTGGATTAATAGTAATTATAAGAATATTGTAACATTGTAATAAGATAGGAAATGGTTATTTTTGTTAATAATTGTTAATACAAACTAATTGAATACTGAACTATTTGATTATAGTGAAAATAAAGAACCTAGGCAGTTTAAAGAAACGAATTCTAACAAATGGTGGATCGGCCGAGAAGGTTACGTTATGAAGTTTACGGTACGTGATGAGTAGGGGAATTTCCTGGTCTTTAATTGTATATTTTGTGTGCTGAATTTTAAGTTGAATTTGCTTCTTCTTTCCTACGATAAAGTCTTCACGCTAGGCTTAACGGAGGTTTATTTTTGATATTGGTGAGACGATAGTAAACAAACGTTGTCATAAGTCGTTGTAAATACATATAGGAAGGTTACGCAAGGAATCCTGACGAGACTTGGTGTTCTACATAGATTGCGTATGCAAGATGACTAGTTGTGATATATTCGTTTGCAATTTAGATAAATTTGTTTGGGTGTTGATTACAAAATACAGGTTTGTTGCAAAAGGTTTGATTATAACTCTATTCGGTTTTGTTATACAATAATGGGCGGTCGACATATACTAATAACAAATTGTATCAAGATATACAACAGAAGATGGATCAACAAAGACATTTCAATATCTTTGATGGAATTAAACAACAAACATGTCCTCTTTGCGCTGACATGAATGTATGTGACTAGATGAAATGCCACGTCAGCAGAAGGGCACACAGCGGGTGACGCAAATTTAACATTATTTATCAAGGATACATTACACAATCGTGAAATGCCTATTTTAATAGACTTGTAATATATTTTGTTTACACCTAAAACATAAACAACTGACTAGCAATATTACTGACGACAATGTGACGTTGACATCAGCAAATAACACGATAATAACTGCAGTCTGACTGCAGTTTCGACATCACACTGTCATTGTCGAAGACAAGAAGTTTTTTAATTTTATTTTTGTACATTACACAATTAAATCAGATTACACTTAAACAAAAACATATAACATTTCATGTATAAAACTATAAAATAATCACCATTTCTGTGTTGTTAAAATGTATAATCACGTTATCACTCAATACGTCCACACAATCGTGAACTGTCTCACGATATATTTTACGAGTTTGGCTAAAAAAATATTTTTTTTGTTTTTTTAACGGGAGTGTAAGAAAGTTTTCGCTGTTTAATATAAAAATGCAGGGATTTAATAGACTACCTTATAATATAATCCTTGTGTGTAAACAAAGTATCAGCGACTACAATTCCATCGCAACGTTTCTTTAATAATTCATAAAATAGTTCCATAAGACAAGTTATACGAGATAAAATTCAAATAAGTTAAGCTAATCTTAAAAGTTTTATAATTCTCAACTTCCTAACCATACTTTCAGAAGTTAAAACCCGTTTATTTTGTCTAAGCATTAAATAAAGAATATTTAGTACAAAATAAAACCGAGCTTAAAGTATTTTACTATGAGAAGCTAATTTTGTTTAAATATAGGAGAGTCCAGTATTTCCCCCTCACCTTTTAAAAACGAAAAATCTCTGTCATAATCGTCTTAGAGAAAAAGGAGGAGAAGAATATAAAATAAAGGCATCTAGTCTTTGATACTCTAATGGCGTTAGGGTCGGAAGAGGACAAGAATTGGTCAAGAGAGATGAAAGAGAGGGATCTAACTCAACACTACATAAAAAAAGATATAGATTCAGCTAGTATTTTCTCAGGATTGATTAAAGCCCCAGAAGGGGAGTCGACTAAAATAAGACATAACACTTCTAGTTTGGCGGTGCAATTTTATTGGTTCTTAGGAAAATTTTAAAGTTACGCAAAACTTTGTCCCTATTTGGAGGAGATAATAATTCGGTATTAATAATTTTAAAATGGAAAACTGTTTCCTTTTCTTAGTTAAACAAATATATACATCCGTTTCTATAACTCTTCTGAAATAATAAGTTTTTAACAAATTTATTATTGTTTAAATGAAAAATAAAAAGAGGTAGATTTGAAATTGATTTGGAATTTCCATAACTTCTAAGTTTTACTCGTCCCTATTTTTATGAACGAGCTAAGCGTAGAAATTGGGATAAATTTTAATGAAAATAATTTCTTTGTATGAACTATAGAAACGGATGTATCATAAAAAAACCTAAAAACACGTTGATGGACGCCATTAAGGTACTTTCCCAGTTCATTGTAATACATGTTGATCGTCTATAAAATTTCGTCTCTTGGGCCTTGTTAAATGTAAATTATATTGGTAGATCAAGGGTTCTTGAGGAGTAAAACAGGCGTAAGTAATGTAAGTATGCTTAAAACAGTGTTTACAGTTTTCTGAATCTCGTAATTATGTATAACACTACTTTTTTCACATCAGCTACACCTAACTGGCCTGGTAAATGTGTGTATGTCCTGAATCTCCACTCGCTTAGCTCGTGTTAGTGTATTTCCCTTGACGGGCCTCGTAGCTGTAGATATTAGAAGAATCCTTCACTTGCTACGCTCCTTGAGATGTCGTAATTACCATAATTATAAACCTCTTGGGAGGTGAGGCTTCAAAATTACATTTTAACATTACTTTAGCTAATTGTGTTCATTGATAGGTGGGTTTTATACCATTACATGTAAAATTGAGATCTGCAAATTTTTATGTTTTGAATAACACACGAGATATGAACCTAACACAATTTAAAATGGCCGCCATTTTGACATTTTTTTTTTAGATAAGGTTCTATACAAGTACACTATACCAAATTGCATGTTCGCATTACGTACAGACCTCAACGATGGCGGCGGACAGCAAGTCCTGTTTCCTGAGGCCATGAAGTGTGAAGATTAGTCTAAGAAGAAAAGTTACTAAACTGATCCATTACATCGTATAATGGGTAAGTGAAATGTATTGTATTTGTAAAATAAATTGCTAACCAAATTATTTATGGTTACCTCCAAATAGGAACACATTTTTGGTGTAACTTTAAAATCTCTTTAGATCCGAAGAAATAAAATTGCATTCTTTTGCCAAAAGTGGCTATACTTGTGTAAACTTTAATCACCAAATGGTGAAAACAAATTTCGAAAAAAACAAACACTTTATTTTTTTCCAGTGTCAAAAGAATTTGTGAGCATGTAGCAACTGAGGATAATGACAGTTATTGAAACGTTGTATTGTACTTGTATTGCACAAATAAAGTGGTTTTTGTGTTTTCATTCATTTTGGTAATACAATACAGTTGGAAAGTCTTTAAGACGTAAAGTTTTGGTGTGAGCGTAGGTGTCGAGGAGTTGTATTCTGTCACGGAATAAAATTGTTATTAATTAATTTATTGGTAGTAGTTGTAATTAATATATATTTAGATTAGATGCATTAAGTCCATTTTATGCAGTTATTTTGTTGTCTATATCAGCTGTTAAAAAATTGGCATCTTTTTCTAAATTTCTCAAATTAAAAATCTTCCAGGGGATTATAAAACTACTAATAATATTATAAATTGATTAAAATAATTTTTTTTTGCAATACGTTATGATTGGTGGGGGTGAAAGTAATAAATTAATAGTGGGATTAACCTACCCAAAATAGGGTTAACTACTGAAAACGTGCTCAACCCCTCCCCTTTGGCGTCTAAATGTTTCTTTCCCACCTGGACCAATAACCACTTCAGGTAACTTAGCTCTTAATGAATTAATTATAATAAACTAAAAGGGAGGAATTACATTTAATTATTAAAAATAACTGCAGACAACTCAAATTGAAATAAGAGAGATCGAGGCTATTCGGAACGCACCCATTTAAATATATATATTTCCGCTGTGCAACATATTATTAGACCTTCCTGTGATCTGGGGAACGCCAATATGTGAAACTTAACCCGATATAATAATTTAGAAAAAAATCCCGAATTAAGTAGGAAACCAAATAAATACTGGCAACTGAATATCAGTCCAGTCTCACTGTTCCGGGTACCACACTCTATGCTGCCATCTCAGTTGCCGAGGTATTGGCATTCCGCTTGATAAATCTCAAGGCGCGACCAAAGACTCATTTATATCCAACAGGAATGCCAACCTCAGAGTGATTACTCTTCGGAACGCGTTACATTGTAAATAGAGAAAATCCTGTTTCATACAGGAAAGCAGTTTATTTATATAAAATGGTACCACTAGTATTATAACTTACAAGTCATCTGAAGTTTATTTACAATTTAATTTAGATAATTAAAATAATTTAGCTTATTTACATTTGTGTAGGCAATACTATTTTGTTTTGTTAAAGCCATTTTCTAAAAGAGCTTCAATAACTTAAATTGGGTCAGAGAAGTTTAGAAATCGCTTGAAGAAAATTTTTCAGTTGTTCAAACCACGAACAATGTTGGTTGTTTTGTAACCACAGAAAACTTACACACATATTTCGTAAAACATAAGCCTATTTGATTCTAGATTATTTTATTAGGGGTGTTTAACTTAACATTAATGTGCTACTTTGGAGTTTTTAGTTTTTTAAATTAAAAGAAATGGATTTATTTTCATCAAGAGATTAACAAACAAGAAGTACTAAAAAAGACTAAAAATATTTAAAAATAAAGTGTTCCATAACTTTCTCACATTGAAAACCACAGAATACAATATTATTACAAAGTTTTCGAACTTTCACCGAGTGTATGACAAAAACTAATATTCCAAACTACATGTACAACGAAAATACACTCTTGAGTAAATTGGAAAAAAAATACCCAAATAAACCCGACATGGATAGTGTAGAAAATAACACAAGTAGGTTTTACAACAATGCATCATTTATTGCAAGTTTATTGCTCATTAGAAAAAGATTCACCGAGTTACTAAGGTTTTATGTCGTAGGTGTTACTCTTCTTCAACATCTCCCTCACGCCAACCAATGACGAGCCTTGTACCCCTCCTCCATTTCTTCCGTCACTTCCAGTTCTTCCATGTCCAGACCCCTACTACAATTCGGATATATGCAACACATCATATTTTATAACTTTTCGAAGTTATGGGATTTTATCATATTTAGTGCTATGTCACGATCTTGCTGATATTCGGTCCTATAAGACACATTTCGGAGTTGTAAAACTAACTAATTTTTGGGTGTTATGGCATCAGTACCTGGCTAAGATACAAACATTAGTGGACAAAATTGTTGAATAATTCAAACACGTTTTAGTTCTAGAGGAGCGAATTTGTATTGACGACAGTATTATAACTTTTATCGCTCGAATAGTATTCCGTCAATACTGGAAAAATAAAACACGTTGCTGAGGTATAAACATTTTAAAGTTGGATTATAAAATTTACGCTGGGAAAAAAAATCAGTTCCTGGATAGTCAGTTTAAAAAAAAATGTAATGCAACTGATGGAACCTAATCTAGATTTTGGACCCACGTTATTTGTAGATAATTGGTAATATAGTGTACAACTTGCTGAAGTTATCAACGATTTATGATTTATGATATGATTTGTAAATGTGGCCTAACCTCTCACAGTACAGTAGCCCCTTATTTTACTTGGCCTAAGGTTGAAAAAAATATGATAAACATTGATTTTTATAAATAAATACAAAATGTTCAGTCAAATGTTCCGAAATATAATTTTTATGGCCAACGAGACCCAAAAATGGGTCTCATTTTGATACCCAAATGTAGGTCTCATAGCCCACTGATGTAAAGACCTCTGTAAATTTTACTTCCATAGGCCATGAGACCAAAGATGGGTATAGAAGTAATTGTGATTTTTTTTGCACATATTATTCTTCAAAAAGGGGAAAATACCGCATTCTACATAATAGATTATACATTTATGATTAAAAATGTGGGTGTCCTATGTAAATGGTATGTAAAAACCGTGTGGCAGTCATCCTGTTTTAAAAGCTCAATTTTAATCAAATATAACGTACGTTGAGAACGTGTTAATGAAACAAGGGAAGCAGTTTAGGCATTCATTTAAATATATATATATATATATATATACATTTATTTGTACATAAACGGCGTCAATAATCTTATTTCACTTTTTATTTGATATCATAAAGAAATTATATTTTTGCTGACCATTTTCGGTTCATTTTTTTTATGATTTTGTAGTTTTTTGAGTGTCAAAGTTTGCGCAATGTTTTTGAATCTTTTATTTTGATTGAACGTTAACATTTTGTAACAATAAAAAAAAATCTACATTTGCATAAATTAAATTATCTTAAAAATTGTAAATTCTAAATCACAGCAAACAAATATCAGCTGATTTAAACATGGGCCGGCTGCACACTAGAACGATACGAGATAATTATCTTATAAGGTAAGGTGTATGTATTGTAACGATATAATATGTATTAAGCGACATACTCGGTCTTTCTCATTGGTTAGTATCGCACGATAATACAAAATGGCAAGAGGTACAAGTAACGCAAAAGATTTTACTTTCTTAATTTCTTTCATCAATAGTGTTAAAAAATACTTCTGCTAAAAATAATAAAGGGAACGTGTTAAGTGTTGCAATAAAAAAAATGGAAACTTCTAAGGTATAACTTTCTTTTCATGTTGAGATAGTTCTCTTGTAACTACCTCGAAATTTTGTCGCAGATACATTAAATTGCACAATAGCAGCCATTACTTCCTTGTCTTCTTATTCCTGTTTTTCAAATGCCAATAAGTTATGATTACATTTGATGAACTGATTAGAAAAAAAGTTCTCCTCTCAACAGATCGTATCGCTTTGGTATATAGAAAAATTATCTTAAGATAAAAGTCGCGCATCGTAATGATCGTACATCGTATCTCTTGGGTGTGCAGCCCGCTTTACAATACTAGTGACACTATTTAAACAGTTTTCCAATATGAAACAGAATTTTCTGCACATATAAAATTATATTTTATCACCTTATATCATAAACTTATAACTTTAGTAGTTTTATAAAACCGGTCTTTTGGTCTTCTTAAAATATCGCTTGTTTCGTTCAATCAAACAACACTAATATCAATGCAAACTTGCTAATATATAACACTTCAACATTTTTAAGGTCTGAAATTTTATTACAGTTTGTTAGTATAGCCCCACCCCCGACCATTTTAATTTTTGTATGAACTTAAATATAGCTTAAATATTGTAGTTACAATAAACACAGAAAATAACACAACGGATTTCTAAAATATATTGACATATAGGAATGGATAGAATCGGTCTATTGAATCTCAACTGATTAGAAATATTATTATAAAAAAAGTTTGAATAATGAAATTGTCACCGTATCTCCACAAAATGTTTATTTTATTTTGTCATTATGATATTTTTTATACTACTTGGTGAGAAAGTTTTAAGAAGAGGAAGGAGGAGGAGAAAGGGAGGAAGAGAGAATGGATAAGCCCAGATTAAGGAATACGAATTTTTTGTCTTCCCCTTAACCAAATTTACACATAGAACTATTATAAAACAATAAATTAGAATTAATAATATATAGGCTATATTGCAAACTGTGAAGCAAGAAACCTTTGATCATTAGTAGTTTAAGTCTTGCTAGTTTCAAATTGAATTCACTGAGAATATTCATCCTATCGTTGGCGATTAAACCAATAAAAAAGAAAAGCATTGTAATTTTTAACTAAATACACTTTATTTTGTGAAATTTCCTATTTATTGTGTTCACCCAAATCAAGAGATGACAAGAATACTATAGTATTAATAGAGAAATATGCTGATTCAGTGATGCCGAAATAATTATCTGTGGCAGATGGAAATGAGGGCACTGTGGCTTGCGTGAAGCATAACAGCGCCTTGTTTCTAACATTCGGAAACTGGCTTCCAATATTATACAAGAAGCAAAACAAAACCATAATTCTTTGTTGTAAATTAGATAAAATGTATAAATGGATTACAATCAGTCAAATTCTCGTTGTATTGCCTTGCTGTTAATTTGATTGGCTCTGATTATATTATAAAAGTTTGCCAACGAACCAATTACTTATTTATCTGTGTTCACGCCTACACTGATTTACTATTAAGAAGGCAGTGGCGCGATCTTGAATTGACAGGAGTTTGACGCTAATGCTCAGTGACTTCTTGTAAGTTTATTATACACAATCTGGAGTAATATGGGAATTAGTTGCTTTTAATAGTTATTTGATATTAGGTTATATTTAGTGAGATGATATAGTGTTTTTGATATTTGATGCAGTTAATTTATTGAGAGTGAATTTGTTCAAAGTCCAAATTAGGTACACTAATCTAAATACAGTATTAATTTAGGCTAACTTTTAAGTTATTCTATAACTTACATAAGGTAAGAAATAAAACAATTCTCTTATTTTAGTCAAAATATTGTTTAAAATGGAAGTATCAAATTTATGTAATAATTATAAGGTGTAATAAGTAATAATTAAAAGGTAAATAATAGTATATTTTTAAGGTTATCTTTAACTTTTGTTAATTTGGGTAGAAATGAAATGGAAGGCTACTTACTTTTTAGATACTTAGGTTTAACCTACAAAGTATAGCGGCTTTTATTAACAAATTATATATAGATACAATACATCTAATCAGTTTGTGCTGTTTATAATATAAAATTTCATGTATAGCTGAGACAAATTTGTAGTTCTAGTATTGTCTTGCTACTTGAGCCCTAATAGTGGTGTAAACGTATTTTATACGCAAAGTAATTTCTGCGCCAGTTACATTTCTTTTCTTTCTGCAGTGTTACCTGTAGATTTGCTTAAAATCCATAATTTTCTTTGGAAACACTTATTATCTATTAAATTTATCATTGAAATACAAGCCTGTTGTTGGTAATAACATGTTTCATAACAAAAATAATACATAACAGCTGTTATAAATCTTCAAATACGTTTTATTTTATTTTTGGAGAATTTATAACAGCTGTTTTAAATTATTTTTACATTAACTTACATAGTGCTTACTTTATTTGTGGGGATTTCATGTTGTGTTGTAATTGATTGTTTACATTTCGCAAAACTAAACATTCATATCATACTTGATGAAATAACCACAAAAATGTAGTTATTAAAAGTGTTAACATTCTAAACTGGCAAAGACTAGTAAATTTAAAGCACCCGGTCCTTATTTATTTTAATCACAGATTTATTATTTTTTTGATTAGTTTTTCACTGTTTGTCAAGGCAAAACAATGTTCGTAGTGCGGGGAATGTTCGTACCATATTGTTTATCATAATTAAAGGTACAAAATAGGTTTTCTTTAATATCTCGGGACAGATAAACGAATTTTAATGAAACCTGTGCTAACCTTTACAATATTCATTGTAAGCTCATGAATACGTCTGAATGATAGGATTGTTATTATTGTTTATACAAAATAAAAACTTTCAAAATCAATAATTGTAACAAATTGGTTCATCTTTACAAATAATGTATGCAAATTTTTGCTACTGAGAAATAAAGTTGCTGGGATCGAATTCAACAACACCCCCCCTCCCAAATTTCAGATACTAAAATTTGAAGCTGGTTAACTAGTTAGTATTTAGAGGTTTCTAAAAATTCCTATTAGTTCCTTAAGGGGTCATAAAAGTAGCTATTTAGATCAACATTAATCTAACTAATTTTAGAATTTTCCATGATGCTAAAGACTAAAACAAATTTTAAACTATTTTTGTCTTATTTTCTAAATTACGTGAAAAACTAATTACGTTTATAACTCGTAAAAAAAATAAAGTATTTATGTATATTCTCCGAGACATATACATTTTGAAATGGGATGATTTACAAAAATTATAGCCTACAAACTTTAAAAAAAAGTCAATCAATTTAAAAAAAAGTTTTAGTATTCTAAATTTAGTTAGAAAGATTTTAAAACTTATGTTGACTAGATGAAAATTTAGGCGTACTTTATTTATCTTGAGATTAATTAAAAAATATATATCAAAATAATTTAGTACATACCTCATATTCAAAAGGAAACAAATAGTATTTTTTTTTCTCAGCGGAATTTAGTTTTTCACTCTAAAAACGAAAAGTACCAAATTCACATATTTATAGGTTATCTATATATCGCGATTGGAAATCAGAAGTTTCATATTCACTTCTATAACGGTCAATTTTAAAAGAAATTAATTTCAACTGTGAAATTTCGATATAAATATTACGTAAGAATTTAATTTTTAAATGTTAAATTCAATCAACGAGACTTTGAATATATTTAAACCATTAAGGTAAATAACATCCAAATAATAAAATACCTAAAAGACAAATATTATCTTCATTTACGTATCCTATGACCCATTGGACATATGAGTCATAACAATTTATAATTTAATATGGCGAGTTTGATAACCTAATATCATATATAAACACTATTTCATGTAAATAATATGAATATAACTGTCTAACCTAACCTCACTTTGATGAAAAGACAAGTCGAGTAAGATTAAATTTATTTTATATTTATTCATAATATCTCTATTTCACAGCAAAGTAAAATTATTGCCAAAAGTTGTATTACACAAGTGCAGTAAGTCTGATCGATAATCGATATTCACTTAATTGTGTAATATCTAGTAGCTGGTCATTTGTAATTAGTTCAGGAACAGCATTTCCTTATACTTTATTTAATTTATTTATTATGCGAATTGGTACTATTCATATTCAATTTTTACAGTGAAAAAGTGAATATACTATTTTTCCTTTTCAAAGTATTTTTTATCTAATCTTTAGATTGATGTACTAAACATTGATTTTTTAAGGAATGTTTAAACTTTCATGTACAATCACTTTAGAAATTAAACAAATATTTAACAAATTAAAAGATCGTTAAACAGAAATTTACAATGTTGATCGTGCTAGGCCTATGCATTGTCTCTTTCGCTACCAAACGAGAGACGAGAAGGTCAGCAATCGACTCGAAAGTTAAAACATCTTGGTAGCTAAATGTATATTTTTTTGAGATTGTTCCTATTTTTATCTTAGTTTTATTACTTTTATAATAAAACTCTTTCTAAAATGTTTTCGTACTGTATCCAAGATTATAGTTTATTAAACAATATTATCTAAATATAACAAAAAAAAAAAATAAATAAAAAAAAAATAAAAAAAATTACCATTTGTTTTTGTTATTGTCATTTGAAAGTACGCAAAAAGGTAAAATTTGATAATATTTAGAATCATTTGTATGAAAATGGGATACTTTTATGAATCTTCAAAGTTTGGGAGTTAATCGCGATTTTTAGAGGTTAGATTTAATATATGAAGTAATATAGAGGATTTTATTTGTACGCAATACAAACAACATAATTTTCGAATAGCAACGAAATTATGTATTAAAATATAGAATTTAATTAGTTTGTAATTGTAGAATTTAACAGTTTTTAATTTTTATTAAAATAATATTTGAATCGACACGGGATTCATTTAAACGTATTTTAGAGGTCAAAACGAACATTTTGACACTGGTTTTAACTGACATTATTTAATCTAGTCTGTGCTTTATTTATCTTAATAATCAGTTATAAATGTGTTTATGAAAATGCAATTATTTGACATGCATTTATAACAGTTAGATTATGTAGTAGAGATGTAATATAGATTAAATTACGTTTATTTGACAGTCAGAAATTAGTTTTGTCACTTTCTTAACTTACGAAAATGACATCAACTAGATGGCCTATTAATATACAGAGCTATTCATGGAGTTCTCCAAATTAAAACAAGGAAAGTTCATAAAACATATGACCGGAAACGCTTCGTTTTCTTGAATTTTTATTTTTTTTTAAGTTATAGGGTTTTCAAATAAGGTACAGTTTTGACTATATATATATATATATATATATATATATATATATATATATATATATATATATATATATTCCTTATTGGAGGATTGAAGATGATATCATTACGTGTAAAACAGAAATGTACACGTTTAGAGTTAATTTATTGCTAAAAAAATATAGTCAAGACACGCTTTTAAAACAGCTTTTATGAAACAAATTTATTAGAATTTTTGAACAAGGAAAGAGTCGAAGAATTTGGAAAGAACTGTTAGTCTATCTTTACAAAATTTTAATAAATAATTCGACATGTAGCTATAGGCTTGGTAATAATGTATCATAATAGTATAGCATATAACTTTATTTAAAATACAAAATCATGTAGGCCTATTATTAGGGTTTAATAAATTAGAGATTGTCTACTTCTGTTGTTTAAACACAACATTTGATTCCGTTATCCATAATAATATTGCTTTTACTTTCCAGTATTCACTCTTTCCCCTTTTTTCTATCGCTTCACTTTTATTTTCTCACAATAATCCCCTCCCCTCACCCACCTCACCTACTTCAGAGTAACAAGCGAGCTTCCAAATCACACAAACTTTGTCTGCGCTTGTTGCTTTCTCCTTCTCTCTCACTTACGAGGGAGATGAAAAAGTTTTGCAGTCTAAGTTTCGTAGTGGTTGTGATTATATCGTTTGCCGTGAGATTGGGTTACTATCGCACAGCCGGTGATTAATAACACAATGTAAAATCAACGTTTACACATTGTCAATATTATGGATTAGTTTAGAAGAGACCGATTTTAATTGTGCAAAGTTTTTAGGTTAAGAAATGTGTTTAGACTTTGCGGAACAAGTGTCGAAGAATACGATTGTGTCGGTTGCCATGAGTTATTGATTTTCTTTCTGCTTCTCTTTTCCGTCGAGGGTTTGTTCGGAGTTTGCGCATTGAGTGGACTAGGGGTAGGAGGGAGAGAAACACAACACTCAGCTGGTGCTCATGCTCAGAAATCTCTTTACATAACGGCTAAGTATTTTCGATAAAAAGATTCTTGGGTGCGCTAAAACTTTTTACACTTAATTTTAAAATTACATCGATGTTGCAACCCTGCTCTGTCCCCGTTCGTATCCCTTCCATTTCTTCGTTTTACTTTAATTCTTCCATTATACCCCCGAATAAACATTGTCTCTACTCTATTGATAAAAGTTTCTTATCCCGTCGGTTTATTCTTTTATTTTTCTTTACACAGAATGTTTGAAAAATTGCTAGTGGATTCAGTGATAGAAGTGAGCTGAGGTGCGTTGCTGGAGTACTAGTGATAGTGCGGTAGTGTGGATTTCCTTTTCGGATGTAAGTGAAAATATCAATTTTAACTTTACGATACTAGGTTATATTTATTTGCACTATACTTGTCTGTGATCAGTTGTGTGAATCCATTTCTTTAGGTTACCTTAAAAATTGTTATTTGAGTTCGAGATCATCAAATACAATTACATTGTTGAAATTAATATTGTAGGCCTAGGCCACTAAAAGTTATCGTTTTTACTTCTTTAATATTTGTTTCGGAAGAAATACTGTTATCAACATTTAGCACAACAACGTTCATTTCGATCGTAGAAGAAATTTCGAATTATAACCTAAAAATGCGTTCAGTACACACAATTCAATTACGTTCAATTCGATCGTTGTAGTATTTTTAAATAAATGTAACCTACAAACACGTTTAATAATCGTGATTGAAAATTATAACCTCATTTAAATTTTAAAGATGTTGGGTTAGTAATAATTATATTCAAGTATTTATTGTATTTCTGTTAAGTTTTCGTGTTGTAGTTTAAAATTAGGTTTCAATAAAAATGATCCCGCTTCTTAAAATTATTAGTTAGGCCTATTAGAGCTTAGTTAAAAAAATCTGTTATTTATACAGAAGCATTTGTTGTATTTGACAGCATGAGGACGCTTTCATTCCACCAATCAGCTGTTTATAGCTTTGCTTACTTTCAAGGTCGTATGCGTAGTAGCCAAACAATCGTTATGTTTGTTTATTACCGATTTGTTTTATCTTAACAATCGATTTATTGAAATTGTCATGACTCGTGTTTACTGTGTAAGAGTTTGATGTAATTGAAAACGGTTCAATTGCTCTTTGTTTGTGTTAGGACATTAGAAGAAGTGGAATTTTAGGTTATATGACAGACAAGAGAGTACTTTCTTGTCTGAGAGAGTTCTTTCTTATCTGTTGTAGAGGAATGCCAACATGTAGACGTATTAAAATGATCTAATTGTGGTTTTACGTTGTAAGTAATTATCGTTCTAAAAATGTAGATGCATATATTTAAAAGTAAATTGATTTTTAGGTGTTAAACGAAAATATATAACTTGGTAAAAAATTTGATTTAAATAAAAAAAATACACAGAACAATGCATTTAATTTTTCATAATTCACACTCACAAAACCAAAAATAATATTTGTTTCCATTTTGTCTCTAAAATGTCTTTATTCTTCTTATTATGACATGTGACAAAAAATACCTA
The DNA here is from genome assembly GCA_963513935.1 of Aphrophora alni. NCBI lineage: Eukaryota > Metazoa > Arthropoda > Insecta > Hemiptera > Aphrophoridae > Aphrophora > Aphrophora alni. The sequence goes on along the minus strand of OY740772.1, from coordinate 54,160,993 downwards.
TTTTATTATAAATATTTTACCAATGTGGGACATAAAGTGGTTTAGAAGGCCGCCCTTTTATCAGTTAAAAAAAAATTAATTAAAAATATTTGAATAGTTATTTATATATTTAAATAGGGCCTAACGTTGCTTCGCTTCTGTTAAGTGGAAGTTGTATTTGATCGTTTTCAAGTGTTTTATGACGGCGGTTTATAATGAAACCTTGAGTCACTGTTTTGAATTTTTGTTCATGGCAATGGGTACCGTAATTTTATTTTATTTGGAATTTGGTACACTTGTCTGGGACTTTAAGCTTCACAGTTCACAAATGACAAAAATTTGAAACAATTGGTAGAAGATAGTTTTTTTTTTTATAACTGGTCTATTGTTAATTTTATTTTGTAGACTAGGCCTACTCCCGAACATTTTGGGAAGGTTGATCAAAATCCGATTTTTATTAAATAAAATGGTGGGTTCTGGCTTAAATTTTGCGCTGTTAAACAAAAAAAAGAAAAAAGAAATAATAATAAAAAACACGAAATATGGCCAAAATTTGTCTACAAACTAAATGTGATAAAAATCAATCCACCCGTACAATCCAAGAACTGTACAGGCGGTAAACAAACAGAAATGATTTCAAAAACCCCTTTTTTGATCTCAGGGGATCTCAATACGGAGAATCTGCAAAATATACGGCATTCTTTCTTGTAATCATCTCGCAACTTTCTCACATCGCATAACTTGTTGTAAAGTAACAAATTATACACTATAGCCTACAATATTATTGATATAGTTGAAAATTTAGTCTATATTAAATATTAGGCTACCCAGATGGTTTATATCTTTGTAAATCGCCTGTAATATTGTTTAACATTATTAATTTGCTAAATTTTAGCTTTTAATGTTCTCCATTTAATGTTAACAACAACAAAATCTTCGGGTATTGTGTAAAACAGTATGTACAAGAAATCACATTTCGGGAGTAATGAACAACATTTTGAAATTGAACCTTGATTTTTATAATCGAATACTTTTTTACAACTATTTCTTTTGCCCTAATCGTTTTACTAAAAAAGTAAATCTTAATGTAATATTAGTACAAATGTTTGTGCTTTTAATTTATGTAGGGTAGCCTATATAGTTTTAGTGCAAGCAACTGTGTGCACGTTCGAGACCAAACTTCTAAAATGATTTTTGTGAAGTTAGTTAAGATTTCTGGTCGAAATAGACTAGTTGTTTAGTGAAGAAATTGCCCGTCATTAGAAATACTGAACGTGTGAAAAACTGTGTACGTTTTTAATATTTTCTCACTATGTAGTATAGAGATTATTAAGTGATAGGTTAAACAAAATAATCTAGATTTTTTTTCGTGGATAATTACGTTTTGAGGACTCCTGAGTCCAAAATAGTGGTTTTTGGAACGATGTCTGTATGAGGTACAGTCCAAACGAATGTACGAAATTGTAATCACATTTATTAAGGAAACATTTATCACATCTTGAAAAGTGTTTGTCATTTTTTTCTATAACTTAAAATGTGGGAATAACTGTCATAAGAAAAAATTCGAAATTTACGATTTTCGCAAAATCGTCTTAAGTTGATTTTCAACCAATTTCACTGGAGTGTAGTTTTAAAGGATCTAAGAAATTGGTATTGGCTTCCATTTACTCCGGTTTAGGAGTTAAAAATGATGTTTTTATTTGTTATATAATTGTCCGTGGAGCTGAATGAAATATGGAGCTTAACGTCCTAGTAAAAGAATAACAGTTTTGAAATAGTTCTATAAAACGAAATTTAAAGTTGACCGCAGTCATTTTAAACTAAATTTCAGCAGTCGAAACGTTATTTTTATTTTACACTTAAGAGTTTTGTTATGGGCGAGAGTATAAGAAAGCGTCTGCAATGATTATTTTTATTTATTTACAATATTTGTGTTTATATATTAAATGTTTATGTTTTAAGGAAATTATACTAATATTATTTAGCCTAACTGGTTTTGTTAAAAAAAAAGATTTAAAGAAGTTGTGATTACTTAAAAGAAAACCAAATAATCGCTGCACAACCTTCTCCCACACCCATACAGGATGTATGGTGGCCACTATGGCGGCCAATTTAAAACATCCTTATGAAGTTGAATTTGGATTTTAAACAAGATTTTAAGAGTTATTTTATTCTTGGATGTTTTTTTATATCCTTACTCGTTTACGAGATATAAGCACAGAAATTTCGCCAAAGTTCCTTTTAAAATAAATGAGAATAAGAACCAATTTATTACTAATAGGCCCTACTCTTGTTTTAATTTCGGTTATACACGTATTGTTTTATGAAAACGGTTGAATTTAGGGTTTTAGAGAAGCTAGGTATTTAGGTGTCCTATAAAACCTTTTGATAAACTCCATTGTACCATTGATGAGTAAGAAAGAGTACCAGCTCATATAGTGACATAGTTGTGCCGTTTTTTAAAACCACTTTTCCTGAATAATGTCTAGGTGCATACGTGCCGATCTTGGCCATCAGACCTAACACCCCTTCATTTTTTTCTTATGTGGTTACCGTAGGGTACACAAAAAATTAACTCTATAAAGAAGGTTATGATTCAGTCGAGGATATGAAATAAATAAATAAAGAGATTTTATTTTAAAATTCATCATATCAGTATTAAAACGCTACCAATTTTTTTTTTGTAAGAGGTAACGCTTGCATATTCAAAATTGGTGGAGATTTTGAACATAAACTGTAAGACTAGTCTTTATAGTGTCAGAGATATTTTTAAACATTTAATAATTCACTTAATTGTTAAGATAACAATTGTTAAACAATAAAATAAAATATTTACTATTTATGTGTGTTATAAAAAACTAAAATAATACACGTGTAACCGAAATTAAAACAAAATTATTAATAAATTGGTTTTTTAATCGGAACTTTGATGAATTTCGGTGTTAAAAAATCTCGTTTAAAATACAAATTCAACATATAAAATGGGGATAGTCAGGTGAAATTTTCAAGTTGGCCGCCGTATTGGAAAATAGCGGTCGAATTAAAAAAAAATTCAAATACACCATTTTATTACAAAGGAAAAAGTAGGTGAGGTCCTTCAGACGTTTTGTGTAAATGTTTTAGTTTCAGAGATCCCAATGTTTAAAAAGACACTGTATGTTTAAAGGGGAGCTGTCTTAAAACTAAAATAAAAAATTCTTATGTTTTAAAATCGGTTCGAACTATTTTCATCAAACATTGGTGAATTGTAGGTTTTATGGATAATATTGGTCAAATTCCCCAAAAGCTGATTATGTCTCGGAAATAGAGAGCAGAAATTTCATCATGCTAACGTGAATTCACCCAGACACATCTGAGAATCTACGTGGAAATTCAGTGCGAGCATTATTCTACAATAGAGCCAATTTTTTCGTCACATTTGATCCAAAATGATTGAAAATAATGCAGAATTTTAAATTTCAGTTGTTTTCATTATAGAAATTTAAATGATAACAAAAATGCAATTTTAGATAATTTTAACCTTGTAATAAAATACAAATGATTTAAAACTGAGATTATTAAATATTGTGTAGCACTCGCTTATTTCTGTTAATGACCCACTTTATCAATATTAAACTTTTTGTATATTAAAACAAACAGAAATGCATTCAATTAATAATGTATTTTTGTTTTATTATAAAAAGAGTTTAATATTCATAAAGTGAACGGGACAGACTACAGAAATAACTCGAGTTTTACCAAATATTTGAAGAATATTTCGCATGTCTAAACTAGACCATATTCATAATGCTTTAACCTTCCATCAACTTTTGGTGAAATGTAGAGATTTTTCAATGGCCAAACCGGAAGTAAAAGAAATTAAAGTTCCTGAAAAATAATAATAATATGAAGAAATAAAGCGAACCGGATTCCTTAGGATTTATCTTTATATTACTTTTTGTTTATTTGCTATTTGACATATTTATAAACATAATATATCTAAGAAGAGCTTTACATAGATTTTTAGACACACGCATTACTTTCTCTATACGTCTATTTGAGAGAGAGTATTGGTTTAATATTGTAGGGGTCTTCCAACTAACAGAGGCCAGCCCGTCTACACCCTGAATTCTACGCCTATAGATAGTACTGTATTGTCTCAACATTGTGAACAGCGAATTCTTATCGCGACGGCTAGAAATACAGTGAGGGGATCTGATGTACTGACACGTGATTATCCGTCTTCCATATTTAGCCTTAAAATCTTCAACACCTTTCAAAATGGCTGCTGTTTAAAATAATTTATCTTCAGTAAATGTATTACTTGTAAATCTTACTATAATTTCCTGTAGCTATTTTGATACAAGTTAACGTTTTTGAAACTAATAATAATATTAAATAAATACAAACAACAATACTGGTATATTAAAAGACAGAGCAAATACGTTTATTCAATAGTCAATATTTATTAAATCTATATGTAATAGGCTACAATAGATTATTAAACGCTATTGAAGATTCTTCTACAAAGCCATTAACTTCATATCGCCTATACTAACTTCATTCACTTTTATGTTGGAAGGCAATCAGCTGTGTTACTTTGGTAATTTAAATGTATTCTTGCAGCCAAGGTTGTATACTTTCTGACACAGTACAGAGAATGTTAAGCGATGGGTCAAACATAGTTTTTGTTGGTTAATATTTGTTTCGAGATCCCTTTAGCACATTAAAAATAGTTGTTGAGATGATACAAGGATCTGCAGTCCGTGGACAGATTTAAATAAAATTTTGACCATATTTTGGTACTATTTTATCCAATCGTTAGATAACTCAAAATTTGGAGCTAGCTGTCATAAGACCAACATTAAAATTTTCTACTTTCTCAATATCGGCTCAACCAATTTTGATAAAAGTTGGTTAAATTGTGCCTTTTAATATCAAAATAAAACGTATTTCATTTCTGGACTTATTAGTAAACATTAAATATCTTCTATGAAATAATTAATATGTCAAAATTGGCTTTACCGATTTCGTTCAAAATTTAATGAAGTGTGAATTATACACTCAAACAATTGTGCCAAATTAGAATTAAAAAAGAAATCACAGTTCAAGAATAATTACAAAAAATGAACCTTGACTGAATTACTAAAAATTCGATTTCAATGAAATAGGGTTTAGTTTCTGGACGAGTTTATGGTACAATGGAGGAAAATTAGGTTGTGTTGAAATATAAACATTTAACTTAATATTTTTTATAAATCTACAACGTTTGCAGGTAATTTGGTGACTGTAACGTTAAATTTAGGCTTATCCTAGGACCTACAATTTGTAATGCGTTACTGCTTTGGCCCATGTGCATTTAGAGGTCTAAAAACTTACCCCAGTTCTGCCAATGTACCATTGAGTGGCCAGCTTTGAAGAGATTAATTGAATTATAACCGAATCAAAACTAATTACTAATTAAATACGCACACAACACAATAACTAATTGAGACATGAGATGAAGTTAGCTCTTAGCTACTCTCAACTCGTCTAGTTTAAATCATAAATTAATGCGTTCGTGTTGGGGATTGGGCCTTCGAAAAAATCCCCAATCACTATGGCCCCGGTTAATTAAACAGCCATGGTGTAATTTCAATAATAGTTTCAAAATCAAAATTAATACGAGTCAGGCATTCACACCACGTCTCCCTGGGTGTACGGATTGTTTACTTAGCTCAACATAGCTGCAGTTCCGATCAGCTGTGCGCTGTGGTAAGGCAAAGCGGATAAGTAGGTCCCGCTTAAGACTAATCCCGAACCGAGTGACACACCGTCACAAATCTTAGTCGGCGACCATGGTTTGTTTTCATTTTTTGACTGACAAGTACCGATTTGACATTTTTTACGATAAAATACAAAAAAATTGGTTTTGTGGATTGGTATGTGAATAAATTGTTCAATTTGCGCAGTTTTCCTAATTAATTAAAACAATTTTTCTTATGCTTTTGCTAATTTATTGTTTTAAGTAATAAACTTACTAATTACAAATTTAACAAATCAAACTCTAAACAAAAACGGAGCTTTTTAAAAAGGACTGTTGTTAAAACAAATTTTTTAATATATAATATCAGCTGATGATAGTTTAATATTCACATGTAACAACGGTTGGTTAAAATTTTCCTCATAAGAATAAACGGGAAATTTGATTGGTCACAGATCAGAGTCTTTTACGATTTTTTAAGGTTTGATATTTTCCTCATCCTAATTTGGAGGCCAGGAAGCCCTCTGTAAGATGTCACTTCTATGTAACAAGGAAGTACACTAAAAACGCCTGGAAATCTTTATTAACTAGTAATACTGTAACTGGTAGGGATGTTGGTTTTATCACCGTAGTCTACTTGAACTAAAATACTGTTTGTGTAATATTTCAAAGAAACTTTCAGTTGATTAAAACCAGTTATGTAATTAACTCACCATTAATTGAGTTATCCAAATTTATTGTCGATGAGTAAAATTATTTGCTATGCCATAAGACTTTAGACATTGAAATCAGTCTATTCGCTAAAATATTTCTCACTAGATCAAATATTTGTTTGCATTCGGTCGCTACCTTATCGTGGATCCCTCACACTTCTCGTTAGTGCTTCGCATTCGCTATGTCTTCACGCTGAATATTCGTTCGCTCAGTTTTGCGGTGTAGGAGCTATTTAACAACGGTTATTGTCGCTACAGTATTACCTTATCCCTGTTATTGCAACGTACAATAGGTTGTTTGGTGCACATCCTGGTACTTACCAAAACCCATTTACAAGTAGATCTTCTAAATGAAATTCCCTAAAGTTGGTTTGTTGATCCTAGTAGGAAATGTTAAAACAGGTGTAACACAGGTTTTATGAGCCTTTGTAATTGTTTAAAGCACTACTTTCCTATCTTCGGGTAGCCCCTAACGGTCTTCGTAAATGTGTATAAAGTCATAAAGTCTGCACTAACATCCCTCGTATCATTGTTTCTGTCATGGCTTGCCTCTAAGCTCTACAGTTTGGTGACTCGACGCTGCTGATATCGTCAACAAACGAATAAAACAATGTCTCTTCCCTGGCGTGCCTTTAAGCTCTACAGTGTGGTGTCTCGGCGCTGCTGATCTTGTCACTATACGAATATGACATTTACTCTGTCGTGGCGTGCCTCTAAGCTCTACAGTGTGGTGTCTCGGCGCTGCTGATCTCGTAACTATACGAATATGACATTGACTCTGTCGTGGCGTACCTCTAAGCTCTACAGTGTGGTGACTCAGCATACTGGATCTCGTAACTATACGAATATGACATTGACTCTGTTGTGGCGTACCTCTAAGCTCTACAGTGTGGTGTCTCGGCGCTGCTGATCTCGTAACTATACGAATATGACATTGACTCTGTCGTGGCGTACCTCTAAGCTCTACAGTGTGGTGTCTCGGCGCTGCTGATCTCGTAACTATACAAATATGACATTGTCTCTGCCCTGGCGTGCCTCTAAGCTCTACAGTTTGGTGTCTCGGCGCTGCTGATCTAGTCACTATACGAACATGACGTTGTCTCTGTCGTGGCGTGCCTCTAACTCTACAGTGTGGTGACTCGGCATACTGGATGTCGTAAATATACGAATATGACGTTGTCTCTGTCGTGGCGTGCCTCTTAGCTCTACAGTTTGGTGTCTCGGCGCTGCTGATCTCGTCACTATACGAATATGACATTTATTCTGTCGTGGCGTGCCTCTAAGCTCTACAGTGTGGTGACTCAGCATACTGGATCTTAAATATACGAATATGACATTGTATCTGTCGTGGCGTGCCTCTAAGCTCTACAGTGTGGCGTCTCGGCGCTGCTGATCTCGTAACTATACAAATATGACAAAATCTCTGCCCTGGCGTGCCTCTAAGCTCTACAGTTTGGTGTCTCGGCGCTGCTGATCTAGTCACTATACGAACATGACATTGTCTCTGTCGTGGCGTGCCTCCAAGCTCTACAGTGTGGTGTCTCGGCGCTGCTGATCTCGTCACTATACGAATATGATATTTACTCTGTCGTGGCTTGCCTCTAAGCTCTACAGTGTGGTGTCTCGGCGCTGCTGATCTCGTAACTATACGAATATGACATTGACTCTGTCGTGGCGTACCTCTAAGCTCTACAGTGTGGTGTCTCGGCGCTGCTGATCTCGTAACTATACAAATATGACATTGTCTCTGCCCTGGCGTGCCTCTAAGCTCTACAGTGTGGTGTCTCGGCGCTGCTGATCTCGTAACTATACGAATATGACATTGTCTCTGTCGTGGCGTGCCTCTAACTCTACAGTGTGGTGACTCGGCATACTGGATGTCGTAAATATACGAATATGACGTTGTCTCTGTCGTGGCGTGCCTCTTATCTCTACAGTGTGGTGTCTCGGCGCTGCTGATCTCGTCACTATACGAATATGACATTTATTCTGTCGTGGCGTGCCTCTAAGCTCTACAGTGTGGTGACTCAGCATACTGGATCTTAAATATACGAATATGACATTGTATCTGTCGTGGCGTGCCTCTAAACTCTACAGTGTGGTGTCTCGGCGCAGCTGATCTCGCCACTATACGAATATGACATTTACTCTGTCGTGGCGTGCCTCTAAGGTCTACAGTGTGGTGACTCAGCATACTGGATCTTAAATATACGAATATGACATTTATTCTGTCGTGGCGTGCCTCTAAGGCCTACAGTGTGGTGTCTCGGCGCTGCTGATCTCGTAACTATACGAATATGACATTGACTCTGTCGTGGCGTACCTCTAAGCTCTACAGTGTGGTGACTCAGCATACTGGATCTTAAATATACGAATATGACATTGACTCTGTCTTGGCGTGCCTCTAAGGCCTACAGTGTGGTGTCTCGGCGCTGCTATATCTCATAACTATACGAATATGACATTGACTCTGTCGTGGCGTGCTTCTAAGCTCTACAGTGTGGTGACTCGGCGCTGCTGGATCTCGTAACTATACGAATATGACATTGACTCTGTCGTGGCGTGCCTCTAAGCTCTACAGTGTGGTGACTCGGCGCTGCTGGATCTCGTAACTATACGAATATGACATTGACTCTGTCGTGGCGTGCTTCTAAGCTCTACAGTGTGGTGACTCGGCGCTGCTGGATCTCGTAACTATACGAATATGACATTGACTCTGTCGTGGCGTGCCTCTAAGCTCTACAGTGTGGTGACTCGGCGCTGCTGGATCTCGTAACTATACGAATATGACATTGACTCTGTCGTGGCGTGCTTCTAAGCTCTACAGTGTGGTGACTCGGCGCTGCTGGATCTCGTAACTATACGAATATGACATTGACTCTGTCGTGGCGTGCCTCTAAGCTCTACAGTGTGGTGACTCGGCGCTGCTGGATCTCGTAACTATACGAATATGACATTGACTCTGTCGTGGCGTGCTTCTAAGCTCTACAGTGTGGTGACTCGGCGCTGCTGGATCTCGTAACTATACGAATATGACATTGACTCTGTCGTGGCGTGCTTCTAAGCTCTACAGTGTGGTGACTCGGCGCTGCTGGATCTCGTAACTATACGAATATGACATTGGGCGGTTAAAGTTCAAAATAACATTTTTGATAATAACCTTACAATTTCTGATCATATAGAGGTATGGTTGGTACCAATACACGTGGAAATGAAGTCTACAACTTTTTATTTAATTTAGTGTCATAAGTTGAATAATATACAAAACATGAACAAAAACTGTTTAAAAGGCAGCCATTTTTACATTTTCAATTCGATAACTTATATATGAAACGAATAAGAGATAAAACAAAAATTTATGTATTGGCACTCTAGACATTATTATCCCTCAAAATAAGCCATTTAAAACCAGCCTCTGTTGTCTATAAGACGCAAGTATAGATCATATTTAAATGTATACACCGGGTGTTTAAATGTCTGCATATTCCAGGATTTTTGTTCACGAATAAATAAAATTCCGAATCTTCTCAATTTGTAAACGTATAATAAGAAGGGTAATTTGACTACGGTGCAGGGGTTCGGAATCCCAATACCTGTCTGTGAAGTTAAATATTTAATATTATTTTTGTTTTGTTTTCTTGGATCAACCCATTAGACACACGTCATTGACACGGAAGCGTAGCTAAGCGATAACAATACAGACATTTAATACAACAATGCAATTCTAGGATTTTGTCCTTTCTCTAATTAACACCGCTTTGATACATTGAACTGTCATATTTAGCTACCGGAGGGGGAGGGACGTCCCGAAGAGGAATACGTGAAAAATCTTCAATGTAAGCACAGGTTGAGTAATACTTCATTTTAAAGGTCTTTGTTAGCCGAACACATTACCGCACAGCCGAATGCAAAAGGAAAATCCAATCGAAAAATGGTAACCTCTTAAAGTTTGTGTGCCTCTGGTCTAATTTACAAGGCAATTAACTGTTCAGTAGGGTGTAATATGGTATTTACGTTTAAATATTTTTTTTTTAGTTCCGTTACATTAATTATTTTTAATTTCAGCTTTTTTTAACGAAAGCGTATAATTGATAAGAAAAATAACGGGTTTTCCAATGCCCTTGTGCTCAGTCTTATCTTGTCAAATGGAAAAGTCCAGCGCGTTTGATATTTTCTTCCTCGTAGACATTTGCTTGTGGTAATCCCCGTAGCGAAATATGACAGTTGTGTATCGAAATGTTGTTAACGAGAGTAAGGACACTCCTTGAATTGTATCGTAGTATGTTTATTCTTAAATAAAATATGCTGGGGTATCCACACTTTTTAAACACCGTATATTATAATTATCTAAGACTACGCCCATGACTCGTGAGGAATAATTTTATTTGGTTAATATTTTTATGGTCAATGGGTGTTTTAGAAATGTTTTTGTCACTTGACATGTAAAATCCAGTACTGTCCTTGTTGAATGTGTTAACAATACCCCAACTGTTGTAACGGCAAATCTATTATTTGACGTCATCAGCTTAGGTTAGAATGTTATTAAACAAGAACGTATAGACGCCTTCTCTTGTGAGTAATGTGTAGATGATTCATAGCTCCGGCTTAATGTATACAACTGTTATTCATAACATATTGGGAAAAGACAAATCACTCCTTCATTTTTTATATACTAGGTTCGTATTAATCAGAGCGGTCAATTTTTTAGATCATTGTATTGAAACATTGATCCTATTGGCAGTCATTATTAAGAACTCTATTTTGTTCAAAAGACTTTTACTTTTTTTTTAAACTAAAGAATATATTTGTTTGTATGAGTTTGTTTGAGAAATTTTAGCTATAGTTTTACCAACTAATAATTTTAAGTCAATTCATATGCCACCACTTTTAAGCAACATCTCGTCAAAACCAAACCGAAATATGGCATCAACACTAAACCTAGGTTTGTTATTAAATGTTTATGGGGTAGGGAGTACCCTAATGAGACTAAGGTACCTCTAAATATAAGAATTAGCGAACACAAAAAGAACAATCGATTAGGCGAAACAGATAAATCGAAAATAGCTGAATATTAATATTTGATCTGGAAATGATAAATTGAATTGGGAAGAGGCATCGGGTAATTGTAAAAAAAAAAAAAAAAAAAAAAAAAATCTGTCATACCATTGTAGAAATAAGGCCATCTTGGCTTATTAATAAAACCAGATTTAACCATTCCTCTTCTATAAGTAAGACTGACATTTTCCCGGTTAATTCTTCGTTAGGAGCGATATCAACGTCAAGTGCTAAATTCTTTAGAGGAGAGGAAAAGGTTGTTCACTTCGAAAAGAATCTGTTAAGTAATCACCCAATTGGCAGACAGTACTTTGCTTAGTTAGTTGACCGAGTATGTTCTCGGTTCAACTTAGTGTTAGTCAGTTTTAATATTCTTTTCTTTTTTTTGATCACGTTTGAATAGTCTTAGTTATTTCAACAACTGAAGTCTATTCAGCCCTGGGTTCATTCCATAGTTTTACTTTTAATTTCTAATATAGATAGAATAAAACTCGAATACAAGATCTCACAAAAATGACGTTTACTTAAACAAACGCGTTTAAGTTAGTTATAGATTCGTTATTGTAGCTCATGTATCACTGAGGGTGACGACTTTGTCGTTGAAACGCGTTTGATTAAGTAAACGTAATTTTGGTGAGATCTTGTGTTCGAGTTTTATTCTATCTAATACTATCTCACAAGTGAAGCTCAATAAGTCCTAGTCTATGTTGGCTCTAGGTTTATCACTTAATAGCGAACGTGGGTTGATTAACACTTTTGTACGGCAACTATCGAAAGGACAAAGTACCACCAAGTAAAGTGTTCGTAATTAGAACATTCGACAAGTAAGAACCATAAAGGGGAACTTTCATCAAAACACTTGTGGTGATATTAGATACCTGGGGTATACTTTAACCTAAGATAGGTTTTAACCAAGGAAAACGTGGTTACCCTTTGAGGTGATAAAGTGGTGGTCACACCGAACACCCCTCTTGGTAACCAGATCTTAATGAATTAATTTGGAGGACTTTCGTAATTATAAAAATACCGCGAATGTATTAAAGGTAGTCTAAGCCCCATAACTTATTACGATGCACCTCTCAAAATAATTATAACGACCGGAGTGTGACATATTTAATAGGCCTTTTCAACAATCTCGGAACGCCATTACCAGAAACTTAGCCCGACATAAAAATTTAGAAAACTCGCACTAAAAGAAATGAACTAAATTAATTGAAAGGACAAGATGTCCTGTCGAGCTGTTTTGGGACACTTTACTATTCCTCCTTTTTCAGAACACGCTACACGTTTTTCGTTGATCACAGGACGGCAGCAAGGAGATTCAGAACTTACTACAAGCTGCTACATTGGCAATCGTGGTTGCTCTCAAACCTGGACCACAACCAAGGAGACCCAAACCGGCAATCGTGACTCTAAAGCCTCAAATTCTAGACTGCCAGCTCCATGAAAAATTCTAGCAAACAAACGAAACGAGAAGTTTAGTACTGCTAATTAAAGAAAAAAACTCTATGATTGAATTCACAATAATCATATATTAAAAATTGCACGGTATCTATACTCACAACTTAGTATTCAACAAATGATGAAAATAAATAAAAACATAGTGATTTGGAATATGTGGAGATATTTATACGGAAGGAAGTTCCTCGAATACTGAAACTTTTTTTATAATCCTAGTTTTGTAGATCGTTCGCTTCGCCACTTCAGGCCTTGACTTTTGTTGCGTAACTCTACCCAACTTCTTTCACAACGAAATTCGCTAGCGTAAAACGTTTCCTTTGAATGTTGTATTTGAAAGTTTAACTAAACTCTCAAAGTATGCTGTTATGAAAGAAGTAAACTTAATTTTATCTCGGAAATACTACGAATTGAGATATAAAATACCTTTTATGGAAGGTTAAATAAAAGTATAACGTTTAATTGATTTCTCATGTTCTATTTATATTGTGTTCATAAAGGAGGCTTTAATAAAAAAATAAAATAAAAATAAAAAACCGTAAAGGTGGGCTCAATGGGTATTATATATTTATCTGGACTAACACCTATGTTCAAACCTCTAAATCGCTGCAGGTTCCGAAAAAAATTGAGGAAATATATTTCTCATGGTATAGGACAGAGATTCTCAGTTAGTGGTCGAAGACCACTTTGGATTGAAAACAAAAAAATAATGTTTTTACGGACTGGGTTAAAAGACATGGAAAACTAAATTTTACAATTATTAGTCTGTGGTGAAATCCTTTCACCAACTCCCTTTTCCCCGGCAATACTTCTCTTCTTAGCTCTACTAGCAGGTTACCTGAATGGTAAATTGCAGGTCAATTGTTTTGCATCAAAACAGATTACTCCCTCCCTCGGTGACGAAAATCCTTATCACGCATCAAGGTTAGAGAAAGAGTAAGACCGGATGACCGGAGCATCCCATGTAAGACCGGATGTTTTCAAGGAAGTGCATGTCTTCTAGTCTACAGGATAACCGATATTTCAGATACCTCCCAAATTGTTCACTCACCAAATAATGGCTAAATAGCCCCTTTTGGAATGGGTCAGACAGCCCAGGGTTTTCGGCGGTTCTTCTCCAAATTTCGTATAAAATTAAATATGTGATATTATAAGTAGTTAACGGCTATTTTGGCCTAATACTATTTTCTAGACCACTAGTTTTAAATAGAGTCATTCCCTTAATATTATTAATAGTTAATTTAGTTTATTATGTATTATAATTAATAACATAGTTTTAATCGTTCATGAAGCTAGCTGGCTGAGCTGTAGTATTTGAGTAATCGAGGGTACGTGTCCGCCACATACCCAAATTTCCTTCCCGAACTCCAACTCTCTTAAAGATCCACTCCGCCCTTAAACCAATTTAATAAAAAACTCAGATTGCTTCAAGACTCTAGACAAATGATGATAAGGACATTTATAAGATAGAAGACAAATGTATTAAAGTCAATTTTAAATTTATTTTAATTGACATGAATAGACGAAGATTTTTCTCTTATTCTATAAAAACTTGTACGGAAAAAGATATCGATGTTCCTTCATGATTTGCTTGAATTTTAGAGTATAATGAGTAGAGGCCAACCAGCGTTCTCTGGGTGAGCATTGGTTACCAAAGAATCCCCAAACCACAAGAACAATGACTGTAGTTATATTTATTTATACATACTACCTTGATGTACATTTCAATGTCATAGTCAGAGGGTTACAGAGGGTTACTGATTATTACTACAGTCTTAGTTTTCGTGGTTTGGGGATTCGTTGTTTCCCTTATTGCGAATATTGCTACAGTGCTCCCTTAGACATTTAATGTTTGTTACCTTGTTCAGGCAATTACTCTTTATATTCTTTATTTCAGAAAAGGCTGATTCGCATTTATAAGTTCATCTTTAAAATATCTATTTGTTTCTTGTTTGTTTACAATTTGGATAATTATTTATAAACTATTCCCAAAAGTCACACTTAAAATTCCACTTGAGATATTCTGAGCCTGAATATCAATTAGTTTATTGTTTAGTTTAGTTGTTAAGTATCAGTATCTTATGACAATATCTGATATTTCACATAAGAACAAAAAGATTAAAAACAAATTAAAATAATTTCGATGTAGTGAATTCTAAACATCTCAGATTTAAATCACCGTGACGAAAAACAGCATCACGAGTTTTTCTACAGATTTAATTAAGGTTCCTGAAGTTCTTCTCATATTCAAATATCTTTGTAAACGAATTAAAATAAACACACATCTCTTGAGTAAAATCGTCCTTCATTAGTTAAAGTTTGATTAAAAATTTTTCTATTATTTCGTTAATAACAGTCTACCCTTTCCTCCTCATTTACAGATTTAATTGTTTTTAAGTACACATTTTTTTTTATCATTCATCAAAGACAAAATTTTTACATGATATTTGTTTCAACTACAACAATCTCTCAACTGTATTTCAAGCGAAATATATTTTTAGCAAAACTAAAACACTACTTATTTAAATAACGTTGAAAGTTAAAAATCAACGCGAATTATTTTTAGTATGTTATATTTAGTTACACACTTGTCAAATCTCACCGGTTAATATTGACATTTTACTATTAAATTGATTTTGTAGAGTATTTTCTTTTCTTGTAGTTTGTGGCCAGGCTAGTTTCTTACTTTTCTCGGGTCACCGGTTAGACCAAGTGATCCTAATTTGATACTGTGAAAGCCGATTGAATTGCCTAATTCTTCTAGTTCTTCCATTGCTATTTGGTTTTTGTGACGTGTGCTTTATCTTTCACAACGTACCTCAGAAAAAAAACCCTTAAGTGTGAGGTCTGAAAACCTAGCTAGCTTTACGTATATAGGGTCGTCAGCTATTAGCATTGCTTGTTCCCATTCTTGTTGCTTTTCACGTTTTTTCTAGCAATGTATTATGACTTGTACAATGATTATCATACCTAAAACGTTATTTTCTCCAGGACTTTTAATTGAAACATTTTTAAAGTAATTTTTTAAGGTCACTGTTTCCAAATTATTAATAACTAAAATATAAAAATATTGCACAAGTTTTAATAAACTTTTTATGTCATAGACTGATTACTCACAACGAAATTAACTTGAATTTTTATATTTGGAAATGTTAATTTAATTTTATATTTTTACTTATGTATGATTTACTTAACGTCTAATCCATTTTTGTCTAATTTTAGTGTCTGTAAATAAATCAAGGCGAAATAACCTTATGTTATTTTCCTCATATAAATAAATATTGAGTTTCACTTGTAAGATAATATTAGATAGAATAAATTTCGAACACAAGATAACACAGAAAATACGTTTACTTAATCAAACGCGTTTCACCGACAAAGTCGCCATTCTCAGTGACAGATGAGCAACAATAACTAAACTATAACCTACTTCAGATGCAACCAAACTGGAGAATTAACAATAGAGTTATTTTTTATTTAACACTTTTAATGAAAGTAGTATTAGTTAGTATTAGTTTGGTAAAATGTCACCATATCCCAACTTTTACCTATCTCAAAGTTTTGATATCCCTTGGGTACAGTTTTGTTGTACAAAATATTTAACTAGCGCGTGTGTTTTGGTCGAGGTTTACCGAAAGATCGTGTCATCAACTCGTGCCATCCACCAGTGTGAGATTTTTATATACTAATACCACATGTCTCCACCGTAGCTCTTCCTTCGTTCGTTCTTAATGGATTTCATGTTTCTATGCTCGTCTTCTTACCTACTACGTCAACTCTCTTCTTTCTTCCTTCTTATTCTTTATTATTTTTTTGCGTCTTTTAGATTATCAATACGGGCATAGCAATCCTGAGGTTCTCTAACTTTTTTCATGTAGACTTGGGTTAGATCCCTCTCTTTCATCTTTCCTATCTGGTCCTCTTGACCGATTCTTGTTATCATTCTATCCTAATGCTATTAGAATATTGAAGAGGGTACGATTCTTTATTTTATATTCTCTTCTTCCTTTTTTATAAGGCAATTATGACCGAGTGGTATTTCGCTTTTAAACAAGGCAAACCAATTTTCGATGATTTGTTACCGATCCCGTTTTGTTTATTTTCGATCATTGAACGAGATCAGATCTTCCTATGTAATATTAATATACATAATAATTGGCTGTCAGGGGCCCAAGTAATACCGCTAAAAAGTGTATGCCTCATATTTTTTTTTGTTCGGAATTCACAATAATCAAACGAAGCCTTGTCTACTACCTTGAAGCGCTTTAGATACGCCATGAAGCTTTCATACCCCGAGAGTATTTGTGTAAGGTATTAACTTACCTTCAGTTCTATTATCCAGGGTTGAACCGATGTCTCCATCATTCACTTTCATAGATATCTCGCCACCTCTCTAGTAAGCTTGTCTCTCCTACTATCAAACGTTTTTCTTCTTGCTTCTTTTGGGTCAGTTTCAGAAAGCACTTCAAAAATATCAGTTTCTCTCTTTCTCTCTCTCTCTCACTCTCTCTCGTTTCATAGAGCATAGATTTGCAGCCACGACCAAAACTGTACTCCATGAAACTTTGTTGTAAGCCGAAAAGTTGTCAGTGCTCCTCATCATTGTACAGAAGCCATTATCCTATTTATTTTTAGTACAATATTTTAAAATGTATCATTTGCTAAGAGTCTTCGTCTTTTTGGTCCACTTATGTTTGACTTTGTATATTTGTGTGAGTGCGTGTGTGTTTCTATGTATAATTTGGGCCATTGTATGTAATGTATATATTTAGATATGTAATTACTATACACAAATAAGGCATCTGAAAATGTGGTTTTAAATTTTATATAAATGTACCATCCTATAAATGTAAGAAGTAGAATGGTTTTGGTTTAATTTCCTCTTATGGTTTCCTTACATTTTGACCCTTTCAATCTTTGTTTGAAACCTATAACAACAACTAGATATTTTAACGTTTTTCATCTTGTAACTTGCTCTAATATCTAAATACTAAAAAGTATTTTAAATAATAACATTAATGGTCGTCCACAGAAACAAAGTTTAGAACAGAATATATATCTTGTTTTGCTTTAACACATTTCAACTCCTCCCTTCTGTTATCTTACTGTACAAAATGTTTTCACAACTTTACTACAAGTAATCTCTCAACATTGGCTAAAGCTAAGGGTTTGATTGCGACTTTACAAGTAACTTTGATCGTATAACAAGGGATTCTTTACCTAACGGCACAACCTTTTAGATAGTTGGAAAATAAAATAGTTTCCTTTTGTAAAATGATCAATTTACGATTTTCGATGATATTCCGTTTTGAGACTGAAGGTAAACTTTTATAAAATTGTTTACTACTTGCGCTATACAGTATATTGCTGGCCTTGTAAGTGACATTAGTCTCTATGAAATTAAAATTAATATAAATGAACAGGAATTAAAAACAAATCATATTCGAAACAAATAATATAATTAGATAATGTTCAAGTTTTTATTTTCTTACATATTCATAGTATAAAGAAAGTTAGGTGATGTGTCAAAAATTCGATGCGGAGTTTATTTTGGAAATATCAGTTTTGAAATCAAGTGAGTCCAAAAAGTGGTTTTTGAAATGACGTCCGTTTGTCGTCTGTTGTTGTGCAGTGACGGATTTTAATCAAATTTGGTATATGGGCATATTTTAAGCCTTATTTCGAGAAGGAGTTTTTTATGGGGTAGCAGTCATAAGAAAATCACATAGGCTTTTTTTCGGTTATAGCTGATCAGTGCTTTCTCAATTATAGGACTCGATCTCAACAGATTACGAGCCAGATTCCAGTAGCTAACCAGCGATATCGTCACACATTTAAAACTAGTTTTGGTAGTTGGTTATTGAATTAACTAGAATGTATTTATTATTGGTCTATTGAAATCTAGATGTCATACAGTTTAGAAGCATCAAATTTAACATGACATGAGTATAGAATGATTTGGTGCGCATTCAGGAAATATAGTAATAAACGGTGTAAGAATGTTGTACAAAATTTCTCACGACCAAATAATAATAACAAAAAATAAAAAAACTGCCAAAAATGTCAGCTTGGTAGTTGCAGTCAAAAAGTCAAATAACCATGGACGACGCCATATATTTATATAGAATATTTAAAAAAACCTAACCTTGATAGAAAAATAGAAAAATGTACACTTTCTTAGCTCGTGGAAAAACTCGTTTAAAACTTCAATCTTGACACAAACCACTATATGTAGGGAGATGAAGACCAATAAGTTTTTTTAGGATCCTAGGCTATATTTAAAGAAATATATTGATTAACATCGGCAGAGCTGATTTTGAGAAAACCGAAATTTTGTGTTTTGACCAATCCCAAGTTTTGAGTTATTGAATAAGTACAAAACATTCCCGAGATATCTTCAAAATATACAAAATTAGACCCTAAATAGTTTAATAGTTTGTGCTGTACAACACTGGAAACTACATTTTGGGTCTCAAGGATATATCAGCTAAAAACTAAAATCGATTTTTTGACTTATCACATAACTTTATTTTACTTACATTCCAGAAAGTAATAGTTTTAAATTTGTGCACACTTAAAAAAATTGACACTTACTACTAATTTTTTAATGCATGTTATCAATTAAAGGTTTTATTTGTGGAGAACAGAAAATCATACCTTAGATTAGGTTATAAAATGGAAAACGAGTTGGAATTGCTCACTAACTAGTTCTTCACGAGAAAGCTTAGGAACAGATCGACTCTTGAGCCTCGCCAGTAAGAGGACATGATTATTTGGTCAGGGGTTAAGTACAAATGGACAGGTTTCATCTGAACTGTGGAGTTTGGTTATACCACACGCCGTGATGTTAGAGTGTATATTGAGGTTGCCAGAGACACAATAACTCTTCAACATTTGTATTTTCTACTCTTAACTTTTATTTTATGTCTGTCTCCAATCCATTTTGAACAAAAAATTATCAGTTTCAACAGTCAAATTATCATCATCAGATTTCCTTCATGAGCATCGTTACTTTGTATAAAACGCAACACAACACAAAACACGAGACATGTCAAAACAAATGACTTTGTATAAAACGCAACACAACACAAAACACGACACATCATGTCAAAACAAATGACTTTGTATAAAACGCAACACAACACAAAACACGAGACATGTCAAAACAAATGACTTTGTATAAAACGCAACACAACACAAAACACGACACATGTCAAAACAAATGACTTTGTATAAAACGCAACACAACACAAAACACGAGACATGTCAAAACAAATGACTTTGTATAAAACGCAACACAACACAAAACACGAGACATGTCAAAACAAATGACTTTGTATAAAACGCAACACAACACAAAACACGACACATGTCAAAACAAATGACTTTGTATAAAACGCAACACAACACAAAACACGAGACATGTCAAAACAAATGACTTTGTATAAAACGCAACACAACACAAAACACGAGACATGTCAAAACAAATGACTTTTTATAAAACGCAACACAACACAAAACACGACACATGTCAAAACAAATGACTTCGTATAAAATGCAACACAACACAAAACACGAGACATGTCAAAACAAAAGTTCTTTACCATGCATGGTATTACGATGAAAGTTTGTAGTGCACTGAGCAACTTGAATAGTTTCCACTCCTAGATTAAATATAATGTATTGAAATATTTGTAGATAATATATATATATATATATATATATATATATATATCATTCATTCTATCCTGACAATTGTTAGTTTAAACAAAATGTAATCGTTCTCTCTCTATTGTCTATCTCTAATCAAACCGCGATGCAAAATTTGAAAAATATCAGTATAAGAAAGATATTTTCGATTTTCGACTATAATAATTAATCATTTAATGATATCGAATAAATATTTATCTTATTAAAAGTGAACTAGATCTTATATTGTGTGACATTTCTCATTTAACTTATATTTTCAATCGTCGATATAAAATTTAGTATAAATAACTCATTTCTCTTTTCAAAAGAAAGGCGCTATTGACGAGTTCATGTGAACGTAATTGCGTGTTTTTGTGCGACATTCATTCATATATCCGAACTGAATTTTGTTAACAAAGGAGTCAAAGTATATAAAGAATATTTATAATATTATATGTTTATATATGATAATTTGTTTTGGTGAAATGTAAATCGTGTCTTTCAAAAGTAAGTTAAAAGTTTAATTGATTACATAAATTTATTATTTGGTTATAGAACAAAATAAAGAACATACAAACACGGTGTGAAGTTTAAAAAAATTTATTAAAGTCTATAAAAGAATAAAGAGTTATTTTATTGCTTGCTATCGTTTAAACCATAAATCGCTGTCAACAGCCGCCATTTTATTTGTATTGCAAATATCAGCGTAAACATTTGTTGGTACACTTTTGGATATGTATCTAATATGTATGAAAAACATCTTACAAATTGGTTGATGCATATGTACTTGGTGGTTGTTTAAAAATGTAAATAACTTCCTGAGACACACTGTATAAAAAACAAAAAAAAACAACTAAATTTTAAAACATAACCTACAAATTATAAAAAAAGTATATAATAATACTTTTTGGCAATTGGAATTTGGTGAAATTAAAAATTTTAATTAGGTTTTACTACTGGTGGAATTTGGTTGGTAAAACGGTCACAAAATTCTGAAAAGGTCGATTGAATGTGGTCTTCGGTAGTTACATCTTATTTAGCGCCTACATGACATGAGCATGTAGCAGCTTATTTTATACAACTGACTGTCTCTATTAGTACCAAGGTATAGGGGACTATAATGTGCTTTATAGAACCTATTAAAGTAAAGTCCAGAAAAAATTGAAATTACCATTTTAAACAGTTTGTATTCATATATAGTGTGTTATTCAATTTATAACAGACTAAATTAAATAAAAATTTGCAGATTTTGATTATGCATGTACTCGTATCAACCCCGTATCTATACCATAACAAACAGGGAAGTTATTGTCAAACATTTAATATTCGTATATTCACGAGATTCGACAGGGCCGCGACACCGACACGAGGGTGGCTAGTCGAGGCGCATTCACATAATATGTATAGCTAGGGTCAGACTCGAGTGAAGTGATTGGAGATTTGTTAATATATACACATCTCAAAAAAATACACGTTAATTCCTATTCAAGACAGTAATGATATACAGAATTACTTGGTTCAGAAAACATGTGTAACAATTGTTTTAAACGAATTTACCCTACTAGGTGAGATCCTCTTGATCTACCAATACCTACATTTTATTATTTTCTACAAAACCCAAAAAACCAACTTTTAGGCATTAGATTTAGATGGTTACTTTACCATGATGGCGCCGTCAACTTGTTTTGTTATTGTGTAAGTAAGTAAACTAAGTAAATGTGGTGATATTGTCAATGATTTTCGATTTATCCAAATAATAATTATTAGAGTCAATATGTCTGTATATTTCTCCCGTCTACTTTCCTCTTAGCTGGCCTCAAAATAGAAACCGCCTCTGTCGATTTCGTCTCCCGCCGAACTTTTTCAGTTTCATAATGCTGTTCGAAAGTTAAACAAGATAAACTTTAAACTAAGTTCCGCGGGAGATATTTTCTTGGATAAAAGTTTGCTAAAGTTAGACAATTATGGCGAAGTGTGACGATGGAGCTGAGCGGGTGGGGTGAGGGGACGGGAGAGAGGAAGCGCTCGATAAAGCTGTTTTAAGTTGGAATGAAAATCACTTTGATTTCATTCTGGAAATTAGAAGGTCAGGTTAGTTTAATCGATTTATTTTTCCCTGCTCTTTTCTTATTGAAAGAGCAACTAATTTTATACTTATACTTTTTAATAAGATTTTTTTTTCTACGAATTGGATTTAATTATATCTTTAAATGCAGACGTATAGTAAGAATGCATCATATTTCAATGTTTTTTACGTGCTATTTAGGTTGTAGCTTAAGAATACTGTATAGAAAACACACGAAAAATAGTTTAAATCACTTACTACGGGGCGAACAACTGAAAACCGCCCCGCTGAAGAGAGCATGTCTCACTTATTGGCTTTTATGAATGTGATGAAAATATAAAACGATAAAACCTGTAATATTTTCATGTATTCTTTAAAGGTTATACATTTATTTGTATTCGCCTTTACTTCGTTCAAGTAAAAGGATTTGTTTCATGAACTGTAGTTTGCAGGAAGATACATCCGAGGAACATGCAACAAGCCACAGGTCTATGCTGACGATTCATCTTTTGAAAAAGCCTCATAAACCTGAACCGTTATTTCAGTTTCCATCAAGAGTAAACATTGCAGAAACGAGTCTTGGCTGGTATGCGCAGACAGCAGTCAGACGTCTCTGACAGTATTAAACTTGTAATTAAATCTTATAAATGTATATTTATTTAATAATGATGAACCCGAATATAACATGGTGGCAGCGGTGTACAAGTGAAAGTAATGATTAGTTTTGCCGTTAATATCTCGCTCTCTCTCTCTCTCTCTCTCTCTCTCTCTCTCTCTCTCTCTCTCTCTCTCTCTCTCTCTCTCTCTCTCTCTCTCTCTCTCTCTCTCTCTCTCTCTCTCTCTCTCTCTCTCTCTCTCTCTCTCTCTCTCTGTATTTGAAATTTTTAAATAATTTAGTAACTACGATATGGCGTCTCTCCGATGGAATTTCAAGGTGATGTGGCACTAACTGGAAACAATTTAAAAGCAGGGATTAAATTTGTATTGAAGCATTCGTACCAGAGTCTACTAAAGACAAAAGAAAAGTAGCTATATATGGGTGAAGAAGGGCAAGACCTTTTTAAATCGGTTAATCTTCGTGCAGTGGATTCATACAAGCTAGAAACTGTAATTAAAAGTTTTGAAAATTATTTTATTCCTTTGGCTAATGTAACGTATGAGAGACATGTATTCTTTAATCACATGAACACTATGTGGCGATATTAAAAGATTTTATTGCTTCTTGTGACTTTGGCGATTTGCATGATAGCTTAGTTCGTGACAGTTTTGTTAGTGGTATTCATAATCCTAATGTTAAAGTAGCTTTTTTAAAAACACATAATTTGACGATAAAAAAAGCCTTGGAAATGTGTTAATCTAGAGAATTAGCTTATGATAGGGTTCATAAAAATTTATTGCAAAACAGAACAAATAGATTCTACGGTAGATAGAGTTTTCTTAAATAGCAAACCAAGAAACAAAGCTATAAACTTAAATTTAAACAAGTTTCAAGCTGGAACTGGCAATCGTGGACAAAATTTAACAGGAATTTAAGTGAAACATAATTTATCAACTTCAACGTCTAATGTGGTGCATCAAGGACTACAAGGTCAAGGTCATCCCCTCAGGCATACAAACAAACGCTCATAATCCTTGCGGCAGATGTGGCCGATTTCATGTTTTTGGTAAGTGTTCACGATGGAATCTAGTATGTTCAAAGTGTAGGGAATTAAACCATTTTAGAAAAATGTGTAAGTTTTCAGTTTAATAACTGACAAAAACAGGCAATGAAAGTTTATTATGCAATAATGAAAATAAAAACTTTATGGTAAACACTTTAGCTAAACCTAACCTACAAAATTATAGGGTAAATATAATTCAGTGGTATGAGACAATTATAATAAATAAAGTGCATCAATCTTTGAAAGTGGACACAGGAGCCCAAGTAAACATTTTATCATATAATTCCTTTCTTAAACTAGGA
The DNA here is from genome assembly GCA_963513935.1 of Aphrophora alni. Classification (NCBI taxonomy): domain Eukaryota; kingdom Metazoa; phylum Arthropoda; class Insecta; order Hemiptera; family Aphrophoridae; genus Aphrophora; species Aphrophora alni. The sequence continues at coordinate 54,136,349 of OY740772.1, read as the reverse complement.
ATTGGTGTTTATTTAATCAATCAAACAAATACTAAAAATTATTTCATTTACAAACAACAGATTACCTGTTGTAGGGACTTGTACATTACAATGCATGTATAAAAAGCTCCAACTATGTATTGACTTTTTATGTTGTTAAATCGAACTGTGAAAATTTGTTAGGACTTGATACGTGTCTTAGTTTAGGATTATTATTCAAATTAATACATTTAATTTAAACCAAATAGGTAAGAAATACAAAGGCTTGTTTAATAATGAAATAGGGTGTGTACCAGTTAAAGTAAGCATAGAGTTCAATGAAAATTCATGTCCTGTAATTAATGTTCCTAGAAAAATTCCTTTTGCGCTAGAAAATAAATTAAAAGCCAATTAGATAGAATGTTAAAGTTAGGTATCATTGAGCCTACTGATTGGGTTAATTCACTTGTAATTGTTTAAAAAAGATGGTAATATAAGGTTATGTTTACATCCAAAACCTTTGAATGAATGTTTTGAAAGATCACACTATCCATATCTAACTTTTGAGGAAATTGCTCATAAAATTAAAGGTGCAAAGTTATTCACAGTGTTAGATGCAAAATTAGGCTTTTAGATGCTTCCATTAGATGACGAATGTGCTAAAATAACTACTTTTCAAACACCTTTCAAAAGATTTTTTTGTTCAAACATAACCATTTGGATTGAGTTGTGCTCCAGAAGTGTTTCACAGAGTAGTGTCACAAATTGTTGAAAAGATAGAAGTTCAGTCTTTTCAAGATGATATATTAATTTGGGGTGAAACAGAAAAACAGTTAACGAAAAGAGTTAATGCAGTGTTAAAGCTCAAATTAATAGATTTAAATTCAATATTGACAAGTGTAAGTTCAATGTTAAAGAAATTAAATTTCTTGGGTATAAAATTAGATGGTATTTCTGTAGATGAAAACAAAATAAAAGCTATAATTGCCTTACCAATACCTAACGATAAAAAGAACTTGTAAGAATTTTAGGGATGTTTAATTATGTTTCTAAATTCATAGAAAATGATTCTGAAATATCGCAACTTCTTAGAGCTTTGCTAAAAAAAGATGTTCAGTTTATTTGGAATAAATATCTTAACGAAGTATTTAACAAATTGAAAAAAAATAATAACACAAGCCCCAATATTAAGTTATTTTGATCAGTATAAGCCAATATTGTCTGTCGATGCAAGTTCGACAGGGTTAGGTGCAACATAATAACCCTGTATGTTACGCTTCTAAAGCCTTAACTTTCATTCTACACAAATGAACTACGCTCAAATTGAAAAAAGAGCTTTTAGGTTGTCTTTGGTTGTGCAAGTTACCTTCAGTACATTTTCTCAAAAAATGTTACCGTAGAAACGGATCATAAACCTTTAATAACGTTATTTAAAAACACAATGTCAACAAATTCAATTAAGTTACAAAGAATGTTGTAACGTCTTCAACAGTATAAACTTAATGAGGTGTGTAAACCTGGTAAAGAATTAGGTATTTCTGACTCCTTGTCTAGACATTTTAGTGTAAAATATAAGGCTGAAGATGAGGTCTTTGACGAAATAGAATTACAGGTTATTTATTAATTGATAATTTACCGATTTCACATTCTAAGTGGTCATTGTTTGAGAAGGAAAATAATAAGGATGAAGAATTAAATAAATTAAAAGATTGTATTAATAATGGCTGGCCAAAATATAAAAGTAATGTAAACGATCAATGAAAATGCTATTTTGATTTTAAAGATGAATTAAGTATTAAAAAAAAAAAAATTTAAAAATGACACAATTATTCTACCTATAAGTTTAAGATGACTAATGATGGAAATTGTTCATCAAGGTTATATTGGTATGAACAGAAGTATATCAAGGGCTAGGTTATCTCTTTTTTGGTTTTGACTGTTAACAAACTGCGACAATGACTAGTCCGTTCAAAATGTCCTCCAATTCAATAAAAGAAAGTCTACAAAACATATATATATTAACCTAACCTCGTCACAAGGTTGTCAGATTTATATTCAAACCCAGCTGGAAGGCCTAAGATTTTTCGTAAAAGCCGAATGGATCGTGCCATATGAGACTTCAACGTCACCGGAATAATATGTTCTATTAGAAAAATACGCCTCTTAACAGATAGCATTATGATCGCAACTCAAAATTTCTCTTTCTTCAATTTATGGTTCAATAAATAGTACACTGCTTGGCCATAGTACACGTCTATGGATTCCTTAATAGTGCAACGAAAAATTATTAAATATGGTAAAGATAAAAAACAAAAAACTCAAAAGGTGCAAAAATCATCCGCATAATTTGGAAATGAAACGTACCTACAATGTCTATAAAAATAAATTACTAAATAAAATCAGGGAAACTAAAAATAGATACTATAGTAATGTGTTAGTAAGGGATAATCAAATACCTAAAAAACAGTGGGACTATAGGGGAATCGAGGAAATCGGGTTGTCATATAAACTTAAAAGATGTAAATAATGAAATTGTTAGTGACCCTATTCAAGTTGCCAATAAATTTAATAAATATTTTGTTCAGTAGCTTCTGAGCTAAGGGAGATAGAAGGCTTGACTCTGAAAAGGAAAGCGAGTATCTAAATATGTTTAAAACACAGCCTCTATTGAATTCTTTATTTTTCTACCCAATTGTAAAACAAGAAGTAAGTGATATAGGCCTAATAAGAAAGTTAAGTAATCGAAAAGCCCCAGGATATGATGAAATTTCACCTGGTATTATAAAGATAACCGAAGAATATATTATTGATGTCATGGTATACTTAATAATTTTTACTATGAGTACAGGGGAGTTCCCAAACGAATTAAAAACAGCCATTGTGATTCCATTATTTAAAAAGAATGAAAAATTTGATCCAAGTAATTATAGACCCATATCGCTTTTATTCATATTTTCTAAAATATTTGAAAAAAAAAAAATCAAAATCAGACTTGTCAGTTTTCTAGAACAAAAACATTTTTTCAGTAATAATCAATTTGGGTTTAGACAAAAGTTAAGTACAAATTCAGCATTATTAAATTTCATGGGGGAAGTGTATACAGGGATTAATGAGGGTAAAAAGTGCGCTGGTATTTTTGTAGATGTGATGAAGGCTTTTGACACTGTAGACCACACTATCTTATTAAATAGACTCCAAGAGGCTGGAGTTAAGGGAGTTCCGCTTTTGTGGTTCTCTTCTTTTTTGAGCGGCAGGATCCAACGTACTAGAGTGGACATTTTGTGAAATGATTAGACACGCGTAAGGTTTAAGTGGGGAAGGAAATTATACTCGTTGAGACTAAACATCAAACTTATGACAACAGCAAAAGGAAGCGGATCTGTTTCATTTGTTTTATAGTCTGAGAATTCTATTTCCGGTTGTCGAGGGAAGTAAATTCAAGACACAGAAATGGTGTCTACTTATTATAGAATATAATTACACAACATCTTCCATGTTATGCGTTGACATTTTAGAGTTTATTAATAGCTAATTTCCATAGGGGTAACGATATAATAATAATAACAAATCAATTTTGTTACTAGGAGAGGTTACCTGTTTTCCACTTAATTTTAAAACAATAATATGATATTTCAACCACATTGCAAAAATAAAATGTAGGTCTTATATTTTAAAAAGTACAACAAAAACTGAAACATAAATTAAATAAAATTAAGATGCCGTAATAATAATTAAAAAAAAACCCATAAAACAATATACACATTGATCTAAAGTATCGGTCCCTTTCCGTAATTTTTGAACGGATTGAAATATAAAATGAAACTTTGGAAATGTATTTACATAAATGTAAAAAATGTACGTAAATTTTGCTTAAAAAATTTCAACTCCATCCCCCTGAATAAAATTTTGCGAAGAGAATTCAAAAAATAATAAAAATTTAATTAGAAAAATACGTAACTGTGATAAACTTACGTGGCGATAACTTTTGTTGTGATTTAGTAATTTAAAAGTGGGAGGGTACATTTTTCTAAAGTTTATTACTTTTGTGATGTTTCAGTACTTTTTTCTTATTGCCTGTATGACTTTTTTTATGAAAGATCAGTCAAAATGAGTGAAAATAAAATAATGTTAGTTAGGCTTACACCATTTAATTAATAATACTGTAATTTTATTTTAATTAAATGGTTTTTATCAATACTTTTGAAACTTACGTTAAAATTTTCCAGTTCAAATTAAATTTTGATATGTACAAATAAATCATACAACTTTTTTATTACCATAAATCAAAAAGTTTGAAAATACGAGAAATTGTCCATCTTTTTAGAATGCCCTGTACATACAGACACATACATATTGCTCTTCATACAACAAATCAAATTTACTATATACTAATAAATCATGCATACAATTTTTATTACTATAAATCAAAAAGTTTGAAAATACGAGAAAGTTTCCATCCTTTTAAATACCCTGTACACATACATATGGAGACGTACATATTATACAGACACACATATATTGCTCTTCATACATCAAATCAAATTTAGTATATACTAATAAATCATGCATATAATTTTTATTACTATAAATCAAAAAGTTTGAAAATACGAGAAAGTTTCCATCCTTTTAAATACCCTGTACACATATATATGGAGACGTACATATTATACAGACACACATACATTGCTCTTCATAAAACAAAAAAATTTAGTACATACTAATAAATCATGCATACAATTTTTATTACTATAAATCAAAAAGTTTGAAAATACGAGAAAGTTCCATCCTTTTAAATACCCTGTACACATACATATGGAGACGTACATATTATACAGACACACATACATTGCTCTTCATAAAACAAAAAAATTTAGTACATACTAATAAATCATGCATACAATTTTTATTACTATAAATCAAAAAGTTTGAAAATACGAGAAAGTTCCATCCTTTTAAATACCCTGTACATATACATATGGAGACGTACATATTATACAGACACACATATATTGCTCTTCATACATCAAATCAAATTTAGTATATACTAATAAATCAATCATATAATTTTTATTACTATAAATCAAAAAGTTTGAAAATACGAGAAAGTTTCCATCCTTTTAAATACCCTGTACACATACATATGGAGACGTACATATTATACAGACACACATATATTGCTCTTCATACATCAAATCAAATTTAGTATATACTAATAAATCATGCATATAATTTTTATTACTATAAATCAAAAAGTTTGAAAATACGAGAAAGTTTCCATCCTTTTAAATACCCTGTACACATACATATGGAGACGAACATATTATACAGACACACATATATTGCTCTTCATACAACAAATTAAATTTAGTACATACTAATAAATCATGCATATAATTTTTATTACTATAAATCAAAAAGTTTGAAATTACGAGAAAGTTTCCATCCTTTTAAATACCCTGTACACATACATATGGAGACGTACATATTATACAGACACACATATATTGCTCTTCATACATCAAATCAAATTTAGTATATACTAATAAATCATGCATATAATTTTTATTACTATAAATCAAAAAGTTTGAAAATACGAGAAAGTTCCATCTTTTTAAATACCCTGTATACATACATATGGAGACGTACATATTATACAGACACACATATATTGCTCTTCACACATCAAATCAAATTTAGTATATACTAATAAATCATGCATATAATTTTTATTACTATAAATCAAAAAGTTTGAAAATACGAGAAAGTTTCCATCCTTTTAAATACCCTGTACACATACATATGGAGACGTACATATTATACAGACACACATATATTGCTCTTCATACATCAAATCAAATTTAGTATATACTAATAAATCATGCATATAATTTTTATTACTATAAATCAAAAAGTTTGAAAATACGAGAAAGTTTCCATCCTTTTAAATACCCTGTACACATACATATGGAGACGAACATATTATACAGACACACATATAATGCTCTTCATACATCAAATCAAATTTAGTATATACTAATAAATCATGCATATAATTTTTATTGCTATAAATCAAAAAGTTTGAAAATACGAGAAATTTTCCATCCTTTTAAATACCCTGTACACATACATATGGAGACGTACATATTATACAGACACACATATATTGCTCTTCATACATCAAATCAAATTTAGTATATACTAATAAATCATGCATATAATTTTTATTACAATAAATCAAAAAGTTTGAAAATACGAGAAAGTTTCCATCCTTATAGAATACCCTGTTTACATACATATGCACACGTACATATTATACAGACGTACATATATTTCTCTCAATACAATAATAATAATAACTATTATTATTTATAAATATAAAATCAAAGCTAAAGAATCGCTCTCTCAAAACTCACATTCAATTAAGCCTACAAAACACCCAAAAATGTCAGAAACTATTCAATATGAGACCAAAACCGGTACGCTAAAACCATTTTGAACCGAGTTTTGTAATAATTTCCGGCAACGAGTTCCAAAGTCTACTTGCTGTCGCTTTGAATGACTGTTTTATGCTTTGGTATAAGTAATAATGAAACTCCTCATTGAGTGTCAGTGAAATTTCAACTAAAGACAAAACTTTCTACCAGATAGCGAGACATTAATGCGAGTAGAACACCGTGCATTAACAATAAATATAACTCAAAACATAAATATAATTCAGTTTTTAATGAAGAAAAGTTAAGCATTGAAAGATATAAGTGAAGGAAGATCAAGGGACATTACTCTATTAATACAGGTTACTAATACTCAATATATCGAAAATTGATGACATTTTCAACACATAACTTAACTCTAGTGTCCGCCCTTGGTAAGTTTTGATTTTTCCCCAAATTATAAACTGCAACTTTCTTTTAACAAATTAACACATGGATTTGGTTTGTCTTTATATTTCATCAAAATTGTATATTAATTGGTTTCAATAATTTTGAGGTATTTAAACTACGGCGGCGTCTATGTAACTTTTGGTAACTCACAAACTTAAATTTTTGAGGACCTAGTCTCTATTTTAGCAACAATTAGAACCCATTTTGAGTTTTTGTTTTGTGGCAACATTCTCTTAAAACTTTCTCATGGATTATTATTTGGTTTTGTGTGTGGGTGTGTAATAAAGTTTGGTCAACGTTAATTTAAGTCGTAGAAGTTTTAGAATGAATTTTAGAGACTTTGAATTTTACGTTTTTATTTACTCTTATAATATACATAGAATACAGAAAGTTATGTGATGGATCAATAGATGTTGAGTTTATTGGGGTTACGCCAGTTTCGAGACCATTTGAGGCCAAAATTTGATTTTGCTTAAATTTGCTATGTGACGTATTTTGGCTTTCTTTTATTTGTTTCCATGACTCAAAATATGTGGATATATAGCATAAGATCGAAACACCGATTTTGCGATAAACGGCTCTTAAAATTGTGATCAAGTTGGTACGCCCTAAAAATTCAGGTTCTGTGTTACCGCTAAAACAAACTAAATATTGCAGGGAACTGTTATTATTGTCGTAATTTATCAGATTTCGTTCATATATTGGTGAAATATGAAGATTATTGACCTAAACAAATGTTCAAAATTGAAAGTAAAAGAAAATTACATTTTAGAAATAATTGGTAAAAAACTAAAATGATCCTTGACCGTCGTCATTAAAAACTCTATATCAATAAAATACTATTTATAGTCTGGACGGAGTGTATGAAACAATGTCTTTAAATGTAATATAATTTATAAATTCACAAAGTTGATGGGGAGGGTCTCTTCAACACAAACGCATCTCTCATCAAAAACACACGTAGAAAAAATTAGAATAAAAACCTCTTAATGAATGTTTAGGGAGACAAATGCGAAATAATATTTTGGGTTTGTAGTTTAGTGCAAAAATGTTTATTTAAAGTAATTTTATATGTAACGTTATTCTGTTGTTTACACTTTAACGCCGTCAATAGTTCAGATACTACACGACGTACAAATGTGTAACTAGATTGATTGCATAAATTGTGTAGGGGAATCAGAAAGGAGACACGCTCAATGTAATATGAACAGGTTACACTCTACCTTGGAACTATTCGCACTTTTACTTGTTTACACTAGCAGTCATCGAATAGCCAATCGTAAGGTACCAGTAGTTCTCTGCTATATTTTCTGTGGCTCGTAAAATGTTGGCTATACTGTCCATAACAATTATGTAAAAGGCTAAATTTGTGGGAAATATCTCGTCAAAGCAGCGTCAAATAGTTTACTTGTAAGAAAGACAATCTGTAAAAACATGATTCTATAAACATTATGAAAGCAAATAAATTGTCAAAACTCGTTTAAATATTAAAAAAGTGTTCAATATTTCTCGTACATACACTCTTTGTACAGGTCATTCATTTAGATTTTAATTAAGAATTGTTGAGTTCCGTTACACAATATCTTGATAAAATCAGTGCTGCTTTGTAAATTGAGCTCATAGAATTGCAAAGCGATTTGTCACCAAATTTAATCGTTTCCAGATCGAAATCTGTACGTATTTGGTCTTTGATGTCCAAGGTAAAAATATCCTATTTCATCCGTGTTGTCTATGAGTGTCTTCGGCGAACATGCAGTTCCCCAGGCGGTCACTCACAACCTAACCTAACCTAACCTAACCTAACCTGAAGTAATTCTTCATCTTCATTACTAACTATAAGAATACTGTTTAGAGCGTCATGAACTTCCGATATATTCTTCGGTAGGGGAGGTAACTGTTGCCGTTTTTTCTTGTACAAGTTATTTTTTATTACATTACATAATTTATTTGTTGCGTTAGCAAATAACGTTAATACAGAAATGACCGCCGGGGGAACTTCAGTACACACAAAAAGGGGCTCCGGGGGAACTGCAGATACCCTTCGGGGGCTGCCCCTGACCGCCGGGGGAACTGCAGAACTCCCATGTCTTCATAGTTTAGCTACTACTGTATACATACATGAAGATCATAAAAAAATCTTGTACAGAAACAGACTTACAGATGAACATTTGGACATTGCATTTGGATGGAAGTGACTAACGAAACTAACTTGAAAACAAATTTATTAGCCTACATTTTCATTACATTTATATCAATTGATTTTATAATAATTTAGTAATTTTGAAGTTTAATATAAATTCTTTTTTAGTTATAAAGATTTTGATTAAAAAAAAGATTTCTAAACAATATTATAGAATATTTTCTAAATATTGTGTATTTTACGGCGCTTGTACACCTTTTAAAACATCATTAAAATAAAATGGTGACAGTATTTCATTGTAGATTTAAGTAACCTAATTATTATGATTGTTGTATAGTATATTTTTTCTAAACTCAGATATTAAATTTTAATTTGAATAGTAGTTTTAATATTTTAACGAATCAAGAGTTTAATTTTGCTATTTGTATTTTGATATCCGTAATAATAACAATAATTAGAATTTAAAATACTGTAAATAAATTTATATTTGAGAGAAATGTATTTTATCGTCACATTATATCGTGAATTCCTAGTTCCGTCATACTTTGACTTAGGGCTTTTATAAGTAAAAATCAACATGTTTTATACAGTCAAAGTAAGTTTAAAATATTTAAACACTACATATAACTAAATATAAGTTAAATAAGCGTATATTGATTAATAGTAAAAGGTTATTTTACTCACACTAGATTATTGAGTTTTTCTTTTGATTTTCTCAAGAAAAAAAAGTACTTTCCTTAGAGATTTGACTAACATCAGTCAGATTTAGGCCTAGGCTTAGATTGGCTATAATCAGTAGTAGTATTAAGGTTATCTACAGTTATACCAGGCCTGATTCCACTCGGTTTTCGAACACCACAAAACACTCTTATGTTTTCTAAACACTTTTAACGAAAGTCTAGGCATGATTCACTGAAAATATTACACAAAAACCTATCAGAGTTCACTCTTCACCTTAGTTCAACCAACATACAAGAAACAGTAGTGTAAACATGAAACAAATATATGGGCGTAAGTATAAACAACAAGCAACTGATGAGGAGACTTATTGTAGTCGACAGCTAGCTACAGTTTTATCAACCTAGCAAAGTTGCATAGCTTAGATAACTTATCTTCGTCACTATAACAACATGTTTTGAAAAATCCGTGACTTTGCGTTTTCACTTGGCACAGTGGATTTTACTATGCATGTGTTTACAATAAGTGTCATAACATTAAAAGTATTAGACAGATTTAAGTCAACTTTGTGTTAAATTTAATATAAGGAACCAGTGAATTAAAATTACTAATAATCAAAAAATAAATATTTGACAGATTTTACTGTCTGACTCCCCTTAAATATTCAAAATGGCAACCTTTTAAAATGTTTGAAGTTAAATATCTCGGAAACGTTTTCTTATAAAATTTAAAAAAAATTATAATAGTCAAAATATTTATATTTTTTATGTTAAATAAAATGGGATTTTTAATTTTTCTGTAGCTTGAAATATAACCAACCAAGTTATCAAAAACCTAAAAAAAAAAAAAAACCAAACCAAACCACTAATTTCAAGAACATACTAAATTATTAAAATACACATTTTATCAATATGGAAATTTATTTTTACATTTGTCTTATTAAAAGTCAAAGTATTAAAACAAAATAAACACTTATTCCTATTTAAAAGTACATTTCAGGATATTAAAAATCAAAGATTCGTTCTGAAACAAATAAATCAAACTAAAGTTTGGCTACCTTCTGGTAAATAAAACAGAATAAGTTGGCTGAAGGCCTTAGTTAGCAGTTTTTAAACATTTAAATTAGAAATTGTCCTCAATGTGATGCCATCCTTCAGCAATGCACGCTTCAGCTCGGAGATGGAAGGAATGTCTAACTCTTTCACAGATCCCAGGAATAGCTTTGATGCTGTTGAATCCGGCTTTTACCCTTCGATGCAATTCTTGTAACGTCCGGTACTTCTGTATCGTACACTAAAGTCTTTAGGTTGAGTTAGGGCGTTTAGGTCCGGTGATCTTTAACAGTTCCTCCGCGCCCAATACATTTCAACGAGTAGGCTATATAGCATTGAGGTAACGTCTCATATTGTTACTGAAATAAACCGGTTCGCCATCATGTATGAACCACATCTCTTGTTGTATCTTTCTGCAGGTGGATCGTCATCCAATAAGTGTCACAAAGTTAATAAGATCATAATGTTTTGTGTGTTCTTGACAATTACCAATTTGTTTTAGTTTTTTTTGGTTTTTTGGACGATAACTTGGTTTTTCAAGCTACAGAAAAAATTAAATCACATTTCGTTTAACATTAAAAGTTATAAATTTTTTGTCTCTTATAAAATTTGTATTTCCGAGATATTTGACTTCAAACATTTTAAATGGATGCCATTTTGAATATTTAAATAGTAAAGTTTTGGGTCTTGGTACACTGATAAAAAATAGCATAAACAATGCGTATACCAAATTTAAACTGACAATCTTGAAAATTTTTAAAGTTATTATTAAGTTTTTTATAAACACGAAATGGCCGACAGACGGAAAAGGAGCTTTTTCGGGTCTATGTTCAATGAACAATTTTGTTTTTATTTAGGTCCCCTACCATCTCCTGAACTTGTTCCAACCTCTAGCGAAACACCCTGTATATATGAATGTATGTGTGTGTGTTTGTGTGTGTTTGTTAGTAAATGCTCTAAAGGTCGCACTTTTAGTCAGATTTACCTCAAATTTGGTATGTAAGCTCAGTTTTACAATCTAACGAAGTGATTCTTCAATTATAAAAATGTCTTGTTAAATTGAAAAATGGACTGTTTTTAAAATGTAATAAAACGGATTATTAAGTTGTGCAGCTTTAAAATTTGTGTTCAATATATGTTTTGCAAAAACTAATTTCTTCTCCTATAATTATTTAATTGAAATATATATTTTTGCCGTTCTATAAAAAATATTTTTATATAAAAATTCTACACTTATTTAGCTGCATAATAAATAGCCTATATTTTCCTAAAAAATATTAAAGCTCCATGAATTAGTCCAGATAAAATTACAAAAACGAAAAATATCAATTTAAAAAAAAAAGTTTTATTGTTTGTTACGTATCACACGTTAGAATGATTTTATAATGAAGAAATCGACCGATAGAACTGAAAATATTTAGAAAAATGTCAAACAAAGCCGCTGTGTTTATAAAAAAAGTCAAAAACGAAATGGTTTCCGAACGTCGTTGATGAAACAAATGAAGTTTTCATATACCATACTATAAGTGAAATCCATATTATACAAATTTTGTTATTTCTTCATCCAGTGTTTCTCTACTTCGACTTTAACATTACTGCATGTCGTCGCCAGGTACATAAAATGATTTTTACACGCTCATGTTCGTTCTACATAAGAAGGAACTATGGAGATACTTTTTAAAACTGCCGTCATTTTTTGAAATGTGGAGACAATTGTTTTAATTATATTCCATGAATAGTAAAACGTAATTTATATGTTAAATTTTCTACAATTTTATTGCTGAACAATATTTAAAAACATTATGATGTTATATTTTAACAACATTTTTCTTTTCAGATTACGTATAAAATACGCAGATATTGGACGCGCTATTGTAGAACGTTATACAATGTTTTCGTACAAGATTAATCTAAAAAATTGTGTTGTTATAATTTAATATGAACCGACCTTTTGAAATTTACCCACAAATATTTTTGATTAATGGACCAGCGGTTTGTAAAACATCTAGATAACAAATTTGATTAAAGTTAGACTAAGATTAAAATCTCTGAAAGATTTACTAGTAATTCAAATTTTAAAATTTCTAAAGCTTTAAACTAAATATATACATGATATTAAAGAAATTGCCTCCAAATTACTCCAACGGCAGGTTCGGCGGACATTTCATGGTGTCAGTTGTTGGCACTTAAGTGTAATTACGTATAATAATCCAAATATTGATTATATTTACGAGAATAATTCAGTTATTGTTTCTTCAAATTAAGCGAAGTTTGATCCATAAAGTTTCGACAGATATAATTATTTCGAGGTCATAGAAAAGTAGGTTTTCTAGCCGTGGCGAGTAACTAGTAAGATCTATGTAATAATTAATCAGTTAATATATAGTGCTTAATGAGAATAGTTTAAGGGTTCGCTTTTGCCTTAAAATTGGTATCCTACAAAATAGCTTAAAATCGCTAAAGATATTGCTTTTGGCAGCTTTACTTTTAAAATTAGACAAATTATACAGCAAACGTTTCTTGAAAACTTTATTGAATTATGTTTACATATCCGAAAATCATTAAAACGTTTAGCTGTTTTCAGCTATTTTCGGTTCATTTCCAAATATCATTAGATAGTATTGATAATTTGTGTTTTCTGCAAATGTAGTTTGAAAGTTTACAATAATTTCCCACCTAATCCAACGGAAATTTTATCTTTACATTTCAGTAAGAAAGTAGTAAAAATGCAGAAGGGTTAGTTGCGCCTTGGCCTGCGTTCCTTTAAGACTACTGTGGTGGATATGTAGACAACTGTGAAAGGCAATTATAATTTTAACAAGCTTTGCAACTTCCAACTTGTTATTACTCGTGTTGAGAATACAAGTTTCAATTCCTTAACAACGCAACTAAGTTTTTATGGAGCAATTAAAACAAAATTTAAAACATTAATTTAAAATACGCTTCATATTTCGTTAACTAGTTTAATAGTGCATACTTATTCACGCATTAGGTTTCCTTTAAACTATATATATAGTTTGCTACATTTAATTATCATATTTTGCTACGGGGGGACGTCACAGAGAGGAAGTCGGGGAAATCTTCAATGTAAGCATAGGTTGAGTAATACCTCAGTTTAATGGTCTTTGTTAGTAAAAAACATTGCCGGAAATCCGAATGCAAAAGGACGATCCAAATCTAATCGGAAATGGCAGCCCATCGAAAATAATTCAGTCATGCACCGGAAAGACACTTTTGGGACGAGTTTTGAACCTACTTTTCATCATACTGCAAAATTAATACTACTCCACAAAGTAGGCGTTTCTGATACATATACTAATACATCACTTTAATGTGATATTTTGTTTCTTACACCAATCACCAAACTTGTTATATCCATCTTCATATCTACCACGAGATTTTCCTGGAAGTAAATTGTCTGTTATATCTGCATTTTTTTTTAATAATTCATCGGGCAATTCCATAATATTATTTAAAATAATATCTATATTCAAAAATAAAATAATTTTAAATAATATGATTCCATAATAAAGATTAATTCAACAGTTAGTATTTGTTTATACGTTGTTATGGGAACGATGATTATATACTGGATCAGCTGTTTTAATAGCTCAGAACTGAAGAGAAAGGAAACTAGCGCAGACAGTGTTAAAAACCGTAACTAGAGTACAGAAAACTATCGGTGCACTTGCTAATTTTCGTTGCAGTTGTAAAAGTGATCTGCAATCAGCTTTATTAAATTTTTTTGTGAACGTCGAAAGTATCTACAGTATGATGTAAAAAATCTTTATATTAAAATCTGACCTCTTTGGAATCACTTTAGTTCGGCACTGACGTATTGCTCGTGCAATACAGCGTAAGTTATTTTAAGTGAACCACTTCTGTACGGTAATGAGCTATTGTAGGCTATATTGTTGTATTAAATAATTTCATTAAATCGGAACTTTCGCATCTCAAAACAGCTTCAAAATCATTTTTCTGGCTCAAGGCTGTGTGCTGGAAAATTGGATTGTGCTGTTTGGATTCCGGCTCATAGCAGTGGATCCAACTCTCATCATACCAAATCGCTATACATTATTAAAAAAATCTCTCTTTTTTATAAAAAAACAACTGTTGCAGTTGCTACACACACTTAGTTTGATTTCTTTGTGTTTGTCGGTAAGCTTTCTTGGAATCCATCTTGTATATTGTACCGATCAACGCGTTGTTGACAATAAAAAATACCGACAACGTATTCTGAGCCTTTTATTCCGACATTGGCCGAAGCGAAATACCCAGAACGTGTTGTGGCTAATCACTTTTAGCCACAACGGGTTCTGGTTATCAGTTTGCGCAAATCCCGAATATCTTTCAGTGGTGGAGTTGTAACTTCAATTCGTCGTCTCGTTTGTAACACTTATTCCAAAGTGATCAATTAACTTGTATAAATTTGAATGATTTTATTCATTTCGAGTCATATAGCATATTTATCTGAGAGTGAAATTGAGATAGTAGGCCTTGTGAAACCAATAACTTTATCACTTAACGTCCTTCTTCAAAAGTGAACTTTCAAAGGGGACATGTCATTGTTGAAGGTTGTGTACTGAACACCTATTTTATATTATTATGCCAGGGATGTCAACTTATAAAACTAGTGTACTTTTTATTTTTAAACAACTTTTTTCTTTTATTAAATTACCCTTGCACACTGTCCTGCTTACTTTGTTTTTTTACTTACGGTAAAGAAACTACCTCAAACTCATCTCTTCACGACTTACCAAAGTTGGTTGTTAATAAAGACCTTGAGTTATAAATAAAACACTTTTATTTTTTAGTAAACTACAAATTTGACACTCTTGATAGGGACTTATGTGAGTACATTAATGATTTTATACATAATCAATTTATAAAACAACAGGAAAAATTGACTAGATTATCGCAATAACAATCACCCAACTACGTTAAAGTCATAAAACGTTACCATACATTTTATAATAGGTTGGTTAACTTATCAATAGTATAATTTAATATTAATGAACTCAATTTATTTTTAAAAGGGTTAAAGTATTGTCCGACTCTTAAACCAAATTTATCCATAGATGTAGAACTAGCTCTAGATACGGATACTACTTTTAAACACATTAGGACGAGCTTAATTAAAGATGAATTTTTAATTAGCAATAAATCTAATTTTGCAATAAAGAAGTCAAGGTCATCAAAGACATAAAAGAAAAAATGTAGAAAATGATTTAGTATTAACAAAAGCTGATAAAAAATTTGAGGTTTAATAAAAAATATAAGTGTTTTATTTATATTAAAATGGAATACTTCCAAGTACCTATGGTCTTTAGCATAAATAGTTTAAAGAACTTGAGTTGTTTCTTATCTTTGCGTATTATTACATCCCCCGAATGAAATGCGGAGTATGTTCGTAAATTAACTTTTATTAATTTTCACAACAGTTTACTTCCAAAACATTACACCTTTCCATTCTCGCTGATTACGTTACAGTGGTTTCCACAGTTTTAAAACATAGTTTTCGTATAATACTGTTGCTTGAATTCAACTCAAGATTCTAAGCTATAATGAATAAATAGGTACACGTTTTTGTAAGAAAAGTTACAATTTTCTATTATGCCAGTTTATTTATTTATGACTTACGAGACTAGACAAGAAAAGAAAAGAATAGATAGAAAGAGAGAAAGAAGAGAAGGGACAGGACGACAAGACACAGTGGAGCAAATAAGGGGAGGATAATGAAATGAAGGAACCGATGAGACGAAAAGGGAAGGCAAATGAAATAAAAAAACCGATGGGACGAGAAGGGAAGGGTAATAAAATAAAGGAATCAATGGAGACGAGAATAGAAGGCAAATGAAATAAAAGAACCGATCGGACGAGAAGGGAAGGGTATAAAATGAAGGAATCAATGAGACGAGAATGGAAGGCAAATGAAATAAAAGAACCGATGGGTCGAGAAGGGAAGGGTATAAAATGAAGGAATCGATGGGACGAGAAGGGAAGGGAAGGGAAATGAAATGAAGGAATCGATGGGGCGAAAAGACTAGGGGCCAAGACGAAAAATGCGGGAAGAGTAAGATTAGAAGAGTGGAAAAGACATGAGGCTAGACGCGAAATGAGAAAAAAAAGACTAGAAGAGAATTGAAATAGCAGGAAGAACGAAAAGATAAGACATTTGAAGGGATGAGACGAGAAGACCGAAACAGAAGACAAGAATCGAAACGCGATGAGATGAGAAGAGGTTAAAAGAGAAGAGAATTGAAGGGACATTGCACGAGAAGAAAAGGGAAGTGAAATAACGGAACTGGACAGGACGGCACGAACATAGAAGGGGAGAGACGAGGAACACAGATAAAAGCAGGGAAGACGCGATGACATGAGAAGAGGAAAGACAAGAACTGGAGAGACAGAATGGAATGAGAAAACTAGAAAAGAGACTAGACGGGAAGAGCAAGAATAGAAGAGAAGACAAGAGGGAAGACCTGACCAGACTAGAAGAGTAAAGAACAGAAACGAAGTGGAGATATAGGACGTAAGACCTTCGGGACGAAAAGAGAATAAAAGAAAAATGACGGAACGAAACGAGAAGACAATAGATGAGACTGGAGTAGAAACTTGTTTGGATAGTTAACTTATTTTTGCCAGCTTTAACTAAATGTTTCCATTTAAAAACGTAATTTAAATTAATTTCTTCAAACGACTTTAAGAGCGAGTCCAGCCTTAGTAATAATAATACGAGGTATCTTTTTCAAATTAATACACAAATTGAATTTTTGTTGGCGTAAAAACACGTTTAAAGTAAAACATGATCTAAATGAAGTTAAAAAGTCTCGTTAACATGAAGGGACCTTGAGTTGGCAAGTTAATCTCCTTTTTATATGCAAACCCTGACAAGGCGCATTTTATTAAAATGATGTCTCGTTTTATTTTGCATGTTTGAAACTTGTTAAAAGATGCAAGTTCGTGATTCCGTGAAACGATGTTTTCAATCTGCCAAAACAATTATATATACGCTGTTTTTAGTTTTCTGTGATTATTTAATAGGTAAGATACGTATTATTTGGCATTTTGCTCTTCGTGTTATTACCTTTTATTGTTACAAAAAATGAGTTATCGTCTTATTTACCGCGAAACATTAGCGAACCTTCCTTGGTGTCAACTTTAAATCTGGTTCTGTTTCTGAACAATTACGCAAAATATATAACTATAACAGATCCAAACGCAAGTTGTGACTATGCCCAATTTTCGAAATTTATTCTGTGGGTTGTGATATTCGAAATAAAAAAATCCAAATTCCATTGCTCCTAATGAAATAAGTACAACTAGAGTACAAACCTAATGAGATTATATATTTCAGTCTCTACGATAATAGATGTTAAGTATGCATATAATATATGTAATATTTCTCTAGACAAACTAGAGTTATGTTGGGCGTAGATGTAATAACTTATAAAGGTGAGTCACAACTTATGTAACAAGAAGCGATAAAAAGATACAAGAATACTTAACGTACCTGTCTTTGTCTTTTTATATTAACCCTTGTATACTAAAATTTGAAAACTTTGTATAAGTTCTTTGCAAAATTTGGTGTTGACAGAAATAGAAAGTATTGTTAGAAAATAAATTGAATATTTATAAAAGTTATAAAAGTATGAAAAAAAGAAGAATACTTCCTTTCAAACGCACACAATATTGGATAAGTTTCTTACAATCCTGGCGAAAACTTTCGAAAAACTTTGATATTTACATTGGATAAGGTTCTGGCCGTTTTTTCACGGGATCTACAATCTGGACTATCCAGTTCAGTCGAGACTTCCACCAGTCTCTGCCAATTTCTTCACGAAACCAACAATCTGAACTATTCTATCTACTAGGATCTTGAACCGGTCTCAACAGTTGTCTTCATGAGACATAGAATCTGAAATCTCCGACCTACCTGGAACCCGGACCAGTCTTTCCACGAGACCTAGAATCTAGACTATCCGTGACTTTGATCAATCTCAACTGATTTCTCCACGAGACTTACAAGCTGAACTGTTCTGCCTATTCCTGACTTTTTATGAGACCTAGTATCTGAATTGTCTGTCCGAACTGAAAATTGGACCAGTATCAATCTTTCCACGAGACGTAGAATCTGAACTCTAGGCCTACATCCCAACTGAAATCTGGACCATTCACAAAGGACCTTACTACAAGACTTAAAAATCTAGGTTATCCGGCCTACCTTGGACTGGGAACAGCGTCAACTGCTCTTTCAACGAAATCTACAACTTCTACTGAGATATTCGGCGTACCCGGGACTTGAACTAATCTCAACTGATAGTTTTATGAAACGGAATATAAAACGAATCTGAAACTTGTACCAGTCTCATTTGATCTTTCCAAGAGACCTACAATTTGAACTATCCGCCCTACTCAGTACTTTAAATCAATTTCAATTGATTTTTTATGAAACCTATTTTCTGGAATCTCCTATAAATAACCTCCAATTTCTGGATCCGGAGGTCTGGACCAGAATCTACCGATATATCCACTGAGACCATATTATATCATCTGAACTATTCGGGCAACCTGAGACTTGAATCTGTCTCAACTTTTTTTTTTAATGAGACCTAAGTAGTATTAGAATTCTCCGGTCAATCTGGGACTAGGACCAGTTTCGACTGATCTTTTCATTAGACTTATAATCTGAACTATACGATATTGTTGGCTTTTAAACCAGTTTCAACTAATTTTTTATAAGTCTTATTTTTTTGGACTCTTCGGCCAAATTTGGACTTAGAGCAGTCTCAACAGTTCTCTTCATGAAACTTAGAATCTGAAATCTCCGGCCCACCTGGAAATTGTTCTAGTCTCTAATGATCTTTCCACGACACCTGGATATAATCTATCCAGCCTATTGTGGGGGGGGGGGGGTTGAATCAGTTCCTGCCGATTTCTCTACGATATCTACAGTATAAATTCTTGGATCAACCTGGAGTTTGGATCACCCTGAATCTAGGTGTCTCTAGGTGGTAGACTTATATAAGACCATTACCGCATTCCTACGCCATACTTATCTGGATCTTCTATCTTAAAGATCTTTTCGTTCACCAGGCGAAGGTAGTAAAAGAAAGTGAAATATAAAATACTTCATATTATATCGGTTTTATTAAAATATAAACTATCAAGTATTTTATATTTTAATTATATTTTTAAACAAATAAGTTGAATATATGTGTAATATAAAAGGAACTCATACGGAGCATACAGAGGAAGATGAATGAATCGTCATCAGCTCAGACTAACCTTGCGTGGTTTAATCAAATCGCGTCAAATGTTACAATGACAGCAGCTGCCTTACCTTAACTTTAATAGCTTTCCTTAGACATCAATGATTTCTTTCTGTGTAACTATGACAACGGTACTGTTTGTTAATATCTGAATAATTTTAGTTATAATATTTTATACTTAGATGCGGTCTTGTACCTTATAGTCTCTCTTTTCAAAGTTCGTAATTATAATAATTATACAAAATTTTAATTTAAAATTTTGTGACTTTTCAATAAATCAAAAAATTATGAAACAAAATATTCAATAATTCTATAGTACCAATAATTTATTGTGTAGTAATAAATTTAGTTACTGCTAAATCTACAGAAGATGTAAGTTATCATTAAATTTTTTCCCTTGCTTATTTGAAGAGCGTAATACGAATTTAAGGCCGAAATTTTTGTAGATATTATTTTAACGCTGTATATTATGAAATACTTATAGACAGATTGTGGCTAACTGGTGTCTGACCTTGGAATTGGTTTAAAAGTTATCCAACCGGAGGGTCTCTGTATGTTCGGTTTAAAGGACTTATTAGTTCAGCAATGTAAATCACTAGTGGTTTCTTCAGGCATTGTGTTTATGTCAGTATTATTTTTAGTTTAAATATATAGTTAGGTTGCTGGGACTTGTTTTGTAAATGTCACAGCTCGGTGTTATTCGGCAAAAATAGTCTGCTGAAAGGCGTGAGATGTAAAATAATTCGAATCTGCTTAAAGATTGATTTACGAATTGATTGGCAATTTTTAGTAAAACGATGTTTTTCTTTTCCTTAAGAAGTGGGGTCTGATAAAATTGATATGTATTTTAAATTCAAGCCTTGTTTTGTTAGTAATCACTTCTCACGTTCAAATTACTCAAGTTTAATATATATAATTTTTGGGGTTTTGATTGTTGGAAATTGTAAATGGAAAGTACAAATATGTTGGAAATTTAAATATGTATTTGAATTATGATTTAAGTAAATTTTATTATCTAAGTTGTGTTTATCTACTTTAGCTTCATAGGATGGTTTATTTCTCCATTGTAATCCAGTACGAGTATGGTGTTGATTAGGAAGTTATGGAGGCTAAAAAGAACTACTTCTTCCTTATTTTTATTTAATATATATATATACGTAATACCTCTACCAAAAAATCAGCCATTTAAACGTTACTTAATTTTCTGTGTTCTAAAATAATCATATATGATCAAATCCCAAAACGTATTAAGAAATAAGGAAATAAAATATTAAGGAGTTGGTTTTTGACAAAGAGTATGCTAAGTTTTTTAATTGATTTCCTTCGTGGTTTATTTTTGTTTTCATTTTACTACTATTTTATTATTGACATCTTGAAATAATTAAATTAGTTCTTTCCTTACAGAATTGTTTTTATTCAATAGAGATGAAGCAGTGTATTGAGGCGAGATAATGTATTTTTTGTCTTTTTATTTTGTTATATTTTAGTAAGGCATTTTTGTTTGATGGTTTTATTAAAGCAGTCGCTTGTCATGCCTGAATAATTACTCTATCTAGAGTAATGGTTTTCATTTCAGTTCAGTTTATATAGGGTAATTTCTTTATTATTATAAATATTGCTATTTTTTGTATTTTATTTTTTTATATAATTTAAATATATTGACACATTTCATTTTGTGTGTGAGTATTTAGAAAATAAATAAATGACACATATTAAAAACGTAAAAACAAAAAAAAATCGGATGGTGTCCCAATGTATGTATATTTAGAGTTCAAAAAGTACTGGGAAGGTTAAATTAACCTTTGAACTTAGAAAGGTGAAAAACTGAAATCTTAGTAATTTTTTATGGTGTAAAAATACAGGGTGTGTAAATTAAGTAGTGAGACTGGAAACGCGAGACTTGGAGGGGCGGCAGGTGAACAACACGCTTTCCGTACGAGTTCAACTTGCTATTCATTTGGTTGTCCGTAGCAACTTTTCGTGAAACAGTTTTTCCATAAAACAAGTGACATCAATTTGGTGCAATTATGTGCTATCAGGTTTTGTACTTGGCATTTGGACTTGGGTACAGCGCAATAGAAACTTTTGCAAGACTACAGCAGGCCTACGGAAACAGTGTTTTGTAAAGAGCCCAAGTGGAAATGCATTTTCAGAAGGAAGAGAGTCGATGGAAGATGAACCACGCAACGGAAGGCCTTCTACTTCAAAAATCGATGAAAATCCGGGATCTTTTGAGTTGAGATCGCGAATTAAAAATAGTGATAGGGTGTGGTCGAGGTGTTTAATTTATTTTGTCTTTGTTGTTTAAAGGCGAAAAAACTTTCGGCCTTCATTGCTTTATAAAAAAAGTAAGAAAAGAACATAAAATAAGACTCATAGCTCTCGAATACTCTAAGAGAATCAGGGTTGAAAAAGAACAAGAGTTGGTCAAGAGTGATCTGATAGAAAGATGAAAAAGAGGGATCTAACCCAAGACTACGTGAAAAAGTGTAGATTCAGCTATGGGATCTCAGAATTGTCATGCATTTAGTTACTATAGGTGAGATCTTTATGATGGGTATAGTAAAAAGTCATTAAATTATTACTACTTCGAAAATTGTTGTTTTGTGGAGTAATAAAGATGCCTCAGATTAAATATGTATATATATACGTAATTATTATTAGTTCGTAGAAAAGTGTCTTGTTATTCATGAGTTTTCCCAAAGTAGAGACCTTGCTCTTTCTAAACACAAAAAACGGTCTTCCCACTTTTAACATGAGCTTTAATCCCCTTTTCACAATAAAATTTACACATGTACAACAATTGCTTGTTTTATGTGTTTGATTTATCGGAACTTGTAAAAGGAACTTGATTTATTGAAGGTGCTACAAGGTAAAAATAGTTGTTTTAATTAACACTAAACAGATATTTTGTATGGTATATAGAAACTAGAAAGTCGATAAAAGAAATTGACCACAAAATCGAAATAATTGAATGTAAAACTTTTGGTTGGGTTTTAGAAGGACCTACTTTAAATAAAAATCTTAATGCGGTTAGTTAACCTTCTGATTGTGTTTCCCATAGTCGGGATCTAGCTAAGTTCTTTATCGTAATCGAAAACTGTATATCACCCTATTTCAATAAAATTCTTCGGCCAGTTTTCATGATATAATTTACAAACATATAAGAATTGCTTGTTTGAAAGTACATTGCTTGTTTAGTAGTAGATTGCTGGTTTTATACTAGGTATTAAATTAGATATAATATTTACAATGTTTCCTTAAGCCTTGATGAATAATACATGTATTTTGGTTGGTTCATTGTAACAGTAAATGGCAAACAGAATGTTTGTATAAAGTCAACAGTGAAATCAAGGACATTATTATCCTTTGCTTGGGTGAAGCTGGTGGTGTATGAAGTATCCCTACCCCTTCTCTTCTCTACCAACTCGTAATGCTTCCTTTGGCACCTTCCAGTTGCACTGTCTTAATTCAAAATTTTTTGATGGGGAAAAATGGTCTCTATATAACTTAGTGAAAACTTTCCATTCTGTCTGCAAGAACAATACGAGGCGAGACGTCGCAAGGACTTTAAAATAATTTATTTTAATGAATTTAAAAAAAATTAGCTGAGGATAATGTTTCAAATTAGAAATTAAACATACGAAGTCGATAGGGATTTTGAGTGCAGACTAAATAGCTACCATTAAAAAAAAAAAAAAATTTCAGGGAATGTGTAGATACGCATATCCATAAGAGCAGCGCTGGGTACTGACTACTAAACACTTCTAAAATAATTATTCAGAGAGGCAGGCAAAAATAGTCATAACTTTGTAAAACACGTCATAGGATTGCTGTAAAAATTAAAGAGAAATATTTCAGGATTAAAATAAATTTATACATTATTGATATATATATATATATATATATATATATAAATTTTATAAAATACACATTTCATTTGTACATTTATAATACTCGGCGATGATTCAATGTCCAAGCCATCGCTGGCACTGGTAGGGATAAATACTTCAACTGGCTTGTGTGTGTAGTATTGGCCATGCCAGGAGTGTTTGGTAATTAGAACGTCGCATTGTATTGAATTAATTATATAAAGTTGTGTTTACTTTCATTTGCTGATTTCCAAAAATCTTTTTGCTAATTTCATTATATTTTTATAGTCTGAAAGTTGAAGTTATTTGCAAGAATTATTATTGGTATAAAATGGGAGTTATTTGGTTTTTTATCGTACAATGCACGTTGCAAACGTCAGAGGACTAGCTGCTGCTCTCTCGATTTCTTAACCTTTCATATTTGTACATTTGTATATCTTTTCATTATAGTTCATCTACAGTTTGTAAAATTTCTACAAAACTTCAATTCTCTCTAGTTTTCAAAAAGGTGATAAAGGGTAGCGTTCTATACAATCTATATGTCTCAAAATAATACACGTGTAAACATTCCGAAATAAAATTTATTAATTGAAATTCCTATAGATAAAATGGAGCAAAAGTATTGCACTAATTTTTTTCCATATCCTTCTACGATACCAAAACTAATATTCAACATTGCCTCCCAAAAAAGTCTCTTTTATTACTTTTGGCTGAAGGTAAACATAAGTTTCTTTATTATTAGGTTTTCGCTCTTTATTTCTTATGGGAGATAAGTTGGTATACAAGAGTCCTTATTATTATTTTTAAAGTAAGTATGGAGAATTTAATATACATAATATGTAAAGTTAGTAGCAGGCCTCCCACCTTTTGTGCATCATAGTCAGAGACCTATCAACAGCGATACTATTACACAAGACGTTGAAGTTTCTACAACCGTTGCTAATTTAAAGTGAACATATTTAAGAAATTTATCTGTGACCACAAACAATTTACGATTATCCTATATCAAATTTAAACATGTAGCCTCATTTTTTGGCTTGCTTATTCAATTCCAAATTCTTTAATAAGTTTGTAGGTAATGCCTGTTTACTTAAAACGTAAATATTTTAAATTTGAGTGTGGTCTCGGAACAACAAAGGCAGTGCAGACGTTGATGTAAAAATTGTTATTGGATATTGGTTACCTATATCTAAGATCCCGTGGAAGAGACGGAGCCTAGCTACACCTAATGAAAGTCGCTTGGCATTACTAGTGGTCCCAAGGTCAAACACTCACAACACATGAAGTATCACTTATAAACATACACAAACCAATGAAAACCTGCATAAACACCTTTTTAAGAAGACTTGCAGAATTGCTTCGTGATTTTTTCCGTAACCTTCCACATTTTTTAACCGTAGTTCAGGACCGATTTGACATTAGTATTAAAATGGCGCAACTTAGTGTGAGGAGAATACAACCTAGAGTTTCAGATTTATTTAAGCGAGCGTTCGTGATTTTCGAACTCTTTCTATAATCCACTCTACCGTTTCAGTCTACTATGCTGCCCAGGAAGTCCTCCTACAACTCCTTCAGTGGACTTCCGATTGTAGAAGTGTCAGATTATTTCCCCAGAAGAGTTGTTCACTTTCCTCTGTATATAATTTAATAATATGTTATTTTAGGTTATATTTTGTTGTCATTAATTATAGGTCATTATGTATTCAATTATATTTTTATCACCCTTTACGTTCAATATTATGATACCGAAGAATTATCACAAACAAATGCATTTTCAAACACTATCTATTACTCCTTTTTATTGAAAGAAACTGTTAGGTTTATAATATTAGTTTTATAATATATAATGAGACAACATCATAAATAAGTCATAAGACTCGTGCATCATTTTACATTGTGGGTAAACATGTAGCTCTTATCTTTGAACAATTTCTACCATTCAAGTATTTAGTAATTCAAGTATTTAGATTTAAAAGCTGCGTAATTGCAACCCTTCTCCATAAAATAAATGTCGTGAAGCTAAAAGGGTGGGTTGTAGGGGATGAGTCAAAAGAACGGATGGCTGGACGTCCAGGCTACAAAAATATTCTTTTTTCTTTTAAAAACCCAATTAAAAACTTTTTAAAACTTTTCAAGATAACTTGTATTAAAGCACGAAGGGTGAAAGGGTTGAAATGTAGGGTTGCAGAAAAACTTCCGATAAACTTAGAACCAAGTTTTTCTCTCCGAGTTCAATAGACAATTTTGTTATTTTATTCAGAACAACAAAAGGGACCGAATTGCCAAGAAAGGAGGGTAGCACAATAAGGCTTATCACGAAGTCGCAGCACAAAGTGGAGTAGACAAACATATTTTTTATACAGTTAAATTATGTACTAAACGGTCTTTGGTGCAATAGAAAGTAATTTAAGTCGGCGATTGTTTGTTCCTTTCTTTAATTATAAATCGACTTTGTCAATATTTCTAAAGGTTAAAGGAGATATATAATACTCAGCGATTGGCTATTGTATCTTGAGTAAGCTATTGATTCAATTGTTAGATTTAATTTCAACATTTTATTATATCCATTTTAATCAATACGTTTTAGTTCACTTTCAAAGACATTCTTGAGTTCCTGTTTGGTCTAGAGACTACCGCTTGGTGTAGGCTACAAGATCTTCAAAATATGGGGTACTCAGCATCATGAGGATACAAGTGGAAGGTACGATTGATTGTGGTTACGAAGACTAGGAGACTCATGCATTACCCGATGGAAAAGCCGTCTAGCAGTCTGAAAGAGACTCTTCAGGTGCTTTTTCGCCGTAGGATAGAAAGGCATATTTGGAAACTACGGCAGGAACACGATTTGCTGACCACACTTTACCAGACTGAAAAGCCTTCTATCATGACATGGTAACTGAAATTGGTAACCCATTCTGGTAGCGACTGAAAATTAAAATTTGGCGACTGAAAAGACGTCTAGCAACCTAGAACCAATACGGGTATTTGCGGTAAAATATTAATGCTAATATTCATAGTATAAAGAAAATTAGGTTGAGTAAAATAACCAATGGTAATTTTAATTGTAATATCTGTATAGAATGGTTTGAGTCCAATGAAGTTGGTTTTTAGTGGTGATAATTAAAGTGGTCTAGTTTTCCCAATTCTTCACCAATTTTCCAAAAACAAAATAAAAATAAAATTAATACGAAAGGTCATACTTTTCTCTAGTACTTTCTTTTATTGGAATTCTGTGATAATTGAGAATTGAATATTTCATATTGTTAGTACAGTTGTGCAAGTTAACAATTAAAAACACAAAATTTAACTTTGTTGAAATCCTGTTCGTATCTCTATTTATACGGTTTGTCCTCTGGATTTTAATTTACTTAGATTTACATAGTTTATTGTTTATTATAATATTTATTATAACTTTATCATTTCAGTTGTCACAATAAAATTAAATGACACGTGATGTTTAAACGCTCTTCAAATGCACATCACACAATATTTAAACACAAGGATTTATTTAAAACTATGTAATTACAATAATTAAGAAAATTATAAACAATTGTATTTTTATAATTAATAATATAGTAATATTTATCGTGTTTTCTATACGTAGCATTAATTCAAAGTAGAGAGTGTCATGTTAGTTAGAAAACAGTAGCTTACTTAGTGCACAACTTTTATTTAAGAAATAGGACATTATGATTAACTTAGGTAACCGTTGCTACACTAGCAATATTTTGTTATATATAAATATTGTTAATTTAAACACTGTAGCGATGATATACAAGTCTTTATTATAAGTTTCTGTTCTCTCTAATTGGAGGCATTGTTACTATTAAAAGTACAATGAGAAACAGTTTCAAAAGTTTAAAAACGTCATGGAAATAACATTGTTAAATTTATTAACAAACATAAAAAAAACACATTTAATAACATTGTATAAACCAGTCAAAAAGAATTCATAAATAACATATTTTGTCAAAAACAAATAATCACAACACGAATAACAAACCTCTTTAAACAAATAATCATCTTTTCTTTAATTTGCTTTAAATAATTTTTGTTTGTATCAATTTGATTGGATTAGTTTAAAACGTATGGTTTGTTTTCTTCATAAGAACAAATTTTTAATATAAAACCAGATGTTTAAATTAGGTAAGTTTATAAATTCCAGGCAGATGTTTTTAATGACAGGTATTTATAAGTTCTAGCCAGATGTTTTTAATTACATATGCTTATAAATTCCTCAATAAAAATTGGCATGGTGTTAATGATAAACACTTTCACCTCTTCTACTTTCCTTGTTTATGTTCCATCGTTTTTAAATTTGGGCGGATATAACGTCAAAATTGACGTTGAGCCATAGGTAACCAAAGACACATGAAAAGTCAAAATCGGTTGAAAATTGTTGGAGGAGTTGTACTCACAAATAACACCTAGTATATGGAATGTAACGGAAAAGATACACAGGATTTTTTCAAGAGCGTTAAAAGCACAATTCCCCCCCCCCCGGGATCTTGGAAAATATTCATTCTACAACAAAAATAGATCGAATAAATATTAAAGATTATAAATTCATCTTTAAAGAACTATTTAGATTTTCTTGAGTGTATACAGAATTAAAGGGTGTCTCTTAACTACACGACAAAAATCCAAACCCATTCTAAATACTCCAATTATTATTACGTATTCATTTAAATATTTTTAGATTTAGAATTATATCAATACTTCTTTCTCAAAGTGAAATCAATAGGTAGATTTTATTAATTACATTGTATGTTTAAGAAGGCAAAGAAGAGGGGTTTTCATAGGTTATTCCAATTCTCTAACATCAGTTGCCTACTGAATAGAAAAATAATTATATACAGAAAAAAAATTGTAGAAGTAATTATATACAATGCTATGTAGAAGTATGTTTCAATTTTTCATTAAAAGAACACCACGTTCAACATTTAGTGTTATGGGCAGAAATAAAGTAATTAAATATAAAAATGTATATTTATGAGTAGTTAAACAATATTTCTTTTTTATTACAATTGGAAATCTAGCTCACCGGATATGCTTATAAATAACTTTTAATATGTTACTCACCGCCAGCAATCCTTTTTTTGAAGTTTTTCCTTCAGTACATATTATCCAGGCACTAAGGCACCCGGAAAAATCAAAATTCGCAGAACACCTGGTAAACTGTGATCATGCTTATAAAAACATAGATCACAACATGAAAATATTACAGAAATGCAAAAAGGAGATTACATGAACCGCGTAGAAGAATACCACATATACAAAAATGAACAAGAGCACCCGGATAATTTGCTAAATGACAAAAAAACAGTTTGATGCAACCCCCACTTATGAACGAATAAGCCAGCTTACTAGGAAGTAGACATCAGCTGATAACTCACTAGTACATTGTACAATGTCAGCCCAGAGACATGTTAGACTTCATTTGTGCGCGTGTGTTGTTTGTGTTATGTGTTTTTACAAATTGTGTTAAATGTTTTTAATTGTGTTTTGACCACCCGACGATGGACGTAAAAAGTCCGAAACACGTGTAGTGGTAATATAATATAATATGTACTGAAGAAAAACTTCAAAAAAAGGATTGCTGGCGGTGAGTAACATATTAAAAGTTATTGTTAAAATATTTCTTTATTTAAAAACCTTTCGGGTGAAGTCTAATGCATATACTTAAAGAAGTTAAAATGAAAAATAGAAGAATAAAATAACTATGCTTTAGATTAATAGTTTATTTAAAAAAAAACAAAAAACAAAAAAAACAAACAAACAAAGAAACAATGGTGAATATTAGTAAATACAAGCGGTATTATCCTTTTGGTAATAGTTTTGTCTTTGAATTGTTGTTAGTGCAAATTTATAAATGAGTAATTTTTAATAATTATCTCTAAAAAAAAAAAATCTATTCACAAAACTCTTAAACTTAAACTTAAAACTTATAAAGTTTCTGTACAGTTGTGATAAAAACATTATAAATTAATCAAATTTCAATTCCACCCCTTTAAAAATTCAAAATGGTGACTGAAATGTTTAGTTTATTTTATTATGAACCTATGAAATAAAAATATATAAATTGTATACGTACCTTTTTAAGACGTCTTTAACAGTTCTCTGTTTCAAAGAATGAAAAAAGTTCATTTATACAGATACATCTTTAGACTTTGGAATAATGTATTAGTAACTTATAACATCTGCCACACAAAAACACATATTTAACATATAGATATAAATACATCATAATGGTGACATACTTTGACCAAGAGTTGAAATGTTTTAATTTAAGAAGTTTGCGTAACTTACTCTTTTGCTTTCTGTCTGGTAACTGAATTTATCAGAGTCCGAAAATCTTCTTGTATAATAATGTGAGCATGTCATATTGAATTAAAAACAAAGAACAATTTGTAATGAAGTAGAGCATTGGGATCGCTTGATGAACAGAGCATGCAGTTGAGAATCCACTTTTACAAATTTCAAAAATCGGACAGAATCAACGTTGGTGTAATAATCACTTTGAATGAATGTCATATGAAATGAGATGAAACTTTTGTTATAAGACATGAGACACTTGGATGAAAGTTCATGACTAGCCATATTGGTTTATGGAAGTTTCAAGTGAATATTTATCCTCAATAGTAACCAGAAAAAGAACAGTTTTCGTGAAATACCAGTCAATGAAAACTTATCTTTGTACACCCAGTATTATCTTCAGGAGTTATAGAAGCATTGATATTAGACGGGTTGTCTTCATAATTTTAAGAGTCAGGTAGCATTGGTGAAAGTTCTGTAAGACGGTACAATAATCACTTTCAATAAGTGAGACTTCAGATAAAACGAATATTTTGGTGTAAGACGTGAGATGCTTGGACGTTCTGTGAGCAGCAATATTATTTTTACGGAACATTTACATTTAGCCGTAGACAAAAAATAAAGAAAAGACAAATCAGTCAAAAAAAGGTTCTTTAATGAGCTCACAAAATAGCAATCTCCATATTTAAAAACAAGAAGAAATATTCTAATGTTTTGTATAAGTAACATCATCTTCAGGAATTATAGAAGCACTGATTTTAGATGGTAAAACCAACTCTTCATTAGTTGCTGTACTTAAAACATTCAAGAGTCAGGCAGCATCGACTAATGTTCTGTACGATGGTGCAATACTTTTAACGAATGCAACTTAAAATAATGCAAAGATTTTGTTATAGTGGATTAAATACTTGGATGGAGTTACGTGAGAAGCCAAATGGGTTTTACGGGAACTTCACATAAATATTTCCATAGTACAAAGCAGAAATAGTAAACATTAAAGTGGTAGTGGATTGGAAAACATTAAAGAAATAATGTTCTTTAATCAGCTCATATTTAAAATAGGAAGTTCCATATTTAATAAAAAAATATTGTTGTAATTTATTTTACTCGCAGTATCTTTTCAGTAATTACAGATTATATTTAACTCAAGAATATCCAAGAGTTGCTGGACAGAGCATACAATGTAATCCAGTGTTCAAAATTTCAATTATCAGGCAGTATCAGTAACAGTTTGACGTATGGTGTAATAATAACTTTGAATGAATTCTACTTGAAATATGGTGAAACTTTTGTTGCAAGACACGAGAGCTATTTTACAAAGTTACAGGAGCCTTCTTTAACTGATATGATTCACATTTAACATTGTACGCGCAATATCATTTTCAAGAATTATAGAAGCACTTTCAGTTCAAGAGTTGCTAAATAGAGCGTGCAGTGAAAATCCAGTCTTCAAAATTTCAAGACTCGAGCAGCAACGATAAAAGTTTGTACGTTCGTGTAATAATTACATTGAATGAATGCCACTTGAAATATTTTGATGTATGAAACGAGATATTTTTAATACAGTTTACAGGAGCCATGTTTGTTTTTTCCGGAGATTTATCCGAACAAATTTTTATATGTTGTTCCTAAATACTTTCTATAGTTTTGGGCATAAATAGAACAGTCAAAGTGAAATCACTTATCAAATGTTCATTAATGAACGGACCTTCAACTACCAAGCTCCAGATTTAATATTGTACTCGAATTAACATCGTTAGTTATCGTAGAAGAACTACTTCTAAGAGTAGAACTACTTATAAGTTGTCGATCATTGTGTTCTGGACTTAGAGGATGTAATGAGAATACAGTCCTAAACATTTCTAGAAACGAAGAATAACACCGTTCATACGCTTCTTTTAGACAACTCCATTAGATCAATCTGTTTTGTTATGAAGTTTGTACTGTGATGTTCTTGGTATTAAGTAAACCGTAAACTTCCTTTTTATAATGAATTGCTCTATTTAATTTCTTTGGATATATTGCAGAATTAAACAAATAATTCATTTAACTAGCTAAATCAAGTTATAGTCTAATACATGTAGAATATATTGAGCCACGGCTAAAAAAATAGAACCTAATGTTTTTCAGGATCAACTAAAGGAAAATTGTGTTTCCCACATATCCCACATACTCGTTGGTGATCGTGGTTTTTTTTATGTCCGATCTAAAACAATCCATGATGAATCAGTAATTTTGTTAGAAGTTAAATAAATTGCAATATAGTAGAAAATAGTAATTAGTAGAATAGTTGGAGATATGATTTGTGGAAAGAATTGTAAAATTATTGTCTTTATTTCAGTAATCCTTATTTATTAAATTTTTAAATGTTACAGGGTTTATATCAGGTTATTTTTCATTGGCAGACAATATTTTTCCAAAAATTAACTAACCAAAATAAATGTCGCTTTTCGCCCATTAGTTAAATACATTTTGTATTCCCATTAGTTATTTTGTTTTCGTTTTCGTACATTTGATTATAATTTTATTTTACAGTTCCTACTAAAAACATATCTGATTGTCTAAAAGGTTGCCATAAAGGCAAATGTATATTTGTATTTAGGTTGAGGTAAGGGTTTTCTTTGGTGGTAGGAGATAGTGCTGCAATGAGTTTAAAAACTTAGAAGATAAATTTACCATCTTATCATGTATAGATCAAAGAAAGAATATATTGAAGGAGAGAAACCTGGGATTCAAGAAATAGAGAAGTGTCTTCAAGAAGAGAAAGGAGGTTGTGACAATGAGAGTAGAAAAATACCTTTCGTCAGAAGCAACTAAACATGTTTATAATACCATTGAGACAACGATATCTCCAAAGTAGGTGTATATTTAGCGTAAAAGATAAGAACGTTGTGAAAAGTCTTGAAAGGTGGAGAGCAAAGAAAGTAAGAGAAAATTCCAATTGGAATTGTTGACAATGACAAAACAGATGTCATTGTCCATTCCTTGTAAAAAAGGACAAATAAAAGAAGTAGTTGATTAATTTGAGAACAATGTTTTACTTTTTTATTAAAAACGGGATTGTTTGTATACTTTTGTAGTAATTGTAATAAAGCTATCCAAATCAAAACTATAACATTGAGTGAGATAAATCTTGTAATGCATCTTTAGCTATTATAATTAACTGTAGGTAGTTAGTTATAGTAACTTAAAGTTAATAGTTCAGATTTCATTTTATATAAATGTTATTCATTGACTCAAATCTTGGATGTTTATTATTTATAAATGAATAATTACTGTTGGTCACATTTTTTAGCACTGTTTTTAAGAAAATGATGTGCTCTGTGCTCTATTAAAATAAAGAAATTTTAAAATGGTTTTAAAAACTCGTGCGAAAAAGATTCTAATTTATTGTTGTATCTACCAATAACAGAATTATAATCAAAAATTACAAATCATTTAAAAAATAAAGTGTCTACTCTAATTTTCAATAATCAAAGATTTGAGTTAAAACGTCAAAACGTTATGTGAAAAACTATTACTATTACGGATTTTTTAAAAGTTTTTATTTCAGTATTGTAAAAGGTTGTACTCAATATATTAAGTGCCCAACAATGTGGACGGTAATAAAACTATGCCAATGGATAATTTACAATGAAAGTAGTATACCACAAAGTATGACTTAACTTTGATTCTCATCATCCAACGATTAAAACCCCCGCAAACCTCTTCTTCTACTTCTTTATTTTATAGCACTGTTTAAAAGTTTCCGATGGCAAACTTTTGACCAAGTTTTACACAGATATTTTGCTTGATGAAAAAAGTTTTTAAACTGAGACGACCTGGGAGGAAAGGGTAGATGCAAAGAGATGAAGGAGGGGGAGAATTGTAACGGACGTGCTTGGGAGTTAAGAGGGGGAGGGGGAGACGATCGATAAACTCAGACAAAGTGTTTTATAAGTTGAGCGGGAAATTGCGTTATTTATTTAAGGTAAGCTAGAGGAGTACTTTGAAAAAGTCGTAACTGGATTGCTATAAAATCAAAGATACTACTTATTTACGAAGCTGTTTTTAAAATTAAAATATTTGTAAAATGCTGTCCTTTGTATTGGTAAGCCTGTATCGCAATAATGTTAAATAAATTGTTCTTGATTTTGACAGTTTTAATTTGGTGCAAGTTAAAGATCATAAATTTTTTACTTTAACCTAACTCGGAAAGCGCAAAAGGGAGAGACTTTGCTTTATTTTTCGAAGGGAATACTCCGATAAATATGAATAATTTAGATCAAATGCACAACTGGGAGTTAGCGTCCGTTCTAAATCTGTACCATTTGCTCAACTTTTACTACGAAGTAAGTTCTAAAATGTTTATAAATTAATTTTAATCTACAAACAATTGCAGAGACTTGACTTATGTATTTTCATTCTCCCAAGAAACAAAATGGCCTCCACTTCACTCTATTAGACACCATTCGCCTTCACGTCTTCCTCTCTAGTCTTCTTTATCGACAGTTTGCCTCCAGATAATCATTGGTTGTTCTTTCTTCCTATATGTTGGGTCTAGGGTTGCTAGACGGTTTTTCATCGAGTGATTTGGGGTTAGGACAAGTTCCCGTCGCTGTAATTCTATCTTTTGTAACAAGGATTTGCTGCCAATCGTAACGCCCCACTTTTATCCTAAGATGTTAATTCAATGATTTATGAGCTCCAAAGAAATAACACAGGAACCTCTTTTAAATGAAACATAGATAATAGCTACTAGGTCAACTAATCTTTTATCTTTGCTTAGAATAATGAATATTTTAGGGGAGAAAGAAAGAGAGAAATGGAAGAGTTTCAACTCCAAAAAATCGTTAAAAATGATTCTTCACTACATAGCTGATCTAGATTTTCAGCAAAGTAAAAGAAATTTTACAAATATTTAAATATTTATCAATTACAGTACATACATGATTTTCACCCTCTAAAATCAAAGTTGCTATTTCAGATTTATGTAAAACTTTTTTTGCTCAGACAAAGTTGGATAAAATAATAAGAAAGAAACCGAACGTCTGATAATGATAATGTATCACGAAAACTAATTAATTAATAGATTAGGAACATAAAATTATCGTAGTTTTATGAAGGGTTAGAAAGAGTATCTTTTCCCGTTAGGAATTAGTCCGCCATTTTAAAATACGATAACTTAAGGGAGCTTAAAAAATGTTAAAAAAGTAAAGAGAGTAGTGTTACACCTAATTTTAGTCTAAAAATAAGTACCGAACCACGATGACGTCATTATTATTTACTTTGCCTCGCAGTTACACCTCTATAGGTATTTTCTGTCTGTAAAATAAGAATAACTATAACTTCTTCTCAAACTAAATTTAGCTCTCACGAAACTAATAACCCCAAGATCTCCATGTTTTGAAGATATGTTTCACTGCTCCAAACACCTTAACCGAGTACGCTCAGAGTCGGAAATTGTCTTCTGTAAATGATTTGATCTAACCGTACCTATCGCAAGATGGGTCAGTCTTCTAACGTATTATGTTAAGATGTATGTTCAGGAAACAGTGTCCTGCAAACAAACTAACCTCTATTCTCAGGTCGCCCCTGTACAACCAGATGAGTGCCTTTCTTCTGGCCTGATAGGGTTTACTCTCCATTCTGTAGATTCATGTTTACAGCAGTGTTCAAAAAATGATTTCTTTATCTCGCTGTAACTATCATAAGATGGGACAGTCTTCTTACTTATTATTTTGAGATGTAAGTTAAGGGGGGCCGGATGGCCCTATTTCGCCAATGTTAAATTGTTAAAGTTTATGTACCTTTTTCTCAGAAACTATAAAAGATATCAACATACAGTTTTTTTTTTATTTGTTTTATTACCCTTTTCTTAAAACTTTGACCCGTGGATTTTAATTTGTTTCAAAATTCAGATTTTTTTTTTTTGTATTTTAAAAAATGCCAAAAAATTCATGTTTTAGAAAATTTTTTGTAAAATAAAATTATTTATAACAAACATTTTCTAAAATGCCCAGGTAAAAATGTGCACTTTGACCTTCTCTATAAAACAAAAAAAAAAAATCATTAAACTATCTTTAGTAGTTCCTGAGAAAAAGGTACATGAGTGCAAAAAATCACAACTTTCGGGAAATCACATTTAAATTTATTCGCCCATGCAAATACAAAACATACACTTAATTAGTGCATTTCAGCCCCATATGCTGGGTTGTAGGGGTCCTCCTGTGCTTCATAGTCATCTTCCAACAGCCTTTTAGCCAAAGTTGAGCTTTGCCGGCATTTTTTCTCCAATTCGTCAATAGCTTTTTCCGCTTTTGCGATTCTTGACTCGTCGAGTTTTTTTAGGACACTAACACAGTTCACTACCGGAACAATGCCTAGCTTTGTTAAAATCTTACACCTAGCTAGGTTTCCCAAGTTAAAACAAGCTAATGCCTCAAATACACCAAACTCAAGTGTGTCTCGCATTACATATGTTCTTTTGGGTAAGCGTGACCAGAACATGTTATTGAGTGACTCGCTCGGATTTTGTGTACCGCCATGTAAACATTTTTTTAGAAGTTCTGAAGCGGCTAAGTCTTTGAAAATGGGCTTTATTTCAGTCATTACAGTGGTTTGAAGATGGAAATGTGCATTATGGTCATAGATTTCATTCCCCAAGCTTGCTTTTTGGAATTTGCACCAACTTTGTTCACCTTTAGGGCAAAGACCATGTGCCGGTTCATGATTACTGGAAGCTACATGAAAATATACAGCCCATACAGCCTCTTTCATCTGTTGTAGGCTACCAGAGTTTCGCCTAATTGCAAGGCCATAATATATTGCAATTTGTTTGTTTGCTGCTCCGGTAAGTCTGCCACGACCTCCAATTGTTTTGCCGTCAGAAAGTTCTTGCTTGCTTCTCTTGCTCTTCAAATTGAGTAGTCGTGTGGACATTCTCTTTTGAACATGTCCAACACATTCCAATTTTTCAATTGTGAAGTCCGGGCCATACGGTTTGAGCTGTGACACAGTAGAGAAGGAAGCTGTATCACCGTCACCTAGATAGTTCTTATATCTCACATCATAAATGATTCAGGACCGCCTAAAAACATCTAACACCCCAGCAACCTCCATGCCTCCGCTGGACCCCATGTAGTTAGCCTTACAATGGGCCTGGTGTTCTTTTTGAAATCTTTTTGGGCATCTGCAGTGCTTGGATAAGATTTTAGCATCCAATACTTTACCTGTAGACACACTGATTGCAGTCACGACTCCATTTAGGGACGTGTGTCCACGCTTCTGTCATGAACCGTCCAGCGCAATAGTGATATCCCTATTTTCATCAGCCAAATCACCATTTTCACTATTTTCTACCTGCACAGCTTCCTCTGCAGCTGATTTCATTGATTCCAAGCACACTTCTTTGGTTGCATCAAAGTAAAAGAAATATACAAGTGGTTGTATTTTTCACAACAAAAACGCTCTGTGCGCTGCTTCACAAAAATTGATGTAAAATGAGTTACACTCAACAGATTTTCACAAAATTTGTGTTAAAATAATCATGAATATATGTAGAACAAATTTTAGAAAATTTTTTTTTAATTTTTTTGTCGCCGAGGGTCATCCGACTCCCCTTAAGGGAACAGTGTCCTGCAAACAAACTAACCCCTGTTCTCAGGTGGTTCCTGTAAACCTGATGAGTGCCTTTCTTCTAGCCTCATAGGGTTTACTCTCCATTCTGTAGATTCATGTTTACATTAGTGTTCAAAAAATGATTTCTTTATCTCGCTGTAATTATCATATGATGGGATAGTCTTCTTACTTATTATCTTGAGATGTTTGTTAGCGTCCTGCAAACAAATTAACCCCTATTCTCAGGTCGCTCCTGTACAACCTTTCTTTTAACCTTACCGGGTTCATCATTCAATAGATTCCTCTATTCCCGTGTATACCACATATTTACGTGATATTAATAAGTCTAGAAACCTCCAGCATAATGTGATATTAAATTAAAAGATATTAACGTCTATATATTTAAAAAAATTGATTTCAATATTAATATCAGTTTTCAATATCCATGCATATTAAAAATATATAAATATAAATGCACAAAAACCTATTTGTTTTATTACTCCGAGGAACAAGTACTAATTAACGAATGTTAAATTAGAAATCGGTCATGCAAACTACATTACGAGTTTTATACTAATTGGAAATATTCATTTAATAATTAATATTCATTTTCATAATATTTCGTAATAATATATTGAATATTGTTTTTGCAAACATAAAAAGTTTGCTTGTATACAAAGCTGCTTTATATGTATAAATTTGTTTTAAGGCTATTTTTTTATAATGATTATCATTGTTTAATCGAAATCTAATAATTTTAATATTATTTAAACCTATTAAGTAGTTTTATCTTTAGTTATTTCTGAAAAGTAAGCAAAAAACAATAAAATAAAATAAATAAATAATCAAATAAAAATTGTATATCATTAAGATCAGTATAATATATACTTACGGAGCGGAAAATCTTGCAACCCCTGTTTTTGTTGTAATACTGAAAGTACAGATTTCTTACCTTTAACATCCATGGGTTAGTAGAGACGTTCTCGTTAGGTTTTCAAAAATACACCCTCCCCCCCTATTTTGAAGAGGAGAGAAAGGGATAACTGAAAAACATTTAATAGACAACAGCTACTTATGTAACGCCTCACGAATATAAAAAACATGGCTGAGAATATAGTTACTTTATGAAAACTAATCTAAAATCATGAGGACTTAACGTTTGTATATGAACTTTATTAGAATTTGTATGGATTTATAATAAATTAAAAGAGGCTCATTTCCTATACAATTTTTTATTAAAAGAGGCTCATTTCCTACACAATTTTTTATTAAAAGAGGCTCATTTCCTATACAATTTAAAAAAAATTAGTTGAAGGTTTTAGTATGGAAGCACTGTAATAAAGTACAATTGAAATCTAACCTGATTTCAGTTTAAAATATGTTGGAATTGTTTTACCAGTACCGTTTAACAATGTGCCAAACGGGTGTAAGATGATGTATGGGGCACATATACATTTTGTTTCGTTCAATTTTATTGTCTACTTGAGACTTTTAAAATGTGTTTCAGAGTGGGTGTTACCATTTAAACTTTTAAATTCCCACTTTTTCTTCCTATGGAATTTTTAAAAATCAGACAAAAAGGCCGAGTAACTGGTCTATTGATTATTATAAAGCTATTAAGTTTCTATCACCATTAGTAAATTAGTTAACGATTATAAGACTTATTTTTCACTTATGTACACTTTTCATATACGCATACATTTTGATATGTACATTTTGTTGGTTGTTTGATATAAAATAGTTACTGGATTTTATCACAAATAGTTTAAAAACTGTAACATATTGTGGAAATGATAACACTAAAAATCCAAGAAGTATATCTGATCACACTACAATATATCAGATTCCATATTAAAACAAACATTTAATTAAGGGCGTCATACCATTAAGTAAAAGTAAGATTAAACTCTTTAGATTTTTATAAAGAGCAAACAAAGCCTTACTACGGGACCTTTTGACTTCTACAATACACAGATAGTAAACTATGTTACTGTATTACTTTCTCACACTTATATAGTCTAGAGAAGTAATATAATTTGTCAAAAAACGATGTCAAGACTTTTACAGAAATATCGTTTTTAGGTCATGCGTGAAACGTATTGTAAATAAACCTTCTTAAAAAGGTTTGGGAGTTATGTGTACAACGTATTGGAAAATCTTAAAAGGTGTGGGAGTTCTGTGTAAAATGTATTGGTAAACATTTTCGTTAAAACGTTTGGAAGTTATGTGTACTACGTATTGGTAAACACCTTCTTAAAAGGGCGTGGGAATTATGTTTACAACGTATTGGTAAACCTGCTTAAAAAGGTTTTTGAGTTTATGTGTAAAACGTATTGGTAAACCTTCTTAAAATGTGTGGGAGTTATGAGTAATATGTATTGGTAAACCTTTTCTTAAAAAGGTGTAGGAATTATGTGTATAATGTATTAGTAAACCTTCTTAAAAAGGTTTGTGAATTATGTGTAGAATGTATTGGTAAACCTTCTTAAAAATGTTTGGGAGTTATGTGTACAACGTATTGGAAAACCTTCTAAATGTGTGGGAGTTATGTATAATATGTATTGGTAAACATTTTCTCAAAATCGTTTGAAAAGTTATGTGTACAAAGTATTGGCAAACCTTCTTAAAATGTGTGGGACATATGAGTAATATGTATTGGTAAACATTTTCTTAAAAATGTGTAGGAATTATGTGTATAATATATTGGTAAACCTTCATAAAAAGGTTTGTGAATTATGTGTAGAACGTATTGGTAAACCTTCTTAAAAATGTTTAGGAGTCATGTGTAATATGTATTGGTAAACATTGTCTTAAAATCGTTTGAAAAGTTTTGTGTAGAACGTATTGGCAAACCTTCTTAAAATATGTGGGAGTTATGAGTAATATGTATTGGTAAACATTTTCTTAAAATTGTTTGAAAAGTTATGTGTAGAAAGTATTGGCAAACCTTCTTAAAATATGTGGGAGTTATGAGTAATATGTATTGGTAAACATTGTCTTAAAATCGTTTGAAAAGTTTTGTGTAGAACGTATTGGCAAACCTTCTTAAAATATGTGGGAGTTATGAGTAATATATATTGGTAAACATTTTCTTAAAATTGTTTGAAAAGTTATGTGTAGAACGTATTGGCAAACCTTCTTAAAATATGTGGGAGTTATGAGTAATATGTATTGGTAAACATTTTCTTAAAAATGTGTAGGAATTATGTGTATAATATATTGGTAAACCTTCATAAAAAGGTTTGTGAATTATGTGTAGAACGTATTGGTAAACCTTCTTAAAAATGTTTAGGAGTTATGTGTAATATGTATTGGTAAACATTGTCTTAAAATCGTTTGAAAAGTTTTGTGTAGAACGTATTGGCAAACCTTCTTAAAATATGTGGGAGTTATGAGTAATATGTATTGGTAAACATTGTCTTAAAATTGTTTGAAAAGTTATGTGTAGAAAGTATTGGCAAACCTTCTTAAAATATTTGGGAGTTATGAGTAATATGTATTGGTAAACATTGTCTTAAAATTGTTTGAAAAGTTATGTGTAGAACGTATTGGCAAACCTTCTTAAAATATGTGGGAGTTATGAGTAATATGTATTGGTAAACATTTTCTTAAAATCGTTTGAAAAGTTATGTGTAGAACGTATTGGCAAACCTTCTTAAAATATGTGGGAGTTATGCGTAATATGTATTGGTAAACGTTTTCTTAAAATCGTTTGTAAGTTATGTGTAGAACATCATTTTAAAAAGGTTTTGTAGTTAAGTGTAAAATAAACCCAAAATATCGTTGGCTGTGCTGTTAAAAAGGCTGAACCAATTTTGGTTATGTTCTAATAAATTCTGAAGATTACAGATCAAAACCAATGTGTCCAATTTATAGTAAAAAAAGGTGCAATTTGAAATAAATGTCAAGAAATATAATGAATCTTGCTCATACTTTAATGAAATACAAGTTCATGCTTAGGAGCATTTTATTGTAAAAAGCGAAGAAAGCCAAGTCTCTATTTAAATATCTTGTAATTATTAATTTAACTTTTATAGCAACCTAAATCCCATAATAAATACAAAGGGAAAACTGTTTATAATCTTGATAGTAATGAAGAAAAACAATTATTTTTCAATCCTATTTTTAAGTAGTATTAGTAACATATTTAAAGGGATGGCAACGAATATTATTTTGACTTAGTATTTGATTTTGACGACGAAAATATGGAAAAGTTTGTACTGTACCATGTTTTTGCACAAATTATTTAAAAATAATAAAGTTAATCATTACAGTGTTCCCCTTATTTAACTTAATGAAAGGTTCTTAATTAATACGGCCACTTCTATGCTGTAAAGTTACCCTTGAATACTGCGGCACATCAAAACATTAATTTGTGATGTTTATCGGTCACGAAGAGTCATAACAATAACGTTACTTACCTAGTTAACTATCATTGAAGTTCTGTAGATTATTTTGATTGACCAATAAAACTATTAGAAATATCTTTCGAAATTTAAATCTAAGTTTGTACATTTTAAAATAATCGGTATACAGCTCATAAAAAAAAACGCGAATTTATTTTATTGTGAATCATGTAATTAATGTTGTATATTATACAATACAAGTAAAATAGCATAAATAACACAGTTTATTTAAGATATGCCATATTGGAATATATTAGTAGCTGATTTTTGCGGGAAAAAGTCTTTGTTGCCAATTTTATCTTTCATTAGCCGCCATTTTGGATTAAATGGTGAAATAAAAATACCTTTTTACTAAAGTTTTTATTATTATTAGTTTTTCAAAGAAATTATCACTTGATCACGTGATAATTATCATTGTAATGTTAGGGGAACTAAGAAGGTCACCAATATCTTATTTTATACATACTAATATTAATATATAAAATAATGTAGACGATCGTAACTACATAGCTGCATTGAATAGTTTCTATTGATAAAAGTGGTTGATCTGAAATGCCATATGACTTATTAAAGACAATTACCACGGTTTGGAATTATTATTTACTGGTATTATATACCTATTAATTGTACCAATATGTAGACTCATTTAGATCATAAATAAGTTAAGGAACTCACATAAAACCATTTAAAAGGGCTGTCAACTTTTTAAATCATATATAACCAATAGTAAAGTATAGCTTACAAGGTAACTTTGACTAAAATTCACCAATTATTTATGATTTTTGTTCCAGTTTAGAGGTTATGTTTTTTGTTTAGGAATATTTCTTATTTTATTTTAAGTAGAAAACACATTCTCATAATTGGATTCATGTTTTAAAATAAACAAAAGTACGGAAAGTTGTACAAGGTTTGGGTACAAAATTAACTATAAAAATTGATGTTTAAAATTTGAAAATCGGTTGACATCTTCAAATTTCATATATGATTTATCTTTTCAACAAACTAGTCCAATGTTTTGGAAAACACCAAGATTGAGCAAAAGAACATCGAACTAATACTCCGATCTTTAGATCTTTCAGTAACACCTAGGCCTATATACAGAGAACCAATTATTCTACTGTGTAGGATCAGGAGACTTTTCATAGTCTCGTGTCGGCATTTCTGCGAAGGTGATTGGATTTAATGAAATTTATATATTAAGATTATACTGATAGTCTGGGTATTATATATCTATAGTTAATGAAACTCTCCAATTTTCACAACGAGCGAATACACCAAGACCACGTTTCAATAATTAAGACATTATCTTCAGCAGTTACTGAACTGAATGCCAATGTTTGTACACGGATAACAACTAAAGATAATCACTTCTTGTTGGTGTTTTCAAAGAAATTCCAATTTTAAAAATAATATTGATTATATATTTTTCCTAAACTTTGTTCAATATATTTTCGTAATTAGCCAAAGTATTGAATTGTATTTTGAATTTATACATCATTCAAAAATATTCATTCTAAAATATTTTAAAACATTATTATGTGAAAAGTTCATAATTTCACATCAAATAACTTAGGTCTACAGTTACAAAAAAATTTAAATACCAGTTTTCA
Source organism: Aphrophora alni (assembly GCA_963513935.1). Lineage (NCBI taxonomy): Eukaryota > Metazoa > Arthropoda > Insecta > Hemiptera > Aphrophoridae > Aphrophora > Aphrophora alni. The sequence goes on along the minus strand of OY740772.1, from coordinate 54,092,566 downwards.
TTTCTCTATTTATAAACGAAACATTCCCAACAAAATATTTTTCCAATGCATTTTCATTGCTGTTTCAGAATATTAAATGAAATCGATTATGAATTTCATAGAGATAATTTTCAATTGAGTGATAGAAAAAGCCAGCTTATAGCTTCATTTCTGTTTTTTTCCCTTTTTTTTTCCTTCCCATGTTTTCTTCTTACACAACTGTTGAAGTAAAATAAAACATAATGTGTCTACCAAATGTGACGAAAATTGACGAAAAACACCACCACTAGAGTGCAAGTACTTAAAGATGCTAAACAAACAATGCCACAAATTGTAAAAATGATAAATAAATATAGAATTTTATACAGGGCCTACTGACAACACTATCAGTTAAAAAAAGAAACCATATGGAAAATATTTGTATGTACGTGGTACTTTAATGCAAATTCAAGTATTTTAAAGTTTTTGTAAAAAAAAAACCCCTCTAAGGCTTAAACTGCGGGTAAGACCATTGCATCAATTGGAGTACTTAAGATAATCTAATTGTAAAAGCTAATAAAATAAAAATTGAACACAAATTCTCACACATAATACGTTTGTTAAATCAAACCGTTTCAACGACAATGTCGCCATTTTCTGTTATGTATGAGCCACAATTATCAAACTATAACCAACCTAGTACTGTGCCACGCCTCGTATAAATGCAGACTGCAGGAGGAGGAAAGTGGCCCAATCCTGTTTAACAACATTCTTAATAGGTGGGCGTTAAAAAATATCGCAGTAAAATTGTAAATAATGTATTAGACCCTATATATCAATATAAAATATATATTATAATATTATATATAACTATATATATTATATATAAATATTATATTATAGTATATCAATATAAAATAAAATAGTTTAACCTATAAATGAATATTAGCTGTATAATTTTGTATGATTTATTAAGTTACTTAGAATGATTTATGGTATTTGTTAACGCCTTACTATTTAGAAAGTTCTGACTTATCAATATCCAGCTCAAACCCGAGGAGTTAGAGATATTAAAATTGTGGATCGTAATGTTTTCATAATGTAACACCCTACCAGAATGGATCTTTCTAAATATAAATGAGATTATACATAGTAGGCTTGCCCATATCATCATCAAAATTGTTACTCCGTGCAATATTTTTGTATTTTACTTACTATAAGTGGTCTAGGTTAGTAAGGAATTCAATAAATTGAAATGTCAAAGGAGTCACATTTTGCATTAAACACTGAAAAGTATATTATGACTTATATGAGGATTGAAACACATGTGTGTGAAGTTACATGAATACAGAACTGTTAAACTATTCTTATAAATACATCGTGAGATTACATGGTTTCCTCTTTCATTCAACAAGTTAATTCCAACGTAAGATGTATCATACATCCCTTGCGAACCTCTAGCTGTCTAAATCTTAACAACAGTCGACTACAGTTTTTATTATTCTGTTTTACACGATAAACTTTAAGACATCTTTTGGTGAGATATTTTGTTAAATAGGAAGTTTTGCGGGACGAAAAAAATATTATAGGAGGCAGAATCCTGAGGGAAAGAAGTGGGGGGGGGGGGCAGAAGTAATAACTGATGTTTGATAAAGTTATACAAAACTTTTTTCATAAATTTCAAGAAGCGCAGTAGTTTAAGCATACAATTAAAACAACATTGTAAACTTACATTTACTTGGTGCGACTGTTTTTTAACGCAAACGTAATGAAAGGCGTTAGGCACTTTAATTATGTGGTAATCCTTTTATTTTAACTTTTGCTTACAATTTATACGTAATGGAATTAAGTTTAAATTAAAATGTTGAAAGTTTATGTAACAGAACGACCATGTCGAATCATCAACAGACTTGTTTAACCTTACTGAAATCCATACTGACCTTTTATTCTGTTACAGAGTGTTTCCAGTTAACATTTATTAATATACTAGAGAGAAGTATAATGCAAAAATTACTGACGTGATTCATACCCGAGCAGTGAAAAGTCTTTTTTTCAACTCGACCATTTGGGTTTTCGTCTGTAAGTTTGTTTCTTATGTGTTTGCGATGCAGTTACAACCAAACGTGTATAAAAACCAGTATATATTTTAGGAATACAATTCTTTACACTTAGACCGTAAACTTTATGTTCAACGTTTATTCTATTTAATTTTCCTTATAATGTTGGTGATTAAAAAACAATTAATGAACTAGTCTAAAGTATGGATGTCGGTGTTCCAAATAGTAGTACTGTGTGGACTCCAAATTATTGAATGTGTGTATATTGAATATAGTGTAAATGAGGCATAGCGAGTAGTAAAAAAAAAATCATCGAATAAAAATTTGAACTCTTTTGTAAAACTTCTGCATGGAAAGTTTTTAACTGATCATAAAATAAAAAAATAAAAATTTCCATAAACACATATCTTTTTTTATAAACAAATATTGAGCTTGACTTGTGAGATAATGTTAGATAAAAGAAACTTGAACACAAGATCTCACAAAAATTACGTTTATTTAATCAAACGCATTTCAACGGAAAAAGTCGCCATCCTCGGTGATCATCATGAGCTACAATAACTAAACTTTAACTATAACTGTAGTTATAATAGTAAGAAATAGTTATAGTTATAGTTTATTTATTGTAGCCAATGTATCACTGAGGATGGCGATTTTGTCATTGAAAAGCGTTTGATTTAATAAACGTAATTTTTGTGAGATCTTGTGTTTTTTTATCACATATCTTTATGATGTTTCGTTTTATAAGAATTATACTTTTTTTTTTTTTTTTTTTTTTTTTTTTTTTTTTTTTTTTTTTTTGAGTTTCTTAAAGTTACAGAAATATTAATTATTCATAAGACAGTAATTTTGTTTTGATTTTAGATTTATTCTAAAATTTTTTATAACGTTCATGTAATTTTGTATATGTTTCAATGAAAATTGTAGTAAAATATAAGCAATAGTGTGATATTTAAGCTTCAGATAAATTTGACTATTAGTCATCAAGTCATCAAGGGTGAGGAATCATTTTTCAGTTTAGGCAGTCAGCATCTCTGGTACAGGACGATATATTTACAATTCTGATAGCAATAAATGGTAAATCATTATCACTATGCAGGGCGTAACGCATTAAACTGCTATTACATCTCTCAGTGAGTCATCACGTCCGGCAGTAGCACTTGGGTTTTCAAAAAAACGAATTTATTTAATGTATTAAAATTTTAAGTACCGTTGTATAAAGTTATCAAAAATTTTTCGTTAAATTGACAACTAGTGACACTAGTGACAACTTGAAATGACTGTTTTGTATAATTGATGATTTTTAATATTTGAATATATTACCTGCATATGTCATCACTTTATCATTTTGTTTTTTAAGAACATAATATACTTGTCGGCTTTAATGGATCAGTTTCTTAACATTCAAATATAATTTATTGTATACTTGTTATATATATATATATATATTGTTTTTGGAGTGGCCTTGTAACATTGATATATTCACCAAAAATACTTATTTATCTTTGTTATATTAAACACACAAAACAACACTGGTGCGGGAATTCTATAAACTTACAAATAGATTGTAACGTGACATAAATACAAATACATCGTTAGACGGCAAGATTTCCTCTCTCATTCAACAAGTTAATTCCAAAGTAGATATATCACACACGCCTTTGCCAACCTCTAGGTTTCTAAATCTTAACAAAAGTTGTCTCCAATTTTTTCCATAATTCGGTTTTACACGATAAACTTTAAGACAACTTTTGCTGAGATACTTTATTAAATGGGAAAATTTTGCAGGACGAAGAAAATTATTACAGAAGGCAGATTTGAGAGATTGGGGAGGGGATGGAAGTAATAACTAATGTTTGATAAATTTATACATAACTTTTTTCATATATTTCAGGAAACGCAATAGTTTAAACATGTAATTAAAATGCCGCTGTACATTTACATTCACTTGGTGCGACTGTTTCTAAACACAAAAATAACGAAAATGAGTGTGGCACTTTAGTTATGGCCTAATTCTTTTATTTTATCTTTTGTATACAATTTATACATAATGGAAATAAGTTAAAATTAAAACTTTGATAGTTTATATTGTTTTAAAAATAGAACGACCACGTCGAATAAATCAACAGAACTGACCATTCTGATATCCAAACTGCTATTTATTCTATTACTGTTTGCATTTAATATTTAAAAACATACTAAAGAAGAGAGAAGTATAATTCAACAATATCTGACGCGCTTTATAGCCGAGAAATGCGCGGTATTTTACTCAACTCGACTATTTAGCTTTTAGTCGTTGTTTGTTGTTATGCAGTTACAGCCACATTCGTGTTTTATACCAACCTAATAAAATTATAAATAAAGTTATATTTACACATAGGCCGAAAGATATATTTTCAACATTTATTTTATTTTACTTTTTTAAATGTTGGCCGTTCAAAACAGTTATTGAATATATAAGTGTAAATTAGGCATAACGAGCAGGAAAAAAGGCAAAAATTTTGAGATGAAAAAAGAAATCGTATTTACACTGACCATAAAATACCAAAAAAAGTTTATTTTTTACCGTTTCATTTATTAGATTTACATTTTTTTTTGAGTTTCTTAAAATTACAGAAATATTAATTTATATATAGCCTAACAGTTATTTCGTTTTGATCCTGAGATTTCTTATTAATATACTTTTATGTAATTTGAGTATACGTTTGAATGAAAATTAGAGTAAAGTGTAAAACAATAGCATGATATTTTAATCTTCAAATCATTTGACCTCTACTCACTAAGTGCTGAGAGTGAAGATTCATTTTTCAGTTTAGGCAGATACATCGATGTCTACAGGATAATATTTTTACCAGTCTGATCGCAATGAGTGGTAAATCACTATCACAATGCAGGGAGCAAAACAGACATAACGTATTACTTCTCCCTGGGAGTCAGTTCCCAACGTTATATTATTTACTGTAAGAAAGTGATCTATGAATATTGTTTTGAATGACGTCACCGCATTCGGCAGTACCTATTTGGTTTACATGAACGAGTTGATTTTAATGTATTACAATTTTAAGTACCATGGTCTAATTACAGAAAACGTTTTGGTTAATAATTATGACTATTTGAATTTTTTTTTTATAATTGATAATTTGGAATGTATGAATAAATTTCCTGCCAATGTCACCAATTTATCTCTTTGTTTTAAAAGAAGGTATAGTCTGCTTGCATGTATTAGTTTCTTCCCCTTTAATTAAGATAATTGTGTACTTATATATAACATTATTGTTGGTGGAGTGCTCTTTTAACACTGGTGATTACACTGGTATACTCACGATAAATAATTATGTATATTTGTACATTAAAAAATCATAAGGACACTGGTTTGGGAATTCTACAAATTACAAATTGTAACGTTAAGGCATTATAAAAATAGGCCGTGAGACGGCAAGATTTCCTCAATCATTCAACAACTTAATTAATTCCATCGGAAGATGTATCGCATATATATATATCCCCTTGACAACCTCTAGCTTTGTAAATATGAACAACAGTTGACACCGGTTTTTATTTATTATTTTTTTCATAATTCCGTTTTCACGATAAACTTTAAGACAACTTTTGCTGAGATATTTTAGTTAAATGGGAAAAGTTTTCCTGACGATGAAAATTATTACAGGAGACAGATTTCAGGGGGTAGGGAGGAGGGTGGAAATAATAACTAATATTTGAAAAAGTTATTCAATACTTTTTTCATAAATTTCTAGAAGCGTGTACTTTAAGCATGTAATTAAAATATCGTTGTAAATTTACATTTATTTGGTGCGACTGTTTTAAAACACAAACATAATGAAAAGGCGTTTATCACTTTAATTAATCTCTCCATTTTAACTTTTGTATACAATTTATACATAATGGTATTAAGTTCAAATTAAAACATTGGAATTTTAGGTGTTGTACAAAGTCAGAACGTTCATGCCAAATACATAAAACGATTCTTCTAAGGTACCATACGGACGGTTTGTTCTGTTACAGGATATATTTAAGTAATGATTTTGATGTTTGCCGTCTGTGCTGTTTTGATTTTGATAAAATTTAATATGTGGTAATATTTCGGCCATATCTTGAACCATTACTTCATTTGTATAACTCATAATATTGGGTAATCGTCACATTATATGTCACAACATTTCGATTTTCTCAAAATCAACTGTAATCCAAATTTGGTTCAAACGTAGTCGCTGAGGACACAAACAATAATTATTAGTCGCTGTCTTTCCAGCGCAACTGTTAAGCCATTAAACTTCGTTGGAACGTGTGGTTTCCTTCTCCATTCAACAAGTTAACTCCACGTAAGATATGTCATGCATCTCCTTGTCAACCCATAGGTTTATAAATCTTAACAACAGTTGGCTCCAGTTTTTCTTTCTTTCATAATTCGGTTTTACACGATAAACTTTAAGACAACGTTTGCTGAGATACTTTATTAAATGGGAAAAGTTTTGCAGGACGAAGAAAATTATTACAGAAGGCGGACTTAAGGGAGGTGGATGGATAGGGGTGGAAGTAATAACTGATGTTTGATAAAGTTATACAAAACTTTCTTATAAATTTCAAAAATGCAGTACTTTAAACATATAGTAAAAATAATGTTGTAAATTTACATTTACTAAGTGTTACTGTTTTTAAACACAAACAAAACATAATTAAAAAGAGTTTCACCTTTTTGATTATGTGCTAATCCTTTCATTTTAACTTTTGTATATAATTTATTCATAATGTAATTAAGTTTAAATTAAAACTGCAGAATTGTATGTCTTTATACAAAATGGTACATACATGTCGAATACATTGACATATTTGTTTTATTAATTTCTAGTAAATATAATGTTATAGGAAATTTTTAGTTAAGATTTACAAATATGCTGAAAGATTCAGAAGTAAATTTGATTGGTATACTTATTTTGGACATTTGTCATCATTTATCTATATTAATACACTACGTTCCAAAAATACGCATCAACTGGTTTTATCTTAAAAATCCCATAATTTTATTCTGGTGGGAAATAGAAGAGCTTACTAATAATTTATTTATGCGTTATAATTTAAAGTTTAAATTATAAATATTTTAGCTTTAAAAAACTTACAATGAATTCTTATTACCGTTTCTGTTGTTTTTCTCTTTGTTTTTTTTCCTTTTCGACTTTTTTTTATGCCTGTTAGACTAATGTAAACGAAGGAGTTGGTAATACACTGAAAAACGCAAAGCCATCATCTGTGTGTGAACCTGCGCAACCTTAGACTGTTCATTAGTCCAAAAAATGGCGAAATAATTGCACGCCTATATTATTTGAGATATATCGATCCCCTCAACATGTTGTTGTAGGCCTAGGTAAATTAATTAATAAAAGGATTAAAGATTTTCTTTTTTTCGAAATACATTTAATTGAATAAATAAATAAATAATTTGTTCACTTACTCATCCACCAATACAATACAAGAGTATTAAAAGATATTCGTAGCTAAAAAAATATTTTCGGTAGTTATCCTTCAAAAAGTGAAAAAATTCGCTCTTTTAGATGCATACAAGTTGTTTTAAAAATATTAAAATAAACGAAACATGTCCTAGCTTGTGCCATAAAATGTTCAGCGATTTTCATTTTAAGAAATCTTATAAGCTATTGTAACCCTACACACACTTTTAACAGTCTATTAAAATGGGCTTGTTCATCCACGCTTCAACTATGGCATGATTTTATGGGGTGATTCATCAGTTCAGCAAAGTGGAAAGCCTTTTTATATTGCAGATAAAGTCAGTATTACTTGTCTCTGGAATAAAAAAACTGAACATTGAAGGAAATCATTTCGGAAATTGAGTGTATTGACACTTCCATGCATGGATATTTTTGAAATTAATTTTATTTATAGAATTTAAGTTTCATGTTGTTCTGTATTATTATGTGCATAAGTACGGCAACCGATTCGGGAGATTTGCGATTGAGTTAACATATGCATAAAACTACCATCTCCGGCTGGTGTGGACCTGTACCAGGTTATTACCAAACGTTAAAAAATATTAAATGTCCTCAAACTTTTAAAAATAGCCATAGACAATTTTTAATGTCTGAATTTTTTAACTTTTTACTCTGCGGAGGAGTACCTTGAACATGGAAGGTGTTACGGGGCTTTATTTATGCCTGGGATGTCTTTTGGGTGTGAAGAAATTTATTTTATATACTTTATACTTAGAGTCTTTGTAATTTTTAGTTCATGGATTGACATTTATTTTAATTATGAAAATTATTCTAATTTTATAAGTCATGCGAAATTTGTTATTTGTTCAAATATTATTTATTTAGTTTAATATTATATTTTATTGTTTATTCATTGTTTGATTCTCTTATTTGTACATACAAGTAATTAATCTGTTTTGTACTGTGTTTTATGTATTGATGTAAAGGTTTAGACTTACATATCATTGTACTGTCAACCATAACCAAAACGTAAACGTAATTGATAAAATCTAGTTTAAATACTGCTATTGAAATTAGTTGTGTTTTTATAAACTATTCCTGAACTCTACTCTTGTGATTTGACACGCTGTGTCGTCAAGTATACAAAACTTTTAATAAAATCGGTAGAACAGATTTAGAGATATGAAGTCTTTTATTATGTCAGCTCCGTGGACGATTTTTGGGTTTCGTAAGGATTTTCTACAATCGGCATTGGGGTAGGTCATTTGGTTTTAGTCTTTAGCAAAATTTGATCAAAATCGTGACAACCGATTTGTAGAAAATTATAATTTTGAGTTTTGGTTACTCTAAATTGAGTTATTAAAAATTGTGGAAAAATAGCTCAAAATGTGGCAAACCCATAAAATATTCTATCTAAATCGGTTCATTCGCTCGACTATATGGAACCACGTGACATCGACAAACAGAGACATCATTCTAAAAATTACTTTTTATACTCAGGAGACCTCAAGTGGATATATCAGAAGCAAAGATTTTCCTACCCACCAACATTTATACTAAGTGTTATGTGAGAATTATGTAAAATTAGAATATATGTTGCTGTTAAAAGGAATTAATTTCTTTACTCTTTTAGGGAACAGGTATAGTTTAGCTTGACATGTGCAATGTGTAGTTTTAGGGCCCACTTTCGACAGTAAATTGATGTTGCTGCATCATACAAATGAGCTGTATCTCAGTGGTCTTCTTACTAAGTATATTGTCTCTGTTCTGTCCGGAACTAATTCTAAAATTAGGATACTACGGTCTGGTTTCATCCCACTTAAGTAATGAGATTGATGTATGGGGAAACTGAACTAAATAGTTCCCTTAAAGGTTTTCGTTTTCAGAAACAATTGCAAGAATTATGTCTCACTTGAATAGTCGTGATTCTTGAAGAAATGTTTTTAAAAAACTTATCATGGTATGTTATTCTTCAACTAGTAATGTTGATGTACAAGTACCCATTGGAGACAATATGATTTCCGTGGACAACAGCAGTGGTTTTGATAAATTTCCATCTGAATGTGAGGCCGTATTATGAATAATAATAAAAAAAATTAATAAAGTAGTTGTTGAAAGTCATTACATTTTACTAGGTTTGTATGTGAGTATATATTTGTATCTAAATTTTCCATGGTTAATTAAGAGTTAAACAATTTCAGGATTATTCTTTACGTTTCAAACTTTCTGTTATAGATTATTTTTTTCGAATTAACAACTATCATACAATTAATGTTTTGTTATTAATAAAATAACAACAAATTTTAATAAAGATATGAGTAACAAAACCTTGTATCAATGACTAAGTCATTATCTTCAGTTGCTACATGTACACCAACTATGTTTCATGTTGATCAAATATAGTGACACAAGGTTTGTGTACATGTAGCAAATAAAGATAATCGACTAAAATATTGCATTGAATTGTCACAAATAAATGTTTCTTGTGGTAATTTGTGTCTTTTGTATTATTTGGTGATTCAAAAGGTATGATTCGTTTTATAGTAACAAAGGAAACATTTTTATATAGTAAAAACTTTCTATGATATCCCTGCAACATTTGGAACAATATAAAGATCTGACAGTGTTGCCACATTTACGTACTTATTATTGTTCCTTGCACGGTAAATAGAAATTTAGACTACTTTCTTCCTGTTTTAGACACAAAGTCAAATAAAATAGTATACGAAAGCATTGTGCTTTGACGGTATGTTGTGCTTGGACTCGTATAGAACTACTTGCAGTTCTTGCAACTACAAACTACAATTATAATATTTTTCTGTTTCCTTTCGAGATTTTCACTATATTTCATGTTTTGTCCAGTATAGCCTACTATTTGTCGTGGTTTTAAGACTAAATGTAGACAGACGTTTTTTGTAGACAATATAATAAAGTATTTTATTAGTGGGTGAGTAAATTATCTCTGCTCAAAGTTATAGAGACGCGTTAAAAATTGATGTCGAGCGGCGATATCCATTTTGTTGACGTCTCTCCAGTCCCCAAAAAGTAGTTTCAGGAATGCTGTCTGTACAGCCCAAATGAGTGGACCAATTTTAATCTCTTTTGGTATATGACTATATGTTAGCTTATGGGACTTTTTTAAATATTTTTTCATAACAACAAATTTGAAAGTAGCTCCCAATAAGTACAAAACTCAGGATTTATATTTAATCAAATGTAGCCTCTAACGTTCGCTAAAAGTGCCAGTCCGTGGGTTAACGATAACAAAAATTAAATACCTTCTCAAAATCGGTCATTCGATTTTGTTTTAATTATAGTGAAACTTTATTATTAGTTAATAGTGTACCAAATATCTTGTAAAGGAAAATTATTTTCAAGAATATATAACAAAAATCGAAAATGATCCTTCATTATTGTCATTAAAATCTCGATTTCCGTCAACTTCGATTTAAGCTTCGTTTATGACACTTGTAACTATTGGTAACTAAATTGCAGCGGTAAGTTACATTTAGCCGTAGCCTACTCTACAGTTTGTATTATGTACGGCTTTGGTCTGAGCCTATTTTGAGATCTAAAACCCTCACCCCTGATCTGGGCATGCACCATTAAGCTACTCAGCTTTAAAGAGATTAATTAATTTTATAATCTACTATCGAATTAAAGTTAATTAAGAGAGTTGAACTTGGTCATGGCCCATTGTTATTTCGTCTTGTTATATCAAAGTCTGAATTGGGGATGGGCCTCCTGGCCCATCCTGGACTACTGGTTGCCTGGACGATCCGGATGTTTCCCCCAGTTTAAATTGTTTGCTCAACCAAGTCAGCTGTTTCCTGCTATGGTCAGTTTCGGTTAAGCAAAAATGATCCCTACTCGAGTTGAAGCAAAGGAAGTTGTGGGATCAACCGAAATATTTCAATTGGTAAAAGAGGTTTGTTTTATATTTTTAAATTTCTTTATGAGTAAATGGAAATATAATTAATGTAGGGAAAAAGGGGGCTGAAACGTTACGAGTATATTTAATAAAAAGAACAGATTAAAATAAATCATAAAATCGTCCTTTTAGTACCACATTCGTGAAGGGAGCTGCTATATGTAACTTACATAATAACAAGACTTGTTCCTCTATTGATTCTCTGACTAGAGATCTCTGAGATGGAACTAATGGCTGCTTCTAAAGATTAGCAATTAAAACTTTCAAGTTATCATACAATGACGAAACTAACTTGGAATAAAACAAATTTGACTTCCTTCGTTCTCTACAACTTCGGTATCTTATAGAATTAACTGGAGTTAGTGTTTTAACTATTTACCCATATCTTTTTGTAAAGATTTAATTTAGTTTTCTTTAAAGGAAGATGTGGGATTAAAATAAGTTTAGAATTAATTATAAACTCATTATTTTAAGACAGACTACAGAGAGATATAATTCTTAACGTTGTTAGTGATAGTTGCGAATACAGGAAACCTAAGAAAATCGGGCGTTTAACAAACTTATTATTTTTAAAAATACAGGAAATTCAAAATGGAATAGTTTTAAAATTACTTTTACATATACGTAGTATAGAGAAAGTTATGTGATATGTAAAACAATCGATGTCCATTTTTAACCTGATATATCTGTTTTGAGGTCTCCTAAGTCCAAAATAGAGGTTTTCGGAATGATGTCTGTCTATTGTGTGTCGGATATGCAGTGCTCTACAACCTAAACGGTTGGACCGATATTAATAAAACTTGGTTTGTGGGCCCATTTCGCTATACCTCGGAAAGTTTTTCCTTTTTATATACCATGTGTCCCAAAAGTCCCACCCCCTATTACTTTTTTATTAATGGATATAGACAGATTTGCTTTGGGGAAAGTTTAGATAACCAAAGGAGGAGTGTTTTGAAGTATCAAAGTTTTCAACCGTTACCCCCAAAATGAGATAGTTTGGAGATAAGTAAAGAATTTTAAATAGCATCCCCTATTGAGTGATACCACATTTTAAAGGTCTTTTAAAAATAACATTTTGGGGGTAAGTCAAGAATTTTAAATATCAACCCCTATTAAGTGATACCTCATTATAATGGTCATTTAAAAATAAGAATAATGGTGCAAACTAGAGGTCCCTAAGTTCATCCTACCCAACACAGCGACCAATCGAATTATGAATTTTACGTTAATAATTACACCGGAAATGTTACGAAATGTACAACAAGCTTTTGAGTCCAGAATCTATTTCGGTCAAGAAGTAAATGGTAGCCATTTCGCGAACTTAATCTGAGCTAAAAAAACAAGGTATGGCTCTTACCATCATTTTACCAAAATAGAGCAATTTGTAATGCAATAAAAACAACCGGAGTTTGTAGGTTAACATTCACAATTCGATTGGTCGCTATGTTGGGTAGGATGAACTTAGAGACATCTAGTTGCGCCATTATTCTTATTTTTAAATGACCATTATAATGAGATAATTAAATATTACCATTAAATATTCACCATTAAATATTTACTCAATAGGGATTGATATTTAAAATTCTTGACTTACCCCCAAACTACCCCATATTGGGAGTAAGGGTTGAATATTTTGATACTTCAAAAAACTCCTCCTTTGGTTATCTAAACTTTCCCAAAAGCAAATCTGTCTATTTCCATTAATAAAGAAGATAAAAGGGGGGTGGGCCTTTTGGGACACATAGTATATATATATGTGTCCCAAAATATTGGCTAGCTGTCACAATATTAAACACAAATTTATGATTTAATCAACATTAACTTAACGATTTTGTTCATATTTTACCTCTAAAGTTCCAAACAAAATGTATTAGTCGCCATCTCTTTAAAAATTCCGGTTCGTAAATTATGGGTAAAAAACTAAAAAAAGATCGACAATATTCTTTTTAAAACATGTAATTTATTCCAGCTTTCTTGATTTTCTTCACATTTTAGTGAAAGGGTGATACCTAATTTGTGTGGAGAGTCCTAACAAAATATTACGATTCAACGATCAAACGATCAAAATCCAAATTAAACGTTTATATAACGGCATTATAAACTTGACACTAATCAAATACGATGTCTATAATAAACGAAGTAAATTTAGGCCCTTATTTTATTATTTATATATATTTTTTAAATGACATCCATGATTTATTTTCTTTTTTTGAATTAACAACTAAGAAACTGACATTTCTGGTAACGTGATTATTTTGATTTTAGTTTTGGGATAAGTAAGTGAGAAAGTTGTTGCAATATAATTGCATATTCATTAAAAAAAATGTTTTCAATATGGCGAATCAACTATTTAAATTCTTATTTTTGTTTAGTTTTGAAATTGAGGTAATTGCAGATTAGTTTACCTGATTTCTCAAATATTGTAACAAGTAAATATTCTCAAGTGTTTGGATAGTTCAGCGTATAAGGTATCGTTTATCTGATCAATAAAAACACCTAAAATAGTAGCTTCGAATCCCCACCCTGGACAATATTATTTCTTAACGTAATTTAGTTTTTTCAACTTGTGCTAAAGAGAAAGAAATGGCAGCCTTAAGTAAACGACATTTGGCACAAATGGAAGTAAACAGTGGATAAACTTGGCTGTCCAGACCACCTTAACGTTTTCTTTTCATATAAAGTCTACGTTAAACCCATGGATCGTGTTAATTGTGTTTACAAAAAATGGAGTAAAATTGTATACTATTAAATACTATTTCTCATATTAAAATTGTTTTTGACGTTATAGTTTCAAAATTTAACGAAGGTTTAAATAGTAAGCTATGAGTAATACAAAGCAACGTGTCGTAACACATTTACCTTTAAGAAAATGAGTTTAGCGTTTGACCTAATTATGTCTAACTTAATCACAGTACAGACGATCTGGTTTCTCTCTCTGTCTCTCGAAGCATCTTCAGAAGTTTTGCTAACGATAAATTATGCATATTTTAAATAATTTAGCTGACATTAAATATGTTTTAATTTATAATTAAAAAAAGCTTATGCCTATTAACTTTGTCTCTGCTCTTATTTTTAAAATTGTTTAGAGAGAAAATATTGTGATAAGAAACAAATTGGTAGTGTAAGTGTTGTGGTATCAGGTTTGGGTTCACTTGAGCATTACTTTCTCAGAAACCATTCGACTGATTTTGTTTTAAATTGATATTTAAAGAATTACTTTTGTTTTGCACATAATATGTCGCCTCAATTTATAAACATACCTAATTTGAATTTAATAAATAGTCTAATTAAAATTACAACTATTGAAGCATATAATAATTATTTTATATATTTATTAAGATAATTATACTGTATGTGTATAATATACAGAACTGTTGGATGTAGAATGTCAAGATGTTTGTCAAGCTATATTCGTAGAAATTTGTTTAAGGACAGAGATAAGAAATTATTGTAGAAGAACTACTTTAAATAGCTGCCATTTTAAAATGAATTTAAAGTTTGTGTGTAATAAAAAATGTGGATGACTTACACGTTTGCAAAGGTCAAGATTTAACCTTGTGGTGGTGCAGCTTGTTAAGGTCTGATAACGGCTTTTCAAAAAGTTTAATACTTGTTCTGTACATTGAGTTACTCTCGTTAAGAGTATAGCCTTCACAACCATACTCACAGTGTTTGGTAAACACTGTCATGCTTTGCGACACTAAAATATTTACTTTTCATATTCAGGTTATATTCAGGTCATATACCAGTCGCTGAACCAACGGCGAACCCAAGAGTCCAGATTTAAACATTTATAAAATTGTAAGTACAAAATTCCCACACAAGTGTAAGAGAGTGGAGTAGAGAGCAATTAAAGAGTTTTTGGAGTTCAGCTAGTGTGCATTTTATGAACGATGTTTCTTATAAATAATCTTGATAATTACTTCCGAGGATAAGCGTTGATTTAAAGCTTAAAGGGATACTTAATAAATGATGAAAGTTTTCAGAATGAAGCGTCTAGTATAAAGATTCTTTTCTTTAAAAATATTTTCATCGTGTTGAAAGTTTTTAATTACTTTACTTCAAGGGATTTTCTTATTCCATTTCAATGAATTTTAATATATTTAAATTTACCGATAAGAAAGATAATTTATAGTTGAAGTTTTGATTTTAGAAGACATTAATTTACTCGTTAGTAACAACAGAAAGTTTTGTAACACAATCTATGAATTGTTTGATCTTTGTTATAGTTTAAAAGATCTAATTTTTTGTTACTTAGATTGTTCCATAATTTGTTTTTATTTGATATCAGTTAGTCTATTAAACTAGGAATATATTAAAAACTAAAAAAGAAACTTAACCATAGTTAAAGCTAGGGACGAGCAGTCATCACTACTGGAACATATACAAATGAGGAGAATTAAAAACACCAGAACACAAGAGATGACTGATATAAATTTGTGTCTAGTACTTATGATTATTATTGATTTATTTTAATTGTATTTCTCAGGGAGAAATAATAAAAGTTAAATGCTGTTTTGGTAGTGTTAGGAAGTTATTTTTATTAGGCCTGTGTTCTTTATGCTCAAAAATCAATGGTTCAGTTTTGCAAGATTCTCTTTAATTTTAATTATCTAAACAATCGCAATAACTATATACGTTTATATCTTCACAATTTTGATCTTATCTCTCCTAATCTTAAAAGTGTGTCCAATCAATTACAATATGAAATATAAATCCAGAATGGTTCCAACTGTTACTACGCTACTGTTTACTTTACGTATTAAACAATTACACGCTTTTCATTACACAATGATTTGCTCACCTTTCTTGTATAGTTCTTTCAACGTTGCTCTCTGGAACTATCGGGTTCTCTCTCATACTCGCCAACTATGGCTATCTTCCGAACACCCTTCGTGCAGCGATTCCTCCTGTGATCCAAAGACCCCGTCTCGTTTTGTCCATGAGCTTATATAGCTCCCTCTTGTTTGTAACGTTGACTGCCTTTACAAGGTAACCATTTCATATTAATTATCGTTACACTTTTGTCTTTTGTAACAGTTGCTCTTCATATTGACTTTAATATTGCTTTTATTTATCTATCTTCTAACTAAAACTATCCTAATTCCTAACAGTAGCTTGCTTGTGTATTGTGTATCCATCGATGATCGTAAACTCTTTAATGTTGACAGTTTTGTCTGAATTTGCCACCACCACTGGCTGCTTTCGTTGGCAGGTGGCCCAATTTTCTTTTTCGGCAGGTACAACAATTATCGTACACAAGTAAAGGACTATTATTTCTATAAGGATAATATTAGGCCACCCGACAGCGAGAAACATTCGCCTAACTTTATTTCAAGTTATAAACTCGATATATTTTAAAATTTATAAGCAATTTTACATCTAAGATTAATATGAACAAAATATTTTATTACTTTGATTATAATTCTAAGTTATATTGAATTATGCCATTATCATATTATTTTTTACACTAAATCTTAATAAATGACTAACTATTTTTCTAAGGGAGTAAGCGTAGGTGTTTATTATGGTTTTTAAATATAAAGTACCCAGAAAAGTTGCTAAAACAAATATATATATATATATATATATATATATATATATATATATATATATTATATATATATACACTTAATTTCTTATGCGTTTTTTTTTGTTCCAAATTTGTGTTGCAACGGTTGAATATACAAGTATTTTAGACTTTTTTTTATTTATTATTATTATTATTATTATTATTTAATCTCTACGCTGTGGTGTCAAAAAAAAATTATTTGTTTTTCGATAAAGTGAATTAGAAAATGAATATTTCGTTCAAAGTTAGAAAGAAATACCACTTTAAAACATGGAGTTAACATGCAACTATTATTACGTAAAGCGTTACGCGGTCATTTAACGAAAACTAAACTGATTATCTTGATTGTAAAACTTAGTTTAGGATAACACACTACAACTGAAATGTTAGTTTTGTGTGTCGCCTTAGCAATTAATTTTCTTCAATGATTACAATTAATATGAAAATATAATATACTAATAAAATAATCAAAAAAAGTTAAGTAATTTATTACTTTATCTAAACTTCATATTAATATTTAGTATAAATAAATATAATAATAAAGCGTAGATTCATATAAAGCGAAAAACCTTCCTACATACATTCTCACAAGGCAATATATTAATTTTAATTAGGATGGGTGATTTCCTATATATTTAGTTTTTGAAGACAGCGGTAATTGTTTTTTTTTTTTTTGTAACAATTCTCTTTTCTCTTAATTTATAGCAATTGCTTTAATAACACAAAAGAAAATGAAAACGATTTAAAAAACAAATAATGTGTACCTAAATTACCTAATTAATATAAAAAGAAAGAGAATTTACCCAACTTTAAATTCCATTGTATGCATATTGTGTCCCAGGTTGTAAATAATCATTATATATGTTTATTTTTCGTTATTTATATGTACCCGTCGTATTACCTAATTCGGTCACTCACCACTTTCAAAAATGAATCCTGAGCGTTGGTTTAGGACGCGTTTATGACACAAAGGAAGCATGTTCATTCGCTATTTAATTTTTTTGTTTTTGAAATACAGGGTCATTGGTCCATATTCTCTTTTTGACTGACAACTATAGAACTAACATTTGTAATGATAAATATTTTTTCTTGGTTTTTATTTTGTTTGGGACTGGGTGATTTTGTGAACTGTTTACTATCAGTATTTTGGGAAAAAACATAATAATATATATATATATATATATATATATATATATATATATATATATATTACGATAAAATATTTTACAATTGACGACGAAACTAATTTCTTTACCAGGGATATTTTAGTAATACAATAATGAAACCACACATGAAGTATGAGCAAATTTGACCTTGTAATTTAAAAAAATATACTTATGATTTTGGTGTCGCTTTTATTAAAACACATCCACGGTCACAGTTTTGTACAATGTTAGTCCTTAATCTTTTTTAATTTTTATTTTACTTCAGTAACACCTAAAGTTTTGTCTAAATGGTGTTTATACATACAAATGATTTATGAAGGGATTTGGAGATATTTTTTAAAACAGTTAAAATAATAGAAAGACACCAGTCATAGCTGGATAAAAATAACAAACCTTTTTAAACACCCCCACTCTCAAATACGTTGGAAACACGTTAATCTAAAAAAACAAAAAAAAAAAAAAAACAAAAAAAAACGATAAAAAGGTTGTTGAACAAATTGTATATTTTTAATGATGTTACCAAAACTGGGTGAACGGATATAAAAACATATTTTTAAATAGCACTTTTTAAATTTTTTATTTCGACTCTAATTAACCATGTTCTTCCTTAATAATTCCGTCTTGATTTAAGTTTTGGGTGATTGTATGCGAGATAATGACATGTGTTCAATGTTATAATCAAAACCCAAAAAGTCTTAATAGTAACGGAACGAAATTGCAGCAGTCTGAAGTCATACCACTTTATTATCGATACCTAGGTGTTTCAATAAGACACACCCTACATATAAGACCGTCATTCAGAAGTATAGTTTATGCCAAATTTGTGTTTGGTGTCTACACTGTACTCAAGGTTGATATTCCTTAATAAACCATTGAAATGACCTTGCCACTAGTCCCAAGTAAGCCTTTATACTATTACTTTGCGTTATGTCAACAATGTCGCTTTCCAAAGATGTACGTGTTAATTCCAGTACAAGTTTTACAAACGAGTGAGAGATGAAATTCATTTAAATTTTCATTAAATTGCAGTTCCTAACAAATTAAGATACTTTTGTATAGTTAGTACATTTTGTGATAAAAGTTCCGTATACTAGGTCAAAGTTATTGTTGCCAGATCGCTCATCATTAATTATCGACATTCTCGATGAGGTATCTTAGCGTTTAACTTGTTTCCGAGAACATTGGTGAGAAAGTATCTACACGGGCTGAACTGTACAGGGCTACAAGAAAGCTAAAACTGCACGCTTACCTCATCGATGTCGTTAAAAACCGACTGCGAAAAACGTTTAACGGTTTTGTCGCTGATTTCGAGGAATTATTTCAGCTAACGAAATGGGATCGTGTTTATTATAGTGGCAAGGCGTAGTTATATAAACAACCAAAAAAGTGGAATATGGAAAAGTGATAACAATCCTCACGGTTTTATAGAACGAGTGTACAATTTCTGTGTCGTGTTAATATTCCTGTAGTCATGTGACGGTGCCTTTACTTTTAGATAAAACGGTCATTGCGAAATTTTCGTGATTAATCTAACAATTTCTTGGATGTTAATAAAAGACAGCATTGGCTTCAACAGGATACAGCTAGACCCACACTGCAAAAGAAGCAATGACTATGCTGCACGAATTTGTTGATTATTTGATTTCGAAAAATCTGTGGCTTTCGAGATCCCCGGATCCCACTTTTCCCGATTATTACCTTGGAGATATCTAAAAAGTGTGGTGATTCAAAACAATCACTGAACACTTTAAGACCTAAAAGAGAATATTGAAAGAGATATTTCCAACAAAAGAGAACAACATTAACGCGAGTTATTTTATATGTCATGAAACGTATACAAGCCTGTATCTAGGTTAATGGGAATCACTTATAGGATATATTGTAAAGGTAGAGCAATTGTTTGCATCTGATATAAAGATTATATACATTAAATATAACGATATTACACCAATACTAACAGGATTGCGTCCTTTATGAAATATCCGGTATAAATATAGACTGATAGATGGGAGTACTTGTTAGGATAAATTACACAAATTTAATTTGTCTATATTATTTATATATGAACAGGCGGTTAAAAATTACTTTAATTTGAAGTAGTTATACATTACGAGTTATAATTATAAGTTAATTTATACGCATTATAAATTGGGATCTGAAATAATACTTATTTCCGAAAATGGAATCTAATCAAAACGCGTTAAGTAGAAGTTGTATGACTAAGTTATGGAAGGCAGATATGAAGAATAGTAGCAGGAAAAAGGGTTAGCTTTGTAACAAATATCACAGTTCTGTCCGTAATTGAATATCAGACAATAGAAACATTGATTAAAATACCACTGCAATCCTCACAACGCATTAACAAAAAGAGTTTTATTTACGATAAGAGGAAGTGGTAGTTTCCTTTCAGCACTCTGTTTATAAATAGGCAAGTAAACATTATCTAAGTTGAAATAGTTACAAACTACAAACTATAGTTATAAATTGTGATCAGAAATACTACGTATTCCAAAACGGAATCTTACCAAAACGCGTCTAGTAGAAGTTAGTTATATGACGAAGCTATGGAAAGCAGGTACAAACATATGAATTATCGTAGCGGGAAAAAGGAGCACTTTTGTAACAAATATCACAATTCTTTCATTAGTAGACAACAGAAACATTGATAAAACATACTACCCATAACCTTCACATGCGTTTTGTATACGACATGATCTAACTCAGTAACATCTGGTCCTTATAATTCAACATATTGGTTATTCGTGTTACAAATAAATCAACATATTAATATCAGGGTAAATTCATAACAGGTTTTGGATCATTTTAAATAAATTTTCGTACCTTATTGTTCATTCAAATGTAATCGCTTATTTAAATAAACACCTGTGACCAAACTATTTTTGAGTACCGGTTAAAATGTTGATTACTTAATCAATGATTATGATAATTATGCATCAAGCATTCAGCAACTGGATGGATTAACGTTCTATGCAACTGTCTCAAGAGATAGAATGTATTGTAAGAGGGCCACCAGGTATCGCACTTCTCAATGCTCTAGAGGGCTCGCTCAGGGTGTAGAGAGTGATCATGTATTTTCTAGCAGCACAAGGCACTTGGAGGCAACATCCATACTTTGATATCCCTCTACTTTCTGTCTCGTTTTTCTCATCCTCCACGATTCTGTCCTTGAGTTTATCCCAAATTTTTAAGGATTATCCTTCATGGTAAAACACTAGTAGCAGAAGCTTCTTCCATATGTCAGTGGTACTTGGTATATGGTACTTCCATGTACCAGGAGCTTCTTCCATATGTCAGTGAGCATCGTCCTTCAGCAAACCCAGTGCTTTCCAGGTTGACTTAAACATATGGTGAACTTTTCCAACACCTTTAAGGAAGTTAAAAACACAGATTTCGGTTTCTATGCGGTGGTATTTGGAATCGGAAATGTTAGGATGAACTGTGAATACGTTACTAATCACTCACGATTAGTAAAACATAATTTTTATGGTAAATCTAACTAAAACTCAACTTAGTTTCAAACTATTATTGTTGCTTTTTGTTCTAATGTTGAAGTTATATGTTTAATAATTTTTTTTTTTAGAAGTATGTGTTATTTTTTAAAGTAAATCACATTTTCATAATTGGATTACATGTGTTAAAATTCACAACATTTTGGAAAATTGTACAATTTGTTATGAAGTCGGATTACTTTAATAGGCCGTTCATGAAATAATTAAAAATCGAGAGTTGAGTTGTAGTTATGAGTCTACGTTCATTATACATGTAATTTATCTATCTATGTATGTAAATCAGAAAGCACTTACATAATTTCAGATAATATTTTAAAACACACATGCAACTTTATTAACTTCAGAGAAATAAGGCAGTTGAGATAAAAACAAATGAATTAAGTTAGTCCTACTATAAAGAGAACAAATTACCGTATCTAGACAAATATCAGTTGAACCCACTGGAGATATGTCTTGAGATATATTCTTGGCGACGTCTGACGGTCTCTCTTCTCACGGGGTGCCTCTGTTCTTAACTTGGTGCTCTCAACAATTGACCGACTTCCTTTTCTTTCCAGTCTTTGCTTACATATCGTCTAGTGTTTCCCCATTACGTTCAGTGGTTTCTTAACATTTTATTTTGTAGTCCGACTATTATCGATACTTTGTTAAGACATTTATCATTTTAAAAAATTATATATTATATTTTAATAAATGAGAAATACGTGTAAATTATTTTCCATGCAAAGTTCGAGCACAAAATATTTGTTTATTTATTATTTATGCCAACCAATTATAAACTAGGCCTAAAAATAAGGACTTATCCTACTCAATTTCTTTTAGTGATTTGGTCACAACTACATGAAATAACACTAATATAAATACAAAAAAGAGGCATTACGAAAAAACAGTAATCTTCTAGTCAATACGTTTATCCAACATATAAACATATATACAAATCATTCAAACTGAATCACAAACATTATTTTCTGTAGAAGTACATAAAGGTTAGTTTGGGTTACACAAAATGTGTTTAATTGGTTTATCGACACAAACTCAATAAAGCTAAATCTCAGTAGTAGCTATTTTTCTCTCGTGTTTGTGTCGACTGTGTAACCTAGAACTGAGAAAACATTATGTACCGTAATTTTTTCTTTGTGTCTTTAGGGGTCAGACCCCTTTGTCAGACCATTGTCTTTTTTTGGGGTTAAAAAAACACATATGCTCATGTTGAGTTATTTTTAGGTGCTTTAAACTTAGTTTTAATTTTTAAATTAATTACATTTGCCCCTTAACGTATATCTCAATCTTTACGAATGATTTTCACCATTGCATTATGAGAAATTACTCGTAGCACTCTGCACGGGCCAGCGTACTGTGGTGCCAATTTATTTGTTTACTCGTGCATTTATTCAGTACTCAATCACCTACTGTCGTATATTTTTCTTGTCTTGTCTAATCTTTGTATGGATTTCAGTGCTGTTAGCGTGTCGGTTCAAACACATGTAGCAGGTAAAATGGGGAGTATCCTGTGGATGCATGAGATGCTAATGTTGTACTGATTTGTGTCAATCAGTCTGGTTGTCATTGACGTAGCAACGTAACATATCGTTCAGCATCGCATTGTATCGTTCTGTCATTCCTTGGCTTTGTGGCCTATATGCGTTTGAGGTCCTGTATGTAGTCTTCTATCATTGTTTGTGGGAATTTGCAACAAAATGGGTTCCGCGGTTACTTTGTATTTCTGCCGGCATCCCATAACGTTGCAAACTATCCTACAGAATAAACTTCGCGATAGCTTACTTATCCGCCTTATCCGTTACAATTTTTTGGTGTTGTCTGTTGCTACTATGTATGCTTTTTTGTTAGATCTGGGCGACAACTAACCATCAGTCCATAGTTAGTGGGACAGGTGGTACAGTTGACTAATAACCCTGCTGGTTATTTGTCTCCACGTATTCATTGTTCGCCATGATGCTCGCAATTGTGTTTTGTTAGGTATTGTTAGCTAGTCTTATTCCAAATAAATATTCGTCTTCCAATTGTAGTTTCTCGAAATGTAAAGTTTTGATGTTGTTTATTTGGAAATCCTCTTTAATTTATAGCAATTCTATTTCCTGCTTCCGGATTTTCGCTGAGACTATCGGGAATCTCATTATTGTCCTTGGTTTGTGATTTATATAAAAGTCGTAACTTACCGATTTTAATGCTAATATATTTAAGTTGGAACTGAGATACTTGATATTTCTAAAGTACTGTAAACTCGGATGGTAATTGAAAACAATGAATCGGCATCCATACAAAAATGGTCTGAAATAAGTTACTAATACTCAGTAGTTCAATCTCTGATACATTCCATCTGTGAGACGTTTACTTACGTAAGCAACTGGTCTAAGTGTACCATCGTTTTGATATTGAGACAAAACACCTATTCTTTGTCTACTCGCCTCGCATGTAGAAATTCTCTTGGTTTCCCTATTCTCATTGAAATTAACTAAACTTTAACTTACCTAGTACTATGCCACACTTCGTATGTGTACAGAATACGGAAGGAGAAGCATGCCCAAAACCTTTTTGACAACTTTATAAATAATAAAACGTTAAAAATATCGTTATTTAACTGTATATAATAAATAAGGCCCTATAAAAATTTTCTATATTGATGAAAAATATAATTGTATATCAATTCGCAATTATGCTATTAATTTGAATTATCACTGCTTTGTACATTTGTATTAGTTGCATAGTTTACTTAGATTGACGCAGGGAATTTGTTAACGTCAAACTATTTAAAAAGTCTTGACTCATCAACGTCCATCTCAAAACTTTGGAAATATAAATATTAAAATTGTTTTGAGTAATGTTTTCAAGAAGTATCGACCAACACAGAAGCGATCTTTCTAAATCTACATGATATTTTACACATATGCCCGGTTCGTATCATCAAAAGTATTACTCTTATCATCAGTATATAAAAGTATGACTGTAAGTGGTCTAAGTTAGTAAAAAAATGAATACATTAAAATGTTAAAGGAGTCAAATTTTAACACTGGAGAGTATGCATTCTGACTCATATTTGGATACGAATCACATAAATTTGAGTGATTTATACAAACTAAACTTATAAAATAACAAATTTGTTAAGCTATTTATATAAATACACCGTGAGATTACATAATTTCCTCCCTCATTCAACAAGTTATTTCCAACGCAAGATGTATCATACATCCCCTTGCCAACCTCTAGCTTTATAAATTTTAACAACAGTCGACTCCAGTTCTTCTTTTTCTGTTATTTCATAATTCTGTTTTACACAATAACCTAAGACATTTTTAACTGTGGTACTTTGTTAAATGGAAAATGTTTGTGGGAGGAAAAGAATTATTACACGAGGCAGAATTGTGAGGATGGGGGGGGGGTGAAAGTAAAGTTACTGAGGTTTGATAAAGTTATACAAAACTTTTTTTTCATAAATTTCAAAAGGCGCAGAACTCTAAGCATGTAATTAAAACAACGTTGCAAACTTACATTTATTTGTTGTGACTGTTTTTTAACATAATTAAAAGGCGTTTGGCACGATCATGTCTAATAAATTAACACAACTGTTATATAAAGACATATAACAGTTTCTGAACTCCATACTTCTTTTTATTATGTACAGAGTGTTTCTAGTTACTATTTAAAAACATATTATAGAAGAGAGAAGTATAATGTAACAATTACTAACGAGGTTCATCGTCTAGTGATGCGCGGCCTTTTTCTTAACGCGACCATTTGACTTTTTATCAGTATTTTTGTTTGTTACATAGTTACAGCCGAACTTGTTGTATACCAATTGTTATACGATTTAGAATTCAAGTTCTTAACTCCTAGGCCGAAAGATATACGTTTAACGTTCATATTATTTTTCTTTTTTAAATGTTGGCCGTTCCAAACAGTTATTGCACTTTTCCAAAGCAGGGATGTCTCTGTTCCAACTAGTAATACTGCGTTTACTAGTTAATCCAAATTATTTAATATAATAGTGTGAATGAGACATAACGAAAAAAAAATCTTCAAATGAAAAACGAAATTAGGTTTTTTTCAAGTCACTATAAAATAAAAATATCAAAAAACATTATTTTTTTAGTTTCGTTTATTAAATTAATTTTTGAAAATTTTCTTAAGAGTTACAGAAATATTAATTAAATGTAACATTTATTTCATTTTGATCCCGATTAAATGCTATTACTTCTCCCTGTGAATCAAGTCCCAATGTACAATGTTGTGGTATTATTTACCGTTACCATTCTATGAGGTCTATGAATATTCTTTTGAATCACGTCACGGCACTAAGTAGTATCCACTTTGGGTTTACAAGAACGAATTTATTAAATGTATTAAAATTTGAAACAGAGTGGTCTAATGTTTACAGAAAACTTGTACTTAAATAATAATGAAAATGAAAATTACTTTTTTTTGTTTGGTTAATTATTTGAAATACCAACATTTGAATACATGTCATGCCTATATCATTAATTTATCTGTTTATTTGATACTAGCTGATGGCCTAAGTTTTACCTGGGGATAGAGTTGAGATTGTTTTATAAAGAAATATTTTTTTTAGCACAACCCTAATGATGGTGCTATGGAAATAAATTAAGCCCAAATACAGCAACACACCAATTTTGATCTAAACCGACTCATAAGTAACAAAGATATGATACTTCTTTTAGGGGTAAAAACACCCTTGGAGTGGAACATTTTCAAAACCTTTTCTTAGTACAAGTTAACAAACCTACTCCAAACCATGTTAAAAAATTCATATCTCTAGGCTTCTTGGATTCAGAAATTTCGTGATCAGTCAGTTGGTTTTGACTTTTCAATATACAGAAGAATGTATCGTCGGATTGCATACATAATAATGACAGTTTCTTATTATTTAATAAAGATCCATTGGATACTTTTTTTTTATATAGGCCTATGTTTAGTAAGTTTTTGTCCATGAAATGTTTTTGTGATATACTCACCACAAATACTTATTTATCTTTGTATGTAAGACACAAAACGACAATGGAGAGGAAATTCTACAAACTTACAAAGAGATTGTAATGTGACATGAATACAGAACGTGAGAAAGCAAGATATGCTCTCTCATTCAACAAGTTAATTCCAACATAAGATATATCATACATCGCCATGCCAACCCCAGCGATTCTAAATTATTCTTAACAGTCGACCACGGTTTTTCTAAGACAACTTTTGCTAAGATACTTTGTTTTATGGGAAAATTTTACAGAACGAAGAAATTATTACATGAGGCTTACTTGAAGGGGTTGAAATAATAAATGATAAAGTTATACAAAACTTTTGTATAATTTCAAGAAGCGCAGTACTTTAAGCATGTAATTAAAATATCGTTGTAAATTTACATTTACTTGGTGCGACTGTTTTAAAACACAAATATAATGAAAAAGCGTTTATCACTTTAATTCATCTTTCCATTTTAACTTTTGTATACAATTTATACATCATTACATTAAGTTTAAATTAAAACCGTGGTACTTCATGTCTTGCGCAAAAAACAAAACCTTGATGCCGAATACATTAGTTTTGAATAACGATATTTTAATGTACATACTGACAGTTTATTTTGTTACACGATATTTTCAGTTAAAGATTATAATATCTGCTGTCTGTGCAGTGCTCACAGCCTAAACATTTGTCCTGATTTTTATAAAATTTGGTGTTTGAGAATATTTTGACCACATCTTAAATCATTATTTAAATTTTATAAGTCATAATTTGGGGGTAACTGTTATAATATAAAATCACAAAAATTCAATTTCATGAAGATCAAGTGTTGCCAAATTTTGTTCAATGCTATCTCTAAGAATCCAAACATTTACTTATTGGTGACGTCTTCCCAAAAACACCGGTTCAAGATTTGTCGGTAAGAAACAACAAATACCTAATCTGTTAGTAGAGGCTCTACCCATTTCGTTCTATTGTTATTGGTATGTGATGATAAATTACTCAAATTCCTGTGCCATATTTCAGGTAAAAGAAAATCATGGTTATGAATACGAAGAGTTCCGGGAAATAACGAAAACCTACCTTGACAGTCGTTATTCAAATATTGAAGACGATTTACGCTCTGTACAAGTTTATTGCAGAAAGAGTCTCATGCTTAGATTCTATTTAAATAAATGTTTTTAAATAATAATACAAAAACAAACAAATAAGAAATTAACATAAAGTTGTAAGAAGAGGAACTCCAGTAACAATTCCTTTAGGGATACACTAGGAAAAACTACTAATAAATAAGTTAAAATTATTTTTCTTTAGATCAAAACAAGAGACGTTTTTGAGGTTAAATCTATAAATATCATTTTTATTTCTTTGAAGGGTATGTGATACAGTTGGTGTATCATCCTAAATATTTAAATTAGAAGAACACATGCTTACTCTGAAACAGATTGTGAATGTTGTATGAAACATTTGCGCCATTCATACAGATACGCTGGGGACTACATGATTTCCCCCCTGATTCAACAAGTTAATTCTACCGTAAAATTTTTCATACATTCTCTTGCTCTGCCCTAGGTTTCTAAATCTTAACAACAGTTGACTCCAGTTTTTCTTTCTTTCATAATTCTGTTTTACACGATAAACTTTAAGACAACTTTTGCTGAGATACTTTGTTAAATGGGAAAAGTTTACAGTACGAAGAAAATTATTACATGAGGCAAACTTGGGAGAGGTGGGTGGGGAGGGGTGGAAGTAATAACTGATGTTTGATAAAGTTATACAAAACTTTTTTTATAAATTTCAAGAGAACGCAGTACTTTAATGCAATTAAAACAATGTTATAAATTTACATTTACTTGGTGCGACTGTTTTTAAACACAAACGTAATGAAAAGGCGTTTGACACTTTGATTATGTGCTAATTCTATCATTTTAATTTTGGATACATTTTATACCTAATTGAATTAAGTTTAAATTAAAACTGCAGAATTGCATGTCTTATACAAAACTGTACATATTGTGGAATATATTTACATACTTGTTTTTTTAACTTATAAAGTACATATTGATCTTCTATTACTTTATAAGGAATTTTTAGTTAACATTTAAAAATATGCTGAAGTATTCATGAGTAAATGTGATTGGTATAATTCATTTGGACATTAGCCATAGTTTATGTACCAAAATATATGCATCAATTGGCGTTATCCACGTCTTCTTCCTGAGTATCCATTACCTTTAATTGTTTTCTTATGGGAAATAGACGATCTTCCTAATCAAAATATCCGACATAAATTGAAGTTAAAAAAAAAATCTTATAATTAAACAAAACATTATAATTAATTCTTATTAATGTTGTTGTTTTTGTGTGTTTTTTTGCTTCAAGTCCGTTAGAGTAATGAAAACTGAGGAGTAGGTAACTTACGGGAAAACGCAAAGCCATCAACTGGGTTTGGTCCTGCGCAACCCTTTGGTGGTTCATTAGTCTGAAATACGGCGAGATAATTGCAACCCCTTTATCAATTGAGCTACATTGCTCTCCTCTAAATGTTGTTTTAGGCCTTAGAAAGTTAGGTAATAAAAAAAATAAAGATTTACACTTAATTGAATAAATAAATAATTTGTTCACTTACTCATCCACCAATCCAAGTATTAAAAGATATTCGTAGCAAAAATGTAAATTCTGTAGTTATCCGTCAACAAATGAATATGAGCGTCCTTTTAGATATATATTAAACGTTATAGATAATTTAAATAAACCAAACATTTCTTGCCATAAAAAAAATCGTCCAAAGCGTAAATAATGTAATCCATGAAAACTAGTTTAAATGGTTTAACTAGGTGGTGATGGTTATTTTTGTTTATTGTAAACTATCGAGATCTCTACTCTCTCTCTCTCTCTCTCTCTTCTCTCTCTCTCTCTCTCTCTCTCTCTCTCTCTCTCTCTCTCTCTCTCTCTCTCTCTCTCTCTCTCTCTCTCTCTCTCTCTCTCTCTCTCTCTCTCTATCTCTTTCTCTCTCTCTCTCTCTCTCTCTCTCTCTCTCTCTCTGTCTCTCTCTCTCTCTCTCTCTCTCTCTCTCTCTCTCTCTCTCTCTCTCTCTCTCTCTCTCTCTCTCTCTCTCTCTCTCTCTCTCTCTCTCTCTCTCTCTCTCTCTCTCTCTCTCTCTCTCTCTCTCTCTCTCTCTCTCTCTCTCTCTCTCTCTCTCTCTCTCTCTCTCTCTCTCTCTCTCTCTCTCTCTCTCTCTCTCTCTCTCTCTCTCGAGATTAGACACAGTCATCGTTTAAGTCTCTAGTCGTCACGTATAATAAACATGTAGACCAGTATCAATGTAGAATTTAGAATAAAACCAGTAGAACAAATTTTGTATGTCACATCATGGACGATTCTTTGGTTTTGTGAGGGTTTCCTCGAAACGGCCATTTTGAGTAGGCGGAGCCATTTACAGTCTTAATATTTTATCAAAATTTGATCAAAAAGTTACAACCGAATTGTGGAAAATAATAATAATAATAAATATATATAATAATTTTATTAATTCAGTATGGAGCGATACAAGGCAGTAAGGAGCGGTCAAAGGCGAGTTTTATTAACAAATATTCCAAATAGTGAGAGTGGAAGGGAAATTAATTTTGTTTACTGAAAACACTTCAATATTTTTTGATGATGAAAATTGGGACAATTCACATAATGTAACAGTTAGAAACTTCATTTAATAAACATAAATTTAATTTTAATTTCTAACATTTCTAGTCACGATTCATGTCCACGCACATGTTTTTTCCATGTGGGCTCAAATTGCTATAATTATAAATGTCAAGCGTATTTTATTTTAATTTTTGATTTACTCGAAGTTAAATTTTTAGTATTTTATTTTATGGTTTCGTGTAGAACGGTAATTTACTTAATATTGTGTTAATAAGAGAAAATGAAATACAACTTTAAAAAAACTTGAAAAATGGTAAAGACACTACGCTGGCGCCTTTTTCTTTGCCTTAGTTTGAAAGCGGTGGAATAATAAATACACCTTATCTATACATACACACACAAGATGTATTACATATCTATCTTTTATATAAACCAAGTTAGGTAAGCTTACATATTTACTTACTTTATTTTGATAGATTAAAATGTTGTGTTTTGGCTTGTGAGCTTTAACTTTAATTTAAACTGTGAAACCAGAGCTTGAGAACCTTTGAACTAAATAAGCTGTAAGAGTTTGCTTTGAGTCTCTTACACTCTTACACTAAGAAAAGTGTGTTAGGTAACTACTCCGTTGGCACATAACCGCTTTCGTTTAGATGACTAGTGTGTGGTCATGTTTCAAACTTGGTTTTGTCTTTTCTTTTTGTAGTGTGTAGTTCTGTCGAGTTTTGGTTCTTCCCATCGTGTTTCTATACAGTCTTGGTTATGTTGCTCGCTCAGGCCAATGTTTAGCCCAGAGTTCCTTTCTTACGTTACTAGTTTTCGTTTCCAACTTCGTCTTACCATGGTAGTTTGACCATTTTCCTGTTTTATTTGTTCTTGGTAGACCTTAGACCAATAACCACTCTAGGTAATCAACATTTAATAAGTTATTATAATAAACTGTTTGGTGGATATACATTTAATTATAAAATTAACTCCACGCAACAGAAAATGTAGGAAATATGGTCTAAGCCGATAGCTTACCCTCACACACTTCTCCATATAAAAACAATAGTGACAAACTCAGATTCATTCGGTAGTCCTCTCCGGGAATCCCGAGGAAGCCATATCTCGAAACTTATCCTGGTATTTTATAAATTATTAATTCCTGTGGGAAAATTCCCAAAATTATTGAAGAATGTCGAAGTCCTGTTACTCGGTGCGATACACTACACAGAATGCCACTATAGGCTTGCCGTCTCGATCAGCGGGTGACAGTTGATCCCCAGCCTTCTAGATATCATGCGGCCGGTGATCCCGATTACAATTAAGATTGCAATTTGAACAGCATACACAAGACGAGGTCGAGTGACTGTTCGTCAGAACGAGTCACAATGCAAACTGTCGAACATCATGCATTAGTTAGCAGACTTCTAAATAATTTGTACCCCTCATATTTTCTTCTGAATTATTCAGAATATCTTGTGATGAATGAAATATCTTTTTATATTTTCGTCTTTCCTATAACAAATAAAGGAACAAAAATTCACTAATAAAGAAAATTACATTATTTTCTCTTCTCACCTCTAAATAAATGTTGAGACATGTTGGTTAGATTTCTACATATCTACACTTTTGTTTTATAAATGGGTGTGTTAGCACAAAATTTCATTTTTATTTTTGATTAGTTCAACAAAATCCATTTTCACAACTAAGTTACGTGGCATCAACTACCATGTTCCATTTTCTTCATCTGCTTCTCCGATAATTTTTGACTTCGGTTGGATGACTTCTGCCTGTGCGTGACTGGAATTATAATCGTCCTTTGAGTGGGAATTGTTACTTTTAACAGTCAGCAGCTGTGTGTAGGGTCTGTTTATCACCCCCTCTTCTCCATTATCCTGTTTATAACTATTAGTTTGAATAACACAAAATGACTATGCATTATTTCCATAGATTTCGTGTTCTTCAAACAAATGGGCACAATTCTACTGCAATCCTACATCCGATTGTTTTAACAATTTGAATATTCGATAGGAAATTTAAAGAACTACAAAAACGTTTCTTAACATGTTTCATACAAATTTGCTGTTAATGAGTTGTTTAGATTTAGAAAAATTAATCAGTTGCCATTTTGAAACGGGTTATTAGTTTAGGTTGGATTTTAAAATGTTATTTACCTTATTAGGTACCATGATAAGTTTCAATAATTCATTCCGTAAAAACATTCTGAAGTTAAAAAATATTAAATGAAAAAAACAAAATTGCAGGTATCTGGAAAACTATGCAATTCCGGACACATGTTTAAATATTTATAACACTTTAGGTACAAATTTCATACATAGTAGAAAGTTAATTACAGATCATTTGCAGTGATCCTGCGTTTGTAGTGAGTTCAACTAGTCTGAATATTATGAACGATGTTCCTTATATATACTTTAGATAATAAGCGTAGATTTAAAGCTTGAAGGGTTACTTGTTTCAAATTCTCTGAATGAAGTGTCTCTCTATTATAGAGAGTCTTTATTTAATAATATCTTCATTGATTTGAAATTTTTTAATTACTTTACTTAAAGGGATTTTCTTATTCCATTTCAATGACTTTTAATATATTTTAATTTTGATGATAAGAAATATAATTTTTAAATGAAGTTGTGATTTTAGAATGTATTAATTTATTTGTTAGTAACAATAGAAAAGTTATTAAAAATATCCTATGCAATTGTTTGACCTATGTTATAGTTTAAAAAATGTAATTTATCTTGAATATTAAAAATTTGTTTTTATTCGATTTAAATTAGCCTATTATCCTGGGAATATATTAGAAACTAAACCTAAAACAGAAACATAACCATAGCTAAAGCTAGGCACGATCAGTCAACATATACAAATGTGATCAGGTGAATCAATAACACCAGAACTATACCTTAACATAAGAGATGACTGACATTATTATTACTGAATTATTTAAATTGTACCTCACAGGGAGAAACGAAATAACAAAAGTTAAATTGCGGTATGAGTAGCTTGCTTCGTACATTTTGTATCCATCGATGATTTAAACCTAGGAATGCTGTCTTAATTAATTATAAAACGAAATTTGCCACCACCACTGGATGCTTTTGTTAGCAGATAGCCAAATTTTCTTCTTAGGCATCTGCATCAATTATCCTACACAAGAATTTGTGTTCAGTTTTCTGAATAAGGTGACTTTGACCTGGCAGCAAGAAACACATGCCTAACCTTATTTCTTGTCAAGTGATAACTCGATATATTTTTTAAATTTATAGGCAATTTTATATTTAAGATTAACACGAACAAAATAATTTATTACTATTGGCTTTGATTATAATTCTAGGTTATATTAAATTATGTCATTATAACATTCTTATTTTTAGAAAATATTAATAAATGACCAACTTTTTTCTAGGGAAGTAAGCGAGGTGCTTTTCATGGTATTGTTTTATAAATTCTAAATTCTCGGAAATGTCAATAGAACAAATATAGGTTAATAGGTTAAATAATGTGAATAGGAAAATGAATGTTTTGTTCAAAAGTTTGAACAAAATACCACTTTAAAACGTGAAATGAAAATGCATCTAATAATACGTAAAGCGTACCGTAATGATCATTTAACAAAAATCTAACAGCTGACTATCATGATTTAAAAAATATATATTGGGATAACACTCTACAGTACAGCTGAGATAGTTGGTTTGTGATTTGTGTTAGAAATGCATTTTCGCCTATAATTAAAATACTGCACAAATGCCACACAATCGCTCTTCCATTTAAAACGACACAAGAATATAGGTACTATTAAAATAATAATTATAAAGAAATTAGTTAATAGATAATTTTATCTGAAATTCATGATATTGTTTAGCATAAACAATTAATAAACTGTAGTATAGATTCCAAAACCGTTCATAGATACACTCTTACAAGGCGACATAATAATTTTACTTAGTACGGGTTATTTCCTATATTATTAATTTTTTTTGACAGCATTTATATTAACAATTTTTATTACTCTTTATTTCACCAATTGCTAAATAAACAACTCTTCCCGATTTTTACCTCTGGAGATATGTCAAAAAATGTGATCACAAACAATCCCTGAACACTTAAAAACTTAAAGCGAATATTTTAAGAGAAATTTTTTAAATTATAGAAACTTTGCTGCGAGTTGCTATAAATGTTACGAAACGTATTTAAATTGAAGCCTCTATTCAAGTTAATGAAAATCACTTTCAGCATCACTTTATTGATGCAGTAAAGCTATTGTTTGTATAAAGATTATATACATTAAAAGTTACGAGATTACACAATTACAAGATAAATGAGTTGCCTCCTTTATGAAACACCCAGTATAAAAATAGACTGATGTAATAAGCGGGGACATCACTTCTAAGCTATATACTCTTAAAGACACAAATTTTAATTTGTCTATATTACTTTTACAGGGTTGCTGAAAAGCAACTTACCTCCCTCTTTTATTTCTTCAATGTTTGGAAATTTTAATTCTGTTTGGGGCAATCTCTTTAGGTGAGAGGGGCATCATATAAAAACAAAAGGATATTTTAATTGTGAGGTTTAGAGGATGGAGGGTTGTTCATACATTTCAAATTGCATACATTTCAAGGTATAGTCTTTTTGATGTCTCATTTTAAACGAATCTGTAATAAAAGAAAATGACACAAAGAAAATTATATTCTGAACACTCAAAACAAAATGGCCGTCAAAAAAGTTGTTTTATTTACGATAGAAGGAGGTGATAGTTTATTTTCAGCACTCTGTATAAGAACAAACAAGTAAACAATTATTTTAAGTTAAAGTGTTTAAAAACTACGGTTTATAATTATAAATTAATTTCTGCGAATTCTAAATTGTGGTTATAAATAGTACTTATTTCGAAAACGGAATCAAATCAAAAGGCGTTAAGTAGAAGTTATATGATAAAGCTATGGAAGGTGGATAAATAATATTAACAGTCGTAGCAGGAAAAAGAAGCTGTTTTGTAAGAAATTTCACGATTCTTTCTTTTATTTGAACAGCAGACAATAGAAACATTGAACCATAACCTTCATATAAGTTACATAATAGCATTATATAATTCTGTAAAATCTGCTCCTTATATTAAAAATATTGTGTGTTATGGTTACGAATAAAAATTTTAATTGCAGGTTTAATTCATAACAGGGTTTTAAGCAATATTCGTGTCCTTTCATATGGTCATTGGTCATTTTAAATAGACACTTATGATTAAACTATTTTTGATTACCAACTTTTTTTTTTTTTTTTTTACATAATCAGTAGTTTGAATATAAGCCAAACAATGTTATTGATTAAGTTGAATAAGAAAGTTCAATAAGTTCTCATGTATTCATTATTCGTAGAAAATTTATTCTTTGCGCTGCTTTTAACTTCAAAAAAATATAAACTCACCAGAATCTCAGTGGACGCTGGGTATTATTTCTTCATTACCTTCTACTCCGGTTCTTCATTGAGCTTGGGAATATTCTCAGCAAAGGCTAGACTCAAAGGGCTAGATTGTGTTGTAAGAGAGCTCCATCAGGTCTCGTTGTTCTCAATTCTTTAAGTAGCTCTTTCAGGGTCTAGAGGGCGATCAGATATTTTCAAGCAACATAAGGCACTTGGAGGATGAAATCCATTCTTTTACTTCCTTTATCGCCTTTTATGATTCTGTCCTTAAGTTTATCCCATAGTATTAAGGATACTCCTTCATTGTTAAACATCAATGCCAATCTTCTTCCATGGGATGGCCGCAGTGAGCATCGATCTCCAGCAACCTCAGTGCTCTCAAGGCTAACTGAAACATGTGGTGAACTTTTCTAACAAATTCTTTGAGGAGTTTAAATAACATAGTTTATAGAATTCCATGTATTAGAAGGCGGGGTATTAGTAGTTGGAAATGTTAGAATGCACTGTGGTTATCTCACACAACTTGACTGCTCTGGGTGCTCTAAATCGCCCTTCTCACGTTTCTTTCCACAATACTTGTTAGTTTTTCATACGTAGTACAATATTATACAACTGTAAAGAGGTTGTTATGTAATGGAATCAATCTACTTTAAGTAGGTCAAAGAAAACTACAAGAATGATTTGAGGTTAATTTATCTATAACATTGTCGGTTGCGAAGTATATAGTTCATTGCTTGAGTTTTTAGGAAGGCAAAGTATGCGGCCAAGGACCCACTGAACTAGTGATTCAGCGATCAGTTTCGTACAAGACACCTTATCGACCTCATTCCGCAAGAAAAAGTCGCCGGATCACTGCCATTGTTGGCAAATTAAAGAATACTATTTTCAGAGTTAGTTAGTTCTGCATAAGTTAAGTTGTTCGTGGGTGTTCCAGTGCATTGCATATTGATTGCCAAAATACTAATTATTTATTTGTAAGAGTCTTAAGATAACTATCGGAACTTAAAGCCGGATAACTTTCAGTCTTATATCAATTGATAAATGAGGAGGTACGTGATTTTTGTGTTAGGTATTCAATCTCTATTTTAAGCATTATTTAAGAGGTTAGGGGATCATTTTTTTCAAAACCATTGTTAGTGAACACCTAGGACTTATGAGTAGTCTTCTGTGAAATTTCAAGTTTTTACTTCACATCGTTTTGGACATAAAGTGATCCGTGGTATTTGGGTACCGGTAGTTTATTTATAGATTACATACTTACTATATCATACATTGCACGGAGATATGGATTCAAAAATTTTAGAAATGTTATATTATTTTAAAGATTTTACCTAACATATATTCTTGAATTGTTTCCTCATTTAATTTTTTTGCTAACATCAATATAAAATTATCGCATAATATGTAAGTTTTGAAGAATGTTGAAAGGAATGATAATGTCTGGAGAATTACAAATTTTAAGGCTGTAGAAAATTTAAAGGTAAAGCTGGCATTAAAACAAAAATATATTTATATATTTATGTTATTATTTAGGCAATGGGGTTTACCTTAGATTCCTCAGTCTAATAATTTTTTAGTACTTATTTTAATTCAGCCACTTTAAACTTAAATTCTTCATGATACACACAATTTACTTTCTTGGAGTAAGAGTCGGGCCAGAAATCAGTAGTCTGTTTTGCTCCACTTCAGGTATGTCACACTTCAGGATTAAGTGTTCTGCAGTTTCCGTGTGATTTACACAATACCTGCATTCAGGTTTGACATCCAAATCACCAGTTATGAGTCAATTATTTGCGAAGTTTTGAGTCGTTTTTGCGTTTCCGTCTATCTCCATCCAGATCTCACAGACGTACATGAGAACGGAGTTTACACATGTCTTAAACAGTCTAAGCTTTAGCTTTGGGCTCTGCTGACGACTTTTGTATTAAGCTTAACTTTGTAGCTTAACAAAAGTCCTTTAGGATTTTATTTCAATTTGTAAATAACTTCTTTATTTGTTACTCTAATACTCGACACTATGCTCCCCGATTAGCAAAATTCCTCCACAAGCTCCATTTCTTTCTCGTTATAATTATTGCTTCTTTAGATGTAATGTTTATTCAGATATTTTCTTTAAGCTCTATGATATTATATATTTGTAATTTTTATTAAATTTTGACTAGATTCAAATAGATTTTAGAAATGCAGTTAACACTATACCTAGCATTTTGAAAGATTCTTTTGATAAACTTTAATTGACAACAGAAATTTACAAAATTTTGTTTCTTGAAAGAATTTTGTTTATAAAATATTGGAATAGAAACACCGTTGTATTAGACATTTTAGATTATAAATTATTTTGAATAAAAATGATATTACTTGCTTAATTCGTTCTCTTAAAATGTAAAACGTTATCTGAATATTCTTTGTTAGAAAGCAGTTTAATCGAGAATATAATTTTTATTTTTAGGAAAAATTACTTTTTTTTATTTATAAAACTGATCATATCTATCGATTTGTAAAATGTCAGTTTTCAAGATTTTTTAAAACATCGCATGATATTTGGGTTGTTCAAAAATAGTGTAAAATGCTTAAATTCCAAAATGTTACCTCAGTAAATTTTTATGCAAATTGAGACGCAGTTTATCTCAAATTAATTACCATTTCACACAATTAATCATATCAAAATAATTAATAAACAAAATCATATGACATATTTATGTCCAGTTTGATCGTTCTTAAGTTATTCTTCAAAAAGAGATTTTAATCCTTTAGTTTTGAATTAAACTGAAACGATTTTTTTTAAATGGTAAAAATGTTTAGTAATTTATTTTAAGAATCACGACCTACTCCAATAATAATGCTCATAAATCAAACTTGATCGAAATCATTCTACATATTTGTGTTGTAGTGTACTGCACTCAAGACAGATATGATTTAATAAAACTTGACATGGATGTTTTGACTTATCACATACATTTATTTCTCTATAAAATCAACTCCATCGTAGGAACAAAGTATTTTTTATTTACATTTGATTCAATAGAAGCTACCTCGCTACGAAATTTTCACTTGATGTGATGACGTATATCTTTTTGACAACCTGACAACCAATTTAACAAAACTGAATTACATTAGCTGAGATTGCGTAACACGCGATATATCGAATTGAGGTTAGTTTAGGAGATTGCAAATTTATGTTTGCTTATTCGATATTTATTTGGGAGTGGGTTGGTATGTGTGTCCACGGGATGTTTTATATACCTAGGTTATGAAGAAATCATACACCTTTCAATAATTCCAATTTGAGATATGAAATTTCAATCTCTTGCACAGGTACTAAACAATCCCTAATATATAATTTATTTGGTCAAATTATAATAAAACAAGATGTATAATGAATTGGATTTAAATAAATGTAGCGTTTTTCCTTTTTTAAAATTATAATTTTCAAATTAAATTATTGAAGTAGAAACAGTAAAATCTATGATCTAACAATTTAACTTAATGAAAATGTTACAGGAAATTAATGTAAGGGAGACGTGACTATTCTAATCATTCTTTAATCACGACGCAGAAACTTTTATACTTTTAAGTACATGATAAAACATCTTAGTTTTTAAATTATCTAGTTTCGGGCTAAGTTTACTATAATGCGTCTTCATTATATTACACATAATGGTTTTGGAGGAAACTAGATAGAAATCATATTGAGGATAGAATTTTAGGAAAATATCGATAGAAGTGTAAATAATCACGTTTACTATTTACTATAGAAAGTAAATAACCGAAAATAAATTATATAAAAAGGTCACCTAATTAAAGTAAATAAAACGTGGTTTTAAATTTTCATTAAAGAAGATTTCCCATAGTTTTTGTAATACAGGGGATTGACATAGAGTTGGGAATGAAAGTTTTCCTTGCATCATGTTCCTCACAAAAAAACAACTATTTATTTGAATAAATCTTTCACAATTTTTCAAGATATCTGTAAACATTACTCTAATTTTTAATCGGTAATTCTATTTTTTATGAGTTATAAGAAACGTATTTTGGTGATTGTGACTTTTTGATGATTGTGATTGTGAGCTTTAACTCGACCATTTGTCACTTTGTCAAAATGGTTTCTACACAGTTACAACCAAGCACGTGTATAAACAGTTTAAATTTCTTTTCTTTTTTTTTAAACTAGGCCGAAATATTATATTTCATCACTAGGACCAAAAGTGAAGCATTTGAATACAATCTCAATTAAACAAAAATAGCGAGGTTCGAAAAGCTTCTTTCTTACTGCAAATAATGTAAGAAAATGATTTCGCAAAAACTAAAATGTCAAAAACTATTTACCTTCAAATCGATAGTAACAACTGTTTTAACGGTTATTTACAATCGAGAGTATCGGTTGTTTTATAGATGCTTTACAATTAATTCGTATAAACGAAGTAACAGCTGATGACTTCGTTTTTTGGTTCTAGGACTAAAAAGAAAAACTTTAGCCTCTCAATGCATGTATTGAAAACAGCTGTTTTTGAAGCAGTATTATGAAAATAAGTTTATTTTCAATAATGTTTTTCCGTTTTAAAAAGGTGGGACTTCCAAGGTTCCAAGGCATGGATGTGGGATATTTGACTATAAATAAAGTTACGCTCTACAGTATTAACTATAATAATGGAGTCGACTAGGTATATAATATAGTCAACGATAAGGAGTTAATAATACTTCAAATGATAAAAATGATATTTGAGATGTTTTCTATAATTTTTATCTGACCATCAAATAAAACCTTTCTCTCACTTGATATGAATTTTTAGCTTTTCAAGTTTCACAAGCTAAAAAAAATTAAAACTGTAGGCTTATTGGGTCCAGAGATATGCATTAGCGGTAAAAACACCATTGGAGTGGAAAACTTTCAAAACCCTTACTTAGTACGCGTTTGCAGATCAACCCCAAACCGTGTTAAAAATTCATAGATCTAGGCTTCTTGGATCCAGAGATTTCGTGACCAGTGGGTTTTGACATATATATAATAGGCATCTTAATCAAATAAAACCTCAATTTCATCCATAAACTAAACTAAACTACTAGTACATATAAATACAAAAGTTCTATTATTCTATCAACAAAACCACCAAATAAAAAACCCTACGCTGTAAAGCAAGAGGCACCCCTTTAGACCGAACAAGTATATGGGTTACCATTGATAGATTTGGAGATGCTCGGAACAGGCGAAGAACAATTATAATATTTAATATTGTGAAGTATAAATAAATTCCATGTTTAAAGTAGACTTAAATAATTACAACCGAAATCCATTAAAATAAAATTTTATAAACCATTCCTTCAGTTTTTTACCTCAGAGTATTTGTAAATACAAAAAAATAAAATTAAGAAAAGCAAATATTTATTAAAAAGTTTCTACTTATTATGCTAATTTATTCCATAATTAGGTTTCAATTTTTTGAGTATTCATCTTTCACAAAAAGTCGAAAAACGTACATAGAAA
This sequence comes from Aphrophora alni, assembly GCA_963513935.1. NCBI lineage: Eukaryota > Metazoa > Arthropoda > Insecta > Hemiptera > Aphrophoridae > Aphrophora > Aphrophora alni. The sequence goes on along the minus strand of OY740772.1, from coordinate 54,051,350 downwards.
ATGGAATGCCTGTTCTCCCTATAGTGTGAGATTCTTATTCACTAAAAACCACGTACTTTCCTGTTAGTATCCTTATTCTATACGACAAGGATTCAGGAATGGTGTTTCATTAGCAAGCTAAGGTCTTTCCACGGAAATGTCCAGAAAGTAATTTGTGTATACGGGCGAAGATAGAGGTCTAGTGCAGTTCGTAAACGATTTTACTGCGGACATCCAATCTAGGAAATTGATTTTCATAAATCCTTTTTGCATTGCTTTTGTTTAACTTTAAATAACAAATACCATAAAATGAATCAGATTCGCTTACACTTTTAAATGGTGTTACAACCTCCAGAAATCAATCATCTATTATAACATTTTCTAATATAAACAACTTCATATTACATAATAACACTGTGTAGAAGGAGTAACGAATACACCATGAAAATTTGTTTAGTTGGGGTTGGGCGTTGTAGATACAACTCACAGTATTGTAACGGACGTCCGGACCCCGTTTTGTAAGGTTTTGTGCTTAGAAAGGTCTGAAATGATAAAACACCAACTTTTTTTTCCAAATTTTAAAAGACGTGTAAAGTACCAAAACTGAACTGATCCATATATCCGTCTGAAATCGTAACACTTTCTTATCAAAGTAATAAATAAATTCATGGAAAAGTCGCGACATTATTCAAGGACATCCAAACTATCATAAGTAAATCATGAATTTTAAATTATCAATATTCCTTAATGTACAAATTATGCTTTATGCTCAAGTACACAAACAGCCAGGTACTGATTTCTACGAACTTTAAATTGGTATTATCTTTAAAATTAACCGTTACATAAATGTGTCTAAAGTTAAAGTAAGATAATAATAGTTTTTAATATAAAAGTCACTATTTAAAAAATCTTCTATGGTAATAGAATTTAAAATGAATCCTTCCGTTATATCCCCTCCCAAACGTTATTTGAAGTCATTCTTTATTTTTCGTTGTTCATTTCTCCCTTATCAAGTGAAAAATGTTTTTTCTTACAACCGTATTTCCACCTACAATCTGCCAGAACAGACTCTATTGTAACCTAATCTAACCAGTGTTCCCAATGAGAGAACAGACAAGTAGGTTTACAGTTTTGAGCTATTATACAAATGAACGAAAAATAATAATTCACTAATAAAGACAGTAATATATATTTCTGGATTAAGGGTAGAAAGCATGAATTTGTCGCCTATAGAGAAAAAATCTGGAGTACAATAAAGGTACTTTTTACTCGTAACACACAAAAGGTTTCCTGCAACTACAATTATAAGAAAATTACTACACCAATATTGTGATAAACACCTTTATTGAACAGGTTAAGAGCTTTAATTTATTAGGGTACAAACATTTTGTGTTATTTAAAGTAGACCTATTCAAACTAATTTTTGGCATAATTATTTACACTGATAGTGCAGTTTTTAATGTTTTAACGTAACAAACTATAAAAATGTCTTGTTTAATTGAAAAATTAGGTTATGACGACACCAAAATTAACTAAAGTAAGCGTTTTAAGAATGTAAACAATGTTTTTTTGTTGTATTTTACCATGACAACAACTCATCATCATTTGATTTAACACGTACAGGATATTTCGTAGGGTGAAAAAGTGACAAGTATTAGCTATGCATAGAAGGATGGAAAGGCTATTTTTAGTGTTAGTCGAATAAAAATATATTTATGAGTCTCGTTACATCATAGTGAAATTAAGTAAATGAACTCAGTAAAATTATTCTTGGAATCAAAATATTATGTTAATTTATAAATTTGTAGTTTATGAGTAGTTAAAATGTTCATTTATATAGTTTGCTAGAGGTTATAACATCTAAAATTGAGGTGTCAATCACACGTAAAATTATAAGTGTGGTAAACTATTTACAATTGAAAAAGCATTGGTAAAATGTTCAAATCAGAACCAAAAATCTATTATTGTCCGAAAGAGGATTAAAATTTTGTAATAATATCTTCCCTCAATATCTGAACTATTTACTATTGTAGCAGTGGAAAAAAACCCCAGATATTTCTTTCTTTTAAATTGAAATAACACTTATTTTATGTTGAGATATAATCATTACATAATAAATGTCACTGAATAAAATAATGATTTGAATATTTCCATAGAAAGGAATAAATTCCAATATTTATTTAATTATTTAACTCCATGATCTTTGACTTTTACATTCCTAACCTAACATACTAAGAACTAAACATCAATACTAAACACGAGATAAATTAATATATTTACTGCGAATTTCAGTGCAAACTACAAGAATAAAATTTTTAAAAGGGCGCATTTTGTATGAAAATTTTGTTGACTTTGTTTCAAATTACTTAATTGTCACAAATTACTTTGGGTAATTAAGCACAAGTTCGTTCGATAAAATAAATTCATGTTAAAGATCAAGATTTGTTTTCTAGGACCAACATTAAGTGACCGTTAGAAACTCTTGTACACTCATTTTAAACTTTTATTCGTCAAGGAAACCTTATACATTGTGATATTTCTTATAGTATATTAATTAATTGTTTTCGTAATAAAGGGATAAATGTTTTCAAGGAACCTTTATGTTGTGCAGTGGAGTTCAGTAAATAACTTTAAAATGCCGTTGTTCATGAATGTATTTTACATCCTTTAAATTCAAAATAAAATTGAAAGTTTAGCCAATTTTAGTCTTGGTAAATTAATCGTTTAGCTTTATGCAATAACCAAAAAATACAATGGGAATATTGAAACAATTATTGAATTCTACAAAAGAGCTTTATTGAGCGACATATGTTCCGCTAAAAAATTGATTTGTTTTTAGTGACAATAAACTAAAAATTAATGGTACAATAACATTGCATGAACTTTCTCATACACAACTGAAATACCAAGCAAACAAAAGTACACACTCTCTAAAAATGTCAGTTAGGTAGTTGTCAGTAAACAAGTGAAAATCAGCCATGGAGGCTATGTGAGATTTTGTAGGTTATTATATAATATTTATTTAATTCTAAAAATGAGTTTGAAATATATAAATAAGGTCTAAACTTACTTCACTTGTCTCATAAACTCGACTTAAGCATGCAGTGTTCAAGATGAACTCACGTTTAAATGATGGAGGTTAAAGTTTGTTTGGTTTTTGAAAATTATTGTTTAACTGTAATATTCTATTATTTCTAATTCTGTTTACTCGTGTTGTGGTCCATTAATATTTACAATTCTTTAAAATTTGGTCGATTTTGTTAAATTGTGTCATTTATGACAGATCCATGACCGATTTTATTTATTTTTACTGATAATTCATCAACCGGCATTTTTGGAAAGGTTGTGATAAATTTTAGTAAAATTTCATCAAAATCGATAGATTTGATTTTCTAAAAATCAAAATTTGGTATTTTTATCTTATGGAGGTATTTCCAAAGTTTGAGTTAAAAAATTTTTTTTTAAAATTAAAAATCCTAATTACTACCAGAATATCAAATTGATTGAAATCGGCCCATGGGTTTGACATGTATAACTTTCACTATATTATGTGTGATATGTGAAGAAGACTGTATTTCATCAATTCTCCTATTTAATAAAGGTTTAAATGTTATGTAACTTTATACATGATAAGCGTTAAATTTCATAATGATTAAAAAAATATATTATAGGTAAAATATTGACTGGGGTAATTAACAATGAGCTATGAAACCTCAGTATACAATTTTATTTTGATAAAAGTAATTTTCTAATAATAATATTAATTTGTTACACTGGTTAGATGCAAGTGCTTAAATACAGAAATTGTTTCAATGTAGGGAAGTAATTTATGTGGCAGTAAAATTGTAAATTCTTCTTTAGTAAATTATGTATTCTTAGAAAACAAGTTTATAATGCAAAGGGCATTAGAGCACATTTCTTCCTTTTGCTAGAGAATTTATTAACCTAATCTAACCTTACTGTTTGTTCTCTTTTTTGATAATGTAGAGGCACTTACTTATGTTTTTAGTTTCATAGTTAAAATGCCAAAGTCTTTGTGTTTTTTAAATACTAATTAGTACAGTTTAATTTAAGTGATTAAAAAATTAATAACTTAAGATAATTGTGTTTTTTATGTGGTTAATGTTTGAGTGGTTCTAGGTTCAATAATTCATTGGTAGCTCAAAATATTACAGGGAACTAAATTGGAACGAATTCTGGTAGTGAAAGTTGAAATTATTTCGATAGAAACTGTATATGCTGACCACCACTATTCTACTAAGAAGTATTTTAGTAGGCTTTAGTAAAGTTTTGTGACGACCAATACGACAGATTTGAGTGACGAAATCATAATTTACACATCCAGCTAACAAATGTATTTGGAATCAAGTCGTCACACTTATTCTTATAAAACTAGAGACAAAAAGTGGTCATAACATACAAAACTACAAGAACCAATATTTACAAATACATTTACTAATATGGATATTTGAAGAATGTAAAAATTTTCAATTATTTTCTAAACGTTTGTGTATTTGTGAATTTATTAAAACACGTCGATACCGGAAGAGAAAGTTATGACTTACACAGTGCGATTGCTTCTGCCATAACTTATAGATTATAATTATATAGCAGACGTTAGTAAACAGCTTTAATCAAATAAAAGTTTGTAAATTTTGATTGTGAAATAATGTTTATTAAATAATCTTTCAAATGGTAAATCGCATTTACCAATTTTAATAACAGCGTCTCTAATATGAATATTAATCTAGGTATTTTGATAAAAAATTGCCGAAAATCAATAACAATTCCAAATATTTTTATGTCATAGAGCTTTAAAAAACAACAAATATAAATCAAGAGATATAAGAATAAACAACACATGTGAAAAGGCAATATTTAGAAAAGGGAATGAAGTGTAGGAATTTTGTTATTTGGAAAGCATAGCATCAAATCTTGAAGAAACGGATGAAGAAACTATTGAGATTTTAAGATATCAAAGAGGCCTTTGCTCAACTGCTTCCAATGCAGAGGTCCTCTCAACTGAATCAAAGGGCAAAGTTCAGACTAGTCCAGACAAATGTTAAGTCTGTCCTCAAGTACTGCTGTGAGAGTTGGAACGAGTTAATCGGAAATAGCAAAGCGACTCAAGATTTTTTTAAATAAGTGTCTGGAATCTGTGTTGGGGGATGAGATGACCACTCATAAATTTATATAAGCAGCTGTTGTAACGCAACTAATCAAAGATTTTGATATTAAAATAAAGGAGATGAAGTGGAAATAGGTTAGCCAGAGGCTGGGGAAAAATTAGTAAGGAATTACAAGAAGGACATTGAATGGAATTATCAAGAAAAGAGAAGTATGCGTGACCTGGGAGTTCTACGTTGAACTGGGAGTTGATATCTGGAGGACATGGGTAGAGGTAACGGGGATGGCTTCTGAGTGCACTGCCCTATATTACTCGGAAGAATGACAAGAAATAATGATGATCTATAATAATTGTTATTATGTAATAATGGGAGTTAGGATAGTTTGTTTATTCAGATTACTTTACAACTTAGCATTGTCAGCTAGTTAGACATAATTTCGTATAAATACCAGTAAACCATCAAGAAACAAAAAACTAAGGTCGGTTTATTTTACAATAGTCGATGAAAAAAGCTACGTTAGTTGGGTAATTTAAATGATTACGATGTTAAAATCTCGTTAGTCTATTTTGAGTTAAATTTGAAGGTTTGATTATGCAATCAATATTCCTTTAACGTTCTTATGTCGGAAGCAATGTTGTATTGAAAGAATTATTCTAGAAAGCTTCTATCTCGTAATTTATTACGTTCCTTGTATCGTTCACAATTGTTGGAAGTTTTGACAATTTAAAGCTGTTACAGGTTCGTAATACTACATGGATTAAGCAACAGAATCATATCCACTCAATGGTAAAGTGCCTAGAAATCAAGTGGAACTACGTATGATTTTATTTCTGTTAACATTACTTTTAATTGACTCATGTGTGCAACGTCAATTGTAAAATAACTTCAATTTGTAATTCCTAGAAGAATTCCTATAAGAATTTCATTGCTTATGTATTTTCAACTACTTCATTTACACTGTTTTATCTCTTGTTAAATATTATTAGGTAATATTGATAATTTAAAATTGGAAAAAAAGAAAAATAATAATATAAAATGACCGTTAATTACACAAGTATATCTTAAAAGTTTGATAAGAAAGTCGTAAGTTGCAGACGTCCACATGAGTTGTTTTCGTCCTGGTTTTAATTTGTAATTTATTTGTTTAACAAAATTCACGTTTTTATGTTGTACATTAATTATTATCTAGATATCAAATAGTTTGTTTATTTCCTTTTGCGTATAGATTAAATATCTGGAAGTCGTTGAAATTCTAAATCATGACTTTAAAACTTTAATTAATTTATTAAACTAGAATCTAATAAAGTAGACTTTATTAAATCCTTATTTAACTTTTTTTTTTTCAATAAACTTTTATCTCCAGAAAAGAAAACATTTTAATTTAATAACTTGAAAGCTCTATTTATGTTGGTACAACTTTATTTAATTATCAAGTTTTAAGACAAGTTATGAAATTCACAATTATACAGTTAACGAGTAATAAAGGAAACTTGGTTGTAGTTGTAAGCTGCAAATTTTCAGTACAGTGTGGCCGTAAAGTCATGCTGTTAAAACATTTCCTCATCCAAAGAAAATAAATGCTTAAGAGGTAAAAAAAAATAAGAAAAATTCGAATAGTTTTTCTACGGTTTTAGCGAAATTCAATGTGGGTTCCCTAGGTGGCTCTGTGTCACTAATTAATTTCCTGCCACTAAGACAATGAACACCAGAAGAGACGAATTCTGCGGCTTCTCTTATTCGCTGTGCTGAATGCTAAGATTTCAGAGTACATATTTGCTTCAAAAAACAACAAAAGTAATATAGTTCATTTGTGTTAAGGGCGTATAACTTGTAGGCTTCCATGCACTCCTCTGAATCCACGGTTGTGGAATTTTTTCATCTAGAAGTCTTCAACAGAGTTGGCTTGATTCGAAGGATTACCCTCTAGTTAGTTGGTCGATTTGCCTCTTTAAACCTTTTATTCCAATGATAAATGTTAATCTTGTGTGGAGGTTTTCAAAATTTTACGTGGCAAATTTCAGGGAGTGTGTAATTATTTTGTTACAATATGAGGGTATGAAGTCGTAGGATGAATTTACTGCCTAGAGTATAAGATTGTATATTGTATGGGTGTTAAATTTTGGTAATAATTATTGCTTGTCACTGAATTGGTGGAGTGAAGTAAGAGCCTGATGCAACTTGGATTTTGTATTATTGTTTTTTTTTTTTTTTTTTTTTTTTTTTTTTTTTTTTTTTTTTTTTTTTTGTAAGTAATTACGTCCAGACAATTACTTAAATTTGTACAATTGCTTATGGAATTTGTATATAGTTTTTTCAACTAGGTCGAGCCATGTTTGAAATTTTTTTATTTTTAGTTTTAAAATGGTGGCTACTCAAAACTGTTAATGCACGGTTCCAAGGCATTGATTCAGGTGCTCCGATTATAAATAATAGAGCGTACTGTCCAAAGTATTACATATAATGTTGTTCAAGAGATATAATGAGCAGTGGCACAAAACAAGTGTTCGGTAAAAAAGAAAGATATTAATATAAATGTAAATGCACCTATTTACAGTTTTATATATTGGAGGACCAGAGTCAATGAGTTGTTATCTTCTCTTGAGCTTGTTCGCCGACCGATACCTCCTTCGTTGTGTGTTGGCCAGTACTTCTTCTTGCAATCACTTCACAACGACCACACACTTGGCACTTTACAAGAATTTCACTGTTTAAAATCAAAAGGTAAAAATAATAAATATGAGATAGCCGCTACTTAAAGCCCATGAAAGACGGCTGATGAAAAACGGAAATACGTCCGACTCCAGACATAGATAGAGACAGAAAGCACAAAATTGTACAGGTATAAAGTGAAAGTTGTTGTGGCACTTAGCCACTAAGAATTGAGAATTATCGTTGGTACTATTTGAAATCATTAATAATTTATACATTACCAAGGATTCAATCTTAAACACTATTACGTAACACGTTTCGACCTGAAAATGAAATTTGTAATTTTTTCTAAGTGTACTGCAGGAATGTTTTATTTGATAAAAAATACTTCCTCGCGTAGTATATTTTTGATGTTTCATTTAATCGAATCTTCACTTCATTATTTGAATTTTTAATTCTAAAGGTTTATGAAAATATCAATTACATTAGGTACTATTTACATTACAGCTATACTTATTATTAAAGTTTCTTAGTATTTCCTCTACAGCTTTATATAATTTTCACTCAACGTATACATATATTTGCAAAAAATTTGAATTTTAGTAAATTTAAACATTTGTTGGATTGTTTACGCTTCTATAAAATTAGATCATCAACCTCCGACGCCAACTAGTGGTGTGAGTTAAGATTCGTCTTCTGAAAGAAGGTAGTCAGTTTTCTAAGTTTTATATGCATTGAAGGGTACAGCATAATACGTACCACTGTGATCACAATGAATGGTAAATCACAATCACAATGCACGGAACAAGTCATCTGTAAAGCAATTTACTGTTATTATTTTTCCCTGGGAAAGCGAAAACTTTCAAGACATTCTACAACCCTGGGAGATTAGAAGGTAAATGGATATGATCCAAGAGCATTCTACTTCTACTTCTGCTTCTTATTTTTCCATATGAGTAGTTGTGGTGTTATTCACTATGTCTTGTTCTATATTTCGTGTGTTAAGGTGAGCGCTAGTCTTGTTTTGAGTTTACTAGTGATTGTGTTAAAACATCCAAAACGTGATTCTTATCGTTATAAAAACCAATAGTACTAATTGCATCACACCATTGATGAGATTCTGTTAGAGAACACCTAAATATCGTTTGACCCGACTAGTATATAAACATGTGACTGTAATCTTATACAAATCATCGGTTACGAAAGTAAAGAAATAAAACTCCATTCTCGGTTAGTACCTTCAATAAGGCGCCGTGTTTTGGTGGCGTTATTTGGCCAAACTAGGCTACACGCTATATAATAATCAAGGCACCACTGCATTTGTGTATTTCATTAACATTTAAGAAGGGAGTTATCGCGAGAAAACAATTTGTTCCTTTTATCTTTTTAAAGCTGTTTATGGTTTTTTTTCTCAGAAAAAAGTCATAATTGCACTATATGTATTGTACTGCATATGTTAATGTGATTGACTACACACTTTAAAATCGTGCTACTGAGTCATAAGGTCTGGTTAGGTTAGGTTAGGCTAATTATAAACACACTGAATATTCCATGTACAATTTGGAATTGGAGGACAAGCGGTTGCTATGCTAACACAGTAAATAATCCAAGCTATCATACAAATGCCGTAATATAAAGAAGAGAACTTTACAAAGATGATAACTGCACTTCCGAAGTTTGAATCCTTGATTATCATCGAGTGAAGATCCACCACACAAGATAAGATTTGACGAGATTATTGACATAAGGAGTTTAGGGAAACTGGAAGCAATCACAATAGTAATAATGTAAAGCGTTGGAAACAGTTTCATTTCGAGTTCTTAAAAAAAAAGTTTGTAATTTTCCTCGCGAGTTAGAACTACTACAGTTTATAAGGATTTAAAGACATGTCTGTTTGATCCCCATAATATACGGTTTATCTTGAGACTTGAGAATGATGAAAAATAGTTTCTAGATCGTGAGTAATTTTAGTAATGGAGCTACATTTCAAGTTTTAAGGTATGTTCATATAAACAAAGTATGAATTTTGGATGATAAGTCCTCATATCTTTACTAAAACGTGCATGATAGCCTAGAGTTAATGTGTGGTGCATCCTGGTTAAAAATCGTGTAATTGGTCCGTTATTGTTTTGCGGAACTTTCAGCCTACGATATCCAACGACTACCTCAATTTACCGCAAATCAATGGTGGCAAGATAATCTTCCATCAAAATCAAGCTCCTGCACATTGTGGTCATTAGGGACTTGATCGGGATATTTCCAGAGTCCAAGATTTAGAGGAACGAGTGGAAACCATGGCTGCCACGCTCTTCAGAATTAATACCTATGAGATTTCAGAGCTTTTGTGGAGAAAAAATTGAACTAATTGGTAGCATTCAATATTTAAAATAGAATAACGAATCACTCCTGATGATGAGGCTGTAAGTGGTGATCTACTTTGTAAATGCCAAGATAGAGGTCAGCAATCGAGTATTTAAGCAAAAACAGTAAAATAAAATTGAGTCTTTTCATGTCAGTCCATCAGCTGCATGAAGATTGATTTTATTTTTGTTTGTATTTTATTAGCCATTTACATTTCTTTGTCAAGATTCTGAAGACATTTTACTTGGAGAATTTTTTATGTCTCTCAGTTCAATCGAACTTGTGTATAAAGATGACTAGTTAATTATTTGAACGTTACTATTTCAAAACAAAATGCTGTTTTTTGATCTCTCTCTCTCTCTCTCTCTCTCTCTCTCTCTCTCTCTCTCTCTCTCTCTCTCTCTCTCTCTCTCTCTCTCTCTCTCTCTCTCTCTCTCTCTCTCTCTCTCTCTCTCTCTCTCTCTCTCTCTCTCTCTCTCTCTCTCTCTCCATATAAGTAGAAAAATCAAAAATTGGCCATGCAGCTGTTATAAATTATACAAATTCTCAAAATCAGTTTAATCGATTTTGATGAAATTTTGGTGAGATTTGAAGAGTAATATCGTAGAACAGAGTGCTAAATCGTAAGAAAAAGTTTATGGCATAAGCGAAGCAAACTTAGGTTCTTTGTAAATATGTACTTCTTACAATTTTTCAACCTTTAAATGTTGATGAGGTTGAATATTTATATACAGGGTGATAATTTTATATTTGCCACCATTAGCATCTCGTAAACTATTCGATAGACTATCTGTCGAAAAACTTTAAACGGGGAAGCTTCACTACTTTTTATTGGTTGCCATTAACCAATATGGCGGTCAACTCTTGTAGTATGGCAAATTTCTTGTAGAACGTTATAGTTGCTAAAATTTATGAAAAATTAATATGTTATGCATTTATGGTAGGCGATTTTTCGTACATTGTAGAATCAAGTTATTATTTCAATGATGAATAACATAGGAAGTGTAAATACCAAAAGAAGACTAAACGTAAAATAAATAATTTAGCCTTTTCGGAAAATGCCAACATAATGTTTTGAAAGTTCTTTTCATCGTCAAATTTGCTTACCAACCGGTTTAAGAAATAAAGAGTATCGATAAACTAACTTTTATTTATGTTTGGTGTATTACCAATATTATTTTTATCTAAAAAATAATTATTATATTTTCTTAAATTTTCAAAATTTCAAACGTTTAATATTTTTTATACATGTTTAAATTTTTAATTAGGTTCCATTTAATTAGGTTCCATAGTTTAATTTGAGGTACCAAATCGACCTCTGAAAACGTGTTGAACGTCATATTGGTAAAATAGCAGGTAATACCTTTAATATTATTTCAAACCGATCGTGGAAGGTTACATTTTAAAGTTTTTTTGTAACTTTTGCACTTATTGAATAAAACGGCCTGTTTCAATCACCTGATAAAATGACAAAGAAGAAAAAACCGAACCTATAATAATAAAAAACGAGGAAACTCACCCACTTCTCAATTTACTTTTTTGTTCTCCAACACTTTTCTCTGAAAATATGAAAATACATTTCTACACCCTGGAATAGGGGTAGTTATGTGAAGATTAGAGTTTGTGATTGTCGACTGTGGCAATAATAGTGGTTGGTTTAAGGGATTTTAAGTTTTAGTAAAGCGGAGGAAACGCGTGGCATTCTGTCATTAGCTTAAAGTTGTGCCGAAACTAATTAATTTTAGTTGATTACACTCTGAAAGTTAAGCAATTATGACGTCTTAAGTTGAAACAGCAATTACTTTGAGACAACTTTCTGTGAAATTTTGTTTATTTCAGTTTTTATGTTAAAATGTAAACCTTGTTTGCATTGCAATTTGTGATAAAATGCACTAACGTTCTCACACATCTATGGTGTTTTATTTTCATCACGTTTTTGTGTACGAAGAACTTATTTTGAATAATAATGTTATTATTATATTAATTATTTTTATTAATTATTAAATGTTATTGGAGTGTATCTGTCTCTCGCCAAACCAAGACTGAGTTCCTACCATCCCACCCCCTTTATACCTTTGGCGCCAGGCCTCCGGTACAAAGTTTATGGGTAGAGCGGCGAAACCCGTAGCGCAGCTATGCAGGCGAGCGACATACATCAGCCCTTGGGGGCTGTACCCACTTCTATTCTTTTTTAAAAATTTAAATTATGTTGGCATATACATCTTTTCAAAAACTTATTCCTAATACACACATTATATCAATATTCTTAATCTAAACATATTCCGTCACATCATATTCCAAAATTATCCAACACCATGAAAATATTTTGAAAATAAAAACCTCAACCTAACATATAATCTATTTATTATTATTTATATTTAATTTAAAATTCAACATAAATTATAATATAGGGCCTACATATAAACACTACATGTATTACACTTGAATAAATTAACACACACAAGAGAGACATTTTTAAAAAATCAGCACATCCTGACTCCAATATGTCTATGTTAGGGAACTCCTGGGAAGAGGAAGGAGTAAAAAGCACTTGAAATTGTTAAAAGTAGTTTGGTTTTTAATATTTTCTTTAAGAGTGTTGATCAATTAGCGTATATACCCTGCGTTTAAAAACGCGAATTTGTGAACAGGTTACTAAAGTAATCATTTACGCAGAAGATATATATTGAAGATATATGATGGTAATAATTAATTTCAAATATCTCTAATTGCATTTTTTTAAATATTAAAAAATATAGGTGCTAGATTGATTGAAATTTAAATGAAACGTGACTGTAAAATTTATTCATCAGATTTAAGCTAAAAACTGCATATACAACTTTCAAACTTTTCACTGCTGAAATCATTTTAAGAGCAGTAACTGAGTAATATTAAACAGGTGACTTTTCCAATTTAAAAACTTGACTCATCGAATTATGCATGAACTTGAGTGTCCGTCATTTGAAAGCGGAAAATGAAATACAAAATCTTGTGCATGCATAGGCGTAAAGAAATTTATTCCAAAATATCCTAACGATTAGTATGCATCACGTTTGTCTTAACATAAAAACAAAAAGTCAAACAATTTCACATACAGACAAATGTCGGAGTTAAAACGGTACTTCGCTTCACTTGGTCAGTGATTTGATTATTTTAATCGTCCTATACCGACAGAAGTTGTATTTAGCTTAATCTTTATATCACGTTAGTTATTTTACATAGTAACAACGATGAACTAGTACCAGGTTAATTTATTTGCCCCCAGTTTCCAACATAGACATGTACATTTGTCACAACTTCATAACTTTCCTATTTTTCTCCCTAGTTCTATAATGGCGCTGTCAAGACCTTGTTTCTTTCTGAAGAATGTCCAATTAATTTAAGCTGAACTTTGTTTTTAGTTTGAAAACTCTGGTATGAGCTTTAGCCGCTCACCCTCCCAACCCCACGAGGCGGAGGGAGGTCGAACAAACTTTATCTACCCCATACTTCATCACGCGAACTTTCAACTTTGTTTTATAGTTATTGTATGATAAAAAACTTTAAAATATCTTTTCTTCAATTTTGTTTTTAAACAAGAATACAATGTATTAAATTTGGCGTAGTGACTTTGTTCTCTGAAAAATGTTTTTAATTAACATACTTGTATATTAATGCTTACAATGTATAATTTTATTTGAAATATTTTGTATTATATAATACTATATTATAGTTGACCATGTTAATGGAGATGGCGTATCGTCTCTATATTTATAACGTAGTTCTCCCAAACGATTCTACCAATTGTTATAAAATTTAGAAAAAAATTAATCTTTGTACCTAAACCAATGAATGTCAGTTTTTTAAATGACGGGCACTTAAAATAGTTACTGCTAGGATCTAGGATATGAAAGTGGGTTCTTTGATTATGAATATTATAACGCGGTCCACTATAATGTTGTGGACTAGTAATAACAAGAAGTCCTATAAACTAACTTCAAATGAAAAGTTAAATTTCTAAAACTTCCTCAGGGGAACTTTTACTTAACCAAAATTGTCATTCCATTTTTTATGTTTACATTTATTTCAATTAAAGCCTTTTAGAGTTTTACAGGGCTACACAATATCAAATAAATTATTATTTACATACAGGTTAACTTTTTTTACCCGAGATTTCCTCTTAAACTCGATATAACTTTAATGTTTATACATCAATATGAATTAGAGTATGAACAATAGTCTGATTTCTTTACTCTTCCTATTAATTGAACAAACTAAGCCTATTAGTGGTGGGGGTAAGAGATTGTTTCTCACTTAAGACGATCATAATTACAGTAATTATATACCTCATTATATATTATTTGTGTACAATACTAACGTTATTGCAATGAATGGTAAATCACAATTATAACGTATGGAGCAAGCCAACCATAAAACTTCTTTTTTTTGTGGATGGTATCCCTGTGAACAGTACATGTAGTATGTCGTATTATTTACTGTTACTTCTTATTCTATAATTATTACTGTTGTATGTTGTGGGATATGTAGTGTAGAAGAAGGACTTATTGGATGTAAGGATGCAAGCAGCGGGAGCTACTGTTCACACGACCAAAACCACTAGTTTATAATGTACGTAAAGAAATAGAATGCATATATTAGAAACTGTTATTCATGACATAAGACAGAACTATGTGCATAAGGTTAGTTTAATATTCAGTTAAAATTGCCTATTCGTTACATTTCAGAGATAGAGTACTTACAAATGATAATTAATAACTTGTTTTTAGTTGAACTAGAAGGGGAGGGGGTTAATTTAATAAATTTAATCTATATTAAACCCAATTAATTTAATAACTGCTAAATAATACGATGGGAAAATGTAAAGCCGGTGATCATATCTTTTAGTGGTTCAGAATATTTCTCTCTGACTGGTTAAAGTGGTTTGATGAGTGGAGTCTTTAATTAACTCTGGAACTTAAAACGCATTTCTCGTTTAAAATTCACTGTATAAAAATACATAATATTATTAGTAAACATTTCTTTGATCACAATGTTTTACGCTTAATGGAAATGCTGCACTACTATTAAAACGGCAGTGTAGGCTGTTGTGCAACTTGTATAATTTCGTGCATTAGGCCTATGATATACTGTATTTAAAACTAACAAGCGTACTTCTCTTTTATTTACTTAATTGTGTTCTTAGATTAAGTTGTGAAATATTCAGTTTCATATTGTATATTTTCTTGTTTGATTTGTTTTGATAATTTGGTATTTTTTAATTTGTCAGTGTGTAGTAAAATCCCCACCAACAAACAGTAGTTAAATTTTTATTTTAAAAAAAATTTAATATAGGCCTATATATATATATATATTTACGAAGAAACAGAGAAACTTACAGAACGTATTCTACTAATGGAAATTTAGAAAAAAATTCAAAGGAGTTAGTTCTTTATGTAGCGCCATTTTGTGTTTTGAATCAAAAATTCATATTTTTGAACGACAAAGACACAGAGTTGCCGATTTTAAGTTTGTTTTGCTTTAACAAAAAACCGATTTTTTCAAAGTTTGTAGATAATTTTTATAGACTTTATTTACATTCTCTTCAGAATTGAATAAAAAATTGCAGAACTCACAGACGATTTCGTTCTTCGCTAATCTTCGGTATTTTGACAACCACCAAGAAATTACGTTTTCAGTTTTTTGTCGACAACTGGATTATCATTTGTGGTACAGAAGAAATATAATTATTTTGTTTATTGTTAAAAGGGGAAACTTTTTGTCTCTAATGCATTTTTTTTAAGTCAACTGTTTTCGAAATTTGGTTTTAAGCATTTTAATAAATGGGCGTTATTATTAAATGACGAAAGGAAATCGGTTGATTTTGTAAAATTAGATTTGCCTTTATAGTATTAAGTAACATACAAACCACATTCAATATACAATTTTTTGTTCAAAACACAAAACAGTGGCTAGTTAGACAACTAATTATTTTAAGGCACTTGTTCATAAGTACTTTTTATATTTTCACCAGTAGAATAAGTCATGACTATTTCTCCTTTTATTTGTGGGATACCTGGTATAAATTCGCTATACTGGTGATATTTCGGTACCTGCACATTTACAACCAAATCTGCCCAAAGTGCAAAACTTTAAATGCGAATGAGAACATTAATCTAAACCAGGTCCTTCACTATTCAAATGTACACGAAAGTTCTAATATCATTTTCCGAAGTGAGCTAGACAAATATGGAATGGCGAGTGTTCTTGACGATGGTATTTTGGACAAGAGTCAGAAGAAGGGAATGTTCAGTAATGATGTCTCGGCAAACTTTCGGTACGCCCTCACACTACATATCTGTTATATGCTTCATCTAGTATACGCCTGCACGTTCTACAGTGAGCTTCATTATTTTGTGGCAATTATTGTAAAAGTTTCACCGGTATTTCACTATTTACATATGTAATAAAGTAATTTCACTGTAACAGCAGTAACTACTTGTTGAAACTCCATAATAACGATAAAATAAGCACTAAGCTACAGTTTCAAATGTATTTATTAACTTATTTATCTACAATTGTTTCGCCTTGCGGCATCTACGGGCTAATGGTAATAGTAAGCCTAAACAAAGTTAACAGTACAGAGAGACAGTCCGGAAGTAACACAATGGAAGGGATAGCTGGAAAACCCAAGCAGGTAGGAAGGGGAATGGTTAACATGTTACACTATTGGTTTAAGAAGTGGTGAAGAGTTTAATAAAATTTGATCATTTAAATTAAAAGTACGTTTATGTAATATACTTCCGGACCTGTCTCTCTGTACTGTTAACTTTGTTTAGGCTTACTATTACCATTAGCCCGTAGATGCCGCAAGGCGAAACAATTGTAGCTAAATAAGTTAATAAATACATTTGAAACTGTAGCTTAGTGCTTATTTTATCCTTGTAATAAAGTATGTTGTTGCACCAACTAATGCAACGTTCAAACTAGTTTTCATTTTCAAATAATTATTTTGTTAGTGAAGTCAGTTAACTAAATAGCTAGGCAGCATTTGTTTTCATTTAACTTAATTCTATTACATTTTTCGCAGATTTTGTTGGTTGTTATATTATGCTTATATTTGAATTTTAAACAACTTTACAAATGTCCATCTGTCACAAAATATATATTGTAATTGGTCGGAAATTTTAAGTACCTACGTTACGTGTTGTTTATCTACCACGAAATTTGAAAGCACTACGGGAAGACTTTAGCAATTTTGTACCGAAAGAGCTTTTTTTTATTTTCAGCTTGATTTTTTATAAATGGAAATATATGAAAATTTCGTGTGGTCTATCAAATTAAAGTTAATTGTATCTAAGCTCGAGTATGGAATTAAAAAAAAAAATTGTGATGAATCTAAAAATTATTAAAGTTAATACTGAATAATTTAAAATTCTGCGTGAGGAATTAAAGATAATTGTAATCCCAAATACGAATATACTTTCTTTTTTGACATTTGATAATATTAGGAAGATGAGTGGCAACGACGATTTGACGATTTAAATTTAATGGTAAAATATACTTTTGATTGTACCATATTTATGGTGAACCCGAAAAATCTTTTGTGCTTTACTGTAGCTGAAACACAACCAAAATGGTTTAATATTTGGTGCAATGCATATTCATGAGACGTGTAAAACCACGAAATACGAATATTCGTTGTTAAATAGCAACTGAATGTTTGTCTACATTCGTTCGACAATGCGACCGAAATATTCATTTACAATCATGAATATTGTGGTAATATAGTAGCTTTATTCAGTTTAGCGGACTTATTACTTTGGACTTTTTATTGATGCTCTCCTACCTGAATAGCCTTAACAAATAATCTAAATGAACTAATTATATTTATAATAGAAATTAGGTTATTAAGTATCAAATCTTAGAACATAGCAGGAGTAGATTTAAGTCATAGAACGCTGGCTTTTCTTCATGGACTTTAGATCACAGAGCTTACCTTAGTAATTTAGGGTGGCTCTTGAAACTAAAATATTAAATTTGGTGTTTTAAAGTAATTTCATGCAAGGTTAAATAATTTTAAACTATATGTAAAGAAATAACAGTAATACAATTATTTTATAAAAGATATATTATCAAGAAATTATTTTGTATATTGATACGTTCTTTCTGCATAGGTTAGGTTTATATTATGTTAGGTTATGGTCTTTATTATTTTTATTTTTTATTTATAGTTTATTTATTTGTTGTTGTATATTGCAGAGCAAGTCCTGACGATTGTATATTATTATTTAGTATAATTCATGTTTTTGAAATCCAACTTTTGATTTAGATTTTATTATAAATTTGAATATTTTGTTTTGAAATAGTTCTGGTATTTTTCTTACAATTCCATATCAATGTTGTACGATAATATAAAGGGAATTCTGTATAAGTACAAGGCAAATAATACTGTTATTGGTTTATTTCAATATACATTACGTCCCTGAGAATATTTTACATTACATTTTCTCTGTGTTCATCACTAAATTAGTAAAAGAATTCGGGTAAAGTAATATTAATAACTGAAAGTTGTTTATACAATTGGGGGAAACCTCAACTACTGAATGGAACAATACAGCCTAGGCCGTACATAGGAAGCCTAATACTTTCAGTAGGATGTATACAGTAGTAACACCGTAACATCAGAAAAGAAGAGGAAACTGATTGAAGGTCAGGGTTGTGAATACCTAATCCTAAAAGGGTTAGGTTTTTGGTTAAACCTAAAGGGCACATACTTTAGTTCGTGGCAATATATATTTCTGAAGTCAACTTTCGAATATCTGTTTTCAATGGGATTATTTTGAACCACAAATCTAATACTTCATTCATTTTATTTTTATATCTATTTTTAATATATTATTTATATTATCTATTTTTGAACAAGAGTGGAACATGTAGTTTCATAAAATTTATTCACAGTAAAGATCAAGAAGTAAATTGTAGCTGTTTTTGAAATTGTAGGACACAATGCATGTTTATGATAGCAATGATGTTGAAGTCTGTATCATCTGAGAGGAGGAATCAAGTTATGAGTTACACATTTATTTGTCTTGATTAAGATATCATTTTTTACTATCAAACAAAGAGATTTTTATCTAATTGATTTCTTCATTTATTGATGGAACATTTTTCTTTTGACTAGAACATTTCATCTTACTTTATTAATTATAAAATTTTATTAATTTCAAATATGTTCCGCTAACCCCAAAACAAGACTCTAGCCACAGGCAGAAAGTGTTCTAGTTGATGAGTGCAGCAATTTTTCTAATCATTCAATTCCTAATAACCAGATCTAAGTACAGGCTGGAAAGTATACATAAAATCGTAGTTCTTGTAATGGGAAAATTTTATTCAAACTCATTCTTGAATTCATAAACAAATATCTTCGAGCTCCATTAAAGATTATATTTTTATGGAAAACCATAGTTAAATAAACGATACCAAAAATTGTACTAACTTTTCATTCACTCATACTACTTATTTGAGAGGAAGAAAATGTAATTGAGTTTATTATAATTTTTTTTCCCAGATATTTCTTATGGAGGTAGTTTGGAGCTAAATACTCTTATCAAATGTTTTTATAATTTGTATTTTATTTAGAAAGATGTTCTTAATAAAAATATATTTAAAGCTATATAGGACATTGACACCTATCATTGAACAATTTGTTTTGTTGAAAATTATTTCTGAAATTTTTACAACTATTTTGGGTCATTAGTTTTCATATTTCACCAAAATGTTAACGAAATTGGTAAAGCCTTTTTGGAGAAATTAGATAATTTATAACAGGTCCACGGAAGTTAGAATAAAATGATCTATAACTCGTAGACGGGAAATTTTGGGGGAGAGTGAAGTCAATAGATTTTTTGTTAGGCTCTTTAAAGTTATATTCACGGAAAATTCGATTAAATAATTAAAGAATTTTGAGAAAATCGTTATAATCTGTTTTGATTTTATGGAAATGATCTCCAATGTTGTATAGTTCGAAATGATTCTCCAGAAATGGGCGTAATATGCAAATATAACAAATTTGATTAAAATAATGCAAAGACTGCAAAAAACCCGACATAAATTTTTTAACCAGTCTCGTAGTTTTATATACAGGGTTAGTGAAACAGATGTGATAGCTCTATTATTAGTTAAGTACAAAAGTTACAAAGAAACTGTTAAAGGTAACCTCAGAATTATCTGAGTTAAAAATAAAGGTATCACGAAATATTTTATATCATCCACCATTTTTATCCAGTTTGTAATTCTCTAGTGTGAATAGTATTTTTTATGGCGATTGTAGATTTAACACATTATTTTAGACCTTCTTATTCTTAGGTATTGTTTTATAACTCCAATTACAGGCGCCTAAACTCAAACACTTTCCAGAGACAATTTGTCATATTTCTCAAAATCAAATTGAGGTGAAATTTTAACTATAAAACAACACAGTTATATATAGAAAATAAAAATCACCATTTTTTGATAATTGTCTAGAACATCCACTGGCTTACACCAGTTCTTTATTATTACGAAATGTATTATACCTTGTGAATAAAAGACAAAATGGTATTAATAATAATTTATGGTATTATTAAGCACTGTTTAATAGATTTGTTTCGGCTGTAATATATTATTCACAATGCTTAATACATTCAGTAATAATTAATAAATAGTGTAAGCCAGTAGATTTTTTAGACAATTACCAGAAAATAACATCGATAAATCTGTTATTCGTCAGCCTACAAAACAAATAAAATAACGGTAGTGATATTACACCTTTTCCCCAGGTCTAGTTAAACTTTTACCTAAACTTAACTTGAAAAATAAAAAAAATCGTATCTGGAAAATGCTTAAATTGGTGGTTTTTGAACATTTATAGCTCTAAACTGTTGATGATATAGAAAAAAAATATACCAAAGAATAACCCTTTATATTTAAAATTGCAATAAAAAAACGGCGGTTGATATTAGTAAATTACGAACTGGCCACCATCGGATGATAAGAAATTTGATAATTCATCTAGTTTTAACTCAAAAAATCCTGCGGCGTTACCTGATAAAATTGTTTTGAAATTTTTGCGCTTATCGATTTAAACAGCAGTCAGACATATTTCAATAACCCTGTATACTACTGAAATAAATATTAATCTTAGTTATTTAGTGAAAACCTGCAAAGTAGAAACACAATTTTATTTTTTTTCATTTTTAAACCAGCTATTAAACTCATTCTCGAAAATATAATAGTCGAGGAGCATAAACAAAATCTTCTGGATAAACCACTAAATAAATGGACGCCAAACTTTCTATACGTAATTATTTTTTTCAAAAATTTGTAGTATTAGAACTTTTTTTAATGTGTTTAACTGAGTTTAGTGTTTACTTTCTATAAAGCTCTTAAATATGATTTTAGAAAGTTAGAGTTTTCACTTTAAAGTGACAATGGGAGTTATAAAGTAGAAGTAACAAAATATTAAAGATATAAAACGTTTTTCAGATTAAACTTTTAATATTTTATAATATGGATTTTAAACTAATTAAGAGTTGTCCGCAATGGCAGCCTTAGCTTGAATAATAATTGAAGAAAGCAACTCAGCGTGAAATGGAAACTTTTAGTTCAGAAAAGTAATTTATTTAAGTCCCGAATTCAAAAGTTCATTATTCATTTAGCCATTTGTAATTGCATTATTTTAAGTCTTAATTGGGTTGTTTTGTTGGATATCACTGTGCTGTGATAAGGAAGCCAGTCTGTTGAGATTCAAATAGTCACGTCTCATAAAACGGTCGTTTAGCACATGCAAACATTACCGGTGCTACAATTCATGTTATTGAATCAGAAATTAACACTATGTTTCTTTTACGTATGTATTTTTAATTTTGTTTTTTGAAAATACACTTTTTAGACAAATTCAACATATTCTCTAATAATGGATAACATAATTAGGTACTCCAATAGACTGTGACAAAAAATATGTATTTATAGAATTAATGGAAAAAATAGTAATTTTTCTTAATAATAAAGTTATAACAGTGAAATATCACATTAACATAAACAGAGCAAACAAAACATCATTTAGGATATTAATAATCCAGCGCTGAATCATTGAAATTACATATATATATATATATATATATATATATATATATATATATATATATATATATATATATATATTGGACAACGTATAATACAAGTAACACCTATAGGGAGAAGGTAAAACAAGTTAATAGAAGCCATTATGGAACTTCTAATGCCTATAATTTATTTTTTTGGGGTTGTAGGAACTCAAGGATAAAACATAGCAATAAAGCTTAAAGTTTCTAAATATTTTAATAATATAAATGACCTACAATTGTTTCGCCTTGCGGCATCATCGGGCAACTGATAATAAATTAACAGGTATTTACAACTATTAGATTAAGTATTATAGACTAAATAATTTAGAAAGTTTAGAAATTTTTATTATTATTTTAAATTACTCGTTCAAATATCGAGCCCCCCATTTTGAATAGTGTAGTCATAGAGTCAGTCCCCCCCCCCCTGTAATACAGCCTCGTCAATTCCTTAGCAGGTGAAGTTATTGGTCGGCTAGACTAATAAAAAGTGGATGTTACAAAATAAAAAAATTGTATTTTATTATCTTTAAGTTAGTTTGTTTCTAACATTTTCGGAAGGTTAAATATTTCGGAGCGAACTCTCTATAGTCCTAGCTGAAGCAATCTCTTCCATGCCATGGAAAACTGCAGTGCTGTTCTGAATGTCCGTTATAAATGGAAATAAAAAAACCTTGTATATTTAATTCCAAAAAATTAATTTATAAATTACGTAACGAGATTGGTAGCCCTGAACTGCGTAACCAGTATACATATGAAATCCCAAATGGTTTAGTACAACAGGATTTAGTTATTCCTATTAATTGACACTTTACGTTTATAAACAAATTTATCACGTAGGTTTCATTATGTCAAATGTAAAAGTAAATACACTTTTCTGTTGTATTCTGCTCACAGTTCTGTTCTGTAATTTTTGTTCTGTGACTACAGTTTCGCCTATTTTGTTCAGGTATCGTCAAACCGATTTTTGTTTATTGCATTTGTTTAAATACGCATCAATTTGAATTAAACATTACACAACACATATACACTCATTACAACATTTACACATGAAATTCAACATTCATTATATCGCACTGTCACTATGGGTATATCATTAAAACACTTAATAAATTAGGGACATGTTAACTTGATCATAACTTTGGCAGTAACGAAAGACTTTTCGATGTGAGATTCGTGTCTTCTTCCTAAAGGGATTTTAATCAACTAAGAATGCTATTCAATATGATGTTTACCTGAAGTGGATTTTTTCGTTCAATAATATAGACGAGTCGAAAATGTTTTTTTTAAAAATATATTTTGGAATTCCTCTAAAACATTCATAATTGACCCTTTGGAACAATTTTGTAATATTTGCATGTTGCTTTATAAAACATTTGTATTGTTGTATTTTATGTGTAAACGTTGTAATGAGTGCATGAGTATATGTACTGTATAATGTTTAGTTCAAATACGACGCGCATTTTAACAAATGCAATTAACAAAAATAGGTTCGACAATACCTGAATAAATAAGCCAAACAATCGTTACCGAATAAGAAATACGTAACAGAACTGTGAGCAGAAAACAACAAAAAAAAAAAGTGTTTACTTTTACATTTATATAAAACCAGTCCTTTAAGGCAAAACAAAACGATTATTCATCACGACAGTTTAACATAGAGTAAAATTTGTTTGTTTTATATCCATGAACCAAGTATGGCCAATCCATTTCCATTTGATTTATTTAGTGATTATGAGTATTGGGTATTGACCTGTTCATATCGCATTTCTTTATAAATATTTGTAACTTTGTGTAATCTTAGTTGTGACTTTCCATAAATCTAACCCACAATTAAGACTAATTTTATATTTGTAGTAAATATTCTGAGCTTTATGAAAATGTGTTTTAATTTCCACAATTTGTTCAATATTCCAAAAATTTGCTAATCTTTCAACTTTCTTATCTGAACATCTTTATCAGCTCTCTATTCTTACCTAAAAGACAAATTCGTTCACGTCTTCCAGGTTTCTACCGTCCACTTGTATGTTAGTGCCTCTGTTGATATTTATTATTATGATTTTAGTTGTCTGTTTCGTTCTCAAGTTCAGTTTTCTTGGCCACCTCACATAATTTGTCATTTTCCTCTCCATTTATTGAGTCTTTTGTAAAATTAAACATTCTCTATTGTCTAAATGGCCATCAGAATTTCTTTCCTAAATTGTTTGAATTTATAAATTTCTTAATCGCATGTACTTTTTCTTCTGTGTTCTTTTCATACTTAATTCTGTATGAATGTTTATTCTTATCCGATTTATAATTGACAGGAAATGATGACTGTAATTTTATGTCAACTAATATTTTTGACTAAATATGATTATATATTATAATTACTTATAATATTTATTAATCCGTCGTGTGACATCGTTGTCTTCAAATTAATACGCGTTTCTGGGCAGTAGTTCCATCATCAGTTTTATTCTTTACTCCGATGCAGGTCGGTACATATTAAACAAACATTTACACTCTAACATGTAACACGCACATACATAAACATATTATTCTCGTTTGAGAGGGGAACAAAATAGATGCGCACAGTCACTTAACACGCGTGACATATTTTGTGCCTCCGTAGGACACCTGATCTTACAGTAATTAGTAATTCTACTGTTCTATCCATACAATTGGAAACTATTCAAATTAATTGATAGGGACATATTTACTGTAATGAGCAAAACATGTAGAAACTTTAATCACAAGCCTTGTAGTTTCCTTGTGAAGATTCGGTGGTCTCCCTATGTTCTCTGTTCTTCCGAGGGAGGTGGGAGTCAATTGGTATAGAATGGGCAACATAGTGTTACCACGGGATGCTGAAGCAATGCTAATAATTCCAAATCGAAACGTGGAACTGGATATGTCTACGGCTGCGTGGCTAAGATGCAGCTTATTATTTAATATGCGAACTATGTATAGCGAATGACCTCCAGTTTTAATGTAATCTTATCTGGGTATGCTGGGATTTGGTCAGGCAGACCACATACATCCCTGGCTATTCGTGGGAACACAATGGCATTAAAAGTATTTAACCAAACCAACCAAAAGGAATCAACGCAGAAGATCCAAGAAGTGAAATAAACATCGACGTGGAGAGTGGTGGGGCTACTTTTAACCTCACTGGTTCCACCCCTCATTCTCAGGAACGTCAATTTGTCTAGGACATTCAGCGATTATGTGGTTTAAATAACGAAACCTCTAGCCACATTATCTTTGATTATGCGGCTCTTACAGGCAAGAGCCTTAGCGTTGTTTTCACAAGATGAGCTAATCAGTGGATTATTAAAACTCGTCTGCTAGATTAGAAAGTAGGGGCTTAGCTTCACAATAGGTTTAAGGGATTTGTTGGACCTGAGGGGGGGGGTCATAACCCGCCTTACCATTTTAATAAATATAAATCTAAAGTTCAAGTCCACTATCGTAAAGAGTACGGAAGTAATAAGCGCTTACATATAATGTAAACCCGGTTACATATAATTCAGTCACATGTCTGACTTACTGTACTGTAAAATCGCAAACTTGGCTAAAAACGATTCACTTAAAAAACAAACTTTACAATGCTATGTTTTTATTTTGACAGTGTGAAGTTGTATGACATCCTACAGTAATGTTAAATATTAAATCAATTCACACCTTCCCTGTATCAGCGTCAGCTATTTTGATAACTTAAAGCTCAAAGTTTAAAGAAAACAAGAGAATAATTTTAATAAAGTTTTTATATTTTCTTGTTTTTATTTTTGTTGTTCTATCTATATTGAAACTAAAACATTTGTGTTCGATATTTTCAAACGTCAACTTCTTCGTCACCCGTCTGCTTTGTTTTCATTAACCCCTTGTTTTCAATTTGAATTCCGTCACTTCCACTGGCTTGACACCGACAAATCTGCACCGGATGTTTAACAAGACGAGTGTTTCGTTGCCAGCTGTCAGAACTCGTAAGTTTCATAATTTATATTTATTCTCTTAGTTGTTTTAAAATTGTATTATTAAAGTGAAAAATCAGGACAATATCAAAAGCCATTAATAAAGCCGGTATCAATGAATTATTTAAAGGAAATAATATCAATGTAAATCACTTAAGCAATATCGTGCGTTTTGTATAACGATTATTACAAATTTTAAAATTAAAGGTTTTTAGTAAATATTTCTCTTCATATTGTCTATATTGTTTAAAGACGAAAATAATTTGTGTGATGTTTTGATATATATTCATATTCATACAATTCAGTAAATATAATTAATTTGTCTTCTAAAGGATGGAAAGGTTCTTTTGTGAGCTCCTTATCGTCCCAGTAAAATGTGACAACAAACTATCCATTTAGACTGGAGCTGAATGATATTTTGAGTTTCTGTGATCTCAAACGGTTGCTTCAATTTAATATGCAAATGTTTTTGGTCTCTCAGGGATTCAGGTTAGGTTAGGTTAGGTCAGGTCAGGTCAGGGATTCAGGTAGTTGTGTGGCAAACCCAAGGTACCAAGTTGAATCTACGTTTTTCGTGGGTTAGATCTCTCTCTTCCATCTTATATATCGGTTCTCTCCGGACCAACTCTTGTTTCCTTACGTCCCAGAAGCTATTGGTGTGTTCTAGGGCTAGGGGTGTTTATTTTATGGTATTTTTTAAAATGCAATGAATTACCAAATGTTTTACCTCTTAAGGGAACTTGAATATTGCAATTTTTACGTGGCTACAAGGTTATAAAAATAACAACAATAACTAAGATTATTAGAATCAGATACGTGCTTGAAATCAGATAGGTTCATAAATCGAAAATTGGGATTTTCGTTCAAATTTTACTTACTCAGATGTATCGAAATGTAAATGAGCCGGATATATTGTAGAACTTATAATTCTAATAGTGCTACAATATATCGGGTAGCAGAGGTATTATGCTGATTTGTGTATCAGTATTTACTATCGTAATTTTGAAAGCTAGGGAAGGTAAACAGTTGTTACACTATACTCTAAACTAGGCTTGTTTTGCTGTACACATAATTTACAACTTCTTCGTGTATGTCTTTCTGAAGGTTGTTCTGAGCTCCAGAGGGTATCTCCAAGGAAACTGCTAAAGTGCTGGTATGTAATATTGTAACCAGAGCTGAGTGTCAATGGAGATAAATATTCCTTCTTAGGAAAACAATATATATTTTTAAATAAATAAATTTTAAAAATAAATAACTTTCTTTTTGTAAACTGAAATAAGAGACTTTTAAATTTTCGAAAATCGTCAAATCTACGACATATTAAAAACTATCTTAATAAACAGAACTAAATAATAATAATAATAATAATAAAATACTTCCGAAGAATTACTCTCCTTGCATTATAATTTGAGTAAGTTGATCGTTGACAAAATGTAACATAAAAAAGTTATTGGTAGTAAAGACACGCGTATGTTTTAGCTGATTTAAACAATAAATAAATATTGCTGATAATCTTTCTTACGTCATTTTATATAACTTAAGCTGCATGTTCATAAAAGATACATCAATGGCCGATTTTATCCGACTTAATTTAGTTTATTGTCAACTTCTTGCCAAAATGTAACAATACAAACCCTATGACTTCAAAAAACTATAGACTACTTAATGTGCCTGAAAAGTTGCATCTCAATCGTATGAATAGTTTTTGAGTTAAACTTGAACGAACATACCCTACATACACCACCTGGTATGTTTCATATATTAGTTTAGATTTGCGAACAATCACAATTTCTTTTCTTACTTCCAATAATAACGGAATTATATATTATTTTGTTAAAACTGTAGAGGTTTTTAAGTTTACAGTAGTTTGACGGTAAACTGGAAATATCAGTGAAGGTTTAATGTTTTTGAATAAACCATCGATTGAATACATGGCATGAAGTGTAGTTGATTCTTCTTTGACCTAGTTAATGCTTCAATTAGTTATTGATAACAGTAGAGTACAATATATCCAATATCACATTCAATAGCATGCTTTTATTACGTCAGTATTTCAGAATAAATATTAATAGTTTGTGATATACAATAATATAGTTTACAGGTTTTATTGTTGGTATCGATTAATCGAAAATTTAACAACATTTGTGTATATAAAAATAAACACACGACATTTTTTGTGTAGATTAAATCTAGAACTCAAGTGATGAACCTAGAAAAAATGAAAAAGAAAAAAATGTAAAGGGTTAACGTAGTTTAATAGCCTGAACCTATGTTAACAACTAAAACTAGTAACATAAGAAAGACCAGGGCTAGACCTGAATGGCCACAACAACTGTATAGAAACGTTAACAACTACTCACCAACACAAGAACTGAAAAGACCAAGATGAGGTGTGGACATACTTTGGTCAATTTAGGGAAAGGAGCGCTTGCCAACGGGAAAATTATCTAACGGTTTTTTTTTCTCGAATGCACTACTTTTATCCCTCCTCTCAAGCGTTTAAAGCGCGACCTTGTTGTCATTCCATGCATAGAGTTAACCGGGAAAATTACAACTTCGGAAAAGAAAATATTATTTTTAATTTAATTTTTATTACTGAAGATATAATGGCTGTAGTTCTACGATTGTTTCACTGAAAGGATTATCCATTAGCTTTATAAGCGAAGCTTCAATTATCTTTCTATTACGTATATATTTTCCGGTGTGATATATTTGCTTCTCCTAATTTCATTTTTTGATTTTCGGAGCAAAACCGTTTATGGCTTGATAACATGAGTTGTTTTATACTATCGAAATGTCGTGTAGTTATATATATATATATATATATATATATATATATATATATATATATATATATATATATATATATATATATATATATATATATATATATATACTAATGATGACAAATGTAAGAATAAACTTCACCAATAATATGAACAGTCCATAACTATATAATAACTTTAAAATATAATTTAACTTTGTCTATTATAAAGGATCTATATGGTAACAGTTCTAACAACTCTATAAACATTTTAGTTGTAATATGACTTTACCGAATACAGATCTGCATTCTACGTTGCCGCCTATAATTATTCAAGTTACAACTTACCAGTGCTCCTATTTCTTAATTAATTTTGAATCTAGCCATATTGTAAATGTTTTAAATATTATTTTACAATAATAATCGTGAAAATTATCCTAGAATACCATTTGAGACAAAATAAGACAAACTATTCATTAAAAAATCACCCCATACTGACACACATAGCATTATATATTCAAAATCAAATATTTTGAATATCCACTTTTGTGTTGTGTGAATGCCCAAACGGTATATTTTCACTAAAAAAAAAAAAAATAAAAATAAATAAACATTTTGTTAGTCTCTTTTCCATTATATATTATGTGTATTGAGGAAAGTAAAGTACTAAGCTCTACAATATTTATTTTAGGGTGTATTGTGCATTGTGTTATTTGTTAACAAATGTCCTACAGCTGAACAAAGGCTATGTTACATTTACTACAAAATACTTGTATCTGTTTTATTTTTCGTCGCAAATATTCTACATCATGTTGCAAATGCACAGTTTATTATTGGTATTGATATACTCCGACATTTGAAATATTTTATCTTTATATATTTTATTAATAAACGACGTTTCGAAAATATGAATCAACTCACGTTTTAAAATGATGAAAACGGGCAACATAATCTAGGCAATATAATTTGACTATATTCAAATTAAATCTAGGAACATGAGAAAGATATTTACAAACGTAATCAGGAAAACCACAATTCAACAGATCTACACAATAATGCCAATGTGTCTATCGGTTTTTCTGGGTGTAGAACCTTTGAACCATCACACAAGAGTTTAGCACGTGACCTTGCAGTCACTATTTGCGGAGAAATAACCGGAAAATTTTCAACCTTACTTGAAGGTTTTAAATTTTAAATTAGTTTTTATTCATAGAAGTTATTATTACTAACAGACATATACCAATAGTGTCAATAGTGTAATTACATAACGATTTTTATCAGGATGAAGAAACATTTTCCGTTCTAAAAATTCCAGCTTGTGACTCTGAAGTCACTTTGTACGAAGATTTAACTGGAAAAATTATAGCCTTATATATGGAAGAGAAATTTTATTAATGGAAGCCGTAACGGGTTAATTTGTATAACTTTATGTTAGTGTGTGGTTTTCTTGACTTGTGGGTTTTTGATCATGTTTGTGTATAGATTTTTTTTGGATTACAAGTTTTAGACTCTAGCATAGTCCATATGTTAATACGCTATAAAGGTCGTTTTGTTGGTTATGTTTTAGTTTATTTTTTATAATGAGATAATTACACTATTGAAGCGTTATATATTAATTTTTATATAAACACAAATAATGGCAAAAATCAAAGTAAATTACAGCAATAATATGAAAAAGCCACCATTATTAAATAACTTTAAAACCGCAACACTTGTGTATTCGTTCCATTTCATTAAATTTAATATCAGTCAAATAAAAGAGGCGTTATTGAAATACTAATTTAATTTATCTGAATAAAATTCTTTTCTCCGAAGATTTGTTGCATCTATGAGAGTAGGTTGGCATCCCTCAATATCTAAGTCAAGCCACATATTAAACATATGTACAGAAATTGTCTGATGTTTGTTATATTGTTTGTACTTATTTGTACGGTTTTGAAGTCGCGTTTTAGTGAAATCCTACAACTTTTCAGCAATTAACGATAGGATGTCAACTGGACTTTTATGAATTGCTTTTATCGTTCTGATATTCGTTCGTAGATTGATTATGGCTGTATAGTCAAGTATCCGCTTTAAAGATTCATGACTGTTAATCTTTTTTACATTTCGTTCAAATCTAGTAGTTAGTATCCACCGGCTATCGAATTCTTTTCGGAAACAACAGATTCAATTATCTATCATTATGCTCCAAACGACCGCACCCTGTCTGTAAGAACTACTTATCTGATCGTGTCGTATTTCTCTCTGTCGACAATAAGACGTTGTATATCTATCAGTACTATTTTTATTGTTCCAGTACTCACCATGTTCTGTTCCTCTATGGATGAACTACATGATGCATTTCAGAGTGTCCTTATTCTTAGAGTACAGCACCATACTTTTATGTTTATTTTCATGTAGTGAAATCACTTACAGAGACAGTTGACACATTTCTTATCGACATTATTGTATAGGTTTATTCTCAGCGTCCTGAATTTATTGCATTACGTTTTTCCATGTTTAATACCTTTACAGTTAGTTTCATCTATATCCATTATTTTATTCAACTCTAAAAGTTCTCTACAGGCTATGAGATATTTTATTCTATAAATGGTTTCTTTGATCTATTTTATATTTCTGGGTACTGCTCATTATGAAATTAGTGGAAAATGATCAGGTAATGCAGTAAAGTTGATAGGAATCGAGCATGTTGTGTCGTTTGATTTTATTATCTGTAGTAAAACATATTTTTGAAAATGGTTCGTGCAAGTCATCTCGTGAAATGGTAATCACCGGTCTTTGCATCGAACATTCCATGTTGATTAACACTTCAACCCATTACCCCTACATTAAATTGGTTGTAAACTGTGTTTGGGATATAAATATATCTAAGTGAAACTAATTTATTTTTCCATTCCATTGTGGGAATTATTTTATTCCTATTACTATATCGGTTTATAACGCGTGTTGATGTCTTTCTATTCTTCTTCTTCCTTCAGTCATCACTATCCAGCCTCTTTCCCTGGTTCACTCCATAGCTTCCCGAACACAAGTACACCATCTTCGGCTTTTTCTATTATAAACCTTGTAGTCAAAAGTAGTACATATATAAATTTATTTATGAAGGTACCATCACCAAAAGCAGCACCTTCAACATCTCCTTGGTTTTCTCTTCCCGGATAAAAATTAAACAGTTAATCATTTGTTAAGACAACCTGAGAGTCTTCATACTGTGAAAATGGCCATAGCCAGCAAGTTATTTGCTTTTTAAATATTCTCTGCTTATATTGTTTATCTAAAAATAGTCTTAAGTACACGATCTAATTTACTAATTCCGGCTGGTCGACGTCAAAAGTCATTTCCCAGTGCAAGTAACATTTTTTAAATTTTGATTAGTTGTGTGCAATCTTCACTTCATAGATTGCAGTGGTAATGACATTATAGATGACGCATTTAATGGAATTTAATTCTCTTATAGCATTGTGGCCAGAAGAAATTCTATGATATATTTCGCTATAATGTTACCATCTGATATTGTCTTTGAGTTCAATATCAGAAGTCAAAATATATATATATATATATTTTTTTATTTCAAAAAAGTATATTTCGAACAATGTTTAATGTTTGTCCAGTATCCAACTCTATGTCTTGCTCTACATTGATGTACACATTCTTCCATGTATTCTTGGGACGTAACCTCTCTCATCTTTCTTATCAGCCCTTCTTACTTGACTAACTCTTCCTGACGTTATTAGAAGTATTCGAGGTTTAGTGTCCTTTATTTTATTTTATAAGGTGATGTTGAGAGGGTAATCGCTTTTAAACAACAAGGAAACGTAGAGTTATTGATCACTCACTTTCAATGACTATACTCTGCAGTAACTTTCTTAGTCATATATTCTATGTCTTCACGATCATATGTAATGATTTCATTTCATTTTATATAATCTTTTAGACAATATGAAATTGCATAAGGTACGTGATTAATCACAAAAATAATAATAAGACACAAAATTAACACAGAACTCCATTGATGGATTGACAGATAAAAAACGCAATACATAATTATTATTCTCTAAAATAAATTCAATGAAATAAAATTTTAAAACTAAAATAAGTTAGATTATAAAATTACAAGACTCAGGCAGTGACGAAAATCATTCACACACCAAAGATGATTTTATTAAATAACTTTTAACTTAAAATATTTAGTAAATAACAATAATTTAAATACTACAATATAACAGAAAACGCAAAATGTGAAAGAACACCTCTTCTCAGATTACTCAACTAATTCCTGGTGCATAAACTCATCCACTGAATAAAATGGTCCACACAACAGGAGTTGTCTGAGGCTATTTTTAAAAGACTTATAATTTTTAAATCTTATATGGGAGTTTATTCAAAATAATGCACCTGATTGTGAAGGAAGTTTACTATAGGACGATAGTTACAACCATTTCTAGTGCTATAACAGTGTACGTGCTACATCATCACACTTAATTTTGAAATATATGATCACTTCCAGTCTATACATACGTATATACAGTACTCTAAGATGTTTAAAAAAATTCTAAAAATTTGAGAATTGTTTAATCTAGTCACACAGCCTAATAGCTTTGTTGGAGGACAAATACTCTTTCCATTTATTGAACTGATGAATTTCACGAGAGTAAAATTCTATAGTTTATACTTTATACTATAGTCCATAGTAGGCTGTTCAAAGAATTGAAGTTTTACAATACCGTTTTAAATTTCTTAATGCAAAAACTGCTGAACGTATTTTAGAACTACATTAAATTGGTTATCGATGAGGAGACCCAAGAACTTTGCTGAATTTACTTATTCAATTTCTCTTTCTCCTTTGAAGACTTTCTCTTCTTATAACTTTACCTATAATAATAAAAAAGAAAAATAACCGGCCTAGATAGACGGAAAACGACAACCTACACAGTGAGCAAAAATGATGCTAAATTCCTTCATTGGGTAAGATCGGTGGCTTTAACAATGTCTGGTATCGACTTATCAAAGAGGGAGATTTCGTAGTTATACTTTTGATAGTAGAGATTCACAAATAAAATTCTGCTTGTAATCTTTACAAATGACATATTTTTTCCAAGTAAGATATAAATAAACTTTCCATCGGTTGTTCCCCCACTCATAGCTGTATTGACCAAGACCCCCATCGCCTTGTCCATTATTCTTAGTCGTAAGACAAACTTTCAAACTTTGAACTAGTTTGTGGAGATACTTTGTAGAATGGGAAAAGTTTTCAGGAGTCGAGGCGAGGCGGTGAGGGGGAGACTTAACTTAAGTTTGTGGATGAAACTAAAGTAAATGTCTTTTTGAAAGTTTAGTTTGAAAATTACTTTATTTAATTAAGAACTCTTTTAAAACTTAACGGGAAATAACCTCCTTCTTCGGAGCATGCAATTTACTTTTAATAGACTTTTATTGCAAGATATAGCTTCTTGTGTAGTTTTTTTTTAAACTGGTAATTAAGGTGTATTTAGACGTAATGAAAGTCAAAGAGTTAATTTAAAACAAAGTAAATTTGATAATTATATTCTACTCTTTTATTGACGATTTTTGCTGTCGTGTTTTTAATTATCTAACGTTATATAGCCTTCTAATGGTATAATTTAGAATTTGTTTGAATGTGAAAACTACAATATAGGGTTTTCGAAATTATCAATCTTTACAAATCCTAAGGATACATTTAGACCATTTTCAGAATTAGAACGGTTTGTCTATCCGTAGGTGTTATTTTTATTACTTAATATTATTTGAAGAGTAATTTGTCAAAAGTTTAAACTTCACTGTCGGGTAGGTACATAAAAATTTGTTTAGATTTTGGTTAAAATCATATAAGGAGTTGGTCTTGAATGTATGAGCATTAATATTAACACTTAATTTTGAAGAAAATATTTATATTTATGTATTTTTTGTAGATGAGTTTGAATTTGAAGTAGCTTTGTACTGATATTTTAATGAAATTCGGTAAGTAATTAGAGTGTAATATTTAATAAGCACTATAGTGAAACTCACAATATTTATTGATCATTTCCCTAACCAAAATTACATGAACCAAAATCAAAAACACAATAATGGCTGTAATTATTAGTTAGTTTCTATTTCATAAAATGCTCTGATTTACATTTCGATAACATGGTTATCATCAAAAAGTTTTCCTGCTGAACTAGAACTTACTTGTAAACATAACCCAATATAAATTGTCGTTCTGCTTCACAGATTTATCAATCTATCAACTTAAAGCCACGTTATGCCCGTTTAATTGATCTGGAGGCGACCTCACACACAAATTAACATATTAGCTCCTCTTAAAGCTAATCAACATCAATATGTGTTCCCTAACCTAACAAAACCTAAAGTGTTTGTACAGTACACCATCGCCTATTTAATATATATAACTTTAATATAACTAAAAAACACATACCGTAGATACATATATATGTAACTATGTGTTTTTTAGTTTGCGTAAAACGTGTAAGTGTGTACAAGTTTAAATGTTAAACATAACGCGCATGTATCAATGCAAGACTAATATAATATAATTTGGTTTGATAATTTGAAACTTACGTCAGAAAAAAAGGACTGAGCAGGACAAAGCAAAAAGTTATTTATTGAATAAAACCAGTCCAGAAAGGGAATCAATAATTAAAAATATAAAGGTATAATATAAGGAAACAATATAATAACAATTCAAACAAATAACAAAATATTAACAATTCACTAAAGGTAATGTTAAAGTTTAATCAGTTTAGTAATTATATGAAACTTATCCTAAAACAATAAAAACCTGAAACATCTCACTGGGGGAAGCGAGAGCGCCAACCACTAGATCATCAGTGGCTCATAGCTCACTACTGTGGAAATTATTATTTTGGCTCCAATAAAGAAAATTAACATATTTCACAACTATTCAATAACATTGTTAGAGGTCATGTTTTTAATTCGATTTGTTTAGTATACATTCAAATATGCTAGAAAAGAAACAAAAAATATTGGTTTTTAGTTTTAGTTTTAATAATTTTGGTTAGGGGATTTATCAGTTAATAATAAATGTTTAGAAATTTGTGTCTGTTGGTAAATTTCTTTTTGATTTTGTTACTGGTCTTTACGTATTTTCATGTACTAGTATTTTTTTTCTGCGAAGCCAATTAGATTTTCATTATTTTAAGAAAGTACATTGATACAGAAAGCAATGTAATTTATTCAGACAACTTCTCATGCTTGCCAGACTTACTTTGCTATAAATAAAGTCTGCAAAATACAGTACCGCCTCTAACAGACCATTATAAAATCGTTTTCGTAGCTACTTTAAAAAAAATCACTTACTCCTTTTATAAATTCCTATTAGCATGTGCAGTGTATATTATTATTACTAAATTTAATATGATCTGAATTGTTCGCAGCAAAATGGCGGGGCGTAAAACTAGGCAATCTAGTTACTCGATTCGTCATCTCCTGGAAATGTCCCCCGCATCTCCGCCTCCGAGGTCTTCCAGAAGATCACCACCTCATCATCATGGCTATCACGAACCCAACACTTCTAGAAAGGTAATGATAAATATATTACTATAAGCATGCTTGAAATAATTTATTATAATTAATTGTGAATTGAGTAAACTTAGTAATTGTTGTTAAATAAAACATCCTTTACAATTTAATTGTAAGCTTTTCTAGCCACACATTAAAAAAAAGTGTTGCGTGTTTACGAATGGAACTCTTTTTCAAAATAATGATTTATATTCGCGAGAAACGAACTCCAAGTAAGATATATCCATTTAGTAAGTTTTGTAATTAAGTCATGGTGTGAATGTAAACGAGGACAATTTTACTAAGTGAAAAAAAAAAAAAAAAAAAAAAAAAAACGATAAACTCTTTATTATTGGTATAATTTATTCGGACTTTTGCCATAATTTACGTATATAAAACTAATACACAACGTTTCGAGTGTGTAAATCAACTCCTTGAATGAATATTTCCAGTTAATTCCACGCCGGATATAACTACAAGGTCACTCACCAAAATCTCAACAGTGGTAATAAAATTATTTGTTTGTTCACCCCGAATAAACCGTTAGGTAACTACCCTGTTTGCACATTGCGTTTGTCTAGTTGACCAATTTATGTAATTACTGCTAACTTGGTATTGTGTATAGTTTTATTTGACTTGTGCTATTGTTGATATTGTGTATGTACTAATGTTTTGACAACTAAGGCGTCTGCTTTAGCCCTTAGATTACTAGTTTTTGTTTTTAATGTAATACTAGGATATGTTATTTCTTTTTATGTTTTATTATGTAGGTTTATCACTTGATAATGTTACTTTTTCCACATTATCGAAAATGTCTATTTTCTTATTTACAAAAAGATGAAGTGTCCGAATAATTTAACTAGTTTTGTGAACAATCCATCATTATGTAGTGACTAAGTTATCGTAATTAGGTACACAAGAAGATACTTGAGGTTGTGGCCTAACCTGTATAGTTCAGTTGTACTATGTTCGTGGATGCGTAGACAACTGAAGATGATGACGAACATTGAAAAGTAGTTTTGTTGAAAATAATATGTTTGTAGTGGAAATTAATCTTAAAAAATAAAAAAAATTATTTCGTAATTGTTCTTTCAACAAGCGTTGCTTATTAAAAGAGAACAACTTGACTTACTGTCATTAGTAGTCATTTTAATAAATATGTGATTCCGACTGTGTATGGTCTGTTTACGAACACTCTAAACTAAAGTCCGAACCATTTCACGAATTAAAACAAAATTTGGAATGTAGATTAGGAAAGTAATGCGTGATCGAACAATGAATTTGGAATACAAAACACATCTTCGAATCACTTTAAGATGACGGCGACTTTATTATCCCATAAGCTTTTAGATTCTTAAGTAAAAATAATGCTCAGTTACGAATTCATTTTGAGATAGAGTTTGCTCTAAATTAATGGAAATACTCTGCAACTGTATTTATAACTTAAACCAACGATGAGTTATCGTTATGGATGAAGCGAATACTTATTAGAATATTGGTTCACTTCATCCACTAACAAAACTAACAACTACTCCTCCATGAAACGATGAACTAATGTAACCTTAGGCCACTCAATGTGTAATCTAAAATGATCTCTGACTTTAATAAAAATCTGACTAGGGAGGATGGAGTCAACTCTAGGAGCTGGAGTATAAAGTGGTGGTACACTGTAATCCTGTTAAACCACCTGGTAAACATTTTAATTTAGGATTTCATAGACGAACTTTTAAGAAGTAAATTTTATAGGCAGTAGGTATTTAGGATTCCCAGAAAGTCTTTTAAAGAACTTTATTGAAGATCTTTTACTTAATATCAGGATGAAATTAACCTACAACAAAGATGGAAAACCAGCTCATAATAGTGATGTAGTTGTGCTGTTTTTGAACACTAATTTTTCTGAAATTGGTTAGGTACAAACGAGCCTTGGCCAGTAAAGACACCAGAGCTAACCCTTCTTGATTTTTCGTATGGAGTACAGTATCTAAATAATGAACGTTATGCTTTGGTCAACGATATAAAAGAATGAAATTGGGATATCTTATTTTTAAATTCATTATAACATCATTAAAAACCCTACAATAATTGTTTTATTAAGAGCTAATGCCTGCATATCCAACATCGCTGGCAATTTTGAACACCAGCTTCATAATGTACGACCTATTTTTAAAGATTTAAAATTTACTTAATAGTTAAGGTAACAAATATTAAAATAATAGCATATCACTCAATAAAATACAGTATTAACTATTTGTTTGTTATAAAATGGTAAATTAACAGTATTCATAAAACAATACTGTACATAATATATGATCGAAATTAAAACAAGAATACTAAGAAATTGGATCTTATTCCCGTGTATTTTAAACGGAACTTTGGTGTAATTTCGGGTTATTTCTCGTAAACAAGTATGAGTATAAAAAATATCCAAGAATAAAAAAAGTCTTAAAATCTCGTTTAAAATCTAAATTCACTAAACAAAATGGGGGTTTCTATGAGAAATTTTAAAGTGGAAAATGTTGGTCGAAGTTAAAAAAAATTCAAATACACCATTTTATTGCAGAGGAAGGAGTAGGTATAGGTAAGCCCCCCCCCCATTTGAAGTTTTCTTTAGATTTTATAGTTCTAGAGATCCCAATGGTGGTCCAACTAAAAAAAGACACTGTATACTATACTATATGTAACGGTGTACCAACCGATCCAGAAACTGGATGGTACACATCAATCAATTACATTGGAGTCGTGATGGCGGATACGTTGAGAAAAATGTCCTTACCTTAGATTCTTTACTTTTCCCACCTCCCTATCCTCTTCTCGTGGACTTTTGTTATCAAATAAACCCATTGAGGTTCAAATGCGAGATGTTCAACATCTTCTAATCAAATAAACAACGATATTTGAACGGTTTTGTTAATGATATGTTACAGTTTCCAAAAAATAATTTGATGATATAATTTTATTCACGAGATGCTTACCAAAATTTATACGGACTGTTATCCACTATGGGTTGTATTAATATTTTAAGTAATGTAACATAGTTTGTCCCACAATAAAACTTAACATTAAAAAATATACCGTGTATTTGTTTATGTTCTTAAAATATTGGTTTTCCGTTTATTCAGAAAATGTTATAACTACAACTCCCAAACATCGTTCAACAGGTCGTGCTTGCAACATTTAACTGCAAAAGTTTGTAAACTCATCGTGCCAAAATTTTATTATAGCTATAATTATTTTCAGACGTCTGCTGAGGCTATAAAACTATATACACTCAAGTAATAACATTGTTGTAACTGTAATTTTTAGAACTTTGGTAATAAATCTTGAATAGGAAATCAAGATGACAGTTTAGGGATAGCTCTGAATTCTTTTATCTTTTAAAGTCAATCTTTCGTATTAAAGAAAATCACGTGTAGGAAGTTATAGAAGTTCAATACCAGATCGAAAATGATTGCGATCTAAATCTGATCACTTTCCTATTCTAATGTAAAGATGAAATTATGTAATAGTTATTAATTGTATTGAATTCATGTTTTAATATTCCAATGATACACTCCGTGGTTTCGGTTGCATACCGTTCATCCTCAGTCGGCAAATACTTAAAGAGTAAGCGTTATAAAACAAATACAAACACTAAGAATATTGTCACATAATAATGTATTGGTATTACTCTCGGTTCCACACTCATCTTTCAGTACGGTAAGTCCATAAGCAGTGTAAATCAAATGGGAGTTTTAGTGCTCTACTATCTATCATGACGCGCCCTGAACTGTAGTTTCCCCCGATTTATTTCTCTCTTTTTCTTGGTTTTTTACTAACATTACAACTACTTACGTTTACTTCAAATGTTTTGGATTATATGTTTTTAATTTTTTAATAGTAAATGAATTAATCTTAATAAATCTTTTTTTAAATTTTGCCAAACATACTATCACAACTAAGAGAGTTTTACTTAATGTATAGTACTTGTTTATAATTTATTTATTTATTTTTTTTAGTCCTGTTTAGTGGAGATATTTTTTTTTCATGTGGCTTTAAATTTAACACGTTCTCTGTCACACAGAAAAATCCGATGTTTATTTTGTAAACTATTTTTTTGTTCCCTTTAATAAAAAAAAAATTGCGATAGTTAAAAAGCTTAAAAACGATACGAATTTTTAATTTATCATTTAAAGAAAAACAGAAAAAAAGAATAAAATAATACGGATATGGTTTTTACTTAAAAGTTATTCATAAAAAAATAAAAATTGAATAATGAACGAGTTCATTCATTATAAAAGAATAGAACATGTGTAGTCTATATAAATATAATTTTTTATTATGATTAGTTTGTGACGACCCGAAATGATAAGCTTGTCCTTGAAGTTTACATGTAAATAAATCGTTAATTAATTTTTATTTCCATGATTTACTTTCTACGTAATTAATATTATTTACAATAGTTGTAATAAACGTTCAGTTAAAACTAAACATGAATGGTGTCTTGTAAAAATCAAGGTATTAATTACTACGATTTGAACAGAACTGTTTTTTTCACAATTCATATAGCTGACTGTTCATCATATCTTTCTTAAATTTTGTACATTTAGCTATTTTTTTGCAGGTTAAATTAAATTAGCTTTAAATATTATTAATTAAAAAAAAATAAAAGCAAGTTAAATTTGACTTAATTAGGTTATAATTATAGCAAGTGAATAGAACTGTCCAAATTCTTAAAAAAGAATTCATTGCCTTTTTTATTCTTTTGCTGAAATAAAATATTTGTAATTCCTGGATATTTATCTACTTTATAACTTTCTTTATTTGATACTTATTGAAACAGGACAATAATTCACATACTAAACTGTCCTGTTTCATCCTGCAAACAAATCATTACAACGAAATAACGACTCGTTCCCACACTTCCAACTTCATCCCTCTCGCTAACCTTTGTTTACCTGTTTGTTGTTCCAATTTCAATTTTGTATGGAAGTTACTCGCTAAAGTATTTATAAAACATTTGCACATTTCGAATTTATCTGTTTACGTTTAAGCAATCCATACTATGATACATCTTAATAGTTATGATGGGAAAATATATATTTTTACACGCCTCTTGTTTGTCTTGGTCTGGATGCCGAAAGATCTGTTACACTACTGGTTGGGGTGGCGCCTTCAATTCATCGGTATGACACCATTTTGACGCCGTAACGTTTATATTTTGCGTGGTAGTAATACGTAAATGATACATACTGAAAGGTAATGATACAGTATCATACATACTGAAAGGTAATGATACATTATGATACATACTGAAAGATAATGATACAGTATGATACATATTGAAAGGTAATGATACAGTATGATACATACTAAAATGTAATGATACAGTACGATACATATTCAAAGGTAATGATACAGTATGATACATACTAAAATGTAATGATACAGTAAGATAAATATTGAAAGGTAATGATACACTATGATACATATTGAAAGCTAAAGATACAGTATGATACATAATGAAAGGTAATGATACAGTATGATACATACTAAAATGTAATGATACAGTATGATACATATTCAAAGGTAATGATACACTATGATACATATTGAAAGCTAAAGATACAGTATGATACATAATGAAAGGTAATGATACAGTATGATACATATTGAAAGGTAATGATACACTATGATACATATTGAAAGCTAAAGATACAGTATGATACATAATGAAAGTTAATGATACAGTATGATACATATTCAAAGGTAATGATACACTATGATACATATTGAAAGCTAAAGATACAGTATGATACATAATGAAAGGTAATGATACAGTATGATACATATTGAAAGGTAATGATACACTATGATACATATTGAAAGCTAAAGATACAGTATGATACATAATGAAAGGTAATGATACAGTATGATACATACTAAAATGTAATGATACAGTATGATACATATTCAAAGGTAATGATACACTATGATACATATTGAAAGCTAAAGATACAGTATGATACATAATGAAAGGTAATGATACAGTATGATACATATTGAAAGGTAATGATACAGTATGATACATACTAAAATGTAATGATACATATTCAAAGGTAATGATACAGTATGATACATATTCAAAGGTAATGATACACTATGATACATATTGAAAGCTAAAGATACAGTATGATACATAATGAAAGGTAATGATACAGTATGATACATAATGAAAGGTAATGATACAGTATGATACATACTAAAATGTAATGATACAGTATGATACATATTCAAAGGTAATGATACAGTATGATACATATTGAAAGGTCATGATTCATTATGATACATAATGAAAGGTAATGATACAGTATGATAAGTACTGGAAAGTGAACGTGAAACAGAGAATAGATAAATGCCGCTATGTCGTTTTCCTTCTGCGTCAATGACGAATCTTTGAGGTACACCCACCGTACTCCATTATCCTCATACTTATATCAATCATGATTTTTTAATATAATTCTGGTTATAGGTTCTGTAAAACTGGTTATAGTTTTGTTATTGTAGCGCATGCACCGCTGAAGATGGTGACTTTGTCGTGGAAACGCGTTTGAGTAAATAAAAATACTATTTTTGAAAAAAAGTGGATGATGACCTGAATGTTTATCGCATTTATACAACAAGCGAATCAATTATCCGCTCTAATCGTCAGGTTACAGAGTGTTTTGATCATTCTGTAGTTGTGTGCTGTGATGCTTTCCATATATTCCTTACATAATTTAAGCTTTTACCTTTTAACAATCATTGAAGATTTCTATATCAACTTCGTACATAAACAAATGACTCTGAGAATTTCCCTAGATTCTTTTCTACTTTTACTGAATTCACCCCCTCCCCTCCCCAATACCGCCACCAAATAAACTCTCTAGACACATGAACTTTAATCACCTTCTTTGAAAACGGAAAACATTGTTGAATAAAAGGAAAGTTGTAAAAAACAAAGTTCAGACAGAAAGGAAAGTGTAAGTATGAGGAGAAAGGCAACAAAGTCAAAGTAAAGCGTCCAGCGTAGTCCGAAGTCTTCTCTAAGGAATAGGTCGCGACATGTCAAATAAAAGTATTCTTGAGAAACGTTTTTATTTTTGCGTAAGAGTTTCCTTCGGGATAAAACTTTTAGGAGTTTTGGGAGACCGGGGATTAAAACAGGGAAACTTATACAAACTGACCGCTAGTTTAAAAAATATATATAATAAATCGAAATATTGAAATTACTTTTCCATACTAATAAAACAAATATTTCCCATTAAGGATGCGAAATACCAGAATGAAATTGGTATTTTTGATATATATAGATTTGCCTTGGAATTTTTATAATTTGTCCTAAAAATTTGCCTTTGCAGTCATGTGTCTTAATTATATGGTTGACATAGATAAGATCTTAAATAGTTTGAAGAACCTATTACATGGAGCGGCCACATCCCCTCAATATTACTTTACTTAACGTTGGTTAGTTGTATAAAGAGTTTTAAAACAGTTGTCATATTCATATGATAATAATCATTGCCAAACAAACAAATTCTTAATTCAGTAGATTAATTATATTTTTACGTCTATTTATCAGTAAGTTTTACTCTTCGAGTTCTGAGTACTCGTTCTCAGAACTATACATCAGGGGAGAACGAGTAGAAAGGTCTCCATAGTGCAAAGATCCGACAGTTTGTCAGTCAGAGAGGTTACAAGGCTCTGAGTTTGTATACTTTTAAATCAAGGCTGGGATCGGACTCTCTCCCAATCTTAAACCAGCTGATAAGAAACAGATGTTTATCTTACCGTGGCGCGGCATGAAGATATTTTATGGAAGAAATAACAGATCG
Source organism: Aphrophora alni (assembly GCA_963513935.1). NCBI lineage: Eukaryota > Metazoa > Arthropoda > Insecta > Hemiptera > Aphrophoridae > Aphrophora > Aphrophora alni. The sequence goes on along the minus strand of OY740772.1, from coordinate 54,007,004 downwards.
CTTTGCAAGGGAAGACGCAACGGGTCGTAGATCTACCATTCTCTAGAGTATCCGTTACATATTGTATCGTATGAAGATCAAGGAACAGAACACAAATTCCACGTATTGGAGACCACATACTAGTCTCGGGTGGAACCGTTAGGATAAGCTTACGATTGCAACCGGGTCACAATTTTACCTACCCTAGTTTCTACGACTTGGAAAACGATACTGTATTTAACCCCATGCCGAATAGATGTCTAAACACTGTTCATGAATCATAGGGTTCCCAGCTATGAAGAGCTACTTATAATTAATAGTCAATTACCGAAATCTAAGTAAATACTAAATATCTCACTCACACAACACTGTACATGTTAAGGGATGAACTTTGACGTTGTCCATTCTCAATTCTCCTCGTTTAAATTATTGATTAAACTTGCCCGATTGGGCAATTGTGCCTCCGGAAAATACGACGAACGCCAATTAATTAGCCAGCCATGGTGTAACTTTGAATTGTGATTTATAATTATTTAAATTAGTAGGATACAGGGACTAACACACAACTACGAACAGTCTGCATGAACTACTCGACTAGCCCCGGCTCGCTTAGTCTCGTTAACATAGCGTACAGACCAAATTACGGCCAGCTGTTCTCTGTCGTAAGATATAACGCACCATGCTCAAGGTAGATCCAGTTAAACTTCCAAGCCCGAACAAAGTGACATCGCCACACAGGCAATTCAAACGCTATCTTGCTTTCTCTAGCGAAAGAGCTTAGCAACGCAAAATACTGTGTTAAGCTTGATAATTAGGCTTATCTTTGGCTACTACTCAGTTAATTACTACTTTAAATGTACGAGCAAAGATGAGGCTGCCTTTTATAGCTTCTGCAGAGCAATAATACAGCAAGAATACTGACTTTTGCTGCAAGTCCCTAGCATATACCAAACTGTTATGCCTTGCTGGCATTTTCCCCATAGCCGTAGAGGTTCAGGATACAGTCGCCAAAACTATTATAAGCCTCGTAAATACTGTACTGGGTGTAATAATGGTGAGGCAGTCACAATAAAATCTTCCGGGTCGCGGTGACGGGAGGTACAAATTTTGGCAAACCACAGTCCACCATAATATAATAATTCTCTAGTTATTTGCAATTGAGGTTTTTAGTGTCTTTTTGTGAAGCAATTAGTTTAAAGTAGATCTAGTAAAAGCCAAATATTTGTTGGCGGAGGGGGGGGGGGTGTATTGTCGAAATTTACGTTAAGAAAAAAGTGTCAGATAGGAACTATATCGACATTTTCCTCTTGAATACAGCATGTTCAGTAAACAAAAATATATAGTCTCCAATTAATGGGGATGAGGAGTGTAGCTATTATTGGAAATGGTAACACGTAGCTTGTAAGGTTTGCCTCACTAAACACATTCAGCTTAAACTTACACAAGAGATAATACCTGGTCTTTGGCGCCCGGGTTGGGACCTATTCACCTATTGGATTCAACTTTTTACAAAAATACAAAACAGAAAAAAATATGTTCTTTCATAATTTGCAATTTCACGGTGAAATGAAATTAAATTTAATTCTTATTACCATTTATCTTTAACTGTTTAAGTCTAATACTCGGAAGTTTATAGGATGTTGCCATTTATAGCTTGATTTTTGTGCAGCTTAATGGATAACGTTTATTATAACTGATGGCTTAATGGATAACGTTCAACTGATATGTGTGCGTTGTGTTTCTAAATCAACCAATATTTTATATATTTAATGTTATTTTAATATGTCATAATGCTAATAGGTCATACATGTATTTTTGTTGATACTGTATCGACTAAAAAAGTAAAAAGGCGTTCCGAATGCAAAAGTACATTTATAAAAAATATTTGAATTAAATTTACATTCTAATTATGTAGTAAGTAACTTTGTCGGTATCATTTTATCAGTAAAATGCTAGAAATGCGTGTCCGATTTTTTGTTTAAAAGATTGATAAGCTTTATCTCTCTGAATAATTACATTTTAACAGTAATAACATCCCTTCATGCGTTATTCATAATATTTTATGTATTTTAAAGAGGCTGAATTTAATTACGATCTTACATACGAAATCTTCGGATTTTATAAAATACAAAGCAAACTCAAACTTAAAAAAATATGCCTTCAATACCAATTTTGTTGAATCTCAAATTTTCGTATATTTTTGATGATGGTGAGGCTGAGTTTAATATTGGTTTCATGTTAATAAGTGAAAAATCATGCATTGGTCGTATCAACTGCATTAATTTAGATGAAACCAAACTTTTTCCTGGCTATGTATTCGCGTTCTACTCACATCTATTTAATCAAAAAGTAAAACAATTTCCAATTCTGCTTAGTTTAGCATTCATCATTCTGTTATCTATGCAATGAATGTGGATATTGGAAAAATGTTATAAATATCAGGTTGTAAACAGTTTTTTAAAATTTTCCCAAATAATTTGAATTGCTACTAAATGGCGTCTGTTAAAAAATTTTAATGCCAAATAACATTTATCGATCATTCTTAATTAAAATAATTATACATTTAATAAAATGATACATAATTTTTTTAGCTGTTAAACATAAAAAAAAAAAAAACTTTGTTTTTATTATAACTCGATGGATAGCGAAAACACCCGTGAAAATAGTACTAAACCAATTACACACAAAAGCTTTAAAAGTTTTCAAACTTGTAGAATAATATAAAATTTATATATTAAATTCAATATGTTCAACAATAAACACCTGTTATAAAAATCAACGGTTTTTGAGATATTTGTCTTAACATTTTTAGTGTGCGCATTAAGTGTTGTGAACAATTTAATTATGTGTGAACATTTTTAAACACTATGATTCAAACCTGAAAATAAAATGTTTACTCAGTGCCTGTATCCATTCGATAGAAATTTTATTTTTACCCCCCCCCCCCCCCAACCGAAATGGGTAAACGGATGCTCGAAGTAGAATTAAATAATTATTTACGTAATATATTTTTGTTCAAATCATGTGTAGAACCTACTGACGTAATATCAATTAATTGATAAGTCACGTGACAATGTTTGGTACACTTTGTATAATAATTAATTATAAAAATATCGCCTCAAAATGTAGCGTACCGCAAGAATCTGTTCTGAATCTTATTTTATTCCTGATGTACGAGTATGTATGAATGACTTGTATCTTCGTGATAAATTAACACCATTTGCGGGATTTGTCCAGTTAAAGTAATGTACCATGTAAAGTAGTAACTTTGTATATCATGCTTTATTGACGTCCAGAATTTGATAGGGGTTAAAAGATGTTGGGGAGGGAGTACACTGGCATTCATAATCAATTTACAAAAGCGAATTACGCGGATTATAATAATAAAAAAAAATTGAATCAAACATTCGTTTCAACATTTTTGCAATGAAAAATATTTCCGTTGATATCTTTTTACGTTTATAAAATTTTTCTTTATTTGTAAGACGTTTGAATAACTTTCGTAATTATGAATTGAAGGAAAAAGTGAACGTTTTTGTTCCTCAAGTTAAATTAACTTAATATCAGCAACTCTATTTGTAATAAACTATAATTTTCTTCCAACTGAAGTTATTAAAATGTAAAAATTTGAGCATTTTAAAGTAATTTAAAAGAATTAATATTTTCTACTGGAATCGGTGCTAAAAATTTAGGTTTCATTATAAAATGGTCATTGATAAAATAACATATATATGTCATTATGTGGGTAGGAACACAATATTAAAAACAAACTTTACACTTAGTTTATAGATGCCCAATTGTTTTAAATTGTACAATATGTGAACGCGTGTGTGTAATTGTTTAGTTTGTGATTAATGTAAGCAATAACAAAATGAATGAAAACACAATTTTCCACAAAAAATCACTTTATTTGATCAACACAAACACAAGACAACGTTTCAGTGACTAAGTGATCATCCTTAGCTGCTACATGCACACAAACCCTACTGACAGTGAACTGTGACTGCAACATTGCAGTGGATTGTGTTTTCATCCATTTGGTCACTGAAGTTTCCACAAGTGTCTTATTACAGTTGATTATGTAAGCAAGATTTATATAAACAAACAATAATGCATGAGGATAATTTATTCTACCCAATAAGTGAGTGTTGAATTAGGTTATTTTGAATGTTTTTTAAACAGCTATATTTCAGTATTAGCTCAACCTATTATTTTATTTATTAGTTTGAGCTTTTTTTAAAATTATGGTAATATCTCAGCAGTGCTAGCCTTCAGAAGTACTAATATAAATGAATAATATTAGTGTAAAATAAATATCAAAATGATGGCGAAGACACCGGTGAAAAAAGTACTAAACAATTAGTTAACACACAAAAGCTTTAAAAAATTTCAAACTTCTACAATAATATTAAATTTATATATTAAATTCAATATGTTCAACAATAAACACCTGTTATAAGAATCAACGGTTTTAGAGATATTTGGCTTAACATTTTTAATGGATGCCATTTAGTGTTGTGAACAATTTAATTATGTGTGAACATTTTAAACACTACGATTCAAACCTTAAAATAAAATGTTTACACGGTCCCTGCTCCCGTTCGATAGACATTGTATTCCCCCTCCGCTCCACCAAATTTATATAAAATTTAATATATAGGGTAATTTTATCAACTTGGGGGATGCTGAATTTAATTTATTTTGAATGTGTTATCTTCTAATGTCGAGATGGCCTTTATAGGTGGGTTCAGAGAAAACAGCAGCAAAGACGGGATAGCATTAAAGGATACAAATAGCAAACTACAAATAAAAGAAGTCTTTTAAGTAGACTTGAAGGGATAGTACTGGAACTCGGGTACAGGCCAACTGGGACAAATAAAGGGAATACTGTGGTCTGAGGACGCACTTGCACAGGGTAGTGGTACACCATGGCGATATTGTGCTACACCGGTGAGAGACAGTACACTACCGGTACATAATCTTTTATTGTGAAGCTCTTGCCATTAAGAGGGACAGGGTTTTTGGCTTTCAAACTGCTGGTGAACCTCTCATTAGATGAGCTTGTAAGTGGACTTAGAAACTCTAAAGGGGGACTAATAGGGCGCCGGTTTTAACCCTTTAACCTATGAAATTAATCTAATCTAATGTTTTTATTTTAAACTAGGTATCTGTATATGATTAGCAGTTAATCATAGATTTATCTTTTTCATTCCTAATTTTGATCCTTTCTTTAAATGGAGGTAAATCCTCAGCAGTGGTACCTTTGTATATTATTAAAATAATTGTGAAGTAAATATCAAAATAATTTATATTTTTTAAATTAGGGTTTATTATATTGGCTTATAATTAATTATAAGACCAACCTAATAAAATATGTAATTTGATATAATGTGTTAAAAATATATATTCTGAAAATAAGTTTCTTACGTTGACAACAGATAATGTAATTTGTTCTGAAGTTTCAAATTGAGTTTTTGTTTAAAGTTGGTAGAAATTGCTTTCTTATTTATTTTTAGGGAAGTGACATTTTGTCCAACTTTAATAGAAACTGAATGATGAGTGAAGGCAGTTAATAAATCTGAATGTTTATTGACATAACAAACTTATGCCTTCCTTGTACAAGCTGTAAAAAGTCCTAGAATGCCTTATATCCTATATTATAACTCACTTAGAATGAACTACAAGTAACATTGAAACTTTAAATTCAAAAATATTTCAAGAAAAGTTGTAATAAATACGAATGATTCTTATGTAAAATTTCTCTTCTTTCAATTAGCAAAGATCTAAATAGTAAAAGTGACATTACCAATTTTAATTGCAAAAAAAGATATTGTGGAAATAAAATAAAACAAGAGCAACCATTCTTAAATGTTAAATATTTTAGACTTTGATATAAAAAGCATTGAAAGAAAGTTTCAGATATTTTTAATTAAAGAGAACCATTTCGAAGATATTTTGTTAATTGCACTTCATTGTTATTGATTAAATACGGCGTGTTTTTTGCTTCTTTTTATTATTTTTGGGGGAAGGAGGTACATAATATAGGTTAAATAGACGCATTACTTAGTAACTTATGATTCAACAGCCTCTTGCCCCCCCCCCCCCAGAAGAAGGTTAAGTCAACTTTTTCAAATATTAGCAATAATTTTTAGTACTGAATGCTTTATAAAATTATATATTTAAATTAATTTTATTCTGACATTCTTCTTTATTATAACCAACGATATAAAAGATACATAATGTTCTAAAATTGTTTATGAAATTTACACATATTTTAGCTATAGGACCCAAATTTAGTTGAAAGTTGAAACAATCTAATTATCCTAATTTAGATTATATATTTTAAGTACCGTTTAAACACAAAGATGTCGTTTACAATATTTCTAACTTTAGATTAGGCATAATTAGATGAATTTATGTTTTATTTATATATTTGTAAGTATATATATATTTAATATTCGGATTTATTTTACGAGAGAGTTTCGTAGTAACAGTTGAAAATGTTTTAATGTTGAAAAAAGTGTTAAGAAAAAATCTTTTAAAATTATTACACTGTATCCTGTTCAGTATACAAATATATAGGGTTTTATTTTAATAGTTCGTTCTTTCACCTTTCCTTTTTTACTTTAAGAAAAAAAATTACTTTACTTTAACCCATATTTTTTTATTATTATTTTTTATTTATTTATTTATTTTTTTTTCATCTTTAGAGTTTTTTCAAAATAAATCATCATGTGAATTCTTGGACACTCTGTACGCTTATATATATACGAAAATGAATGACAATAGGAAAAGATATTTTGTTGGAAATCTTTTAGTGAACGATAAATTTACATTTTACGTCATAATTTTAATGCGTTATTGGCCACACTGACGGTTCTAGACTAAGTCTGAATTGACTTAGAAATTTCAAAATTAGTCTAACACTCTAAATATAAAAACACAACACATATTCATTGACTGCCCCCTCACCTTTCATTCAACAGAAAATCACTGTCTAATGTGCACCATTTTAATCAGTTGTTAATTTTGTTCCTACAGTTAATAATAATGATTTCTGAAATCTCATGTCAAATATATTTAAATAAAATATAGGTAGGTTTACTTTGAAATATGACTACTGTAATAATTTAGCTAAAAGTACTGATATTTATTGCTGTATACTGTGAGAAGCATCTATAAATAAAAATTCAAGTAATACATTAATTTCTAAATTCTATTCCTGTACACCAATATTTATGAACTCTCCGCGATTTACGATTATAAAATATTTGTTAGCAACTTCCTTCCCTCTCTACATGTCTAAAGCAAACTGAAAACTATTAAATAACGATTTCTGACAAGTTACTTGATTTCTTTACATAAACCTATGTGTCAATATTTAAAAAAATGTGCGCATGCTTTGAAAGTAGTTCTTTGTTTCAACACTAGAAGCGTTCATTGCAGGTCAGTCTCCTGCTGCTCCCTGCCGGTGACTAGGTGAAAACTCGAACTAGTTAAAGGAAAAGCCGTAAGATAGCGTCAGGTGGATATATGTTGATTACTGTAGGGAAGTTCAAGTAGCCTATTATATTATTTTGTATTATTATTTTTATTTAGATATAGGAAATACAGTTTTATTTTTTCTTAGTATTAATATTCATATTTCTTGCATTGAAAGAGAAAGAACAAAACCTTTTCTTTTAGCGAAAGTTATTATTGAATGATATAACTAATTTAAAAACTAAATATCAATTTTTTACATCCTACGACTGTGGAAAGATATGCATGTGGTGGGTCAACAATTTTATGTTGAATTGTTCGCGGAGATATCAGTTTTCAAGTGCCCAAAAAAGGCACCACCAATGAGAAGAAAGATTTTTATGTTATTTGTTAGATGGAAAATTTGACGTATATATATATATATATATATATATATATATATATATATATATATATATATATATATATATATATATATATATATATCTTGAGATTGTTTTACATTTTTTTATATTCAAAATTTGTGGATAAGCTGTAAGACCAAAAGTTGAAATTCTAAATAAAATTATCCGTTATCTTTTTTTTTTTTGTTAAATATGAAGTTAATGACTTAAACCAAAGTCCCAATTTGCAGGTAAAAATAAAATGGAACAATTAGTAAAAAAGAAACTTTAGTAGAAAGCGCGATTTTAGTTTAAAGGGAGTTTATGGTATAAACAAAGAAATCAAGGGTACATTGATATACTTTAGCTTTTACAAAATATACACAATACTTATATTTATTTATTCAAATTTCAAAATTTATTAAAATTGAATAAAATGAGGCAATTCATACCAACGGGTAATTCATTATGGGCAATAATGCCCATAAGAAATACACGGGCGTTTAAGAAACTTACTATTTTTCTTTCTCACTTTTTATATCGTTTAAGGGAAGGATGAGGAAAATGTTATTTTTTGTTAATACTTAGTTTTATGGGTTTGCGTAAGAGATAGATTGTGCAATTTTTTCCACAGTTTTTTTATATTTTCTATATTGTTAATAGCTACAGCAGCCGTCAATCTATTTATAAAGACCTTTAATTTTATATCTATTTCAACACTTTTATGTATGTATTCCTTTCAATTTTTAAAAACGGATTCAAATATTTAATTGATATTTTGAAATACAAAGTCAATACAAATTAATAAAGCAGTTCGGTGGTCATTAGAGAATACAAATATTTAAGTTTATTGTGTGGTGGATGTTGGACCACATCGTGTGAAGGTTGAGATTTAAATTAGTGGGTAGGTGAAAACTGATTGATCCTCGGTATCTTAAGTATGAAAAAGTGAATTTAGAGTTTCAAGGGTTAATCAAAAATCTATTATGATATGGAGGGTGAGCGTAAAGAAAGGGTGGGAATAAGATTTGATTACATCGCACTAATTTTAATAATGGAAAGTCCAAATAACAAAACTAGTTCAATGTCCTGCGAAATAATTAGTTTTTTGGAAAAATCGCTAAAGGTAAGGAGTGATGATTTGAAAATAGGGTTTGGTGTCAAATTTACAAAAATCTTGTCATTTTTCAGTTTTGATTAAATACTTTATATTTATGTAACTATATTTGAGGGTTGGTTTCAAATTTGACTTCAATTTCTCCTGTATAAAATTTAAAAAAAAATCGAACAGTTGCTAAGTGATCATCAGTCTTAAGTCAAACACAAATTATGTCACTCCACAAAGGTTGTTCACGACCTATGATGATAATTTAATCAATAAAAATTAGAATATTTTATTAACTATTGATTTAGAGTTTTCCTTACTTTTTACTCAATATATTTCTGTGACTTTTTATAATATCTAATTAAATTGTTTTATGGAGATGTGTTCGAATTTAGCATAGGTTTTTGATAATGATGACATTTCGATGTGATTATTGGATGATGTACGAAATATTGAGTGTGAGGAAAAGTACTTTTCTCTTGACACAATAGTGCGAGGAAAAGTATTTTTCTCTTGACACAATAGTGCGAGGAAAAGTATTTTTCTCTTTACACAACAGTGAGAAGAAAAGTAGGCCTACTCTACTCTTGACACAACAGTGTGAGGAAATATATTTTTCTCTTGACACAACAGTGTGAGGAAAAGTACTTTTCTCTTCACACAACAATGTGAGGAAAAGTACTTTTCCCTTTACACAATAGTGTGAGGAAAAGTCCTTTTCCCTTTTACAATAGTGTGAGGAAAAATTCTTTTATTTTTAAACAACAGTGTGAGGAAAAGTTCTTTTCTCTTTACACAACAGTGTGAGGAAAAGTACTTTTCCCTTTACACAATAGTGTGAGGAAGAGTTCTTTTCTTTTTAAAAAACAGTGTGAGGAAAGGTTCTTTTCTCTTTATACAACAGTGTAAGGAAAACTATATTTCTCTTTACCCATCAGTGTGAGGAAAAGTACTTTTCTCTTTACACAACAGTGTGAGTAAATGTACTTTTCTCTTGACACAACAGTGGGAGGAAAAGTACTTTTCTCTTTACACAACAGTGTGAGTAAATGTACTTTTCTCTTGACACAACAGTGTGAGGAAAAGTACTTTTCTCTTTACACAACAGTGTGAGTAAATGTACTTTTCTCTTGACACAACAGTGGGAGGAAAAGTACTTTTCTCTTTACACAACAGTGTGAGGAAAAGTATTTTTCTCTTGACACAACAGTGAGAGGAAACATACTCTACTATTGACACTACAGTGTGAGGAAAAGTACTTTTCTCTTGACACTACAGTGTGAGGAAAAGTATATTTCTCTTTAAACAACAGTGAGAGGAAAGTACTTTTCTTTTTACACAACAGTCTGAGGGAAAGTAATTTTTTCTTGACACAACAGTGGGAGGAAAAGTACTTTTCTTAACACAACAGTGTGAGGAAAAGTACTTTTCTCTTGACACAATAGTGTGAGGAAAAGTATATTTATCTTTAAACAACAGTGTGAGGAAAGTACTTTTCTCTTTACACAACAGTGTGAGTAAACGTACTTTTCTCTTGTCACAACAGTAGAAGGAAAAAGTATTTCTCTTTACACAACAGTGTGAGGAAAAGTACCCTACTTTTGACACTACAGTGTGAGGAAAAGTACTTTTATCTTTAAACAACAGTGTGAGGAAAAGTACTTTTCTCTTGACACAACAGTGTGAGAAAAAGTACTTTTCTCGTTACGCCGTGAGGAAAAGGATAATAGTCAGCTGAGCGTTAAATCACCTGATGAGCGTTTTAAATTTTTTTTTATTATTGCATAATTTCAAAATAAAATTAACACTAGTAAACATGTTAAAAAATAAAAGTGTGATACTTTTAATAAAACTGTAACTATAGGAAAAATTTTGTGCGCACTTAGCTCTTGTATACTTTGACAATATTTAAAAGAAACTAACACATTTATTGCTTACTATTTATATTATACATGTAGGAAATTTTGCTTATAGATACAGTAAGAAAGACAAGTAGAGAAATTTTTAATTTCAGAATAATATAATATTATCATTCAATTAAGCCCTTAAAAGACAGGTAGAAAATAAACTCGAACACAAGATCTCACAAAAAATACCTTTACTTAATCAAACGCGTTTCAATGACAAAGTCGCAATTCTCAGTGATACATGAGATACAATAACAAAACTATAACTAAGAGGCACTCTATGGTTTTGTGATGCGTTAAAATTTTAGCCGCCATATTAGATTTGTGTCATTTTTCACAAATTCCAACATGGTGTTTAAATACAGGGGTGGTCAAAAGTCCCGGAACGGCTTAATATTTTTTTAACCGTTACAGATGGAACTATATAACTTGGTACACTGTTACTGGGCATAAAACACTATTTTATCACAATTTCAATGAGCCGCTACCACTTCGGGGGGACGGCCCACAAGGAGTCGGAATAAAATCTTAAATGAGAGCGTGGGTCAAGTTGTACATCAAATTAAAGGTCTAATTTAGTAGAATACAATGCCGCAAATCCGACTTCAAAAGGTTCACCCTAAACAAAATGGCGGCGTTTTAAAGTTTATGAAAGTTACTATGGCGTTGAGTGTTAAAGATAGTATTTCAAATTCATGCCATCTTTGAATGGCTGCCATTTCCGGCTCGGTTGTCCGTTTGAAGTCGGATTTGTGGCATTGTACTGTGCTAATAAAGACCTTTAATTTGATGTACAACTCAACATATGCTCTCGTTAAAGATTTTCTTCCGACTCCTTGTGGGCCGTCCCCCATTAGAAGTTAAGGGTCAAGTGGAACTCTAAAAATAGCCTTATAGCTTCAACACTGATTTCTGGGCGTTTTTTTTAAAACCTGTACCGAGTAAACATGTTCCAGCTATCTTTAACACTCAACGCCATTGTACCTTTCATAAACTTTAAAACGCCGCCATTTTGTTTAGGGTGAACCTTTTGATGTCGGATTTGCGGCATTGTATTCTACTAAATTAGACCTTTAATTTGATGTAAAACTCGACCCACGCTCTCATTTAAGATTTTCTTCTGACTCCTTGTGGGTCGTCCCCCCGAAGCGGTAGCGGCTCATTGAAATTGTGGTAAAATAGTGTTTTATGCCCAGTAACAGTGTACCAAGTTATATAGTTCCATCTGTAACGGTTAAAAAAATATTAACCCGTTCCGGGACTTTTCACTACCCCTGTATATTATTTAACACCGTTGTTCAACCCGGAGTTCAGTGGTATATATTTTTTATGTAACTCTCACCTATCTCCATTTATTCATGAAAAACCCCAGTAAATGTAGGCCTATCAAATTTTTTTTCTCGAATACTGCAAATTTAAGGTTTTAATTGTGCGACACCCATGTTAATGCACTATAAATTGATTTTCACCTGAATGGAACATTGTAAAACTCATATTACATCATAAAACAAATTTAAAGAGGTTTTAAACTGTTTTTAAAATAAGAAACCAAGATTAATCATAAATGATGTTGTACAATTATACTGAACTATTTCCATAAATGTCCATTGAGATGAAAATCAAAAACTGGTGGAGTTACACGGGTCTCATAAAATAAAACACTAAATTTACAGTTTTCGAAAAACAGTCAAATTTCATATATTTCCTATGGTTTTAGTGAATAAAGGTTTTAGTACCACTGACCTTTGCGTTAAATAAAATATCAAAACATCATGTTTCTATTTTTAAAAAAATGACTTTTATGGCGGCAGAAAAGTTTAACTTATCACAAAACTTAGTGTAATTATAAACAAACCTCATTTAGTCTGAAATCTATATGACGAAAACTGTGACAAATAATCTTAGAGACTTTATTTCCACTCTGTATATGGATGAATATGTGAGCATATGAAATTTAGAAAAGGGAGAATATTTATCCTTGGTGAAGACTTAAGTTGCAAAGTAGGTACTGAATAGTCTGACAAACATATTTGTCTGAATAGTTTTCCTATAAATCAATATTATTGTTTAAAGTGAGTAAATGTTTGAAGATAATAAATAGTCATGAGTGTAAAATAAAAAAAAAAAAAATAATGAGCGTCGTCCTTAAAATTTAAACGTACAACACATATTCGGAACAAATTTCTATCGATATTTGTTTTTAAATTTTCAAAATTTGTATCAATATTTACACCTAACCTAACCTCATCTAACCTAACCTAACTTAACGTTAAACAAGATACCAACTTGTGAGCGTTAAATTTAGAGTAAATACACTACAATGGCGTACGTAAGTCATTTTTTAATAAATATTACAGATAGAAAGAATTTACTGTTTGAAAATAAATTGAGAAACAACAAAAGGTAACCAAAAGAGGGTTAGAATTCATTTAGACTATATCTCCTCGTTCGTAAATTACGTCATCCATAACTCAATAGAAATCCTATTGTTACCGATAAATTATGACTTTTCATGATAATTAAATTAATATTTTGATAATAAAATAACGCTCAACTTTCCGTCTTGTCTTAGCTTTAAGTTCTTTCCCTTGATTTGAGACGCAGATGCGGTTTGAGACAATGCTAAAGCCGCAATGAATTACCACAGCTAATATATCCCGACTAAATTATTAATGAATCCAACTTAAGTAAATAGTTAGCGAGATGTATGCAATATGGTTCAAAGTGCATCAAGATATCACTAAATTGCTCTCACCAAGTTGGACATGGAATTAATACGCTGGGTCCGTCTTTCTAATTACGCTTCATATTGCAAGTCAAGGCACATCCATTTGGGTTAATAAGGTCACTCAGTAATTTACTTATCTACAGTAAACACTCAAATAATAGTTGAGTTAAAATATTAAAGCTAATTTAATTAAAGTAATTGTATTATAAATATATACAATAATTCACACAATATTTTTTCGCTGACATGGTCGGACAATAATATATTTCATCACTAGGACCAAAAGTGAAGCTTTTCGATACAAGCTCAAGTTTAACGTTCGAGGCGGATCCGATGCTGGAAAATGAGCGAGGATCGAAAAGCTTCTTTTGGTCCAAGTGATGAACTATATTTTTCGTTATACTGCAAGTTAATATAAGAAAACAATATCTCAAAAATTAAAACGTTATAACCTATTTACCTTCAAATCGATGGTAACAGCTGTTTTAACGGTTATTTACAATCGAGAGTATCGGTAGATGCTTTACAATCGTTAATTAATTCGTATACACGAAGTAACAACTGATGACCTCGACCTCAACACATGTTTTTCGGTCCTAGGACTAAAAGGAATAACTTTAGCATCTCAATGCACGTATTGAAAACAGCTGTTTTTGAAGTAGTATAACGAAAAAAGATTTTCGTTTGGCGGTTATTATTCACTAACATGACTGGATGTCGTGAATTTCATTGGCTGGTTTGATTCGCTGACAACCGGACGAAAATATAAGTTTCCCAGTTTTGTTTGTATGATATACTGGAAATTTCATTTTACTGATTTGATTCGATGACTTGACTGGACAAAATTTAAGTTAGCCGGTTAGGATTTGCTGATTTGACGGGACGATACGAATAGCGTTGACTGGGTTGATTCTCTAACACAATGAGATAAAAATATAATTTCCCCGGTGTTGATTTGTATTATGGTAGTGGGATTTTTGTTTACCGGTTTTACTTTACTGACTTGACCAGACGACATGAATTTCGTTTGCCGGTTTTGATTAGCTTACGTCACTAGATTACACAAATTTCGTTCATCGGTTTAAATTTACTGACGTCAAGGGACTGTACAAATTTCGTTTACTGGTTTAAATTTACTGACGTCACGGTACTGTACAAATTTCGTTTACTGGTTTAAATTTACTGACGTCACGGGACTGTACAAATTTCGTTTACTGGTTTAAATTTACTGACGTCACGGGACTGTACAAATTTCGTTTACTGGTTTAAATTTACTGACGTCACGGGACTGTACAAATTTCGTTTACTGGTTTAAATTTACTGACGTTACGGTACTGTACAAATTTCGTTTACTGGTTTAAATTTACTGACGTCACGGGACTGTACAAATTTCGTTTACTGGTTTAAATTTACTGACGTCACGGGACTGTACAAATTTCGTTTACTGGTTTAAATTTACTGACGTCACGGGACTGTACAAATTTCGTTTACTGGTTTAAATTTACTGACGTTACGGTACTGTACAAATTTCGTTCATCGGTTTAAATTTACTGACGTTACGGTACTGTACAAATTTCGTTTACTGGTTTAAATTTACTGACGTCACGGGACTGTACAAATTTCGTTTACTGGTTTAAATTTACTGACGTCACGGGACTGTACAAATTTCGTTTACTGGTTTAAATTTACTGACGTTACGGTACTGTACAAATTTCGTTCATCGGTTTAAATTTACTGACGTTACGGTACTGTACAAATTTCGTTTACTGGTTTAAATTTACTGACGTCACGGGACTGTACAAATTTCGTTTACTGGTTTAAATTTACTGACGTCACGGGACTGTGCAAATTTCGTTTACTGGTTTAAATTTACTGACGTTACGGTACTGTACAAATTTCGTTTACTGGTTTAAATTTACTGACGTTACGGTACTGTACAAATTTCGTTTACCGGTTTAAATTTACTGACGTCACGGGACTGTACAAATTTCGTTTACTGGTTTAAATTTACTGACGTCACGGGACTGTACAAATTTCTTTTACTGGTTTAAATTTACTGACGTTACGGTACTGTACAAATTTCGTTTACTGGTTTAAATTTACTGACGTCACGGGACTGTACAAATTTCGTTTACTGGTTTAAATTTACTGACGTCACGGGACTGTACAAATTTCGTTTACTGGTTTAAATTTACTGACGTCACGGGACTGTACAAATTTCGTTTACTGGTTTAAATTTACTGACGTTACGGTACTGTACAAATTTTGTTTACTGGTTTAAATTTACTGACGTCACGGTACTGTACAAATTTCGTTTACTGGTTTAAATTTACTGACGTCACGGGACTGTACAAATTTCGTTTACTGGTTTAAATTTACTGACGTCACGGGACTGTACAAATTTCGTTTACTGGTTTAAATTTACTGACGTCAAGGGACTGTACAAATTTCTTTTACTGGTTTAAATTTACTGACGTCACAGGACTGTACAAATTTCGTTTACTGGTTTAAATTTACTGACGTCACGGTACTGTACAAATTTCGTTTACTGGTTTAAATTTACTGACGTCACGGGACTGTACAAATTTCGTTTACTGGTTTAAATTTACTGACGTCACGGGACAGTACAAATTTCGTTTACTGGTTTAAATTTACTGACGTCACGGTACTGTACAAATTTCGTTTACTGGTTTCAATTTACTGACGTCACGGGACTGTACAAATTTCGTTTACCGGTTTAAATTTACTGACGTCACGGGACTGTACAAATTTCGTTTACTGGTTTCAATTTACTGACGTCACGGGACTGTACAAATTTCGTTTACTGGTTTAAATTTACTGACGTCACGGTACTGTACAAATTTCGTTTACTGGTTTAAATTTACTGACGTCACGGGACTGTACAAATTTCGTTTACTGGTTTAAATTTACTGACGTCACGGGACAGTACAAATTTCGTTTACTGGTTTAAATTTACTGACGTCACGGTACTGTACAAATTTCGTTTACTGGTTTCAATTTACTGACGTCACGGGACTGTACAAATTTCGTTTACCGGTTTAAATTTACTGACGTCACGGGACTGTACAAATTTCGTTTACTGGTTTCAATTTACTGACGTCACGGGACTGTACAAATTTCGTTTACTGGTTTAAATTTACTGACGTCACGGGACTGTACAAATTTCGTTTACTGGTTTAAATTTGTTGTTGTCTGAGGACTACTCCAATTATGTTTACTGGTTTAAATTTGTTGTTGTCTGAGGACTACTCCAATTACGTTTGCGGTTTAAATTTGCTGACTTGATGGGAGGACTGGGATATTATTATTCGTTTTGTTTTCTTCTTTATATAAAAATATGTGAAATTTTATGTAAAATTTTGCTTTGAAATATTCTTTTGAAGTCTTCTTAGCCCCCACCCACCAAAAAAGGTTTTAAAATGGTGTCTTGTAGCCATATGTTTTAATTCTCTACGACTTAAAAGAATTAATTGGCAAATTTAGAACTCGAGCGTATTTTGACCTATTTAGAGGCGTTCTTTTCCTTCATTTTGAATAATTCTAAATTGTGGAGTTTTTCTTTTTGCCTCAAGACCAAAAACCTAAATTCAGATTTTTTTTTTTCCAAAATAGGTTCTAAGTATTTCGATCAAATTTCTTTAAAAAGTACCCTCTAATAACAAAAATCCTGTTTGCCATCGTCTCAAAAATGCCGGGTGGGGAGTTATAAGTTAAAATAACAATTTTACTCGTAGCTTTTTAAAAATACCTTGGGAAGCGAAGTAGCTCATTTGGCAGAGTGTGCGCAGTTCCCTCTAGTGAATCGTTCAAGGTTACTCAAATTTTAGCCCAAAACCATGACTGATGTCATTGAAAACCCGATGTGGCTGATCCGATTTGTCCAACGGACAAGTTTATGACACATGTCTAACATTCCTAGTTAGGTTAGGCTATATTATAATATATATTATTCTACCTAAATATTTTTCTTTAATCACAAAAGGTTTATTATAAAGAAGATACCAACTTATCCCCCATAAGAATTATATGCGGAAAACTCAGTAATAAAGAAAAGCGCAAGTTATGGTTGCTTGGAGTCAAAACGAAATAATTTACTACCTGATAGTTACACAAGATAGGGTTAACTAGTGCTCACTGATAGAAGGGTATTGAAAAGTTTCCTACATTTATATGAATTTTTTCTTATATTTTAACTTTAGAATCAGCACGAAGTATGTAGCCTTCCTTCTGAAACACCCTGTACGTGGATATCAATCAAAAGTTTAAATTTAGGCAATCTACTCATCCTTAATATAAATTACAACAATTAATCCCATAGAATGTAGAGAGGACATCCTTACAGCTTCTAGCTACACCATGGCAAGACATAAATCTAAGATGTTCCCTCTCTCGTACCCTTACTGGACATTACAACATTCCAAGCTTGGCTTTAATTATTATAACTTACAGATATCACTCTGCAAACTTGACCAATATATCAATAAGCCCGGATTTAAACTTAACAAATCACAGATGTATTCTAATGAATTGATTAATCTACGCAAACATTTAAGCAAATCGGATTAGCGACATTTCTAACATTTACAATTAATCCTAAACAATTGTTAATGTTTCAAATTTGTAGCCTTTACAACAATGTAATTTATCAAACTGTAAGAAGTACAGTTTGTAGAAATTATAGGCTATACATAATAGATATCTATACAGTTTTTGATTTTATAAAAGCAAGATATGAATTATACCAAATAAATATAATCTATATATATAATCTAACGTCTGTTATATTGTATATTCATCTTTTTGTGACATCATATACAGGATGTGTTTTTAACTTGGCTACTTTTGGGAACTCTGACACTATATACAACTGTAAGTTTATACACTGGGGGACCTTCTATACTTTCCTCTGTAATAAAATGGCATAGTTGAACATGAACAAATATTTTATAACTTTTGTTGCATTTGGATTTTAAACCTGATTTTAAAACTGTTTTATTCTTGGGAATGTTTTTAAATTAGAATCAAAAGATTTATTTTTCTGAAAGTTATTTTTTATTCCTGAAAGTTCGTCAAAGTTCTGTTTAAAAACGTGGGAATAAATCTTACCCAGTAGTTTAAGTTTGTTTCAGTGTACAAAGACTCCATACCTAATTTTATATAATGAATATTTTTCGTTATCTTAGTTTGTGTGAGAAAGTTTGTCTAATTGTTTTGACCCCCCCCCACCCTAAAAATCATACAAATAGGCCTATACTTGATATAAACAGATACAATATACACGTTGTCTTTGGCCACCATGGGATCTCTGAAACTATAATATTTACAGAAAAATTCAAATGCAGACTCTTATCTTCTTTTTCACCTATATTAAAATGGTCATTTGAATTTTAAAAATTCTACCGTCAAATTCCAATATGAACAACTTTAAAATTTTAAACGGAATCGCTCATTTGTTTGTTTCATTTACATTAAAAAAAAAAAAAAAAATGAAGGCTGTTTTATTCTTGGATATTTTTTTTATTCTCACTTGGTTTTACGAGATAGTAGATCTGAAAGTTCGTCGAAGTTCCGTTTAAAATAGATGGGAATAAGAATCAATTTCTTAATACTGTTGTTTTGTTTCAATTTCGGTTTTTTCAATTTCAAGTTTTTTATGAATTGATTCAGAGATCTCAATGGTGGCCTAGTTAACAAGGACACCCTGTATAAAATACATGATGAATGAATAATTATTAGTGACAAATATTTCAAGAATTGTTTAAGAGGACTAAACTGTAAAATACGCCTAAAACGCTTCGTTTTCTGACAGTTGTTTGTTTGAGTAAAAAAACAAGTAATTTATAAATTGAGAAGATTTAGTTTGACCATTTTGTATGCAACTTTTCACTAGTATCAAAGATTATATGTTGTACATTTTAAAAATGGCGGCTGTTTAAAAAATGTTGATGTCGTAAACGATGTTCTTACATAAAAGTAACTCGCGACGAAATCTTTACAATTTGAATGATGTCATTATTTTTGTTATAGATTAAAGAATATCCCAGTTCTTGATAAAACATGTATTTCTTGATAATTGAATACAAAATCCGGAAGTTTTTAATCCCAGTTAATCCTTATTATCATTGAGAGAATTGTGTCCTTCACTTTTTGAATAAAGGAACCTTTTTATAAAGGTGAAGATTCTGGAGAATAAAAATTCAAAAATTTGTTTGTTCCATTCTATCTTAGGCCTTTAGAACAAATAATTACTTAGTTCAATTACCAGTAGATGTGTTTTATTATGTATTATTTTTATTACACTATTAATTGACAAAAAAATTACGTTAATCACGTCTACACTTGTAGAGAGAGATGATGAAAAAATTGTTAAATAAACGTGGCAGGTATCCGAAACGGTGACCGAAATGAACCCCTGTTTACACAGCCGCCTTTTCCTTAAAAGTTAAACATGATTAGTATTTATATTTTGTTTATGGGTCTCTATAAGAAGGTTTGTTCAATGTTTACACTAATTGTAAATTCTGTAATATAATTTTTAGTTCGTCAAGTTGTAGATTTTAATTAAATAACTTGCTTACCACAAAACATCGATAATTATAACTTTCAACAGTACCAGTAATTAGTGCAATAATTTGAAGTGGTTTTTACGCGTCAATAAGCAACATTTAAACTTATGATTAATTAAAATATTATCCCCATGA
Organism: Aphrophora alni; assembly: GCA_963513935.1. Classification (NCBI taxonomy): domain Eukaryota; kingdom Metazoa; phylum Arthropoda; class Insecta; order Hemiptera; family Aphrophoridae; genus Aphrophora; species Aphrophora alni. The sequence continues at coordinate 53,986,698 of OY740772.1, read as the reverse complement.
AATAATAAAATACATTTTACTTCATTCTAACAAAATCCCTAGTTGCTTCACATAGTTCGAAGAGTTACGTATAGGTCGCATTAGGAGTCTTAATCTTTAATATGTTTTAATAATCTTTCGTTTTATTATATTCCTGGTTTACTCTTATTATGTAATAATGTAGTAATTTTCTATGACTAAACAATGAAATATATAATGTAAATTTGAAATTTTATCGAATGTACTCACAGTTGCAATTAAACTGTCTTAATTATATGGGCTACCTTTTTACCAGTGTAAACTTTTTTCTTTTACCACAAATTTTTCTTCTTTCTTTTTATCAAATTTCTGGAAAAATTATTTTTTGGACATCTCTCAATTATATTTTTTAACTCTTAAACAATGTGTTAAATTGTATTTATACGTTTATGCTATAAATTCCTTATAAGGTAAATAGTATTTGAACAAAATAGATTTTTTCTATCGGCTGTCAAGGTTCATATAAACTATATACGTAGCCTATATTTTTCATTTATACTTGCATTTAGCAATTAATATTCTGGGACATTAAAGTTCACATTTCACTCAAATTAGTAAAGCTGATTTTATGAAATTAGTTCCATATTTGATCATGGATTGTTCATATTAATGATTTACGTGAACTTTTCCCAACATTTGTATATACAGGGTGTTTCAAAAAAAAGCTGCAAAAGTCAGGAGCTTATTCATCACTAAAAAAGCAATGAAAAAGCTTTTATAAACATATTTCATAAAATGCTTAGTTTTCTATTTAGCTGTCATTTATTGTTGGATACTAGATAGCGCTATAAACTCCTAATTTGAGAAAAATAATAAACCGATTTCCTTTACTCATTTCAAAATGGTGGCTATTTAAAATGTTTAAAGTCAAATATCTCAAAAACCGTTAGCTTTACAAAAAAATGTTCCTTATTAAATAATGTTTTTATTTTTTGTTGTTTCTACAGCTCAAAGGAAAACTGAAGTTATTGGCAAAAAAACTGAAAACATTAATTCTTTGTAACTGTTTACAACAACCAATATTATAACCCACAACCAACATTTTTGTTTGAATGCATTTTTACCTCCAAATCTTCCTGTAGCTAAAAGAACAACTAAGTTATCGGCACACTCGATAATAATACTTAATAACTAATATCATAAAGTTCTGCGTTTTGTAGGCCTACAGTGTATGGCATTCAGCGATGTAATAAACTGCTGTTTAATACGCTCAAAACATTAATAAACATCCCAACGATTAATCAGTCACATGTATTAAACTTCTTAAAGTAGGCAAAAAAAATGTATTAAAATTTATAAACAGCTGATTATTAAGAAAATATTGTTGCGATTGTAGTGAATAAAAACGTATTTTCGTTAGTCTATTGCTATAAACACAATGAATAAGTGGAATCAACGTTAATTATTTTTTTAGTTTTCATATTATCGTGCACACCATGGCATGAAATAATAATCACGGTTTTTGTAACAAAAAAATGGGGGGGGGGGTATACATTTAATGTACGGTATTACGCATTGCAATAGTCTCATAGCTAAAAGCTTTCCTAATCGAGTGCTAAGAGTTTCTCTTTATTAATTGAGTTTACTCTGTTGAAAGTAAACATTTGCAAAATTCACACAAAAACATTTTGTCTTTTGTAAATATTTTGTAAAATTAACAGTTTTTTTTCAGATATCGACGTTAAAAAATTTAATTAAGTGCCATTTTGAAATGAGTAAAGGTAATTGGTTGATTATTTTTCTTTTTTTGAATCTATATTACATTAAGTAGCATCAAAAATTGTAACTCTATTTTACCCTTAAAAAGATATAATTTTGTTGTTTAAAATAAAATAAAATATGGGTTAAAAAGAAAACTGAACATTTTAGGAAATATGTTTATAAAAACTTTTTCATTGGTTTTGATGTGAGTATCCATACTCTAGAAACATTGTGTTTTATTCTTTCTGTACACAATGTCTAAATAAATTATACCAATAGTAAACACATTTCTTTGGCTGATTTTGAGATTTCAACAGAAAACTTCCAAATCATAATTTTTATGGGTTAGAAATCTTCAGGGTCGTATGGGATTTTTATAAGAAAATTTAACTGCAATCAATAGTGATTTAAAATTTCAAAATAAAAAAAAAAGATATTTCTTTCGATCTTTATATATTGAACCTATAGGTCTTTCATTTGGTAATAAAAGTTTGCAATTTACTGAAATCGTTAATCAGTTTAATTTTATTTTTTAAACATTAGTAACTAAGAAAATTCAGAAGTTTTTTTACGATTCCAGTGTACAGAATTACAATTGTTCATCGTTGTTGTTAGAGATCAGGTCTTACATTCAGGTTTCAAATGTGAATATTATTAGATAATTTAATGTCTTTGTGTGTTGAGTTGTATTGAGACAATACAAATTTGTTATTGAGTTATTTTAATTTTGAGTAGGTGTACACGAGTTTACAAATTTTGGGTTTAAAATTGTTTGTATCTTGTAAATGAAATTAAAAAATGTGGAACCAAGTAAAACAGTCCTAATATCCCTCTTGTACTGGAAACAATTACAATTTATTTTGCAAATGCCTACAATTTTATTGCTTCAGTATTATTTTTAAAAATTCTGTAACTGCAGGTCAGCGTGTTATTATTGTTAAATTGGTTTTTCTTCTATTCTATTCTTACAATACTTATTTGTTACTGTTATTGTTCCACCCCTCAGTGAGTACATGTGTGGACATCTCGAGATGTACTAGCTGGATCTACACCTTTCTTTATCTAGTTTTGGGTTAGATCCCTCGCCCAGCATGACACTAGTAGAGTATCCGAAGGCTAGAGGTGTATTTTATGATTTTTTTATGAGATAATGACTGCAAATATTAGGCTATTTGCCTTAAAAAGAAAAGAAAGATGTAATATACTATTAGTGTTATTTTAGATCTATTATTTGTATGGAAAAACAATATAAATTTTCTTTTTACCACCTGTCGTTTCGCGTTACTCGCACATAATTTTTTTTTATTTCAGATAATTTTGAATTTCGTTTACTTACCTTTCCTAAAACATTTTTTATTATTATCTTATTTATCCCTTCTGTTTATTCAATTATTCCCTTCTGTTTATCTTATTAAATTATTTCATATTAATTGTTGGAACAAGTGTAAATATTTGTAAGGAGATGATATTTTTATAGTTATTATTTTGGTTTTAATTCAATAAAATTATTTATTTCAATTATTAAGAAAAGTCCTTTTACTTTTGTTTTGATTTTATGGTTGTCAGAGATAATGTAGAAGTAATTTGATTCTAAACACAATATTTACATTATTTTAAACGAGACCTCCTCATATAAATTAAATGTATGTATTATAATATTTATGCCTTACAGACAACGGTTAGAAAGACAAACTGTCGCCATGTTATTAACAACTTTTCGGATTTTGATTTTGGAAAAGTATAGACTATTATTTGATATATTTTAAATGTTAAAATTAAAAAAATCATCATAACTTACTTCAGTTTTCGACTTCCAATATTTACAAAATTATTAACTGAAAATGTTATATTTTAAAATCAATGGTTTAAATCTGAAGTGATCGATTTACTATGGGCGTTCAGTCTCAAAATGCTTTTCGACTGTCGGTTTGTTTCTATTTTTTTTCCGACCAAATTTATAACTTCCGAAAGGTGTGAGATATTACTTTTAGATTTGATTTATACATTTTTTAAAGTCTTTTACTAGCATACCAAAAAAAAGCTTTTGATTTGTACATTTTCAAAATGGTAGCCGTTTAAAATGTTTAAAGTCAATAACCACGAATGTTTAATTATAGTTTCTCCAATAATAAACTTGATAATGGCTGAATAGCCGAAACTGCCGTCGTATAAAAACGACCAAACAGAATATTGTGGACGGTGAGTCTTACATTTATTTATTATTTAATATATCAATATTCGGAATGGCGAATAACAAATCTTATAATTTTTAATAACGAAATACTAAATATTTTTCACTTTTATTGACACAGTCGATGTATGTTTATTTTTGTAGATCAAAGTATAATGGAGTTATGAATTAAACTATAAGCAAATAATTGCTACAACTCTTTTATTAAGATCTATCAATTTTTCATCTATTCACACAATAATAATAAAACCTAACTGTTATTTTAAATTCCAGGGTGTTGTAGTAAATTACTAATAAATTATAGTTTTACATTTGATCAATAAATCTGTTATAAACCTGCATTAAAGATATCATAGAGTTTGTCGGTGGTAAAAGATAAAACATATTTTATCGTTTGTAAATTTTCTATAACGGTAACGGTAATGGTTTTTGTGATGTTTAGCATTAGTTTTAAATGGCCACCATTTGGAAAATGGTCAAAATATTGTCTTATTTCTTGTTATATTAGTAAAAGGTTACTTGTAAAATGTATACTAAATCTGACCTCAATACAAAACATATATCTGCAGTTATAAATTTGTTTTAAAAAATAAACAAAACTACAGACGAAAAATGCATTTCAAGACACATATTTACTGAAATTTCCTTTTAATGTCGGTTTATTTTTGGGTCAATCATTTTCTAAGTGTAAAGTTTTGAGGTAAGTTGCAAAAATATCCATCTGGGTATTCACAAATGAAAGTAAATCTCCATTAATTTTTTCCATTAATCTTAAAGAATAATCTTACTATATAACTCTTGGTTTTTTGTTGTTTTTGTTTTACCGATTATTAAAGAATGCGAAATTAACATATTTCCTAATGTGAATGATTTTATGTGATAATGTTTTGTACATAATTATTACAAAATTTTAGGAATATTCACTTTAAAAAACTCTTCCTTTATTCATAAAACATAACATTTACACATTCAATAATAATAAGAAATAACTGGTATTTTAAACTTCTGGGAGTTTTAAATAATTACTGATTAATAATGTTTTTATAGTAATAAAATTAATGATGCTATCATGTTCATTCATTAAAAAGGCAATGCATTTGATCTCTTAAAATCCAACGGTTTTCAAGATAATCGATACGAAGAATTTTAAACGGCCACTATTTTGAAAGGGTACAAACTATGAGTTTGTTTTTGGTGTTCAGTTTATATAAAAAATACCAAAAATTGTTTCAATATCTCATCTCTTTCAAAAATTATAAATTTGTTTAGAATAAAGTTAACAAAATGACGACAGTAAACCTTTTGAACATACATTTAAACTCTTTCCTTTAGTTAAGTGCCCTGATTTCACAGATTTAATATCAATAACATTTTCAGAGCAGCGCTACTAGTGCCAGAATCATTTATTTACTAATATGAAAAGAAAGTTCACAACAGTGTGTATTTATTTATAGAACGTTCTAGCAAGGCTTCGGGCGGTAAAGTTTGGTCACAGTTTGAAAGTAAAGCAATCGACAGAATTGGATATATCGATTCTCTCCGCTCTGCAATACTGGACGACCTCCGAGTTTAGTTCTTACATTTTATCTTTTAAAACTAAAAGACAACATTATTACATTTGTGTATATTATCTTGTCGACATTTGTCTACGTCAGCTCGACATTTTAGACTTGAAGAACGAATGAGACAAACTAACTTATCGTTCATTCGACATTAGAAATAATCTTTCAAGACATCTTAAGCATAGTGAGTAATATCAATGCCTGGGTACTCTTCATTATAAAATAGAAAATCCGAATTATTGAACATTATTAAATAATCTACGCCATGAGAAACACGTTTAGTTCGTTAACAGATTATTTTCAAAATTGTGGCCAATTTTTAAATTTGAATTTAGGAAAATGTTTCATTAGTACATGGCTAACCACTCATCATCGTGCTCTGTATATAGGTGATAGGCTTATATGGGAAGAGAATTTATTTTACTAATTTTTTGCTTTAGCTCTTTTGCGATTAGTAAACAATGAAAATATTCGGTGAGGGGTGGTAACTTAACTGAACCATGTTTGTTTTATTCAGTAAAAAAATATTTTAAAATGCTATATATAGCAATGGAGGATACAGTTTTGCATTTGCCATTTAATTACTAATAATATATATATATATATATATATATATATATATATATATATATATATATATGATGTGTAAATCGCTAAATAAGCCTCCGGTCCTTCCAGTGACTAATGCTCACAAACTTTCGTAGAATTCCATGATGTCCCTATGTTAATTAAGTACACATGACAATAAAGTAATAATATCCTCACTTTCCTACGGCCACGAAACGTGAATATCAGTCAAAAATGGAGGTCGAAGAAATATCCTATTAACCTACAGAAACTATACTTCGTATACTGGGAAAGTAGAAATAAATGGAACTCAAAGTTAAGAACACAACAATTAGATGTAAATGAATTCAACATTAATTTATGTTAAAAATGCGGTTCCCATAAGATATATACATATATCTCGGTTACGTTAAAGACTTATATATATATATATATATATATATATATATATATATATATATATATATATATAGAGAGAGAGAGAGAGAGAGAGAGAGAGAGAGAGAGAGAGAGAGAGAGAGAGAGAGAGAGAGAGAGAGATTGGTACACCCGATACTCTGTCTGATCTCGTTCGTTCAACACTTAGTTTTAGGTAAACAGTATCAGCTAATTGAGCATCTATGGCAGTATAGTTCAAAGTTGATAGTAAAAATATACTCAGGGCGAGGATAATCTGCAATGTTAGGAGATTCCGCGGAATCAAAGTTAGGCTTAATTGGTTCTCGCCAAATACAAAACATAGTTCATCTCAGTATTTATCAGATAAGCAATTAACTTCTTGTAGACAAAATAGTATTAATTATTTGTTTGGATAAGTCTAAGGCATCGCATCGATAGGAAGCTGCAGAGTCTGCATATTTGTTACCAGCTCTAATTAGGTCTAGAACCAACCACCCTCTTCCTTAAAATATCCCCCAACCCCATTCCTTGTCGCCTTCCTTCAAAAATTTTACCTTTACTCGTCGCCTGAACAGTTTAGCCGAAGTTACTTGGCGGAAATTAAAGGAACGGTAATGAGATGCCAGATAAAATTAAAGGCCTACCTCTCGACGGGGACTTTGTAAAACGTCTGCGAAAAGTTTTGCTTCAACTTTGACTATGTGTCGGAAAAATAAATAACAGATGTACGAATAAGTTTCGGTTAACGTAGAAACGTACATTGTTTTCTTTTAAATGCTTCCAATAGTAATTTGAGATGTTATTGAAAAGAGTTGAAATAAAAAGTTGCAAGCGCTGCATCTAGAATACTATTTGACTAATCATCTTTGGTTTATATATAATTAGAACTCGACAAGGGGGATTTTTAACTTTAACAATTGAATAAATATTTAAAATACAATAAGCCTATGACAAGATACAAATCAGCTGTTTTTTTATTTGAAAGTTTCAACAGTCTGCACCAGTAACAACCAGTTATAAATTTAACAATAGCTGATTTTATTGAATAACTATAACATCAACTTCGGGTTTGGTTAACCAACAAGATCTACGAAGAATTAGAACCATAATATATAGGGTGTTGTAAAATTGTGTTTCCAAACTTCATGAGGTGGTTTTCCATATAAAAACTAAGAAAACGTTCAGAAAACAAATATATGTCCAGAATTGCCTAGTTTCCCACACATCCGCCATTTAGTTTTTTCACAAAATAATTTATAATTTCGGAACGGTTTGAAGAGATGAATTGAAATTTGGCTTAATAAGGTACATTTCTATTTTGAAAAATATAACCAACCTAATCTAATAATTCGCTTCAAAATGGTGGCTGCTTAAATTTTTCATAAAACATTTCCCAGTTTTGAGTTATTTAGACTTTAAAAAATTTAAACAGTCGCTATTTTGAAACGGATTATTGGAGTAGGTTGGTTATTTAAAAAAAAAAAATCTTTACCTTATTAAGCACCATGCCAACTTTCAATTCAATCCAACAAATCGTTCTTGAAATAAAAATACAAAATTTCGTTTATGAAAAAAAACAAAGCGGCGGATATCTGAACAATAGTCAATTCTGGATATTAGTTTATAGGAAGTTTTTCTTCACTTTTAATGTGGGAAACCACCTCCTGAAGTTTTTTAATACAATTTTGCATCACCCTTTATATAGTGTTAAAACATTATCAGTACCTCTTAATATTTCTGGTTCTAATTTAGTTAAAGATAAAACAAACAAAAAAAATTAAGAAATTGAGCTTTATCAACAGAGTAAATAAAACATTAGTTACCATATTGAGAAAGTTCTAAAAATCCATAAAGTGGGATTTCTTTCGGCATTTTTTTATGGAACCATGCCGCATATTTTTGTCTTTTTTTTTTTTTTTTTTTTTTTTTAAAGTAGAGGAAAAAATATATGGAAAAAGAAATTAAGAAAAAATACGTTAAATCTATTTAACGAAATTTTGTTTAGACTTTATTATTCTCCAATTTGTGAAGTGAAAATACCATTATCTTTTATCGAATTAATAGAAAACACTAAAATTGTTAAACAGTGGTAAAGTATTAAAAGTTGTCCTAATTGAAAAAAAGAAATATAAAATTAACTATGAAAAACCCCAAACCACAAAATAACACAACTATACAAAACTGTATAATGCGTTTTATATTACCTTATGTACATTTCGATAGCTTTGCTATCATCTTCCTACCTCAGAGTACTACATACTTGTTCATATTTTGGTCTTTATAGAAAATGGTAAATTGTATTAGTAAAGGGATTTTATTCAGTAGTTTCAGTTTATTTCGGTATCATACATAGTTTTTGTGAGAAGTTTGTGCATTCGTTTTGTCATAAAAAAAAAGAAAATCATACAAATAAGCGACAACAGAAATAATATTCAGGATTTTTTTTTTAACAGGGCCACCATTGGGTGATCTCTGGAATTATATGATTTACAGAAAACTTCAAATACTTCAAAACTTAACAGGACCCTACCTACTTTTTTATCTGTAATCAAATGATGTATTTGAATTTTTAAATTCGACCGCAATTTTGTAATATGACGGCCAACTTTAAAAGTAATATAGAAACCCCATTTTAAACGTTGAATTTGTATTTTAAACGAGATTTCAAGACGTTTTTATACTTTGGTATTTTTGTAATCTTTTTCGTTTACGAGATATAAGCCCCGAAACCTCGCCAAAGTTCCGTTGAAATGCATGAGTATAGTAACCAATTTCTTAATACTTTTGCTTTTAATATCGGTTATACTTGTATTGCTTTATTGAATACTGTTGAATTTAGGGATTTTATATCACACATAAGTAGACATTATAGATTTTATTGATTGATAAACTATTATGTTAACATTTGTTATCTTAAAAATTAAGTGAATTATTAAATATTTAAAAATAGCTGGTACACAATGAAGACTAGTCTTACAGCTGATGTTCGATAGCTTTTTTATTGGTGTTATGATAAATCAGAGAATAAGATCTCTCTATTATGAGCTGGTGCTCCGTCTTGCTGGTAAATAATTTCTTCTTAGTAATCTTAAGTGGAAGATCTTAAATGGAGTTCATCAAAATATTTTTTAGAGATCCTAAATACCTAGCTCCTGTCAAGTTTTCTTCCCTTAAGACCCTAAATTCAACAGTATGTATAACTGAAATTAAAACAAAAGCTTTTAGAAATTGGTTCTTATTCTCTAATGTTTACAAATTAATTTGTGGTAATAACAATTCCCATGTACAGTATTGCAAAACGGACGTTGGGGAAATGGCGGTACAATCTAAAAAATGAAACACGCCATTTTATTACAGACGAAAAAATAGGTAAGGTTACATTTTGAAGTTTTCTGTAAATTTTACTGTTTTGGAGATCTCAATGGTGACCCATTTAAAACCGACACTATATATTACGATGATAATCTTTCTTGGATCTTGTTGGGTTAATCTAACATCAAATTGATTTTATGACTATTCTAAAGAATCACCTGTCATTCAATTTGTAAAATTAAGTTGTTATGGTAACAAAATGTTGATTATATGTGGAGACAATAATCTGATTTATAAGTTACTATAGGCTTAGTGTATTAGAACTTTTGACTCTGGTTGTATATTAAAAATCCACCTTCATCACGATCGGCATACTTTTGTCTTTCTATTAATATACAAATAGTTGTTATAATCGGTTAAAATTTTCTGAGATACAGCGTTTGATTCAATTAGATTTATTTCTGCCTTCACCCATTTCATTCGTTCCGTTCCAATAATAAGCGCAAATTGGCTTGTTGTAAATAAGTGACGTAACATCCCCATTTAAAATGCATTGGGTTATTTTTGGTATTTTAAATATATGATTTTGTTTACGGTACAATGAAATATAATAATGTCTTAACTATCAGTCTGTTCCATAACATTCTTAACGCTTCAGAAAATTTTTCCTACTTAATGTTATTTATAAAAATCCAAGAGTAGCACTTAGTTGTAGGGAGTCGCTCTGGGGTATATAATGAAGGGTGTACCTGAGCTCAGGTAGTTAAAGCTATTTAATTATATAGGTTATATTCACGACGATCGAGCGGAATAATTAAAAGTGGAGCTGAAAAATACGCTCAGAGTTGAAGGGTGGGGGTGGAGGGTAATTCTTTAATTGGACTCAGCTACCGTGGCACACATTGGCAGTGGCGCAAATAAGATTTGTATACAAGACTGTCTGGGAAAGTCTGTTATTTTTTGTTAACAAAATAATGAACAATACAAATTTTATTTTAAATTTTGTGAAATGTTTACTTATTTCATACATATATTTCGTAACTACGTTAGTTTTAGTTTGATCATTTCATTTACATGTTAGAATTGGTAGATGTTTATAAATATACCAAATATAAAACATTGTGTGTGTTTACGTGACAGATGGTTTGATCTAGTTAATTTGAAAAATCTTTACCAAAAATACATTGGTGTTGATTTCATTGGATAACGATTTGTGCAACTATTGATGACCTAATTTTTTAAAAAAGTTACATAATTCATTTCTTTTGTTTGTTTAAAAGTGAATTATATTATTTTACAGCTCAAATTTAATGAAAAATTCAATTATAAAATTAAAATTGTTGCATTCATTGTTTACATTCCAAGATATTTATGTAGGTACTTGGTGGTATTCCATTTTAATAAACAAAAGTGTTATACATAAAGTCCAAGATGTTTTACAACTTTTATAGTCTTACAACTTATTTTTCAAAATATTAAATTTTATTTTAAGAAGGAAATATTACAACAGCCGCTTAAAACACATATTAAATATCAGTGCAACATCTCGTGCTACTTTATTGCTTAATCTTTAAATTATAGATGTTTGAATGTTTGAATGACCTGTAGTTGTAGATATAGGCGTTGCGAGATAATTGAGTTATTGATAGACCCTTTTGTTGAGGAAATGAATAATGCACAAGAGTGACGTCAAGAAGGTCATCATGTTCGTTATGTTTTAATGTTCGTACGTATAAATCAGCATCAAGTGTAGAATATTCGAAGGTTTTAATATTATAAATACAGAAAATCATTACGTGTATATTGTTAGTTGGGGTGCAAGGTAACTTATATGGATGCGCCTCTACTCATACAGGTTTCAACCTCGCCTTCACGATAAGTAGCTCGTTCACTGGTGCACCCTGTGATTGCTAACGAAGCTCTGGCAAACAAATGGACAATTTACACTTCTCCTATCTAAATCTAAATCCTTCTTAAAACCAGAAACACTCAACATACCTAATCTTTGTCTGGTGCTTCACTGTTTTTACTTTTCTATCTTTCTTCTGCTCCTGTCCCAAGATGCTCTAGGCACTTGTAGACTTTCATTTCTTCTTGACTCAAACTATCTTCACAATCTGACTATTCCCCCAATCCTAGGTGGAACAGCGTATGCTAGAGGTCAGAGGAATGTCTGATAGTAAATATGCCAACTCTGGATACCAGGAGATCTCTAGTTTCAACGTACGAAGTTCTATATGGGTGGACGTCTACCTCCCTAGCTACTCCTGGGACGTATATGAAATTAAAAAACCATAAAAAGTAGATGACCTTGGGGAGCTTCCAATAGACTATTCAAGGAGAAGCAACCAGGGTGAAGCCAATGAAAACACCCATGTGGAATTTAATCCTCAAACTCTGCAGCAGGACGTAGTGACTCAGGGAGTGCTGAATCATCCTACTGCAGAGAGAGTTTAAATCTCGATATCACCAAAAGCTTAAAGTTCAATTAACTGAACAATATCACCTTAGAAACAGAAAACCACGGTTTAATGTTCTTACGTGAAGAATATTTTTTAGTTTGTATTTAATATTCGTAGATGTTTAATATTAGTTTGTGGCTAATGTTAGTATGAGAAGGACATTCCTACGGTTTATTTTCTTACATACAGTATGCTCATACGTGTATAATGTTAGTTTATGATTAATATTTGTTATTGTGTAATATTTATTTCTGGTTAATGTTAGTATGGGAGAATATTCGTATAGTTTTTTCTTAAGTAAAGAATGTTCGTTCTTTTTTAATATTTGTTTGTAAGTAATTTTTGCTCGTGTATAATCGTTTTTAGTTAATGTAAGTACATGAAAAATATATGTATTTTTTTAATGTGTACGTTTGGAATGTTCGTTTGTAATTATATGTTTATAAATATATAACCTTCTTACATACATAAACACAATGATTTATTTATTTCTTTTCTTTTAATAAATTTATAAATATTTTATATAAAACAACATTTGTGAAAAAATTCCCCACAATGACTCTTCGTCTGAGTTTGAGGACGAGCAGCAATCGGATAACAATAAAATAAGTTCGTTGTATAATGTTAGTTCGCGAATAATTTTGGTGATATTGACAAATTACATTTGGCAGTTATCCTACAGATACATTCAATATGATATATTTAAATAATGAAAGCCAAGTCTATAAAATAGAGTAATATTAATTAAAGTTTTATATTATTTCTATTTTCTCTCTAAGTTATTATAAATCATTGTTTGTTTCGTAACAAATTCTAGCGCAACTAGCTCAGTAGCCTATATTTGAAACAGTTCTATTGTAAATAAAGTTGAATTCCCTGAAACTGAGCACCACTCATTGGTCTAATAGAGTGTTGATAATTGTTTAACAAAAAATAATTTATCAACCGTTCTCAGTCTGAGTCTGGTTGAAACAAATTAACCAAACAATATAAAAACAAATCCCGGTTGGAAACGAGCTGTCTAGTGCACGCGCCACTGAATAAATGAACTCTTAATTTCTGCTCTTCATTGTCATACGAATTTTCGGTCAAGGAAAATTGAAATAGGGAGGAAGAGGGAGAGGATTATCTCAAGGTTGACTGAAGCTACGAGACGTTGCCACTTAGCAGTCGGGAAAATGAAATATCACCAGCAAACGAAGAATAAAGCTTGCAACTTTTTTTTACTTCTATAGTCGAGTTCATTGGAAAGTCTAATTAGTGTTTTCAGTTTCTAGTTGGAATTGATTTTTATCCTTTATTACTTCTCTTTCTTTTATTATAGGATTTCTGTAGTCATAAGGGTAAGTACAATGGGGCGGATTAATTATATAAAACGACTAGCAAATTATTGTTGTAAAGTTATACTTTAGCGAAATCTTTTATTTGCTTTCTTTTTTAAACATAAAATATTGTGACATTTTTGGGAATATATATGGTTTGTGGTGAGCAACCGGTTAGTCCAGTTGGTAGAGCTTTCGTTTGTATTGGAGAAGATCCAGGGTTCTGTCCATCTTAAAGCTCAAAAAGTATTGTTGTTGACGCATAATCGTTTACGAGAGCTTTCAGTTAGTCTATCAGCAAGCGCTTTTGGTATGTACTTGAATAGATCTCTTGTCTAATACACGTTGGTGGTCAAAAAGTTATGGCGTTTACCCAGCATTCTGAGGGTAATTGAATAGCTCCGATTTAGTAGCCAATTCTGTTTGAGAAGGCTAGAATTACGCGACCAAACATTACTCCACTGGAAAGCCATCTAGCTGACCTAGGAGCTTTACAGCTATTGTATCGTAAGATTATTACCTATTTATTTATTGGGCCTCACAGAGTAACAACGCGTGTTTTATACAATCTGATTTTGTTCATAATTATATTATAATATGATCAACAAAAGTAAACAATACTTTCAGTTAAATAGAACTGTTTTATGTAAAACATTTTGAACACATTTGTTTATGACATTCTTTCCCAAAATGTAATCCACTTTAAAACAAATATGTAATACATTTTAGTTGGTGTGAGTTGTTCTAACGAGTGTCATAACTGGGTATCTATATATATATATATTTTAAAAACTATAATTATATGTAAATTTAAATTCAAATTACAAAATGTGGCTCTTCTAAATTTTTCTGTTATTGACGGTGTATATAACTTTCATAACCACTTTTTATTTATTAATTCCTAATAATTTGGGATCAATACAATTTTCTTCTTTATCAAAAACCTCTGGATTAATGTAAGTTATTTCTTTTTCATTTGAGATATTAAAAAAAATAAAAATTCACAAATATTGCAATTGTTTGCCTTTTGGAAATGTAATTTTTCTCTTTCTGTTAATTTATAGTTTTTTGGTTTTGAATTATATTTTTTTCCAAGTTTATCTAATTCTTCAAATATTTTTTGTAAAACTTCATTTAATTCTTCTGCTGTTTTTGCTCTATAGCATAGGTCTATGTAATTTGAAATTCCTCATGAAATTAAATAAATAGTATATGAACATGAAGCATGATTTTGTATCTTAGCTTGTATGATGATTTGCTACTTTTATATTTACAGTTATCAATTATATATATATATATATATATATATATATATATATATATATATATATATATATATATATATATTACATAAGTATGTCTATATTTTTTACTATAATTTTTAATTGTAATTTTCTCCAGTTTTTGACATTGTTGGTTTTATTGATTCATACATTACATTTTACAAATTTCTGAATGTTCTGTAATTTTATTTTTTCCAATCAAAGTGTGTTAAGTACCTCCTACAAATGAATTTTGTGTTTAGTTTTTTGATAATAACTAGCTTACCTAAATCAGATATGTAAATACAATGACATTTATTTTCATTCTTATAATATTAAGCAGCATATTTATTCAGAAATTTGTAGTGAATATTAAAAAAAATCTTTTTCATCAAACGTATAAACATTTCTAAACATTGATGGAATAATTAATTTTGTTATTGAAGTTTAATTTTTAACATTTTTATGTCTTTCAATGACCTCGGGTAATCAAATTCTAAAAATATCTTATCTATATTTTTCGTATTGTTTTACTCTATCAACATCTTTTTTGGTGTATAAATTGTTCATATATTTGAAAACAAATATTATTGTTATATTTAAAGTTGATACTGCCTTTTTCTCTTTTATTTGTTTTAGGTAACAGTATATGAACTGCCATTTAATGATAGTCTTTGTTTAATTTTAGAGTTAATGGAACACTACTTTATAATGACCAACCGGAGCCTTCGTTAGGTAGTTTTAAACTTTCTTTTAAAATCAAATTATTGAATTATTTCGTTAAAAATTCATTAATATTAAAAATATGTTAATCATCTAATGGAAAATATAATAGCCTTGTTTGATATTTTCTTTCTATTTCATATGTACAGCCTATAGTTAAATGGCTTTTGAGACTTTTGTTAGATGTTTGCAATATGTTAATAACACTCTTCAATTCTTCACGATGACTTTTTAAATATAAATTAACGATTTTTTTCTTTAGAATCTGATAATATATATTTTTTAAATAAAATATTTCTTCCATATGAATATATATAATATTAACTTTTTTAATATTGGATTTATTAATTTTTAAAATAAATTTCTCCAAAGTAGTGTTTTTCTAAATTTTTCATCTCTTTTTAATGTCATTTTTATTACTTAATTATTTCATTAATGTACACTTTTAAGACCTATTCTTGTTGTATATTTTAAAATTTTATCGAAAATGTTAATTAACTGACCTTTAGCAAGTTTGATAAATTTCTAATTGATAATTGTGTTCTCATATTTAATAATTTGTCAATATAAAATAAATAATATTAAAAAAAAAAATACATTATTCAATTGGTATGCATTTAAATTGTTTTAATTGTAAACGTGCTATAGTTTAACCCATTTTTAAAATTAATTTAACCTTAGTATATATTCTTTTTGTTAGTTTTCTTAGTGTTTTTTTTGAAAATAAAATTTCTATTATAATTATTA
Organism: Aphrophora alni; assembly: GCA_963513935.1. Taxonomy (NCBI): domain Eukaryota; kingdom Metazoa; phylum Arthropoda; class Insecta; order Hemiptera; family Aphrophoridae; genus Aphrophora; species Aphrophora alni. The sequence continues at coordinate 53,970,432 of OY740772.1, read as the reverse complement.
TTTCGAGTTAAATATTACAAAATATTAAAATAGCGAATTTGTTGGTTTAGTATTATTTTGTTTGTAAACCATTTAAGTCTGTTATTTATTAAAAAAAATATGAATAAAGAATTTTAAAATAGTAAAATAAATAAAATAATAATAAGATTTTTAAAGTTTTATTTTTTCTTAATAAATTATTTCTAAATATACTTAACACTAGAGTTTAAAGAATTAAAAAAATGTAACAGAATTAGAAATTGTTAAACTTTATAGTAATGAAAATTTTGAAGAAAATAAATTTAGTAAAACTATCCCTAAATTAGAAGATTTAAAATGTTTTTACCAAAAATTATTTTAATTTGATTTATAACGATTTAAACGATTCCTTTGGTTGATTTTAAATAATTATTATATTTTTATGTTTCAATATTTTTTATATTTTAGATATTATTTTTATTGTTTAAAAATACTTTGCTTTTTTATTCATTACTGAGACAGATAGTCAAGTAATTATTCATTAAAGGTTTTGTTAAAAATTATAACTTCCTCCCAAAGTAAATTATAATATTTTGTTAACTTAATAAACAATGATTAAATATTTAAGGAATTAATTTATATCTTGATATTTTGAAAAAATCAATTTCTCTCAATTGGGGGCATATGTGTTAAAACTGACATATTCATCAAAATCGCTCCACTTTGGGATATAAAACAATAAACAAACAACAGATGCCAGATGACAGTAGGCAGACATAATTCCAAAAGCTACTTTATTCTGTTTGAGAGGATCAGGGAATTATTTTTCACATACTACGTTTATATGAGAAGTAAAAGCAATTAAAATCTAATTTTGATTTGCGATTGTTAAATTGACGATATTATACCGTAACTTAAATGACACATCTAGTTAGATTCCTTGACCACTGTTCAATCAAAATTAAGAATAAGCCATTTAAAGAGAAAGAGTAGAATTGAAGAAAAATAAACAAACCATGGTATACAACGCTTGCGTCAAGATCTGAGATTTGTTTATAGTGATCAGTGTAAGTAAGTAAGGGATGGAAGAGTGTATTAGTACAAGGGGTAGCATCTTATTGCCGGCTACAGACTTGAAGACGCAGTTCCTATTGCCACCAGGGGCATAGTAAAGGTCGTAAATTGGCGGGAGGAGGGGGCGCCTCTTAACAACCAGTCGTCCTCATTGATGCCGTAAAAGGATAAGATCTAACCCGTAGATCTAAAGGTAAATACAATATGTTCCTTTGCATTTAATTAGATAACCTTAACATTTATAACGGGTTCAGTAAATCTTTTATTCATGATGGTTATGTGCCAAATTATTCATATTGGAACAGGGAAGGTTAATTATTATCAACCAAAATCGTGATATAAGTTTACAAAAATGTAAAGATTCATCCCCTACCCTCATTGTAAAAAGTTTTAATACATTCTTTATAAATGTTACACGAAATGTAAACATGAAATAAGACGGGAGTGAGAAATTCGTTCTTTTTCTAAAAAAACTGAAATATTTTCAAACAGTTAAAAATATACTGTTGTAAAACCACTTCTAAAAAATTAAATAGTAAAAACTCTTAAAGAAATATGTGCCCATTATCTTCATTTTTGAAATTTGTAAAAAAAAATATTGAAAAACAATTATATAATAAAGTTGTTACTTTTCTTGATATATACAATAATTTGGAAAAAAATATTTGGATTTTTAGAAGTTTAATCAACTTTTTCTGCCAGTTTTTCTCTTTCAAGTATAGTTTACAACTCCATTGATAAATCAGACGGAATCTGTATTTGTGATTTAACAAAAGCTTTGATTGAGTAAATTATACAATGTTGTTAGTGAAGAACTTTAATATTATGGTATAAGTGAGAAATGAAATAATTCGTTCAAATCATAGTTATATAATACAAGAGAAATGATTGTATATAAACGTAGCTTTTTACTGTAAATTCTTATCGTTTCAGCTGGAGTTCCTCAAGGTTTAGTATTGGAGCCATTATTAAAAAAAAAAATTAACGATCTACCTGAAAATATTGCATCTGCATTTATCGATGACAATACTTTAACAGTAGTTGGCAGAAATAGTGCAGACGTTCATTTAATAGCTTTAACTAGTTCTTGGCAGAAAATTGGATAGGCGCAATAAATTGAGTGTACTTTGTGGAAAATTCGTATTAAACAAACGACGCATATCCTTCAATTTTAAAACACTTACTGTATATTAACTAAATCTTTCAATTTGTAATCTTTCTGTTTAATGTTCTTCTTTACCCATCTTTACCTTTAGTAGGTATGTCATCTAGAGGTCTGTGGGGGTAATTGAAACTATCGGTGACGACGTAGTTATGGAAATGTTATTTTAGTGTGGAAATAGAAATGAAAATTTTAGTTTTTCTTCCTTATTGATAAAAAAAAAGATCTATATTTAAAATAATTTGCCTACGTCAAGAAATTAAGCAATCTTAAAATATCCAATTCCACTCATTTTCACTCAAAACGCAGAATAACAAATTAATTAAAATGAAATTCAAACAAAATTACAAAAAAAATAAAACAGGTTTATTGAAGCTTTTACATTTCAATTTGGACTAGATGAAATAAGACCAGAAAGTGATTACAACGGGTTTGTGTGGAATTGATTTGATTAACAATGAATGGGGTCAGGTGGACCCCTTTGTACGTACACAAAGCATTCCTGATCGCAGTGACCAACCCCTACTGAAACAACAACACAACGTATTATTGCTTGAATTTTTGGTCTACATCTAAAGTCGACTGTTGTTAGGTTTTTGGAAAGGGTAAAGGTTTGTTGATTTCGATTTACAATTGTGAGGGGAAAGAGAAACAGTCGTTGAAGCAGAGTAAAACATGATGAATCATAGAGGTTTATTGTCAAGGGAAGTTGTCATGGGAGAATTAGGTTAGAATAGGAATTGCTGTAGATACACAACTTTGTTTTATATTATAGACGAAGTGACGTTTGATGAACATATCATTTATAACCAAATGAGGTATATACACTCGATGTGAACCGATCAGTACTTGTTTGTCTATGTTCTAGGATCAAGAATAAAGGGATTTGTAAAGGATGAGTACTTGTTTGTCTATGTCCTAGGATCAAGAATAAAGGGATTTGTAAAGGGTCAGAACTTGTTTGTCTATGTTCTAGGATCAAGAATAAAGGGATTTGTAAAGGATCAGTACTTGTTTGTCCATGTTCTTGGATCAAGAATAGAGGGATTTGTAAAGATTCAGTACTGGTTTTTCTATGTTCTAGGATCAAGAATAAAGGGATTTGTAAAAGATCAGTAGTATTATAAAGAAAGTTTTGACTACATAGCTCCTAGGTCATGTAAAAGTTTCTAAAAAAAAATATTATTCATGTTCAAATGTTTTCAAAAAAATTTCAGTCTTTCTATTTAAAGTAAGTGATATTGACTCTTTCGATCAAGAGTGACCTGAAGTATTTTTCATGTTTTAGTAGTATAAGTTTATTAGTATTTGATTTAGTTCTGTTTTTTAAGTGATCGTACGTAAATTCAATACAATTTTAGTATATGTGTAATTGCTTTTTGTTATGCCAGTGTCTTTTGTCTTTTATAGTAAATTTTGTCTTTTTATATAATATATTTATTTAGTCTACAATCTCTACTGGGAAAAATATGTAAATAATAAACAACAAATTTATGTTCAAAGATGAAAAAAAAAAAATCTTAATTCTTAATTTAATCTGCAACTCAAATAAAGCAAATAGTATAATATAATAAACCGAAAAACAAAATTGTTTGCACTACGTTATTAGTAATCTGTAAACTTACAAAAAGATTTAATTCATATTGGTATTTACAAAAAAAAATTGTTGTTAATTTACTATTTAAAAAAATTGACATAAGGAAAAAACAATCAAAATTTAACCAGTAAAATACTAAATTGTTTTGTTATTTTTCTAGGATAACTTTAAAAAAACACAGAACTTAAATAAAAGAAATACTAATAAACTTAATCTACTAAAAGGTCTCTGATCAAATAAGAAATATAGTTTATTTTAAATACTAAAGACTAAATCATTTATAATTATTGAGGAACTTCATTGCTCAGTACAGAACCTATGCAAAAGTTATATCGAACTGTATCAATCCTCGTCCTTGGAATGATAATTTTTTTTCTTGATTCAGTCTAAAGTTATAATTTCTTTCTAACGTCTCTAAACTTTGGTACTTAAAACACCTTTAACACTTTATGTATGTTTAAATGTTTACTAGTAATAAGTCCTTAATTTATATAGGGGGGGGGGGATGGTTCACGAGAGGTTTTTCTTTCAAAATTATTCAAACTATTTTATTTTCAGTAGTTATTATTACTGAATAAAATAATACCAAGATTTTTGTGTTGCTCAATTAAAATTCCTTACATAATTCTCGAAAGAATCAAATAGAAATAAGCACTTTTATGTAAACTAACAAGTATTGTATATACGAAGTTAATCGAATCAATATTTGTTTGAAATACTGTTTGTGAAATTTTTGTTGAAAAAAAAATGCTGATATATTGAATATTTGTTTAGAAATCGTGTTGGGTTTCTTGAGTCGTGTGGTTTTACCATAACATTGACTCTCTTTTAAAGAACACAACACACTTATAAAACTGTAACATGGGCCATACACATGCAGGATTTATTTTTACGACGGTAAAGGTAAATGTTTCACATACAAATTTAATAACTAGCGTTTGTTCTCATACGTATATATACAAATGATTTACTACTGTTTAGTGAGTTAAAAAACGTATAAGGATAAAATAAAGAATATAGCTTAAAGTTTCAAAATATGTTAATAATATAAATGAGCTACAATTAATTGTTTCGCCTTGCGGCATCATCGGGCAGCGAATACAGAGTTAAAACTTTGCATGATACTTACTATTACAAAGATCCAATTTGAGAAAAATTATCAACAGATTTGCTACACTCATTTCAAAATGGCGTCCATTTAAAATATAACAACGAATATTTCGAAACCGTTATTTTACAAAAAATGTATGAGACGAAAAAGTTACCTCTTTTAAAGATACATAAAACGTTTAAAATAATGTCTGTAAGTTAAAGGATAGTTTAGTTATCGCTAAAAATCTGGAAATAAAATTTCTTGGTAGTTGTCTACAATACACAGGATTAGAATAGAACGAAAAGTTTCTGTGAATTCTGCTAATTTTTGTTTTATTTTGAATAAATTGATGTAATGAAAGTCAATAGATAACAAATACAAGTTAAAGAAATTCAACGTTTATTAAAATCAAAAGAGATCGAAATGTAGCAGGGATGAAGTTTTATAATTTTAATTCAAAACCAGATTCAGTCATTACATTATTAGAAAATATCTACATAACAACAAAATCAATTCATTTAAAAAAAAGGAAAAGTATTAAAAACGTCCGATAATTCCGTTACGCTATCTAGGACATTGTTGCACAACAGGATTAACACAGACACTGGTTTGTTTTTTAATATCCTTTACACATTTTTATAATTTATTAACACAACGAATTGAAATGTAATAAGGAAGTACAATTACAGAAAAGTTTTGTCTTGTTATTCGGAATGAAAATAAATACATATCTGGACTAGAATACATACATGTGGTAATAAATAACTGTTGTTAACAAGTTTTGTTAGGTTATTAGCAAACACCAGCAGTAGGGTTGTATTATTCCGAAGTTTGTACGTATAGGTGACAGCTTTCAGCTTTCTGAATTATCATGTCATAACGTAACGCATTGACAATAACTAGGTTCATTATATAAACTTCAGGTTAGGTTGCCGCAACTCGTGACCGTAACGTACGTGTAAATAATTTACTTTTATCAGCTATCTGACATTTGTATTCTGAACTTGTAAAGACAGCTTGTTATACAATTGTTTATTGGCTGAAACAGTGAACAGAAAATAATGAGAAACACACATTTGTTCACGTTCTCCTTGAAATAACGTTGATTTGTATAATATGTTTTTGAATCTCAAACAAAAATTATTTTTCTATAAAATCTCCGAGGTTAATAATATTATAGAGTTTTATGGATTCAAATGTATCTTTTTAATTTTAAAAAATACAATCAACAAAATAGCCTGAAACCCTTATTTTGAAGGTATTTAAATTAAAAGAATTATTATGGTGCTAAAATTTGGATATCGTGTTTTATGGTTGTCAACTCTTCTAGCATCATGGATAGTTTTAGAAGTACCTCTCTGTCTGTGGAAATTTATAAGCATTATTTTTAAAAAATCGTTGGGTCAGTATCTTAACATTTTTAACTTAAATGTAAATTGGGATGATATTTCGATTTATTTATTTCTTGCTGTTTAAAGCGAAAAACTTCGTTATGATTTTTTTATTTTAAAAAATGGAGAACGAATATAACGAAGTAACCTCTCGAATACTCTAATAGTGTTATATATATTGTTTTGATTTATTTTGATAAATACAACTTTATAAAAACAATAAAACAACTTTAATAAATCAATTTTTATTATTATTATTCAGCTAAGTAATTGAAAAGTAACGTACTGGCAACTTCAACAATTTTCAGATAATTATATGTTTACTTTCATAGAAATAATAATTTATTTTTCATAGTATTAGTTTAAAACGTGTTTAATTTCCTTCTTAACTTGAAACTATTCCCTTAGAGTTAACGTATGCACGTGAGATAAACTGACTTTGTGGTAGCCTCAGGCAAGCCTAACTTGTTAACAGCGTTCGTTTCACCAGAACTAATGTTCGCTCGCTTAGCTCAACAGAGCAAACGCTTGTTTAAATATGTAACACATTTCCAGATTGTCGTAAGAAATATTTAACTAGTGTTTTTATTAGTAAATATTTCCTAACAATTTATAAATCCACAATAAATACATTCTTTATGAATCTTGAATCCAGTTTATAAACTTTATATCTTAGATATTCTGTTTATTAGATGGGGGAAAACAATTCTGATGTAAAATCTTTTTTTTTAATTTGAAATTTCTTTTACCTAACCAGTATACGAAGTATAGGGTTAGTTTGGTATTGTAAAAGTATTATCCTCCATTTTTTTTCTGATCTTCATATTTTATTAACCCTAAAAATCGAAAAGAGATTTTCGACAGGTCGTCTGTACACGATAGCGGTCAGAAAAAATAGGAACATGAAATTTGATAAAGAGGAAATGTTGAATTGAAAATAACAAAATGGCGGATATTTTTAACATTTTTGTGTTGTTCATATGTCGTGTGTTATTCAACACACTAAATTAGAAAAAAATTTAGATTTTAGTTTCGTTAGTAGATAATGACACTAACTTGACATATCACAAAGTTATTATCATAAATGTAATTTACAACCCGACTTTCCAAGAAAATGTGATATTCTTGTAGCAATAATGTCCGGCAGGGCCTAGTCACAGTCACGAGCGTAAAGAGTGAAGGATCCTTCATATATGTACCCGCAAGGGTTGAGACACTGAAATGAGCGAAGCAAGTGGAGAATTTTAATTTATACTAATCTTCGAAGCACTATAGGGCCTAGCCGACGTCAAGAAACTATTAATTACACAATTTTAGATTCTAAAAACGTATGTAACAACCGATTTAAACAAACTTACCCTATACTAGGTAAGATCCCTTGATCTATCAATACAATTTAACAATTCCTTCAGGTCTGTAACTAGTGTTTAGGCATTACATTTAGACGATCTATTTGTATTACATTATATAACGGGATAGGTAATTACCATCATAGCACCCATCTACTTTTTAAAATTTTTCAATTGTGAATCTTGTGATGGCCATCTGTTAGTTTTTCGTACTTTACTTTTGTTATGGTAACCAAAATGGTCGACGAAGTATTTAAAAGGAAACTACTTTTGAATCAAGATAATGAATGTTGTATAATAGTAGTAGTAATTGGACGTGATTTTAATTTCTGTAACTAAGTGTTCTTCTAATTAAGATTTTAAAGGACTAAGCAGTTTCTAAGATTAATAGAAATTTGTTTGAATTATAAAAGAATACCCTATTTTATTAGTGTAATATAAATTTCAACAAATGATTACCAGTTAAAAGTAAAGGAAACACGTAGAATAAGCCTAAAAGGGTTGTCGTAGTCAATAGAGTTAGAGACGGGGGGGAAAGGGCAGACAAAAGGATGCTCGAGAAGCAATAAGCTCGGCAAAGGCATATGTTATACTGTAGAAATAGTTCGTAAGATGTGATAACACAATACAGTACGAGTGTACGAGGCATACGAGTTAATAAAGTGGTAACAGGATTGCCTCATTGTGAGTCATTCGCATGCAAAACTGAACCCACCAACAAAATAATTGGCTTGCACAAAACTCATCATATTTCATGGAATAATTCAGAAGGGAGCTTGGATGCGCGTACTCGACGTGACTGTAAACTTTTACTAAGATTTACCACTTCATGACATGTGTTATTTTACTAATGTGCACTTGTCGTCGTATATTATATTATATGTGTCTGTTATTTATTTACTAAATTCCACATTTACAGAGTGTCTAAAAAGTTTCGAAAATGTTGTGTACTTCAGGTGATATTTGACTTTGAATGACCATTGTCCCCTCGTTTTAAAGACGTCTCCCGGAACTATCTAATAATCGTGAATTAAATGTTTTAAATATACAGGGTGTTCCGAAAATGTACGAAATATGATTTCTCGTAAATTTTTAATGTAAAGTTATGTTTATTATTTGATATTCTGACTCTCCAGATAAACATATAATTTTTGTGACTGTAATTTACTGTTAAAATGTCAATGTTTTTATCTTATAAACCTGATACTCTAAAATCAATACTTCATTTTTCTGCTAAAGCTTTTGATGTAAAAATAAAGCAGCTATTTAGTATTACTTTCTGCGTATCGTTGCAACTGTAAAAACACATGACAAATAGCTATTTCATTTCAATTATACAATGACATGTGAATATTTAAATTACATTTAAACTTACACCTTTTTAACAGTAATCATAGGCACACAAACTAAACATCTATTAACGTGGTTTTGTCTCTAGAGTCAGAATATCAAATAATAGATATATCTTCACGATTAAATATAACAAGAAAAACATATTTCGTACATTTTCGGAACACCTTGTTTTTTTTTAAAACATTTTTTTCATTCCTTGTAAGATAGTTTCGGCAGACATCATTAAAATGAGTGGTCAATAGTTTTTTTAAGTCAAGATACAGTGGTTTCGATACTTATATAGTGTACAGGAATTTATGTAATGAGTCAAAAATTCGATCTCAATATTTTGCTGTTATATCAATTTTGAGGATCTTTGAGTCTAACGAAAATATTTTTTACAGCTCAAACGCCTGAAATGATGTTAATCGAATTTAGTTTGTGAATTATTTCAGCCATATCTCAGAATTTTTTTCTCATTTTATACATAACTCAAAATTTGAAGATATTAAAAAATAATAATAACAAAATAATCACCAAACCATTATTGTCTGGAAATAAGTTCTTACGCTGAGGACGGTGTAGTGGTAGAAGTAAAATTTCACAGTTTAACTGCTACTACATAACTGTTAATTTTCATTACTACTTTTGGTTGGTTTCTTTTTGGTTTTGGAGATGAGTGAGTGATAGAGATTGCTCCTTTTATTAAAATTATATAACTGTAATAGTACTACTTATTTTATTTAAATAATTCAATTAGTAGGAATTGTGTTTGTATTTTAATTAAATTTAACAATGTTTTTTACTGTTCATCAAACATTATTGAAAGATGGTCGAGAAATTTTAAAATGGCAGTCTTTTTCAAATAAAAAAAAGTTTGTTTTAGAAAATAAGTTTTTCACTCGTATAGCGTTTATAACGTTCCAATCTAGCTCATTTTGTACATCTAATTATGCTCAAATTTGCCTACGACAAAAAAATGAATAAGGTAAATGTGTAAGAACTAACAATCTAATAGAAAATCCTCACAATCTTCACGAATAATCTTCTTCAAATCTCTTGGGCATACTGGTTGATATATTTTACTTTAATTGATAATCTGACAACAATTCTATAGTCATGATCATCCCAGTTCCAACTGGATTCATTTATCTTATGTTTTATGATAAATAGGCTCTTCACTTATCTTTTCGTTTGTAACTCTATTCACACATTTTCGCCCCTCCACCTTTCTCAGAAATAATATTATCACCTTTGATTGAATTTAACTGTCTTGGCGTTTATAATCACTATTAAGAACAACAATTTTAAATAGAATTGACGTTTAGTGTGCGATATTCAGACAAAGGATGGTTGTTTTGTGTCAAACTATAAATGCAGTTTGTAGTGACTTAATCAGTTGCAATGTAAGGGAAGAAAGAAAGACTATGTTGGTTTCAGCAAGATATATCAGTCTACCACACGAATTAAATTGTGACCATTTTATAAGAATATTTGTTTAGTTGTCCCTTAATTTTAAAACAGTTGTCCACGTCTTCCGATCTTACGTATTTGATTACATTCTATGTTAGAGCAACGAAACCTTTCAACGTCAATTAAACTTGTTCAGTTATGACATTTTTGTGTGTGGTATTTTCACTGTGATTTAATGTTTTGTAATTTATTCCTTTTGTCAAATAAGCAGTAGAAATAAATATTATTAAAAAAAATGTACGCCCTTTTTGAAACTCCAGTTTATTTTATACACTGCATGATTGATGTATATAGTTTATTGCAGTAAAGTAATTGGAGCAATGAAGCGGCAGTCACAGCATCATCACCCTCAATGAGACAATAAGCAATGTTAGTGTCCGCCAATAACACCATAAACTTAAGGCAATAACAATAAACACATCGCTCCTCCTTCCCGCTACTTGTAATTCTACTTGGATTTCGTTTTATATTTACAAGTCTCATTTATTAATAAATTTATGATATAGAATCTCTAGCTGTCGGAATCTCCTTCATGGATATTCTGAGAACATAGTTTATGAAATTAGGAGTCTGTCTTTAGGAGTAATTTGAGATTTTTTCCTCTCTATCATTCTGTATTATGTATGGATTAGTAAACTCTATAATTGTATATGTTTTTGCTAGATTTTTTATTCCAATACAGTAGTTTCCTATAAGCCGGGGTTTTCAGATCGTGGGACAAGTTTGTTTTCCAGAAAAAACTGTGTTAAATATAATTTTCGAAGTTCAAAAAAAGTTTTTTCGAGAATAATTAATTAATTATAGTTGTACATCCCCATCCACATTGTTAGCAATTTTAAATCAGAATCACTTGTCGTCCAAAAATGTTTATAAATGATACCTTTTAATTATCCCTGATATTGGGCATGATGAAGAAAAAACATAATTTTGAACTTTCATTCAGATTATTTCATCGGACCGTCACGACGTAAAATAAAGGGTCAGGAGTATATATTACATATCATAACGATAATACCAAGATCGATAGTGAAGATTGGACAAAGGGTACTGGGAATTACTGGGTGTATTTCAGGAATTTTTATCACTTCCACCAATATTTCAAGCAGAGGTTTTGCTTTGAAAATATATTTTGTTGAAAATGTGTAGGCACAAAAGTATATATATATACTTTGATTTTTTTTTTAATCTGAGGTGAAAGTTAATTTTATTTCAGACTGATTTGAGACGGTTTTAATATTTTGAATAATCTGACAACTGACATTCGTGAAATGGGCTCCAGGTTATGCAGGTAATGAGAGGAACAACGAAGCTTATCTCTTTGCTAGAACCGATGTCAAAACATCCTCTTTATAGTTCGGTTAAGAACCCTAGTTGTTAGAATCTCTATCATGGACACTATGAATTATCTACTGATCATATTCATGGAAGTAATTCGGCACTTTATTGCCCCTAAATTTTATTATACATTATTGATTAATAAAAGCTCTGAATTCTGTTTTTGCTAATTTATTTTATGACTCAACCTAATAGTCATGGGATAAGTTCGATATACAGAAAAATACGTTGTTAAATTTAAAAAATAAATTGCCTAGTCACTATTCGCTTGAGGATTAATCTATAATTTTTCCTAACATCTTAAAATCACTTTTAAAAAAATTTTAGTAAATGAAAACATGTTCTAAGTTTAAAAAATGTTGTTCAACAACCCACCCACATTGTTTTAAGTTTTTAAATCTATGTCAAATTGGTTTTATACCATAGACAAATTTGGTAGTTATCTGTTCTATTCTACTATTTAAAATTAATTTTTATCATTAATTTGCGTTATTTTTGAAAAATGAAGGGCCAGAAGTAGATGTTGGTTAAATCGATCGTATGGCATACGGATAGTGGAGTTGGAGCTGAGTGTATGGCCCGATATGTAGTACCTAACGGTCTACTATCCTCACTATCAATATTTCAAACAGACGCTTTGTTATAGAGAGATCAATAGTATAAGATGTAGAGGCGAGGCAAACAACTATTATACTTTCAAACAGCCAAGCTGTGCTCCAAATTTTAAGCTCTGCACTTTGGAAATCAAACAGGGAAGACCATGTGGTAAATAAGATCATTCTGAAAGAGCTACCCTGTCATAAAGATAACGAGGGGAGTAAGAATGCTCATACCCTTGTGCATGGACGATGCAATGTGACTCCTTTATGGTTCAGATATTTTCTGTGGGACCATCCGAAGAACGTGGTTGAGTTATAGAAATTTTAAAATGCTCCTTCTCTATGAGGGAATTAAATGATTTAGACAAACCAAGAAGTTCGTCCTGTTCTACAAGTCTAATTCAATAAAATATCTCCTACTCAGCTCGTAGGTAACAGGTCTGCTTACTGGATAAGAGTGAGACACTATCTGTAAAATGGGGTTGGTAAAACAAGAATCTTCAGTTCAGATTTTCTTCTACGGAATAGAGACAGCAGAACACTGTTTGAATTTAAGCTCGACGAAGACTTAATAAACTTAAAGAGGCGTTAAAATATATATTTATTTTGTTAAAATAGGTGCAATTTTGCAAAAATCTGCCAAGAAAAGTTACCACTTAATGTCATTTCTAAAGTATTTTCAAAATACAATGAGTGTATTTATATCTCTAGAATTATGTTATGACTGACATTATATAGAATTCATTCCTTTTCAATATTATATTCTTGTAAAAATACACAGTAAGGGGGATTACAACGGAGATTGGTTTAGATATACTTTTATTATTTACTTTATGGTAGGTGAAAAGATCAGTTAAACCAAAATGAGCCTCTATGCCTACCTAACAAAGATAATTTAATTACTTCAGACCAACCTCTAGCCTTCGCTAAGCTTCCCAACTCAAGGATTTTCATCCTTTGAAGTTCGTACAATTTCAAAACTCTTATCAGCTACCACTTGATATACCCACAACTGCAAAATTCTTCAAAATTACTTTTCCCATACCCTTTAGGTATTCTTCTTACTATGTTGAATATCTGTTCAGGTAACAGTGGTCTGTTAACAGACCAATCACTTTTTAACGTGTAGGTCCTCTTCCACTAGCGTCATTGGGCCTTCTCATAGTTTCCTAGCATGACTACAATCAGGAGCCGCAAGTAATCACCTACACCTATTATCTGATATATTCGGAACCCTGGATGGTATCCTCTCATGATCCAATGCTTCCATCTTTACCAACTGGTCTGCTTTGTCGGTAAAAATAATTTCAATAAAAGAAACTGCAAATTTAACAAATTTTGATGACTTAAATTTCACAAAGAAGGTATAATGACAAAGTACTTAATATAAACGAATCTAAAATAAAATCTTTGAAAATCTATCTTTAATTATATTTTGGAAGGGAGGAAATACATACTTCCCACAAGTAGACTCACTGTTGTAATATGGCATTACGTTTAACTAATAATATTTCTTTGTAACTCCTACCTAATTCTAAATAGAGCACTCTTGTAAGGTAAAGTTTTAATCCAGTGAAACTTTTTCTTGCACAAAATAAAACCTTGATTGTGGTATTATGAAGAGCGGTGATTCAACAGACTAGGAGCCTTAATGGTGCGCCCACCTAATGTAGATCTAATGATTATCAGTTTATACCTATGATCATAACAGATATTCATAACTCTTCCTGCTGTTGGTTGTTTTTGTTTTATACTTTGTTATTTTAATAAGATTTAATGAACTTTCAGACTACAGGCAATGGAAAAAGTATACGCAAGGAATATGTGTCCGGAATATGCATAGGTTCGAAACACTTAGAATACTGTGTAGTTTATCCCCTCAGATTTAATACTTATAAATAAACTCATATTATAATAATATATATGACAATAAAATATATCCATTTGTACAATATTTACGGATGAATAATACTTGTGTTCAGTTGTTGTTATTTGGAGATGAAAAACCTCTCAGTTATAATCGCCATATATAAAATGAAGAAAAGAAGATGAAGATGAAGATTATTAGTCCTTGAATAATCTATTAGTGTTAGAATCGGAAGAATTAAAGTTGGTCAAGAGAGACCTGATAGGAAAGAATAAAGTGAAGTACCTAAAGGTGTAGTTCCAGCTAGCATCATTCGTGATTACCGAGCCTATAATGACTAAAGTCAGTGTGATTATTGTGGAAACGTTTACATCAAAGATCAAAAAATATCCACCGATCCTACTCTTTAGAGTAATTAGGCACCAATTTTGGTTCACGCTACATACGGTAAAAGTTGAAAATTTGAGTCCGATTTGCTCTAATTTAGTGTGTAGGTTAAGTTTTATATAGTTGAATTCTTTAACAATTAAAAATCCTTCGGTAAATTTATTCAATGAATTTTTTGGTGGATAACTTTTCAATTGTAGATTCTAAACTGTCCATAACTTTACAATTTACAAAGCTATACAAAATTTCTCTCTAATAATACCTAAACGTGTTTTCTGTGATAAGACAGTTAATATCGTAAATAAAAACATAAACTCTCACTTAATCTGAAATAATAAATCTAGTAACTTTTTTTTATTTATTCGTTCACATATAATGTTCAGCAGCACTTTTGTACAGGTTAAAAATCTGCATGACGTTCAAACACTTTTTCTGTGTTAAAAAATAAGAACGCGGTTACTAAAAACAAAAATCCCTCCAGAGCTTTAGAGGCTCCTTATAGTAAGGGCTAGAAAACTCAAGTGAAACATCTTTTTATTTTTTATATATATTTTATTTATTTTTTACGTTATTTATTCTTGGTTTAGATCCCTTTATTTCATTTCTCCCATTCTGTTTTTTATAAGATAATGATGACTGAGAGGTTTTAGCTTTTAAACAACAAAAAAATTCTGTAGTTAAAACAAGTGGATAAAAAAATTACAAAAAAAACTATAAAACATAACCTAAAAATTAGAATTACGAGTAAAAACACAGCTCCACTGTCGAAATTTTAATTTAATTTAGCATATAGTAAGTGTTACTATTCATGGATTATGATTGAAATTGTTATTAAGGTTCAAAATGGCAGCCATTTGAAACGAGGTTTCAGTGTTTTTATCTCGGAGCTTCGTGAGTATATCCTAGTTGCTCAGTTTGCGCAAGTTGTGTATAGTATATATCAATGCCTGGGTAGAGGTCGGTAATAGGGCAATAGAACGGATACATATACAAATCGCACAGTGTTTTGTCAGTGTATCGTCTGGATGACGTGTATTTCTTACTAACTGGTTCTGAACATTCGTTTTGTGCAATGATGTAAACATAGCCTCAAAATTACTAAATAAATTTACTGGAAGGGGATCAGCTAAAACATCTGTTATGACTCTTTGTAAAACTGCAAAATTGTTTATGGTTGCTATGATTAAGTAACTTTGCATTTATAGTGTTAAAATTAAAAATTAAAATATATAAACTTTTTACAATGTGAAACACCATTGCAAATATTTACGGAATCTATGGACGTATGGTTATTTTTTGCGATGCTCATTTTTGTTACTCGTGGAAAAATTGGCCAATTTCGTCATTAAGCTACTAACCGCTTCTACATATAAACGTGTAAAGGTTGGTAATTCAGAATTCATATCTCTGGCATAATTAAAATAAATCAAGCACCTAATACTGCACGACATATCCCAAGACTAATTTGGATAAATTATTATTCAATTTCTGAAAGCCAAGGCAAATTGTTTCGTTAATAACGGTAGAGTCCGACCCCCATACGTCATTTCTATTGTTCCTCGCCAGGGTTGAACGTAATTAATGAAGAAGACGTAGATGGGATTTCTTAGTCGTTAAGACAGTGTCGGGGGCTGAAGAAACCAAGTAGGGTGTCGTGTAAAGGAGTGGGGTTAGTCTTTATGATCGGTCAACCCCCCCACCCTACGGGGTCAGCCCTGACTTGCCAACTATGTAAGGCTGCCTTGTTTGAATAGCAACTTGTATGGATGCGATGTAATCAGCGTTCCAGAACCGCAATTCGAGTAGACAATATGCCCGCCTTACAGCTTCAGCCTCTTGCTCTGTATAAACATAAAGTCATTTATAAAGCACAGGATTATAATTATAAATACTATTATTCTATTCTTAATCTAATGATTTAATAATATTTTTCTCTCTCGCGTATTAGTACAGGAAACATATAAAAAAATAACAATATAATTGGGGATTTTATTTTTTTTTAAATTATGGTAAGTACAATTCTATTCCTAGCTTAGCTTTGTCACATTTTTTCTTCACAATTGACGTGTTTCGGAGAACCTCAACCTTTCAAAACTACTAATGTATTGTATTATGAAATAGGCTACATAGAGTAAATAACTACTTTCTAACGAGGGTCACTATATGAATCTACACATTTTTGCATGTAGCCTTGAGTTAGATCTCTTTCATATCTCCAATGAGGTCTTTATTGACCATCTCTTGTTCTTTTCTGACCGTGACGTTATTAAGTATTCCAGGATTACTAATCTTTATTTTTATGTTCCTTTTTTATGAGGAAATGGTAATCTATAGGTTTTTCGCCGTTAAACAACAAGAAACAAAATAGTTTTTGAAGATGTAGGTATTCTGGAAGGCGAAGATAAGGCTAGCAATGGCTGAAAATTTTAGTTATAACTAAATTAATCATATTAGTTATAATTAGTCATAATTAATTATGCAAGGCCTACCAGAAATATAGAATATTATACAAATTTTGAAGAAAAAGAAAAAGATTTTAGTGAATGAAAATATTCAAATTTCGTAAATGTTCAAATTTATATTGGAAAAAACTTTTGAAAGTTAGATTTACAAATATTTGTATTTTTTAAAAAGGCCCTACACACGACTTCAGTATAAATATTATTGACTTAAATCGTGCTTACAATGATGGTGGTCAAGGTTCCTTGTTGTTTTATATTATTCTTGAACTGTAATATAATTTTATTCTGCACTCGGGATTTAGTTATTGATTTTCACAGTTCACTAATTTTGGAGATATCACTTATTTTTTAACAACCTCTTCACCATTTCTTTGGGGTTTACCATATCTTTGAAAAGATGGCGACCAATACTTAAAAAAAAAAAAAAAAAAAAAAAAAAACATTATATGCTACATAGAGCAATATTTAATTAAAATCTTTACAGTTAATTTTGAGAAAATAGTAATTCTGTGTTTTTTCTTATGGCAGCCATCCCTAAATTAAAAACAAATGATACAAATTCCCGATGTACGATCAAAATCTGCTCACTTACCGAAATTTATTATAATCAGTCAATATTGTATAATAAGGAGATACAGTATTCCCAAAATACCCATCATCGATTCGGACCCATCACATAACGTTCTCTATAATACGTATATGGGAGACAGAAAAAAATATTATCTATTTTACAATCGGATTTATCAAGTTTAAAAAAAAAAATCATAATTCTCTTTTTCATTTTCAAACTTCATAAAGCAAAAACAATATGATAGCATATTGCTATATACGACCTGCATCTATTAAATATTTAGTTTGGCGTTTCAGTATCATTTCATCTTTTTGTTTTTTCGTTCAGACCTTTCCTTTCCTATTAAAACTTCCATTTTAAATACAGCATTGTGTACAAACTGAATCAATCAGATGAAAATAATGCACAAAACTATTTGGGAGAAATAAAATTAACATACACTTGAAAATAAACGTAATAAATAAAAACAAAATTATATATATTTTTTAATATTGTGAAAATGTAATACTTATCATTATTAAAGAGGTTCTTTAGAGATTACAGGTACACATATGACTTACTTGAACTTTCTTTTCTCCATTGCCTACAATGTCAAAGCTTATTAAACTAACAACGTAAAAATAAAAATAACCAACATGAGAATAGCTTAGTAATATCTGTCATTTACCCCAGCCATAAACTGGTAGTCATTAGATCTGCATTAGGGGGGCGTTCCATTAAGTCGCCTAGATTACATTATGAAAAGTCTGTCGAATCACCTTCCTATATAATACTACCCTCGCGTTTTATTTTGTGCAAGAAAAGGTTTTACTGGATTAAAACTTTAACTTGGTGCACGCTACAGCAGTGCTCTATTTAGAATTAAGTAGGAGTTCCCTAGAAATCTTATGAGTTAAACATAGTGTCAGATTGCAACAGGGAGTATACTTGTGAGAGGTAGATATTTCCTCTGTTGGAAAATATAATTAAAAACGCCTTTTCAGTGATTTTATTTTGGATACTTTTGTATAAAATATTTTGTCACATTGCCCCTCCCCCACCTCTTTGTTGAAATGAAGAATCATGAAAAATAGTAGACATTCGACAGTTGACAAATTTGAAATGATTTTCTCCGAGAAAGCAGACTAGTTAGTAAAGTGCACAGAATCATGAGAAGATATCATCTATAGGTCCAACTATATAAATAGATTAGAGGAAGATCGTCATCAGGTTGAGTAGAGAAGACCTTAGGATAGTGAGAAAGTACAATAAGGCTAGAGGTAGAGTATCATTAGTTTTGAACAAAGAAGACCTAGAATGGTGAGAGGGCGCAATAAATCTAGAAAAAGGACGTCATCAGGTAAACAGGGAAGATCTTAAGATGGTGAGAGAGCGAAATTAGCCTAGAGGAAGGGTTTAATCAGTATGAACAGAGGAAACCATAGGATAGTGAGAAGGTATAATAAGGCCTGAGGTAAAGTATCATCAGGTTGAACAGAAGCGACCTAAAGATGGTTACAGGGCACAATAAGGTTAGTAGAAGGACGTTATCAGGTTGAACAGAGAAGAAGTTAGGATGGTGAGATGGCACAATAAGGTTTGTAGAAAGACGTTATCAGGTTGAACAGAGAAGAAGTTAGGATGGTGAGAGGGCACACTAAGGTTTGTAGAAAGACGTTATCAGGTTGAACAGAGAAGAAGTTAGGATGGTGAGAGGGCACAATAAGGTTTGTAGAAAGACGTTATCAGGTTGAACAGAGAAGAAGTTAGGATGGTGAGAGGGCACAATAAGGTTTGTAGAAAGACGTTATCAGGTTGAACATAGAAGAAGTTAGGATGGTGAGAGGGCACAATAAGGTTTGTAGAAAGACGTTATCAGGTTGAACAGAGAACTTAGGATGGTGAGAGGGCACAATAAGGCTATTGGAAGGGCGTTATTAGAATAAGGAATCAGTACACCTCAATACTACAAAGGCGCTTAAATGTACTCCGAACCTCTGTCGAGCAATCACCTCACACAAGTATAGGAAGTGTTCTGCCGTAAATTATACGTAGGGACAGAATCTACAAACGACACGTTCTAGCAACACCATTTTTTCTATCTCACTGAGCAGTGTCGTGTTACAAACCTGTTGCCTACCTGATGTGTTGTCGATGTCTTCCTTACTTTAGTTTTGGAGAACAGGACGAACATCTTTGTCTGTATAAAACTTGTAGCCTCATTCCATTTATTAAACCTAAATTTATGAGTCTACAACTAAAATGCATTCCTGAGAATGCTTTTTGGCTGTCCACAGAAATGTTCTAAACTATAAAGGCCACGGAGTATACCGGGTTGCGAAAGATCAGCTACAACGTTCCTCCCAATGCCTGCATAACCTGGAATCCATTCCACGAATGTATCTTATTAGATCATTCACCTTATTAAAACTCTCTCAAATCAGCCTGAAATCAAAAGTGTATTGCTATAATGGTTTCAGCGCAGCTAGACCATTTGAAAGTATAATACCGTACACTTTTTGAGCTTCTATATCTTCGATTAAGAATCTCTTTAGAGCAAAACATCGGTTAAAATTATTAGTGGGGGTAAAAAAAACCGTAAATACATTAGATCCCGGCACATACATTCCGCTCAATATTCACTATCTATCTTGGTGTCATCAGTATGCTATATGTATCATTTACTTCCGGTGCTTTATTTTTTCTTCATGATGGTTCAAGGAAATTGGACATTCAAAATTATGTATTTTCCTCATCATGCACACATTAGCGATAATTATTAAATGTTTTATACCATAAAACATACTTGGATGTCATTTGATACAGATTTAAAATTGGTAA
The DNA here is from genome assembly GCA_963513935.1 of Aphrophora alni. Lineage (NCBI taxonomy): Eukaryota > Metazoa > Arthropoda > Insecta > Hemiptera > Aphrophoridae > Aphrophora > Aphrophora alni. The sequence continues at coordinate 53,949,962 of OY740772.1, read as the reverse complement.
CAACGTATTTTAAGTTTAATTTTAGTTTATGTTATTCTCGAAATAACTTTTTGAACTTTTAACATTTTTCTGGATAGGGAACTTGTCCCACGATCTATAAACGACCTGTTCCCACGGATTGTAGGAAGCAACTTTATTTGAATAAAATAGACCAAAAACATACAATTAGAGAATTTACTAATTCATATATAATACAGAATGATAGAGATAGAGAGAGATAAAAAAAGTCAATTTACTTCTGAAGATA